>JAWWEO010000001.1:14885932-14922535 GCA_035582975.1 Ormyrus labotus | reverse complement strand
TTATTAATTAACACGACTCCCCCCCCCCCCCCGACGAATTTCCCAAACGAACGTAAAAGGAACATACAAATCGACGCTTCATCAGGTCAGGATTTTCATTATTGCATTAATACATCGAACTAGGCGACGCGCGCCTCAAGTTTATTGACACTCCGCACGGCCAATCGACAAATCCTGTCGCTGCTCGCTACGAACGAAAAGCCCCTGGCTCTCGCGGAGCCGCGTACTGGTGTATACACCGCGGTCGAGGCTCCTACACCGATAAGATAACACGCCGTTCGGAAAGTCTGCTCTCTCCGTCGTTGTCCCCCCCCCCCTCCCCTACGTTTCTTTTTTTTCATCCGTCTGCTTTTCCAGCGTATTATAACGCCCGCGAATCGATATATCGGCTCGACTCGCCGCGTCACGAAAGAAGAAAAAAAAAAAAAAAAAAAAACAAAAAGAAAAGGGAGAATAAAGAATCTTCCCACGTATGACCTCCGCAATAGTCAATAACCTTAGCGCATACACGTAAGCAGAATCATCGAGCCGGTCGACGAGCATCTGGCGTCGAGAGAGAAAAGCTCTCCCTCTCTCTCTTTTTTCTCAAAGGAAAAGTATGTATATATATGTATACGTCGGCGGGTAAGAGGAGAGAGCGAGAGAGAAATTCGTCGCCGGGCTTCAGGCCCTCTCTCTCTCGTTTGTTAGCCGCCCTTAATCACCCGCCGCCATTTTCTCCCGACGAGCGACCGATCGAGAGCTTTGGGGGGTCGAGGAGGTGGGGAGGATCGCGATTCAAATGTGCTCGGGATATTCGGTTCGGGTGGGTGTATTTTTACCGTTAACGGCTGTAATAATGTCGATGAAAGATCGACTTTTCGAACCGTTTATAAATAGGGGCCGATGACATCGAAATTTTCCCGATATAATTTCAATGCTCTCTCTCTCTCTCCCGGACGCGTTGTTGATGCGCAGAACCTTTCAAGAATAACAAAGTCGATCGATTTACGTTCGCGCGCCGAGTGAGCTTATTATACGCCCCGTTTCTAATAAAAGCTTGCCGCGTCAATAAAAAAAAAAGAGAGAAAACGTTGATTCGCAGATTACCTCGATGTATACACTCGCGAAAACAATTCGCCGACGCCTCTCAATCGCCCGACATTAATAAACAGTTCTCTCGCGGTGACAACTCCCGCGCAGCATCTCTGCGTAACGAACGAAGAAGAAAAGCGCCGTCCTCGGGCCGCTCTCCTCATTCCCCTCGACACCGCAGTCGTCGCATATATATACATCGAGAGGAATCCGGTGTGACGATCGAGGAGGCGCACTTGGCTGCGCGCGCGAAGATGCCGCGATAAGATAACGCCTCGGCGATAACCTCGAGCGCCGCGCGGGAGGAAGAGATAAACGCTCTCCCCCCCTCTCGCCCACGTCCCGAGTCGGCGGAGGCTTTTGCGAGGGAGGCGAGAGAGAGAGAGAGAGAGAACTGCGGACGGACTAAAACCGTCCGACCCTGGATGGCGGCCTCTTTAATTGTCGAGAGATTTTTTTTTTCTCTCTTTTTCGACTGCACACGGCCGATCTATATTTGATCGGTATATATTGCTGGGCGCGCGAGATGAGGATTCTCCGAAAGGCCCGCCGACACTGTGGCTGGATTATATTTGGCGTCGTCGGGGATGAGTAAGAGCCTCGAGTGCGATGAAAGAGTCGCGGAATGTCGGCCGAAAAATGAAGATGGGCTTGGCGAGGAAGGTGGGCGGGTGTGTATCGATTTTGAAACGGAGGTACGGCCTAATCCATTTGTTGATTGCGAAAGTTTCGTTCTGCTCGGTAATGGGACGTCGGGGTCCGTATGGATTTTTCGGGCGAAGCCTCTAAAAATTGCGAATCGCCGGTGCTCGGCAATGATTGCTCTCGTTTCTGTGCGCTAATACGTAGCTCTCCTAACAGCGAAGCTGCCGGTAAGCAAGAGAAGAATAGCGTCACATTTCAAAACGACGCGCAATCCACTTCGATCTTCCGAACCGTTATCTGCGGAGCGTTATCTCGCTGGAGAAGGAATCGGTTAATTATAGCCAGGGTCCGAAAAGGATATACAGTCGAAAAATACGTGCGTTTCGTTCGGCGCCCGGCGACACGCACGGACGCGATAAGAAATTTCGTCGACGTCGTGGGGCCTCGGAAGCGGCTCGCGTTGTTCAGTTGTATATATTTATTCGACGCGGCGACGAACGTCAGCGCGTCTGGAAATCGAACGCTCGATATAAGTCAGTTTCTCGTTCCGCGAACGATCGGGCGTGGAAAGTATGATCGTTTCGTTGCCTCTCTCTCTCGTTTGATAATGTTTTATTTGAAAAAGAAATGGAGCAAGCCGGAGGAACGAAGCTGAATTACAAGACGCGGTCCTCCGCTCGGAAGACGCTAATAAATACGTACGTCGGCACTAACGAGAGCGTCGCCGGCAATATAAACAGAGAGAGGCGAAATCACCTCGAACAATTCTATTAAAGCAAGTGACGCTGAACTTTCGAGGCAGCGTTTTCTTCTCTCACTGGCCGGGCGGAAAAAACTCCGGCGCAACTTTCATTACATTAATAAAGAGCCTCTCCTCTCTCTCTTTCTCTCTCGCTTTCGCTTCTTTGACAAATGAGAATGCGAGCGGTAGAGGAAGAAAAAGAGAGAGAGGCAAACTCGGGGTCGATATAGAACGTGGCGAAAAACAAAGCTCCTCGTCGTATTTTAAGATGTAGGAGCAGAGAGGAGAAAGAGAGAAAAGAGTCTCTCTCGCCAAAGGCATTGAAAAGTGATCAGAAATTTCGAGCGGCGAAAAGGTCGAGTGACGCGCGCGCATTGCGCGCCTCCGTTGTGTCGTTGAATTTTATTGGAAGTTAAAGGGGATATGCCGGCCGGAGGAGCTGTTCACCCGATAGACTCTATCTCTCTCTCTCTCTCTCTCTCTCATAGACCCGCAGTGGATTTAAACGGGAGATGTATATATATATATATGTATATATATATGATAAAAGCGAGTTTTCCGCGAGCGAAATTCGACGTAGCCCCTTTATTTTTAATCGGTCGATACGTAGGAACGAAGCGAAAGCGAATTGATTGAGCCGCGCTCGTACAGCTTGTATATGCACGCATTGATTAGTCAAATGTGGAATAACTTGGCGCTTCGTCTCGAAATTCCGACTCCGCTTAGAGCGAAGGGGAGAGAGAGATGCTTGGGAAATTCGGGAGAGGGCCTCGATCGAGCGGCTCTCCCCAAGCAAGAAGAGAGAGAGAGAGAGAGAGAGCGCCGATGGCTGCGCACACAGAGACACATACACGCATACACGCGGAAGCACGGGGGCCGGCCGGGGGAATTTGCATGCAGATTGCGCGCACGCAACTGCGTGAGTGCGCCGGACGGAGTCGAAAAATCGAATGCCCGGCGTCCCTCCGGCGCGACGCATCCCCTTTAATTCGGACCTTTGGCATTTAGACGCTCTCTATCTCTATCTCTCTCTCTCTCTCTCTCTCTCTCTCTGCTCTCGACGATAGTTTGCGGATGTTTAGCCGTGCACGGGGGAAGTTGCCGAGGTTTTTAACGATTCTTTCAAAATAGAATTCGAACCGCTTTAACTTAGGTTTTGGCTCGGGAGAGAAAGTCGCGAGAGCGAGATAAAATTCATTGCCACTCGAATATCGAGCAGCTAAAAACCTCTCGAATCCGGCGAAACCGAACCGAATTACTCGGAAAGTCACGTTCGCTCCCGTGCTTAAACAGCGGAGAGTAAAAGAAGAATTCGACAAGTAGGATGTACAGAGAGAGAGAGAGAGAGAGGGAGCGGGGCGTACGTCCCCGACGTCCCCCGCCGACGATAAGGAGCCCGAGGAGCGCCGGGCGTGGAGGCGCTGTTGCCAGCTTGGCTCGATTTCGGAACACACCCTTTGTACGTGCCGTGAGAGAAGTGCGTGCCCCCCTCTCTCTCTCACTCGCTTTTTACAGCGAGAGCGCACAGCTCTCTTGTGTCAGCTGATTCGGGCCCACTCCAATTGCCGAGGGGCAACATGATCCTAGCCGCCGCCACCGTTGCTGCCTCGGACTTTTTCAAAGCCCTGCGCTTGCTTCTTTTTCTGGTTTCTTTTTTTTTGCTTTTCTTTTCTTTTTTGGTCCTCGGTCTGTTAAAGTCTCTCCTGCCCGGTGACGATTGGAGACTAGTTTGCAAGCCGAACTGGATCTTTGATTTATTATTCGCACTTTGCCTGGACGCAGATAACGAACCACTTAGTCGCTGAACTTTAGCTTTAAAAGGCGCTGCACCGTTTTTTTCAAATCTCGTATCTCTCTCGAGAAATTTGTTTCGCGATTTAGTCCGACGCTTTATTTCTATTAAACGGAGGTATATTATCCTTGAATTTAATATCGGAGCGCGTTACTTCATGAAGACGGAGAATTATCTGCTTATTAGGCGAATTTAACGTTAACGAGCTTTTTATTCCAACAACACTTCCAGAAACCAGATTGCGCGCGTATATATAATAACTGAACCAGAATTTCGTACCGTCGTAAAGCAAAATCCTCTACATCGGAATTAAACACGAGCCAGCTCTTCGCGCGTACGAAAGTAACTCGTTATATATTTAAAGAAAATTAACAACAACATTTATGATACGCCGCGAGAGCGAGATCTTTTCCGCGTTAAAGCCGCGTGCACATTTTCATTTCTGTCCTCGAAGAATTTTTATTCGCTTCGCGCGGCGCGATATCTCTCTCTCTCTCTCGCTTTATCGCCGCGCGGCAGTAAAAATATAATCGCAAGCGTTCGGCTCTCGCAAAGAGTCTCAAAAGTAATTTCCCAAAATTTAAAACGCAGCCGTCTCTCCCGTTTCACGAAAGCCTGTCGGGGAGCAGCTCTCCGTAAGTATACAGCTCTCTTTCGCTCTCTCGTCGAGGCCCAATATCTGCGCGACTCTTTTTTGCGCTTCGTAGTCCCGCGCTGAAAAAGCAAGCGACAGCGGCAGCGGCGGCGGCGGCGGCACTCGAATCTTACCTCGCCATTCTCGACGATTAATAACAGTTTTGACAAGAGAGTCGCGCTTGCGAAACCGATCTCCCCTCGGCTCGGCGGAAGGAAGCTAAAAGCCGAGCACGCACTCTCGTTGCATCACGTGAAATTTCGCAACACAAAAGGAGAGCCGGAGAGGGGGGAGGAGACGAGAACGGGAGTGGGGAGAGGGGGGGGGGCACCTGTTCCCAGAGCGCCGAAAAAGAAAGGACGACGAATTCCAAGCCTCTCGCGCGCGATAACGGTACGGCGACCCGAAAAAAGCAGCGGCGGCGCTCAGAAAAGCTTGGCGCGCGTATATATCGAAAAGGTCGATAGCGCAGAAATAAAAAAAAGCTGGCGAGAGCGCGCGCGCGTATACACTTAGCCGTTGCCGCCGCCGCCGCCGGCGCGCCGAGAGCGCGGAGAGCCAAGAGAGGACGGATGACCGAGAAACCAAGTGACCCGAGCTCCTCTCTCGAGCGCGCGCGCGCGCCTGAGTTAACGGAGTTTATCCAGGGCTCGGTTCCGCGTAACTCTTCGAGCTGCCGCCGCTGCCTGCATATCGGTTTCAGGATAGACTACCGTTCGCCGCCCGCCGCCGACGCCGCCGCCGCCTCGCGGATTTTTATGAGCGAAATGTCGCGAGAGAGCCTGCCGGCGGGCGCAAGGCTTTTACGTAAGAGCGAGGCTGCGCGCGCGATATACACTCTGCCGCGGCGACGACGACGACGACGGCGGCGGCTGCGATCGCGGAGCGTCTTTTATTGGACGTTGTTATTCGGTTTACTGAACGCGGACGAGTCCGGACCTCGGGCACTTCGCGTCGTTAAATCAGTTTTTTGATTTTTTTTACTGCGGGAGGGTTTCGGTTGAGCTTAACGCGCGCGTTAAATGGGTTTTTTGCGCGTTTTCAGTGGTCGCTTGCGTAGTTTTGTAGATTTAGATTTATAAAAAATAACGCGCTTTAAGCTTACGGAATAACCCCCCTAGGCGGAAACAGTATTAGTCTGATAATTCGGCAGGCGAACGTCTTTATAACTTTCAGCCAAAATACCATGCGTCTCTGTTTACACGGAAATCTGATTTTGCGCTTATTCGCAATTTTCAATAACCACACAGACGCGCGCCGACAAACTCGACCCGTTCATTCGCCGATAAAACGATCGAAAGCAAAAAAAAAAGAATCGGGCACGAACAATAACTATAATTTAGCTCCCTCCGACAAATGGATTTAGCGCGGCGGCGGCAAGAAGCTCTCTCGGAAAGAGCGCTAAACTTCGCGCTTGAAAGGATCTCCCGCCGCGAGAGAGTCCGTGTTACGAAAGACGTCTCTCTCTGGCAGCTCGGCGAGTCGTCCGCTTCGAACTTATCTCCTCGCCGCTAAACAACGCCGC
Source organism: Ormyrus labotus (assembly GCA_035582975.1). Taxonomy (NCBI): domain Eukaryota; kingdom Metazoa; phylum Arthropoda; class Insecta; order Hymenoptera; family Ormyridae; genus Ormyrus; species Ormyrus labotus. The sequence continues at coordinate 14,916,123 of JAWWEO010000001.1, read as the reverse complement.
CGCCGCTGCAGCCGCTTACGCGATTAATCCGAAAGCGTCGCCGACGGAGAGAGCAATAGCAAATCATACTCGGGTGAGAGAGGAGGTGTGCGGTGTATGGGGACTGTAAATAAAAAGAAAAAAAAAAAGAAACATCGAGTCATTACTCACCAGTAGTCCGGATTCCACGCTGGGCAGCAGCGTCAGTCTGCTGCCGTCCTGCAGTCGATTTTCCTCGAGCGTGCCGTCGCGCAGCTGCCTGAAATCAGACGGAAAACGACTCCTTTCAGTATAACATTCGGCCTTTTTGTGACGACGGGAGAGAGACAGAGAGAGAGAGAGAGAGAGATTGGCTCCGGGGCCGCTCTCTGTGGGAATTTCGAGCGGGCCGCTTCAAGCTTCACTGCGTTAGACGATAGCTTTACTGTTATGCATCTATTGGGCTCTCTGCGTTTGTTTGTATATATATATATATACAGCTCGACTGTTCTTTCGCCCGTGCAGATAAGAAGGGAATTGCCTGTGTACAGAGGGGAATTAGAGTGGATTTTTAAGTAGAGCGGATGCGCGACTTTTTGCGAATTAGGTGGAAAGGAATTTAGGATGGCTCTGGATCGGGTCGATTTTTGCAACAATTTTTTGCCGCTTTCGTTAACGCTGCGTATAATTAAACCCTCCCGAAGATGTATAGTTTATTTCACTTGCGAGTCGATACAGTTTCGGCTTTAAAGTTATCATTTTAAATTGAATATTCAAATTTTCGAGCTACAAATCCACACGACATTTGAATTTACGTACATTCCGCCCGTAGGGTAAACAGGTTTCACTCAAGCTTATTATGACCCGGGTTTATTTACGCGGAACAGTTGTGTATTTAGCGCTCGACGCGCGTACGATAATTTCGTATATATCCCACCGTCGGAGACGCGCTTTCGAACTAAAATCCTAAAAAGACCGTTGCATTCGGACGATATATCTCGAGAATTAAGTGCACCTGCGGCGAAGCCGATCTCCTCGAGTCGGCATTTATCACGACGGGTCGTTCAACCTAACAAATCATACGCCTCGAAATTCATCGCGGCGCGATTATTACTTCTCTCTTTTCGTTCCTCGTTCCTCGCGAGGAAGACGTTTATCGAGAAAAGTTGTGTGCCTCGGAATCAATGAATTCGCGACGCAGGCAAAACACGTTTCATTCTCACGAAAGTATATACATACAAAGAAAAAAAAAAGGTACTCGCGCTCGAGCCGACTTTCTTCGAAAGTCAATTCATCATGCGGGGAGCATTAGCAGGAGATTTCCTTCAATTATCAATGACACCGCGCGCTACAACACACACGGCGAGCAGCTCGTCCACATCACCAAAAGCCTTTATAAACCTCGAGCGGCCGCGGCCGAATTTCCTCGAAAGCCGCCTAAACGAGCGGATGCGGCTCTTTAAAAGCAGCCAAAACACGGCATCTCGTGCACTTGTACGAGCTCTCTCTCTCTCTCGCGTTTTGCCCGACGCGGGGAGCAAACGCGCGGCGCGTTATATTTATAGCCGGAGGTGGCAAGATGAGCCGCGGACCGCGGAGTGCAGGCGAGAGAGAGTATTATATAGCGTGTATGCGTGCGCGTGCGCGCGAAAACTCGTTTCGCCTTTATTTTCAATTAATAAAATCGCCCGGCATCGGGAGCCACGCGGCGCTTGCGCTTAATAATGCGCGCGCGCGGGCACAATGCCTTCATTTGCATCGCGCCGCCGCGACCGTTTATAGAACCGGAAACTCTCTCGGGGTCTCTCCGCGGGAACCGCTGCGAGAGAGAGAGAGCTGCAGGTCGGTCGGTGATAATTAGTCGGTAGCGTTCTTTTTTTTTTTTTCTTTACTGCCTAGACGGATCGGGCGGTGGGCTTCTGTTCTAGTCGCTCTCGGTGTGTATTTTGTATTTACCGGCGGGATCCACGTTTATTTGAGCGAGAAAATTCTGCCGATTCGAGTCGTATTTCAACGGTGATTTATTCGGTTGAAACACAGTCGAAGCATTTTATGCTCTTCGGAACTTTTGTTCGCTCCAAGTTTTCATTATAGCCACCGCGTAAGGAAATGCAATGTAAAAGCATTATCATATTCTTATAGCGCATGCAATTTTTAGCACGTATAAGCTCTTATCAGCAGATAATACAGCTTAGGCGTGCTTTTCTAATGAATAACGCTCGAACGAGCCACTTGTCCGCCGCATACTTTTTTAGTCGCGAAAGAATAAGACGCGCGCGGATTAATTCGAGTCTGCAGCGGCCGCGTAATTTCCTGCTGATTAATCTAATACCTGATGGTGGATGTGCGTACGTACGAGAGATAAAGAGAGCCGCGGCAATAAAATAAGTATTTGCACATTCTTGGAGGTACAAAGAAACGGAAAAAGGCTGTGCGTTGTCGAGGGCTTATCTCTCGTTATTTTTCGATCGAGTGTCTCTCCGACTGCCTTTGTCGAGGAGATAAATCGTGAAAAGCTCTCTCTCTCTCTTCGGTTGACGTTTAAGCGCGACGAAGCGTCTCCTCCCCCTTCTCCGCCTCGTCGGCGTTTAAAAAATTCAATTTTTTTTAAAAATAGTAATAAACGGCTCGTTTATAAAATGCAGCCGATATTTTTAAAGGCGATCGAAGCAATCGTTCTATTACGGGAGGCGTCGCGGGCATTTATAGATTCCCGATGAATTCTGCGCGGCGCCGCGATGGAAAATAGCATATATATTCTCCGCAGTACGGACTTGGCCGATACAGCGCTGAAAATAAACCACAATGCACTGCCGCGCGCGATGAATAAATCGCCAAGCGGGCCCTGATTAAAAAAAAAAAAAAACAACACACGAGGCATTTAAATCGCGGCGACGACCAAAAGCGCCTTCGCCTCGATACGAAAAAAAAAGAGCCCGAGACGCAGAAGCTCGAAAATTTTCCTCGTTAGATAAAGAGAGGAGGCGGCGGCAGGCGCCAAGCTCGTGTGTGCATCCGAAAACTCGCTCTCTTTCTCTCTTCTCCGCGTTCGTTTTTCTCGGCCGATTAGAGCGTATAATGGCCGCGCGCTCTCCTCTCCCACTCAGCCGTGATTTAAACTCTTTGTCGTCGTCGTCGTCGCGCACTTATCGGACACTCGAGTGCGTCGTTCGCTTTGCGTTCGTTCGCTCGCGCGGAATTTCGCGAGACGTGCGGCGCATGCCGCTGCCGCTGCCGCCGCTGCTCGTCGTTGCGACACGGGGACCGATCGACTTTCGAAAGTAGAGACAGGTGCGATGTGCAAGGACGCCGCGGTTGGCCATTGGCTCCGAGGCGGAAATCAGTTTTCTTTGTGCTTTTTAGCTGGCTCTTTTTTTTATACGTATACCGGTAAACAAGCAGTGCGTGCACCTTGGCGTCTGCGGCTATCGATCGACTGCGGCCGCTTAAGAAACGTACGACGTTCGCGCTTTGGCCGCCGAGAAGCTTTTTTCGAGCTTTCGAAGGCGGCGAAGGAGCTATTGTTACGTTTTTATCTCGTTCCGGTGAATTATAAAGGTCAGACGGTAAACGTTTACCGATTGGAATACGGTTTTTGAGAATATAACAGCAATAATTTTGAAAAGCTTTTCGGCAAAGATTCGAGGCGCCGTTGAAAGCAGCGGAAGTCGAGAGTGTATAACGTATTTAAAGTGCGGACGTCAATCTTTATAGTGGGTGTATTTGGCAGCGAGGAAAGAAAATAAATTAAGCCTCGGCTTAAATAACTTTTTTCGCGCGGCTTTTCGGCCAAGCTGCGTCTCCCTTTTCTCCCGACGAAAACTTTCGCCGATTAATATATATCACACGACTCGCCGTGCGATTATTAATCCCCGAAAATCCATATACAGCCGTTATATTATCGAAACACGAGAGCAATTGTTCCGCCGGCGAGTAAACTCGAAATTATCCGTAATCGCGGATGCGCCATTGGAAAAGTTTGGCGCGGTTGATCGTAAATCCGAAAATAGTCGCCGCAGACGATTCTTGCGGAGAGAGAGAGAGAGAGAGAGAGAGAGAGAGAGGGAGAGAACCGATAAGAGCACATCCACAGAGCGTATCGTCACTATACAGTTGTTGACGTAACGACCGCCGATTCGGCATCGATAGGAGAGTGTTTACAAACTCGCTCTCTCGGCTCGAGGCTTTATTTGATCCAGTTCTTTTTCAATAACTATACACGCCCGCCGCCGTCGTCGTTTAAACATTCTGTTTGCCTTTGCCGAATCGCTTACCGGAAGGGGAGTTCTTTTTTTTTTTTTGGTCGAAGCGAAAAATTGAATTAAAGCTGTCGTCGTTAAAGCCGGAATTAAAAGGCCTTTTATTCGAGAACGTATCTCGGAGGCGTCGACATCATTTACGAGGTCAAGGACGGCAAAATTTGCGAGGCGTGAACGAGATATATTATTTTTAAACGATTCGCGTATATCTCTCGTTAACGATCGAAGCTCTCGGCGGGGTATTGTAATTTTCGAAATGAATCGATTAATAAGCACTTAAGCACACTTCGAAAAACACATCGAAGCGCAAAACGAGCGTTATTTCGCTTGCGGAGTTACGACTGAAATTTCATCATATTTCTGAATCGCGTTCTCGCTTCGATATTCCGAGACGCAAAAAAAAGAAACATTAATTTTTATACAGCACCGAGCAATCCGAGCATTTAGCGCGAAAGATCTTTCAGCTCGACGCGGCATGACGCAACGCCGATTCGTCCAATTTCAATATCTTCCTCAAATAATATTTAGCTTCCACGAACGGAACGAACGGGCCGCTTATACACAAAAATCTCCCCCCTCCTTCGAGCATTATACAAGTTATTTAGTAACCTTTCGAGCATTCGGATTCAAACCAGCGGAACGTCGCGCGCATACAAACTTCCCTAATCATCCTCGAAAATTTGCCTTTGAATGGCCTGGCCGCGCGGCGCACTCAAAACCCGGCTCCCGCGACAACGAAACGAAAACAAATGAGCCCTCGCGGTCTTTACGATCTTGGGCCGCGGGGGCATTTGAAGCCCGAGCTTAATCTCCCCCCCCCAATCGAGGCGACGATGACGACGTGTAAATCCGATTGAACGCGCGAAAGTTGCAGCGAACGTCGCACGGATAATAAGACATTAGAGGGCCCCCGCGCGGTGGATCGACGCCGCTCCGAGTCTGCGTACTGGACGCTTCTCTCTCTCTCTCTCTCTCTCTCTCTCTCTCTCTCTCTCTATCGCTCGCTCGACGATTATGCGTCTCGCGTATAGGAGCTTGGTGCACGGACGAGCAGCGGCGGCGGCGGCGCGCGCGCACACCGACGCAGGCCAATTATACTTTACATGCGCGGCTGCGTATCGTGACGCGAAGCCGTGGATATTTCTGCCCGTTTAGCGAGTCTCTCTCTCTCTCTCTCTCTCTCTCTCTCTCTCTGCATCTGCCGCTTCTCTCCTTAGAATCGCCTGGAAAATCACTTTGAGGACGAGTCTTTTTGCGCTTGCGATTGGGTAAGGAGCGCAGTTCCTTCGACGAATTACGCTTATTAATAAGAGGAGCGTTTGAAAAAGGCTTTAAAGTCCGAAAGTTAGAAGAATCTTTGATTATTTTAAATAAACAATGGAGATGGGTAATTGATGTCCATCAAACCCGAGAAGTTTTACTGTTATTGTACACTACTTATACTTAAATGATGGAACAGATTCTGTAGCTTTCGAGTTCCATTGGACGCAGGCCAAAAGGAAGCGGCGATAAAAATGAAGCTTTTGTTAAGTAATGGATAATTTGGGGGAAGCTTTTCGAACGAAAAAAAAGTGAAAAAGCACAAAACGCCGAAGCGAGTCCGCGAGGTTTTACGATCCGCATAAATTTGTTCTTCCGAGTGCGCATCGTTTAAAAAGTTGTCTTCGTAAATTCGTCAGCTGATTTCTAAAAGAACAAAAAAAAAACAATCGATAAAAGTGCACAAAAAAAGAATCGGACGAATAAATCCGAGGCGAAATAACGCGGAGCAAAAAAAGAAAAAGAAAAAAAGAGGCCCGCGCGCGCAGTTTCTTGCTTGTAAAGCATATTTCCGTGTATATAATTTCCAGGGATAATAACTCGCGAAAAAGTGAAAACGTGCAATTTTCGCGTACTTAATAAAAGTTTTTAGCCCCGACGTGAAAGACGATCGAGCGATAAAAGAGCTCGAATCTCCCGAGCCCGACGGAATTTGATAAGTATCCAATATATTATCGGCGTGTCGATAGCAGGTGTTAACTCTCGAACAGTAGTTAAAGCCGAGCGGCGGCCGTCCTTATAAATAATCCTTGCATTGCGCTCGGCTGTAAATACACAAGAAACGCTAAGGAGGCAATTAGAAATAAAAGTAAAGCCCGAAGAGAGAAGGAGAGAGAGGGGGGAGGGGGGGGGAAGACCGGACGGCGATGTGCAGCTCAGTTACAGAGAATTAAATAGCCAATAAAAAGCGCTTATTTAAAACGCTCAACATCAGCGGGTAGTAAATTCGCCCGGGCCGCTTTACGTATGTAAAAAGGAAAGGGGGAGAGAGAGAGGAAGGAGGAAAAAGACAGTCGCGCGCGATAAAAAGGACCGGACGGAGAGAGAGAGAGAGAGAGGCGCGTGCGTTCGTGTGCGCGCGCATATATATATAAACGCGACCCGCTGCGATTGATTTTCAAACAATCACAAAACACGACTCTGCCGAAGCGACAGAGAGAGAGAGAGAGAGAGAGAGAGAGAAGAGCCGAGCGCGTATATACCTATATATATATAAGCGGCACAGCTCAGATTTTGTCTCCATTTTCCGGTACATTACCTGGCGGCGAGGGCTGCCGTCGGGCTACGAGCAAGGCACCAGACTGAAATTTAACGGGGATTAGCCACGATCGCGATAATTAGTTCGTAACGCCGGGCGGGACGATTGAAAAATATTGCTCGACTGTTTTGTTTTTTAATTTTCGGTTCTATATGCCGAAGCAAGGAGATTGCCGATTTATTTCCTCGCGGAGGCGAGTGTCGAATGTCCACGCCTTTTTACTTCCAGTTTCGTTGGAAAACAGATTTTTCAATTTGTAAAGCTGTCATTACGGCTATTTTAAATAGTGTTGAGGTGTTTAATTTACTATTTTTTTTTTCTCCTAAGTAATAATTTAATCCAGTAATAATTAAAGCGTACGAGGTTGTTATAATAGTACGTTGTCTTATTAATAATTCACCTATTTATAAAACAATGTCGTCTACGTCACTTTTATAATCTCGCAGCTGTTTGTAAATATATATAAATACGGCGCCTTTTTATTTACCTCGCCACCTCCATTGTTGACTCTGCGACGAAACAAAATAAAAAGCTATACCCGCTTTAAAAGCCATAATTAATCCTCGACGAAACGGAACAAAACGCGTCGCGTTTACAGTCCCAATTGACGAGCGGCCAATTTCCCCCCTCTCGGCCTCTCGCCCGATCGTCTATCTCTTTTTTTCGGAAAAAAAAGAGCACAAAACGCTCGGCCGTCCTTTAATCGAGCGGATATGCCGAGAACCGCGAACCGGAACGGGCCGCTACTTTTCTTTCCGGCGTATATATATATATATATACGAAACCGCGAGCGCGAAAATGGACTAAAAGTCCGCGGCCGCGTGTATTTTCGCGCGAACGCTCGACGCGCGGAATCGAGAGCGCGCCGCGTGCTGCCCGGAGAGAGAGAAAAAGCGAGCGATTCGAAAACATCAAAACTCGGCTACATAAGCGTCTCGATTCGATTGGCGCGCATCGGTCGCGCGAAAAACTTTCTACCGGGACGCGCGAAAAAAAGCGCGCACAAAAATAGCGCTCGAAACGCTTCCCGGCCAGCCTCGCTCTTTTTATCGGACACCTATATATCTAATCTCCCCGGAGCTCGCAACCTTCGAAAACCGCAGTCGGCAAGGCGGCTCGAAAGCTCCGCGGCCAACGTCTATATATATATATATATATACAACATATCCCGGCGTCTCTCTCCTCAAGTCGGGAGCAGCGGCGGCGGCGGCGGCGGCGCAGGTGGGCTCCATGCCCGCTCTCTCGCCGAGCGAAAAAGATAACGAGTTTCGGGCTGCGGCCGCGAAGGAAAGTCATGATTTCCTCGGGACACGGGGCACTACCGCCGACCGGCGGCGGCGGCGGCGGCGGCGGCACCGTAACGGTAAAGTAACCGTAAATCGCCGGAACGCGAGTGAGAGCGAGGCGGCTAACATTATGTAGCGGGGCTACTCCCCGACGACGACGACGACGGCGACGGACTCTCCTTTGTGACCGGAATATATCGGGGAGCGGATTCGCGGAACAAAGTCCGGAGGGAGAGGGGGGAGAGGCTTATCTCCGTCGGCGGTGTAGCTACACGATAAACGGCGATTAGGCCGTGCGGCCGCCAGATGTATTTTCGAAGCCGGTGAGTAAGGAGAGAGAGAGAGAGGTGGCCGTGAGTCATGTGCCGGATTTTTAACGATTGTCTCGGGAAATTCGAGACACCGTCGAAGGGGTAAGCGAGAGTGGAACTCGACTATTTGGCCGATATATAAACGAGAGCCGCGTTAGGGTGGATATTGACCCGGTTTCGCGGGATGATGGTTAAGGTCGACTCGACGGGAGAGTATTTAAAACGACACTTTTACGCCGATAATGAAAAATAATTAACTGCCGTTTGCGTAATTTTGATTTAAAAGCGAAGCCTTTGTGAAAAATTATTACCGCCCGTACGCGTTCTTACGCAACGCGACGAGCGCGCGGGTAAAAGATTGATAAAACGCGCGTATTCTCGGGCGGCGGAGAGGCAAGCCGCGCGAGATTAGCTTCTAAATTGGATTTTTCATTTATTCAACGGCCGTCTTTACGATTCTGTTCGTTAGAAACAAGAGAGAGAGAGAGAAAAGTCACGGCGAGATTATCGCCCGGAGCTGCTCGCGATCTGCTCCTCTTTCCGAGTAAAACCTGATACACGGCTCTTATTAGCGCTCTCGCGAAGCTCTCCTCCTCCGGGAGCGTTAGCTTTTCTGGAAAAAGCGCGAGGCCGCTCGCGAGATAAGTTTTCCTCGCTACAATGCGTTCCGCGGCCGGTGCAGTCATAACCGCGAGAGAGAGAGAGAGAGAGAGAGAGAGAGAGAGAGAGAGAGGATTGCATAATTCGCGATCCGCGATCGAACGGAGCTAAAATTAGCCGACGCATAGAGGAAGTCGTCGGATGCAGGAATCGGGGCGGACGATAAGCTGCGACGGCGGCGGTTCTCTCGCAAAAGGGAAAGAGCCTTGGTGGCAGCGGCGCGCAGCCGATTTTCGCAGGCATTCCCCGTGAAAAAAAAAAAAAAAAATGTGTCGTCGTCGTCGTCGGCGAGGGACAGGCCTGTCATTGCCGCGCGGCGCTCTCCTGTATTTGGAAAATATTGCCGCGGCTCTGTTGCGCGTAACCGCGCAAGGCCAGCCTCATCAGTTGGCATTTTTTTTCTTCTCTCTCTCTCTATCCGAGAGCGTTTCGCTAACCGCGCGAATTCCTTTCTCTCGCGCGAGAGCGTGTGTGCCTCTGCGCGGCGGTGCGCGCGGGCTTTATCGCCGGGGAAAAGGCAGAGATTTTCGAGGGGACAATTAGAGGCTGCCGCCCGGCTGTCGAGTCGATTTATTGATTTGTTTAATTGTAGCGTCCGTTACGGCGGCCTTCGGCTAATTTCGAAAAAGAGCTCCGGAATCGTCGCCGTTTCCTCCGCGGATAAACAATCGCCCGAGGGTCGTTAACTGGAAAGAATATCCTCGGTAAATATATATATATATATATATATATATGTGTGTGTGTGTGCAATGCCGCGTGTATTAAATCGGCTGCGACTCGATTATCATAAGCGGCGATAGGCGATTTAATTGTCCGAAATGCCGAGCCCGCGAAGCAGGCATCCCGCATGCACGACTGTCCCCTTTATTATCTCGCTGGAAAATGCAGGTCCGTCCGTCCTCGTCTCTCTCTCTCTCTCTCTCTCTCTCTCTCTCTCTCTCTTTGTAGGACGGCGGACACGGCCGGGTGCATAACTCCGGCGTCGGGGCTTGTATTAAATAAAATTCGTCCTCGGCACAGGTAGAGCCTCCTTTCAGGCTGCTCGGCCCTTCCTTTATATCGTCGTTTCCCGAGTCCTGCGGGAAGGAGAGAGAGACAGAGAGAGAAAGAGAAAAGAAAGACGGGAGAGGGAGGGAGAGAGAGAGAGAGAGAAGAGACAGACCAACAGATGTGCGTCGAGGGCCATTTTGTGGCGTTCGAGCTGCGCGGACGGGGAAAAATTTACTAATGGAAGTGAGTTTTTAAGGCTGCGCCGCGCGCTGTGTCTTGCTTGCGTGATAACATCTGCGCAACGCTGGACCAGTATACGCTTTAATTAAAATTTCAAGATTTCGTACCCGAGGCTTGGCTAATAAAACTAAAAGGGAAAGTACTACGCGACACCGCTTTCTAGAAGTGTGCGAGGGAAAATCGGGGCTCCTTGCCGTCCGAACGCTTCGAAAAATTCTGAGGAAAAGAAGAAGAAAAAGAAAAAAGTTTGGGACTCTCTGTTTAGCATTTTTTTCTTGCGCCGTCCGAAATTTAATTAAATTAAAATGCATTCGATGTAAATGAAGGGTACAATTCGAAGCTAAACGAAGAATAAAATTTCAAAATTAAACATATTTACTTGCAAATGCGTTAAACCTTCAGTAAAAAAATTTTTAATTTCTGCATTTGGAAAAATGCAAAAACATTTCTCGTTAAAGGCCATTTTTAACATACAATAAAAACTTTAATATAAACCAATCCTCTCTCTCATCCATATATTTTTAAGCAACTTAATTATCTCCCCTGCAACATTGCAAATTTTCACCCATCCGTAAAAAAAAAATCCCGTCGAAATTCGGCAAAAAATGTATCCAGCATCGCTCGGCGTGTATCTCTCTCTCTCTCCGCAACAGCGCCTCTTACACACCTCTCTCGGCCTCTGCGGATTATTTCAGAGAGCCTCTGCATAAGGCCGGCCGTTTCTCGGCGTCCATAAAGGCCGTACGCCCGGAAAGGCCGAAATTCCCCGGTCGATGATTCGATCTCTCTCTCTCTCTCTCTCTCTCTCTCGTGCGGAGGTTGGTCAAAGGGCCGCCGTGTACACTTGTGCCGTCGTGTCTCGAGAATGGCGTAGGCGAGGCAAGCAGCAGCAGCGGCAGCGACGGCGGCACGCACGTGAATCATAGCCGCCGCCGCCGCTGCCTGCCTGCCTCTCACACACGCGAGCGAGCAGAGAGAGAGAGAGAGAGAGAGGGAGATAGATTCAAGGTTACGAGCCGAGCGCGCGGACTTTCGCTCTCTATGGATTATTTCTACGATTTACGGAATATATTATTACACAGGCAAAGGCCGCGGCCGTCTACGTCTTTCTCGCTGCCGCTGAGGAATGCCCGAGGAATTTCCCCCGCGGATTTATCATTGTTGCAGCTACGGAGGCCGTTCTTTTTCGAATCTCGTCGTTTTTTTTCTTCTTCTCTCTCGTTTTCGGTCCGTACGCGATCCGATATTCTTCGGTAATACGTCGAGGCCGTAACGCGGCTTGCGTAAAAGCCCCCATTATGCGCCGTACACTCCCGATACTCGTCGGATTACCTAACGAAACACACCGAGCCTCAAAAAAATATCCCCCCTCCGCCCCCCTCGAGCGTCAAAACAATCCCGCGCGGATGCATAACAATGCAGCGGAGGCTCTCTTATCTCTCGGCGAGAGAGTCGAGGTCTCGAGCATCGGATAAGCGGCCTGCCGTCGCGCGTTCGATTCGAGAACGTTCGGAAAAAGCCCGAACGGAGAGCGTCTTGTTTATAAACCCCGACGAGCACGACGAGAGAGGCACAAAGGGCGAGAGAGCAGCGCGCTTCTTTTTTTCGGGACGTCGACGTCGAGGACGCTTTGACTTTTACTCGCTCGTAAATACGAGAGCGTTCGCACCGAACAACGAATCTCTTTACGTGCCTCGCTCGCTCTCTCTCGGCTCTCGGCTCGCGCGGGAGAGAAGTCTCTAAGCCTAAAACTCGAGAGCGTAAAACTCTCGGCGGCGGCGGCCGGGCTTGAGAAACCCATTGCGTGCGCGCTGACGTCTGCCTTTTATCGCTTTTTGTGTATTCCTTGCCGTTTTCTAATTTGCCGCCGTGAATTATTGACCGTCCCGCGCAGTGTGGGGCTTTGGGGTCTTCTTACGTCGGGGGGGAAATTATATCCGTTCGAAATTTACTAGACCCTTTTTTTTGGCAATTGCGGCACTCGCTCGTTTTTCTCTCCGCGTAGATTTGTATTTTGTTGTGCAAAAAGAACGCCGACCGGAGAGCTGTCGAATTTGAAGCATATATATTTATGCAATCGCAACGAAAACACTCGAGAAGACGAACGAGCGAGTCTGGAATTAATCGGCTCGTGATTCATCGGCGAACTCTCGAAAGCGATATACATATATTTTTCAGCTGCATTTTCGACTCGCTGCGTTTTTCTTTTCTTTCTTTCTTTTTTTTTTTACGCAAACGCGCGCGATTATCGAGAGAGGTGACATTGTCGCGCGCGCGTGCAAAAACCTGGAATGCGATTACGCGGCTTACGGTCTAGCCTAGGCTCGAGACAAAATTAACCGTCTTAATATAGACAATCTCCTTCGCTAATCTGCGCGAGATGACATTTCGGGGGATATCGTCGTCGACGTTGTCGCTTTAAACTCTCGACGCCGCCGAAAGTTCCAAAGTGCACGATTCTTATCTGCCGAAAGGAACGACGTTCTTGCGCGCGCTCGTTACGCTCGCACGCGAAGCGTAACACTCCGAATTGCGCGCCTCGTCGGAAAAATTCTATCGGGAGATCCCGACTCCGCGAGGCGATTTCAAAACGAAAACTCGCCTCGATAAAGGATTCATTTTGAAGGTTAATTCGTGGAATATAATCCATTTATAATCGAATTAAAAACCATTCCCCGCACATGGCGCGATTTCGACAGCGCGACGCAGAGGCGAGAGCGGCTCGCTCTCGAGATTTGCCGCGTCGAGAGCGAAAAAGAGAGAAAAAACCGCGCGTGCAGCGCAGCGCAGCGGTCCAAAAGCCCGGCGCCGCATCAAGGCAGTCGAGGGCAAGGCGAGCAGGACAGTCGCCGCCGCCGCCGCCGCCGCCGCCGCCGCCGCCGCCGCTGACGCCTTGGGCTGAAAATCTAAGCGGTGTGCGCGACAGAAATAACTCTCATTTTCTTCCCCATCTGCAGAGCTTGAGAAAAAAAAAAAAGAAGGCGGCGGCTCGCTTTTCCACACACACGCGTATATATATGTATATATATATAAGCCGCCTCTCGTAGCTCGGCAACGACGCGGCTCGTTTATTATCGAGCGCTCGGGGTTTGTTCGATTTTGGGAAAGTGTATATTACTCGGCGGCGTGCAAACGCAGAGAGAGAGAGAGAGAGATGAGCCAGCCGATAAAGCGAGTCGGTTCCCTTTTTACAAGCAGCTCTTCGTGCTTCTTTGGTCGGGTATAATGACAACTCGGCCGGCGGTTTTTCTAGGTTAACGAATGTATTCGCCGCTGAAAACTACCGCTGCTGCTGCCGCCGCGGCGAAGGGTGGCGGCGTTTTGCGTCGAAATTCCGCGAGCGGTTACGAGACGTTTGAAAGGGCCGCTTCTCGTTACGTAACAACGCGCACAAAGGCATTGTTATTATTTCGATTGTTATCCGGCCTTAATCATCAGCAAATGAACCTTCCCCGCCTCGAAATTAGCGAGAGCTCTTGCGCAACGAGGAGAGTCTCTCGTCTCTCGAAAATTGAAGAAGAAAAAAAAAAAGAAATACAAATAAGAGCGCGCATTCCGCGGTCCTCGTTTACCGGAAGCCTCTCTCGGAGAGAGCCTCGAAACCAGGTAAAACCGGGCTCTCTCGCTCGCTCGGCGCACATGCGCGCAGCAGCAGCAGCAGCTGAGCTGGCAAAGTAGCAGCAGCGGCAGCGGCAGCCTCGTCGTCGAACCTGCCGCTCGAAAATCGAGAGAAACGAAGGAAGGCTCTCCGTGGCGTGACGTCAATGCGCGTATCTCGCCGCGATAAAAGAGCTCGTTCTCGCAGAGAGCGAGAGAGAGAGAGAGCGGAGAGCGGACACAAAAGTCGCGTGGGGAGGCAGAGCAGGACGAGGAGAGCAAAACGTGCGCTTAGTAGCCTTACCCGAGAGGAGGAGGGGGAGGAGGGGCGTACCTGCGAGCCTGAAACTGGCCCGGCAGGCATACAAAGAAAACGAGCGGCGGCGGCAGCCGACTGGAAGAAGAAGCCCCGGGGGCCAGCAACCTTCCTCTCCGCGGAGAGAGAGAGAGAGAGGGATGCTGCTGCCGCTGCCGCCGCTATTCCGAGGAATCGACCTCGTCCATTCCTTTCAGGAGCGCGAGCCGCTGCTCACAATGCCAGCAGCAGCAGCAGCAGCAGCAGCTCGCCTCTCCCTCGGAAAAAAAAATCGCCGCCCGGAGAAGAGATCGATTCGGCAGTTGCGCGCACGTACACACGTCGATATAAATTATGACCCGGCTAGGAAGCCCAGAGAGAGAGAGGGAGAGAGAGGGAGCCTGCCTACCTGTGCAACAAGTTATGCGCCGGTAATGGAGATGTGTAAGCAAGGGCGCGAGCGAGAGCTTTTAGAAAAGTTGCGCCAGGCTGCACTCGCGGGCTTTTTCTCTCTCTCTCTCTCTTCTCTCGACAATGACGAGATTAGATCGCAGAGAGACTTTTATGTACAGCCGGAGTTTGTTCTTTCAGCCGAGCCCTTGGCAATAAGTAATATCGCGGATGCTTTCTCGAGGTTTCACCTGGATTATTAGCTCTCTGGTTTTCGAATGTAAAACGAGCTCTCGTCTTAACCTCGATTCGTAAGATACACCCCTTCGTTAATGCCAGTCGATAATAAGAGAAGAATCATCGACAAAACTCGGCGATATTACCATCAAGAGCGCGCTTCCTTATACTCGAAAGCCCTCGCATTCCATTAGAATCGGGATTAAACATTCCGGCGCACTTATCCCTCCGGCGAGCAAAACAAACGCGAGCGGCCTCCCCTCCCACTTGCCAATTAGCATCTCTCTCCCTCTCTCTCTCTTACATCGGTGCAGTTTCACAAATCACGCGGCGCATCGCGCGCCGGTAATTAATGTTTACAAAAATATGACACGAATAAATTAAGCTTCCCCCCTCCCCTTCCCGATTCGCTCCTCCAGCTCTGCGCAGTCACGAAAGCAGCCGTACACACGTAACGAAAGCCCCCACGAGCGTCGCTGCCGCCGCCGCCGTCGTCGTCGAGCTCTGCTCCGATAAAAAGAAAAACGGAGCGGAGAGAGAGAGAGAGAGAGAGAGAGAAGGGAGGGGGAGATTCTCGCTCGCTGCGGGTCTGCGGGAGAGTCGCCGGTCGAATATCCGCTGCCGCCGCCGCCGCCGCCGCCGCTGCTGTAGAGCGAGGGACTATTTTCGAGTTTCGCCCGAGAGAGGAATCGACGCCGACGCCGCAGCCGCTACTTTTATGCCTTGTGTATCGAGCCGCGCTGCCTGATTCGCTTTGTTGGGAGCTGCTGCCGCTGCCGGGAAATACTTTTTAGATGATCCAGTTAGCCGTCGGGAATTGGGTTGTCAGGTAGAATAATTCTCGGAGCATTGAAACAGCTGGCGGGTCGTCGGTTAACAACTGCGGTTTACCGTATGGGAATATATTTAATTTTATTTTGTACGTACTGTTCGCGTGCATTGTGCGCTTGTTAATTTGGCGTTGAAGATGTTATTAAAAAGGAATACCACCGAGAGCCAATTAGGAGAATCCTAAGAATTTATTGAAAGCCGCTTCGGCTTTCAGGTTATTACAATAAAGTGGTTGCGTCAATAATCAATTAGCCGTTTAAATGCGCACTAATATCGAAAATTCATTGTTGCTGACTAATAAGCAGGCACATATTATTCTAAGGAAATTAATATGCCGCGTGGCGTAATTGCATTCTATCAACGTTAAATATTAAAAGCATTTGCCAGAGGAAAATTCGGTCGATCAAACGGATATGCAAATAAAATCGCAAGAGCGGCTCTGTTTATCGAATAATCGTACAAACGAAATTGCTGTTGATTATTAGCAAGCGTAAGTCCATCGTAATCTCGAGTAACTCCGCGAGGATCTGCTCTCGTTTCTCGGAGCTGCGAAAATCAATTTCAGCCAAGAAGAGAAACGCTCGACTCGCCAAAGCGTAATACACATATTCTCTCCGCATAAATCCACGCTCAGCGGCGGGAAAATCCCCTTTGCAAACAAAAATGCCCGCCTAATTAGCGCAACGGATATTCCGCGGGCGGCGAGAGAGACAGTTTATCAATAAACTCTCCTCGCGCTCTCGAGAGTCATCCCCCCCCCCTCCTCCGGCCCGCGAATGCAAATCGCCCTCCGCGAAAAGTAAATCAATCCTCGAAGAGAGCGCGCGTATACGGAGCTCTCTCTCTCTCTCTCTCGCGTTTTCTTTCATTTCGTATTCCACGCGAGAGAGCCGTGTGCGCGCGATTTCAAAACGATTGCGCACGTGCGCCGCGCGGCGGCAGGCTCTCCTCGCGCCTATTTTACAAACGCGCGATATTTAGTTCGATTTTTTTCGACCGATGGTACAGTTTATATTTGGGAAGCTACCGGGGAGGGACGGGTGCCAACGCGCGGAAAAGAAGAAAAAAAAAAAAACAATGGATTTACGGCATTGTTGCCGCATGAAACAAAAGAAAAGGCCAGCCTCGGCAGCCGCGGGAGAGAACATATTTCATGAGGCATCGGCGCGGGAGAACGTTTATCAGGCTTTTGAGTGAGTTTATAATGTATACTGGAAAGGATACGTACTATCAACGTCGGTTTACGTAAGCGCGTTTTGTCGCGGGAGACTTTTTTTCCTTCTAAAGGAATTCTCGACTGTCTCGTGGATGCGCGCCGGAGGTTGTATTATCAATCGCGTAATCGGGCCTGGTTAAAACAGTGGTAACCTCTATTAATTTGTTCTTTATTCGGAGAAGCAGTGGGAAGGTTTCGATCCTAATGGACGTTTTAACGCTGCTAAAAATGTTACTTTAATGTGATTAAGAAGAGACTAACATCACTTCAATTATGGTTTTTTGAAACCGAAGATAATTCGAGTAAATTGAGTATTTTCTTACGAGGAAAGAATTCATTTTCCTGTTCGAATTTCCTCCTCCTCCGAGAAAATGATGTTTAATGCAAAAAGTGGCCAATTTTTAGAAGCCGAATATACAACCGAGCGCCTAATAACCTATAAATAACGTCGTCGCTCAAAAAGCCAATTTTCCAGCAAAGCCAAGAAAACCTCGGCGTCGCCTCTGCAGCTCGAAAAAGGCAAATAAAGACGATCCCGTCGGCGAGAGGGGGCGGGTAAAAATCGGCGTCGTCGTCGTCGCCGCCGCCGCCGCCTCGCTCACGCATTTCGTCCGGGAATAGCTGCCGAAACCTACGCTGCCGACGCTCAGGGAGAGCAGCAGCAGCAGCAGCAGCCGCCGACGTCGAGTTTGCGCGACGCGCTTTCCCTCTCCGCCGCGGATCCTCCACCTACGAAACGGCGAAGGAGGAGAGCGAGAGAGAGAGAGGAGCATCATTTCGTGACCCGGACGCCCACCCGCCCTCGACAATTATGTTACAAAAAACGTGCGTGCGCTGCAGCGCCGTGGGTGCCCGAGATGAGAGAGCCAAGGCCTTTTTATATAGGAATGACGCGAGGAGGTGGAGGAGGTGGAGGAGGAGGCAGACTCTGCGAGGGTGTTGTTCTTTTTTTATGAATGGATCGCGTTGTCCGGAATTTATGAAACTTCTTTCAAGACGCCGATTTTTTTCGGCCACGAGGCACTTTCGCAGAAGGAAACGCTCCCGGAAAGGGGAGAGATATTTTCGCCGAGAGAGAGATAGAGAGAAAAAGCTCTCTCTCTCTCTCTCTCTCTCTCTCGGGGCCGCCTGTCTGCGTCGAGCCGAAATATTGCATCGGCGCGCTCGCCGCGATGCTGTTTCTAGCTTAAACGCGTAGGTCGACGTCTAATCTAACTGACGCGGCCCGAAGGACGCACGAGCCAGCCGAGCGTCCCGAAACTCGTGCGTATAACATACACAGCGGCCAGGCGCCCGAGCATGGAGGCGTTTTACGAGCTCGTGGGGGAGAGAGAGAGCTTTTTCGGGCCGAAGCTTTCCCGACCTGATTGATGCATTACTGGCTTAATTGGCTTCGAGATTCGAGTTGCCTTTTCGTAGCGCGCCGGGGAACTTATTGCTGCTCGATTCTGCTTTCGGAGCTCTGGTTATATTGCGTAGTGCTTCTATTCGATTAATGCTGGATTAACGTTATTTATGCAAATTTCCTGGAAATTTGAGGAAGAATTGCGGTTCTTGTAAACAGTTTGTTTTCAACTTTTTGAGAGAGCAATTCCTGGAATTCAGTTAATCATTTATCTCGCGTATTATTAGAACGGTCGGAGCGGTATACAAACATTTCGAATTCGCCGTAAATTACATGCGAGCTATTCGTTTCAAACAAATGAATTTTCGAGCAATTACGTGCTCCCGAACAAAACACTGCTAATTCGCACTTCTTTCCCTTCCTCTTCTTCTCGAGAATTACGCGCGCTAGCTGTAAAAATGTACGCCCAATTCCGATAACTTTCGAGCCCTCGTCCGCGGCTAATTCGAGGAAATCTTGTCGGGAGGCAGGAGAACATAAACTTCCACGCCATTTTCGACCGAGAAAGAAGAAGCTCGAGCTCAAGGGAGCGAAAGAGAGAGAAGACTTCGCCCTCTCGTCGCGCGAGAGACGCCTTTTAAATGCCCTTTAAACCGCGAAGCCCCCTCTCCCTCGCCCTCCAATAAGCAGCTCCCACTCCCACTCCTCCCGTTATCACCGCCGAAAACCGCGATCCGCTCGGGGAAAAAAGAAAAGCGAAAAGCAGCTTAAAGAGCGATAGACCGGTCGGGATCCCGAGCGGAAGGGGGGGAGGGGGTTTCTAGTCGCATCGATACATCTCGGAATACCCAGTGAAAAGGAGACACGCGCGTTGACTCATCTGCGGATTAACCCCCCGAGGAGACGGTTGCGTTATTGCACGGCCGCAAGTAGACCAGCCAGATATTGGTCAGTCCCGAGAACACTCACCTCTCACGATGCAGCAGGCAAATGCGCTCCTTGGCGACCTTGAGCCTCTTGGAGATGATCTTTTTCAGGTTCTCAATTGTCTCGTTCTTGTCGACGGTGATGTCGAACTGTCCGCCGGTCGTCGGGGTGATGCTGATGGTGATGCTGGGATCGTTGACGAGCTGTCCGGCCGCCGCCCCGGGCCCCGTCGTCGCCTGGAGGACAGCTGCAGGCACTTGGGCGCAGCCACACCCCGGGGTCGACGACGTCGAGGTCGAGGACGACGCCGCCGTGGCTGGGGCCGCGCTGTACTCGCGCATGCCGTCGGCTTCGAGGTCCGGCACTCTGGGGTTGCCCTCGCTCATGACTAAGGCTGCTGCTCCTTTATTCTACCTGCGCCTCTCCTCTCCTTCTCTCTCTCTCTTCGACCCGCTGTTTTTCTCTTTCTCTCTCCCTCTACCGTAGTTTTGCGCTGACGCGCGCGCACGAGAGAGCGAGCGGCTGCCTGTGTGAGTGCGCACTCGGCTTTTTGTTATTGCGCGTGCATGCCTTCCTTCCTCCTCCTTTCCCACGCGCAGCTGCACCTGTCCTACGGCGTTGCCCGGCCGAGTGTACTCGTCGTCCGAGTCCCTCTCTCTCCCTCTCTCGCTCTCTCTCTCTCTCTCTTGCTCTCGAGCTCACGACGATGCGCACCGAGAATTCAGGCCACGCAAGCGCGCGCTCTCGGGGTGAGAACACTCGCCGCCGAGCGAGAGAATATCTCCGATCGATGCTTCGTTGCCTTCTTACAGCTGTACTCCTGGCCCCATAGGAGTCTCCGCGGACGAGGACAAGAGCCGACTGAAAAGCAGCAACGGCTGGCCCCTTATCGGCGGCGCTACTCCTCTCTCGCTCTCTCTCTTACTCTTCGTATCTCCGTCCGGGCGTAGGTCGCGCAGCCTAGCCCCCTGCGATCCCTCCTCGCTGCTGCTGCCAACGCTATGCGACACGGCTCACTGCGGACTCGACGCGAACGACTGCCGCGCGCAACTACAACTGACTGGCGAGAGCCACGGAGAGCTCAGCTCAGCTCTCCCCTACGCGCACGGGCTGCGCTCTCTCTGCCGCTCGCTACTCTTCTATCCCTTCTACCTCGGCAGCCTGAAAAATGCGACGGGGGTGGGGGAGAAGAAAGGGGATACGTACGGCACTTTGCGCCTCCTGGACGCAGCGTTCAACCGCCGGTTTTCTGTTACTTTTTTTGTAAGAACCGAGGAGGTCTTATTGATTCTCCGGGCTTTGGGCCTGCTTTTGAGGTCGCCGGGCCCCGGAGGGAAGGAGCAAGCAGAGGAGGGGATTTGGGGGAGCTGGGAGGAGAGGAGGAGGTGATAGAGGTTGATAAATATCAGCTGATTACGGGGGTCCGAGGTTTAAATGATCTTTTAAATATGGCCGCTGCCGCCCCTCCGCTGCAGTTGCGTATCGAGCGCCGACGCAGAACACCCCAGATTATTGTCCGGATTAGCCAGCGATTTCGACTGTGCAGAATTGTTTTCTTCATTGCTATTTTATTAATGACGTTAATATTTCAGATGAATGTTAAAATATTTTTGAATCTTTAAAATCAATGTGATTTTATCTTTTTAACGATGTTTTTCTTTTTGCATATGACTAAAATTAGTTTTTGATTATGCACTGTCGACAACTGTTCGTTTCTAAATCGACGAATGAAATGTACTTCAGATTGAGTTGAGGTACTGGTAGGACATTGTGATTTAAAAAAATGTATATTTATTGTGAAATCATAGAAAAACCAATGAGATACAAAATTATGTACATAATTAATATTCATATTATTATGTTGAATGCAAATAAAGTATCCCTGTGTACAATCACTTTTATTACGGTTTTGAAGAGCATAATTCAGATTTATTGCATGTAAAGTATATATAGTAGAACTCAGTAACCACCTTTTCTACCGTTTTTATTTTAACAGAAATATAAAACTTATAAATTTGGACCCACTGAGGCACTAAAATTTGATGTTGTTAAAAATATTTTACTTTTGAATAGTTTTAACGTTAAATACAATATTTTCTTGCATGCAAAGAGCTCTATAATTGATCATTTTTTATTCTTCAAAACAGCAATTTTTACAAATATTTTTGATTAATTATAAAATCGAAAGTTACTTATAAAAGTATATGCAATTTTCAAAATATTTCAATATTTTTAACAATTACACCTATAAAAATAAAATAATAAATTTTAATTAGTCACTAGTCGAATTTTGAAATCATATTTTCAGACAGATTACATTATAGCGCAATTTGTTCACAATTTAAGTAGAAATGATTTTTAGAAACACAAGTAATGAACTCACGACATTGATAAAACTCTGATATCTTATCAAATAAATTTATTTCTTATTGTCCAGCAATCCCAAAAACGTACATATGTTTTAACATATATATTTACAATTAATGTGATCTACACATAACAATTACCACTCGTTCCAAATATAAAACTATTTTGGCCAAGATAGTGATGACGTGTGACAAACTAAGAAAATAATATTGAGGTGTTCCCTCGTTAAAATTAATCTTGTTTGACATTAGCCATCACATAGGTGCATAAAGACTCATAACAGCTTAATTTTACAACCTCTTTGTTCTAAAGTTTTGCACATGCAATAGAAGATAATGACAACAATTACATAGTAAAAAATTATTTGTGCACTTTATTGTGATAATAATTTTAATTTTCGTTCTATTCATTGCGCATATGTATATCATTACAGTCTCCTCTTTAAGCTCTAATTTCTCTATTTTAAATAGCTTTTTCAAAAATAATTAGAAAAAAATTGTAAAAGGAGGAATCTTATTTACAATCGTTCATTAAAACTAAAAATAGAATGTATCGTAGTTAATATCTTAGTGCCATATACCCAATAAAGATAATTTTGCTGAAAATGCAGTAACACGTTAAGAGGATTCAAAAAAATTATTAGCGACCACAAAAGTGACGTATAAAAACATCCATACAAAAATACGAGACTCATCACGCACTATGGCAACTAGTGCCAACTTCAGCTTTCTTTTTTCGAGTCTTATTTATTCTAGAGAACGAAAAAATAATATTCGTCCTTTTGACGCTTTTCTTGTATCTATTACGCGAACAGCTCCATAACCTGTTATAAAAGAATTCATTATGCATACAATATTCCTAGATTGGCATCCCTTTAAAGTCGATTATTACGTACAAGACATTAAATGGTTTTGAAAAGATGAATTCATGAACCAAACTCTTCAGTATCTGGTTCTATCGGTTTGAAATCAAAAGAACCTCGTCCGTCCATTTGAAGATAGTACTAAAAAAATTGTTCGTAATCGTTAAAAATATTATTTACTTCTCACAAAGAAAACGCAAAATAAAATGCTTACTTCGTGATGCTTCCAAAGTGATCGTCTATGCGATACTGTAAATAATGTAATGTTGGCTTTTTTACAATAGGAATACATAGAATCTTCGACGTCAACACTGACAGCACTTGTGCATTCATCAAGTATAGCGAACTGCGGCTTGTGATAAAATAATCTCGCCATCTGCGATAAGATATTTTAATATTAAAATTATGTCAATAAAATTTACATTCAAATCAAAGTAAATGGAAGTACCGCTATTCGCTGTTTTTCTCCACCAGAAAGAACATCCATCCAATCAGCAACAGCGTCCCAACCTTGACCTTCACTGCCTGATTGATTTTCTCTTTCCAATAAATGTCCTAACTGTACTAAATCCAGGTACTTTTGTAAATCTTCATCCTTAGCGTTACCTCGCCTCAACATTTCAGCTCGAGTGTGCGGATAAATAACTTGATCTCTTAGAGTTCCCAAGGTCATGTAAGGTCTTTGCGGAATATAGAATAATTTGCCGCGTGGTGGCTTCGTCATAACACCACCCCACAAAGGCCACAACTAAGATATTTAAAAAAAAGCACGTCAATAAAATTTTAAAATAAAAAAAATGTTTTTTGCCTATTGAGAAGAAAGTACCGCTTTCTCTCCCAGCACCTGTTCGAGAAGGTTGCATTTTCATCCTCGCTAAGCAAAACAATACAGTCTACACATTGGGAGGAAGTAAAGAATGCCTCAGACCGAATGTTTATCATCCTCGCCTTCGGCTTGGGCGACAATTAACCAGCGATCTGGAACATTTTTTACTTTACCTCTCTAGGGGCATAATATACTAGGTTTATTTGAATTAAAAAATAAATAAATTTTTAAGTAAACAATAACAACCTCTCCTAAAATTCTGAATAATGAACTTTTTCCACAGCCGTTTGGACCGCATACAAGTACGTTCATGCCAGATTTAACTTCAAAAGTAAGTTCTCTAATGAGAACATCACCATTGGGAGTTACAAGTGGAACGTGGTCAAAACGAATGACATTGTCTTTGGCAAGTATTTTTCCTGATCCTGGAGAACCAATTGGATTATTTTTTGGATCTGTTATCATTGTTCTTTCATATTTGTTGTCATTCAAATCGTTCAGAACTTTTCTAATTTCTGTTACTCGCGCTGTAAATCCAGCTAATCTTGTCATTTCTCTGCCAGCTAGAACCAATCGTCCAATGGCTTCAGCTAATTTGACTAACATTCTTCCGTATGTATAGTACGCTTTAAACCTATGATCCGGAGTTCCAGATAAAACTGGGTGATTCTTCTTGAAGAATGGAATGCTTACAGCATAGAAACCAACGACAGTTGCTACATCTAAAAAAATTGACGTATTTTAATCTCATCTGATGTAGAATAAGATAAAAGTAAAAATTGATAAAAATTACATTTTCCAATAAAGTTATCTACAACTCCAATCGCGACTTTGAACTCTAAAAATTTCCTAAGGTGTGTCACCTGAAATATATTGATATGGAGATTTAATAAGTTTCTTTGCATAAAATGCGGTAAATATTTTATATTCAAATCTTTGAAATTTACCAATTTATGAAAACTGGCCAAAAGTGTTAATTTTTCTCGTGTGTTTCCTTGATAGAAAGCAATTTCCTCTGAATTGGTAATTAATCGTGAATTAATGTGCCTGTATTCTCCTTCAAGACGTTGTTCTTTCACTGTTAATGCACCAATTGGTTTTCTTAAATGAGTTAAAAATCCACCAGCAACAATTAAATATGACAACATTATAAGTGGAGTCTGAAAAGGCAAATTTTATGATTAAATGTAAAAATAAAACAGTACAATATTATGTTGAAAAGAATGTAGAGCAAACCTTGCCACCAAGGGTAGAAGTAAGTCTATACACGTAAATAAAGATATCCAACATTGGTTTGGCAATATTACTGTATAAATCTGTACAACTTTCACAAAATTTATCAACATCTGTTGTAAGCAATTGATCAGGATTAGCAATTCGTGTATCTAAATTACTCATTTTGTAGTATGTGAAACCTCTAGAAAACGAATATAATTAAGATTTCATTAGCATTTGATTTATGTTTTGAAAGCATTTGATTTATGCTTAAAATGTTAAAACATCTAAAAATGTAAATACTTAATTGTACTGTAAACTATAAATTATATAATGCTTGAGAATCAATGACCTTTAATCTTCATTGTATTAAGACGAGACTGATTGCAGTCTACTTAACCTTGATTGTGAAATTAATGCGCTTGTACATATTCAGGAGGTCAATGCAATAGTGGTGGGTCACGCTACATTAAGAAGTGCCTTTAGGAAAAAAAATGTTATTTAAACTTACTTTAAATATTGATCCAATAGAAAACGGCTTATATTAGTCCTCAACCTGAGTTTCATTTCTCCAAGGCTATATTTTAGAATGTTGTTTACAACAGATATCTGGAATTATGGATAAAATTTTAGTCTTGCAATAATGGAGTAAAAAATAATGTTACATAATAGTCAAGTTTATCAATTTCTCTTACTTAACAAATTTAAAAATTTTGAATGTCAATGTTTTGCTCAAATTTATAATTATATCCATAAAAATTATTTAAATTTTACAAAGTTACTTAATGTCATTGATAAAGCAGACAATTATACATAATAAAACAACTTTTTTGCTAACCACTGGCAACGTTGCCATGAACCTGAATAAACGTTTTCTAAATAGTTCTGCATCCATATTGACTATTGATCTGCAATACAATAACTATTAAATCAACAGTTCTTTCAGCTATAACAATCTATCAAAACTCATGACTTACGTTTCAATCATTGTGCCTGTGTGAATAAGCCATAGATCACAGAGTGATCTGGCAACCAGTGCCACAGCGACCAGGGATACAAATCCGGCCTCAGGTGTAAACAGTCCAGGTATTCCAATAGCCAATAATTGCTTGAGTTGCTTGAAGAACTCTCCATCCACATGAGCCTTTGGTCTTTTAGGTTTATCCTACAACCAAAATCAAATCACATAGTAACACTTCCTTTTGCATATACTTCTTTTTGCAGCTCACCTCTGTGATGACATACTGAATGTCATTGTTGGCTGGCCATAGATTCCTGAAAAAACACGAAAATTAACCACCTTACTCCTCTAAAATCCTGCGATAACAAGTCTAAAAAAAAACAAAAGCACTCACTTCGGTTTGCTGGATGAATACCGTTTCTTGCTGCGTTTACGGCTGAGCAGCCAGATGAGGGTGGCGACGGCGGCGGCCGAGGCCACACTTTTGCGGCTCACCAGCTTGCTGAGGGTCGGGGCCATCCTTAGTGCTGCTGTCTGTCCGTCTGCGTTCCTGACGTTGCAGGCACTGCTAGTGCTGAAATATCGCGTACACTCGAGTTAAGAGCGAGAGAGAGACGATGACGAGCGCCAATGGAGGAATTTGGTGGGGAGTCGAATTAAAGCGCTTTTGCGCTGCTCTCGCCTATCAGCTGCCTATACTTACTGCACCGCTTCTCAGGCGCTCAAGCATTTCACTCGGCCGTATCACCGACACCGCGTGTCCTTCTTTTTCTTTATGTGTAGGTATTGTGAACTAATCGAACGCCATAAGCGCAGAGTTCGAGCGCGAAATTTAAAAATTCTTAATTTGACATGCCTTCAGTCCGGATCTGCAATAGAAAAAGCAAAGTGTGAGCCGTATACTCCGGAGTAATCAAAGAGTAATCGGCTACCCGAAGACTTATTGGGGATGATTAAGAGGATCGTCGGAAGCAGCGGCGATGACTCAGGTAAATCCAGGAATTCCGCTGTGTAATATGACGAATTTGTCAAGGGTGGGTGGGTAAAAACTAAGTCTTAGTCTTATGCGAGATTGATGCGTATCTTTTCGTTGAAAATTGAAAGGAAGACAGTTTCAGAAATATCTTCTTTGTCTTGGAGATATGCACCAGGTAGGAAATGTAGTGAGATGCAGCGGTTGCTTCTTATTCCGCATAAGGTAGTAATTTCCTTCCTGCTGATTTGCTGCCTTTTCATCGGTAGGACTTATAACAGCAGGCCTTCAACTTTCTTTGGATCTCGAAACCTTCCTTATCTCAACTAATAAATATAATGTATACAAAACATTTATGCGTCTACAGGTGCCAGTAATTACACCGACAGAAGGAGCAGAGGTCTACACCCTCGTCGTCTTTTTAGAAAATTACCATCAAAGATGGAGCGAAAGGCTCTTTGTTGACGTCTGCTAAATCGATATCACAAAATAGCAGTAAAACTAAAAAAGGATTTGCTTTGATGCGCGGCAAAAGATACAGCAATAAAGCTGGCAATAACACTGTCACTTGTGTTCGTAATTTCATTTCCTTCCGGGTTATTGCATCATCTTTGACAGCACAGCTATCGCAATTGAGTTTTCCTGGAAAAACGAGCGAACGTGCCGAAATCAGAGTACAAAGATGAGGGTGGGGTACATCCCCTAGTAATTAGTGTAATCATTGATAGTGGCTATTTTAGGATTGCTTTGTAATACGGCAATAAATTTATTTAGCATTTTTTGATGCTGCATTTATTATTATTTTACTTTTTAGCTTTGATTAATGTAGTTAAAAACGCGCAAAGCCTGCTACTTCTCCTTCTTTTAGTGAAAATTAGCTGAGAAACTTCAAGGTCATTTTTCTCCACTTTCTCTGCACTTAGAACGGTGAATTTTGTTTTGAAAGGTATATTTTTCGATGCTTTAGACAACGGTAATAGTTTCACACATTTTTAGCCAGATGAGTCATTTTCCGTTATTATCCGTGAATATTATTCTGCTTTCATAGAGAAGTGATACTACAAAGCACATTCCACAATGAAGAAAGTTTAATAGTATTTTTCATTACTAAATAGTATTTGAAAATCTTGAGTTGTTTTTGGTTTGCTTTTTAGTTAATTTAATGATCACTTAATAAACTACAACTTAATTTTTTTTTTAAATATTTCTTTAATACTAATTTTTATAATAACAGTAATCAATTCTATACTAATTTTGAACCCTTATACTTTGCATCGTTCATTAATATAAATTAATATTACATACATTTCCGTTTACGTCTTTTTTGTACCTTTTAAGTTCTACCAAAGTTAAAATAATTTTGCATCGGAGATTAGATTTAAAAAAAACCTGTCTAGTCACAACGCGCGCTATTACAATATCAAAGATTATCGCCTCTCAATCTGTAGAGGCGTGGAAGCGACGGAAAAATTGATTTATCAAAAAAAATGTCATCCTTACGTAATATTCGACACTCGGTTTCCCGTGGCAAAAACAGCGCGTACAACGAACAAAAAGTCATTTGCCTCCGCGGCTAACTAGAAATTTCCAACTCATAATTATGTTGATTCTCTGCCCGAGGATGCAGAGTAAACGAGGACGCGCAATTTGGAGATCTCATCTGTAGAGTTTCAAGATACATGGCGCAAATATGGGATCAAAATATCGTTCTTTATTCAATATGATCTTTCGATTTTTCGAAGCTACTCTAAATTGAAGTGCATTCATGTTAGCAGATATTTGATAAATGGCGTCGCTCTAATCAAGTTAATAGATGAATTAAAAGCATAGTGTATACTTATTTAAATTATCGGGTAATGATATGTTTAAATTAAAGCAATTAAACTATATTTATCAATTTAAAGAAACGATGTTTAAATAATTATATGAAGTAAACAACATTATTAGATTAGCTGTATTTTGTGATAATAAAATTTTGTATTAAATAACATATTTTTGTGTACGATTAAAATTTTTTTAAAGCATAATAAAAAAAACTTAATTATTCTTTACTTTTTAATGTATAAATTATCTGTTTTAGAATTTTCAATTTTTTTTATTATACTTATAAAATGAATTTTTACGTAATCAAGATTTCAAATGTTCAAAATTTCTTGTTCACGATACATTACCTTACCCGTCATTTTCCCTGTACAAGACCATTCGGTGACATTAATTTTCGTTCTTGAATCTTGATCCATTTTATATATATATCCATTGTAAGCGTCACTCGGCAGTTCATTCTGTTATCTGTAAAACGTTTTACGTAAGATAAGGAATTATTACTTTTGTAAAAATATTAACATTTCTACATAAAATTCCTGTAAAAACCAGTCGCACGTATAAACAAATTTAAACACGTTTAAATTATTAGATATAATCTTGCATAAGGGTTCTTGCACGTAAGCAGGAATATACTTCGTTTCTTTTAAGATTATATATCTATATATTATATTAAATAAACAGAAGGAACAGAAATAGTTGAAAAACAGCGATACACACAGCTAGCTTTCAAATCCTTTATAATTGCAAATGCCTTTAAATCGTCCCAAAAACAAAAACGAAATACTGCACCTGTGCGCAAAAGCGTCGGCTTTGCGCAGGTAGTCCCTTCGAGCATAATACTCCTGGAGGGAGCAATACTATCGCCGAAAGCGTGATCAGTGTGCGAGGGAGAGAAAATGTTTTAGTATGTTTTTTTTTGGTTGATTTTTTAATACGCTTTTACGCGGTTATTAAATATATGATAATATTAAAATAGAAAATGACTTTTACATTATTTATTAATTTATTGCAGACTTTAATTAAAGTGAGCTCACAAACAAGAAAGGCCAGTAAATAGAAGTCTTTTGCAATATACGATTTTTTTACAAACTTTTTGTTTAAGTGATCTGTGCTAATAGAAAATAGAAAAAGAAATAATATTAAAATATAAATTTATTTGTATAATTTATCATTATACAAATAAATTTGACACTTTTAATGATAAGCAATATATTTTATGTATGACGACCAATTATATTAATACATTTACGAATATGTTGAAAAATTGATGCACTACATAAATATTATTATATAAATATTGATGATAAAAAGATCTTCATTACTTTTATTACTGAAAAGTATAGTAATGTTAACTTCTAGATGATTGCGTTCGTTTTGTTGGTGTTGATATAGAGGTAGTATCTCTTCTTGTAGTATCTCTTCTGTTACGCGGAGTTCTTCTCGTTGAAACTGTTAAAATAATAATTGAAACGTTTAATTTAAATTTGCCATGTAACAGAATTTAAATTAATAGTTAATAAGTTTTACCTGGTGTAGAATTATCTGACGCTGAAGCTCTTAAAGATTTTCGAGGCGTTTTAGTAGGTTCATACTTTGCTTACTTTTAACAGAGCTGTTACTAGTATTTGTTGCCGCACTACTAGAACTTGATCTACTTGGCTTATGATTTTCATAATCCTTATCACCCTCCATTTTATCATCATCATCTTCTTCATCTCTTCTTATTCGGCGAATCTTCTTTTTGGCTTTCGCAGATTTAGGTATAAGTCTTGAAGGTGGCGGCATCGCTTCATTATCTGTTCTAGTTTTTAATGGGTTCTCTACTTTTTCAGTATTATCCAGAAGTTCCTTAACTTTCTCTTCTAGTTCTAGACAAGCTGTTTTTGCTTAAGGTCGTCGTTTTGCTTGTTCAATTATAGAATTTAAGGCTCTCTGTACGTCGTCATTATGGATTTTCTCTTTCAACAATGGCAGATCGTTAATTAAAACTCTTATACCTGGGAAAATATAATATATTTAAGAAAAAGTTTTTTTAGTCATAGT
>JAWWEO010000001.1:14712356-14885832 GCA_035582975.1 Ormyrus labotus | reverse complement strand
CAAACTAGTTTAAAAGTCCGCCGACCATGAAAAAAATCGTTACATTAAAGTTAGTTAACTAGGAAGTAAAAATACCTTTTTTATAGGTAAAATTTTTGAAAATACCTTATAAATACGTATTTAATGTTTTCAATCTCTACCAGGGGTTGGGTACTCAAGAATATTGCATGATCTAAGAATTCTGAAAATTTCTGTGATAATATCTTATAGATAAACTATTTAATTTATTGTATTTCCGTTGATCTGTTTGATCGTTAAGGAAAGTAGGTTAAGAGAGTAAAGAATTATTAAGTAGATTCTAAATAAATTTATTTTAAAAGTATTTTACTTGATTTTCAAAATTAAAGTAATCGCTTCTTAAAAGTGACATTTAGAATTATAAAGATGCTTTTTCATGCTTTTTAATCAAATCATCAAATTTTATCTCTTTAATTTTTGTTGATCAAATAATAAAGATCAGAATAAAAATCAATAATTACATAGTGTATAATTTCTCTGATAATTTATTGCATTATTTATAATTAGCTTCATTGTTTTTAACTGGAACTGATCATCCCAGATATTCCATCAAATCAAACATGAACT
Source organism: Ormyrus labotus (assembly GCA_035582975.1). Lineage (NCBI taxonomy): Eukaryota > Metazoa > Arthropoda > Insecta > Hymenoptera > Ormyridae > Ormyrus > Ormyrus labotus. The sequence continues at coordinate 14,885,247 of JAWWEO010000001.1, read as the reverse complement.
CCGATAAGAAAAGTCAAAATGCAGCGGGAAATATATATGGATTTCCAGTCGTGTAAACACTTCATTTTTTGCTTCGAGTATCGAGTCACATTCTATTGACGCAATTCGAGGCTAATTATGTGTAATAACTCGTATAAATAATACACGTTTATCTTCCACACTCCATTTACGTTCTTTCATCCACATTTCTACGGTTGTTTTTAAAAAAATAAAAGCTTTCCCATTTCATTGAACGAAGATTTCTCCTTTTTTTTTCCGAGTTCGGTTTCCACTTTTAATTCGAAAATAAACCTTAGCTTCTGCCTGCAGCCGCACGAAGCGGAAGCACAGACCGATGCAGTTTATTTTATACACACGCGACGATAAACTCGATCGGCTTTGCCGGCAAGCCGTACAAGTTATTCTCGCGCAACAGACGCGCGCCGATGGCAATTTTCTCCCGGCAAATAAAGGAAATATTATTTTTTTCGCTATTTCTCCCTTTCTTTTTTTTTTTATTTTTTAATAAAATTTGCAGAGCTGCGTGCGTTTTTATAGTTTTGCGCGCGTAAAGGACAAAACAAGTGATTGGATTTTAGCTTTTCATTGGGATTAGCTGGTTTAGAATTGCAAAGTTTGTTTACAGGTTATTTTAAAGAAAATATCTGCATTGTAAGGTTTAACGGGAGAGAAAAAATATTGATGCAACTGTAATAAATATTTTTATTGCGTGACGGAAGATAACGAAAGTGTTTAATCTTATTGAAGAAAAATGTGATCGGTACAAGCATTTCTATGTTATAATAGTGGAGATAAAAATAGTTTTAGCGACAGTAAATTGTCATTTAATGCTCAATTGAAAACACGATAATGAAAGAGCGACAAAAAGTTAATACTAGCTTTTCTTTGCAAAAACGTTAATTAAATTTGTCACGACGACTAAAAAGTCAATTAATTGATAGAATAATCAATTTTATGACTATATAAATTATTTTCGCAATGAAAAGGGAGGAATTATTTCCGCGCAATTAAATCCCACAGCATTATTAACGGAGTATCTTTAATTTAGTGCAAACTAAGCTATTTCAACTCAATTTCATTATTAATAATTCCGTATTACACATTCTATACGTTGAAAAAGTGCAGAAAATTTTACATGAGATTGCCGCGCGTTCCATTGTGATGCAAAACAGTCGCGCAGCCGGTCAGAAGCCACAAAAGATACCTTCTTCAAAACGCAAAATTTTTCGCCGTACATCACGTCCCAAAATTACCGCGGCAAGCTTTCCCAAGCACGAGTCTCAGCCTGCATCTCAAAATAAACGCCGAAGCGCAGCTCTTCTCCACATCAAAAAATCCGGGGAGAGATTTCGGTCGATCGGAAAACTCGGCCCTCATGGGGAAGAATAATAGGACGCCGTCAAGCCGACACCTTACAAACGAGGCTCTCGGCCGCCGCCGCAGAATTAGTTTCTCCGACAGGAGATTCCTTCCGGCTCGCGGGAGGAATGCCGTGTACTCGCGAGGATTTTCAATGAACGTTGCTATGGAGTCGACCCGCCTGCAGTCGAGCCCTTCTTTTCGCTCGGCGAACTCTTGGGGAAACGCTTGGAATTGATAAGAAGGCCGTTAATGGCTCCTGCAGACTGGCGACGATGATCGAATTTGGAAGAGAAAGCGAGGAGGGGATGAAGTGAACGTCGTCCGGTTTGACGTTTCAGATTTTTTAGATTTATGATTTGGTTTTTTGAGACTTTATGCGAAAATGGGGATGGGATGAAAGGATAATAAAATCCTTTTACTACTTCTTAATCAGAGGGAAAAATCGATGCAGATTTGCAGTAAATACTGATCTAATCTTGGGGTAGAAAAGAGTATAAAAAAAGTAATAAAAAATGAATTGGTATATGGTAATAAATTATTCAGTTTTAAGCTCCAGATTTTGTATTTTAAGTTTGAAATCATATATTTTTTTGTACACTTACACCTTTTTTACATTCACATATATGTATTTAATTAAAATTAAAATGTAGCTACTTATAGTTCCCTCTGCCAATGAAATTCTCCTGTCAATTAATTTTTTTTTTAACAACTCTCAGAAAATAATTTATCAGTCTAAAACTTCCCCCGCCAAATTACAGCTAATACTCTCGACAGTAACGATTCCAACCGTCCGTCCGCCGACGGGAAAATCTGTTTCGGTCGGCCGGCACAAATCGAATCTCCATCCGGGATTACTCTTCGATCCGCGGCAGTACTGTAGTTCGATTATCGCTCCTCTAATGTTACCCTCGGCCTGTAGGCGCGTCGGCGGTCGAGTTTAATGCCGCGACCGATCGCAGGTAATCACTTCGAGATATATATGTATCTGCGACTCGGACGTTAAAGGCAGCGAAAGGCCTTCGGTTACGGCCGCGGGGCAGGTAATCCGAGAAATAGCGGTTGGAGTGGTCGCTCGTTTCTGGGAGGTCGATTGGAGTGCTTTAGGGGGTGGAGATGTTAATACGGCGGTGCAGATATTCTGAGCGAGAATTGCAAGTTCTTAAAGGGAAGGATTAATTTGCGGGCTCGCGAAAGTCATTTTCGCGTGCAGAATTATTTCAGAGTAGTGACGATGCAATGCGAGTGAATAAATTTACATTTATTCGCAAGAAAGATAATTTATTATCCGTTTGCTTCGGCTAGATTTTCCGAAAGAAATCCCTGAAAACAAGGCGCCCACCAAAAAAAGAAAAAAAATTCACTCCTCTCCAATCATCAAACGTGCCCACCTCAACGATTGAAATCCAGCCCAGCCGAGCAGAAAGGCTTCCCGAACTCGCAAACACCCTCCGTGATCCGATCGATCGTCGGCTAATCCGACTCTCTCGAACGCGTCGAAAAAAAAAACTCTTCCCCGGCGGGCGAAACGGCGACGAGAGATGAGCCGCGCGCGTCCGTTCGGCATATAAATCATAGGCTTCGTTACGCGGAGCTCAATGCTCGTAATTGAGCGCGCGCCGATCTGAATTCGGTGTAATGAGCCCCGGCGCGCGGGGAGCGCGATTGTTCGCGACGAGCGCGCGCGCGCTTCTGTCCCGCGCGTTTGTGCGCCGAGCTCTGCGGAACAAGCAAGTTCAAGGCCGCCGATGCGTCGACTGGCGTGCGTAATTGATGCGGCTCTTGTCGGGGAGTCGAGGCTTTTTGCGAGGCGGAGCTGTTTGTTCGAGGATTGTTTTTAATGAATTGGGATTTTTAGGAGGGTATTGTGCGTAATGATGAAAGTTTAAATGAAACGCGCTTGGTTCGTTGGGAGGAAGAAAAAGTCGATTGTCGGTGAATTGTTAAAAATTATTATTAAATCTTGGGTAAAAATAATTAAATTTATTTTATATTACGATTGAAGATGGTGTGATCATCGTTTTTACATTTCATATAACACTCCTGAGTATGAATCTCGAAATTAAATAATTTAATAATATTGAAAATTTTGAGTATAACTTGACAATCGTATTTTATTTTTAATTTTATATTCCAGTTCAGAAGATATGCGGGTTTTTAATTCTTAAAATACATTTTCCTTTTCAGAATTCATGAAGTACGAAGATATTTGTAGCTACGATTTACATAATTTTAAATACAATTTCAAATGCAGCGTGGACTTTAACGTTATTTTTAATAATTTACAAAGAAAATGTAAATGCACGTGTGCAAATATTGCAATACGAACATTTAGCTGCTTTTCCATTTCGTTTAAACGCAAATAGTGTACAACTCATTCACAAGTACCAAATAATTACCAAATAATTATTTTCCACCAATCCTTCCTCGTCAGCGCAGCGAAAGTAACATTCAATTCTCAAATCACGTTAAAACCGGATTTTCCCTCGCAGCAATATATCCCGAATCCCACGCTCAACGGAAAAAGGCGATACCTCAAACGACTTTTTGCGATAAATATCCTCGGGGGAGCCCGAAAATTTAGATATTAACGCCTTAATTCCCGGACCCAGTTTTTGCGAAAATATACGGAGAGAAATAATGCAAACGCAACGCGAAAAAGTGCCCGATATCGCCGAAGGAAGTCGGGTCGATCGTGCGGCGAATACAAAGGAAAATGTTTATTCGATTTCCGCGATTTGAGGAAGGTTCGGTAAGTTTCTTTTTTGCGGAACGTCAGTCGCAGAAGAAACGCGGAATTGCTCGGTTCGATGCGGACGTCAACCGGAGAAATCTGCTTATTTCGTTTTGGTATTCTGCTTTGAGGGCGGACAGGAACGTTGTTCTCGTGCCTTTCGCGGTGAAAGAAAACGTAATTTTAATGCATTTTATAACTTTTTTTTCATAATTACAATCCATTTTACGCTATGTTAATTAACAGTATATTCAATTACATTAAAATTATTACCCGACCGTTAATTGAGCCTTAAACACATTATTACGCATCAGCAGAACCGTATTAAATTCCAACTAATAGGGATTCGCAATTTAACCGAAACGTCGAACTGCAATTACGAGCTTGGCTTCTACTTGCAAGTAAAATGCTTTCTCCACTTCGTTACTGCGCAATCATCGAATACCTTTTTTTTTATAGCCGAGAGGTTCCGAACGGTCAGTAGGTAAGACACAGTCCCACACTTTTTATCTGGGAGATCATTCGATTACATTCTATATAAAACGGATCTCTCGAACGAATGAAGCGCCCGATAAGCAGCTGGTTACGCGACTTCGAGTCCAGAGTCTCTGTTGTGTAAATATTCCTTCGTCATTTATTGTTACCTAAAAATAAATCAGAGCGAACAAAAGCTCTTAATTTATTTTTATCCATTGCACAACGATTGCGCTGTAAGCTACTCCGAGATTTGCGTTCCAAGTGCCGCGCGCGTTAGGTGTGCATCTAATTGCGCGCATTCCGGCCCCGCGCGCGCATTTTGCAGCGGCGGGCGAGTGTATATTATACGTCGCTCCAGCGAAGAGATTCCGTGGAACGCATTCGGGATTACGCGACGCGAGAGCGCGGCTTTTTTAGCCTAAGCTTGCGGAAATCTTGATTTTTCTGAATTTGGAGAGAGAGAGAGAGAGCCGTATTAATTTAAGAGTTGCTCGTTATTGGAGAGTTTAATTACTTAATTAATTACTATTTGCACGCTGTTATTAATTTCAGATAAAAACCGACGAAAGATTATACTTAAAATTATGACCCCGCAAAGAAGCCAATTACGATTCAACCAAAGCATAACCCACCGCAAAAGTACACAAAGCGTCTCGGATATACGGCATACAAACTCGTAAAAACCGCTCGCAGCACCTCGAGACCCAGAATATACTTCAAAAGCCCCATCCATTACTTTTCTCATTCCCTAAGTAACACTCCGTCCTCGTTCGCACTTCTTCCCCCGGCCGTAAAGCGCGAGAAGCTCCAAGGCGCCTCGGAAATCAGCACCTGCCCTCGTCCGCTTAATATTTTAAACCGCGCCTCCGTCGCGCGAAAGGAACAACGAGGCGTAGAGGGGGGAGGTGAAAAGTCGAAGGCGCCGCCGGCTTTAATAAAATAGACAAAGCCGCACGCGCGCGCGCGGCAGTAGTACGAGTCGGGCTCCGAGCAGCCGCGCGCGCGGCTCCTCTCCGTCCGGGATCGAGTTCGTACCGCCGGGCGGAGGGACCGCTTTTTCGACGGCTCGGAAATTGCGAGGGAGGGGGAGGGAGGAAGAAGTGTCGCCGCGGCGATGAATGAGGTGTGCTGAATCCTCTGGGTTTCGGGATGGGACTGCGGGAGAAGTTCATTGGCTCGGGGAAATGATGGCTTCTCGCGGACGGGTTGGAGAGGGTTCATTTTGTTATGTTGTTTAGGTCATTGAGCGATTGGAGGGAATTATGAGAAGCGTCGAGGTAATTGAAATTAAGTAAAAAAAACTCTACATCTGGTAATTATAAAGATTTGGGCACGTTTTCAAAATAATAATTTGGGAAACGACATGCTTTAGGAGCAGATGTTTTAGTACTTGAGTTTTCCGTGCTTTTGCGCATCTGTGCCAGGTAGAAAATGTAAGCGTTAGTTTTCATGAACATATCGTGATGCACTGTTTAGGAGAGTTCACAGCTTTTGCGAAAGAACGTGTCATTTATTTGTAGGAGTCAAAAAGAGGCGATTCAAATCGTTATGAGAAAACTATCTGCAATTTCGACTCAATTACAAGTTTAGCATTCGATCTTAAACTCTGGACTTAACCGTTCCTCTGCGAAAATTTATGAACACAATGAATTCTAACTAAGTTTCGGAAAATCAAACGTTGGCGATCGCACCAAAGCCAGCGGAACTAAAATAACTCGAAGAAAAACTCATTTTTTCCGGAATAAAAATTATTTGCCCGGTGAAGCACAACCTCGAAGCCGTTGCGAAACGAGTTGCGTGCTCGGCTCGTCGTTCCGCAGATTGCGATGCCCTTAAATTTCTCAGGCGGAGAAAGAAACGTCGATGGGAGATCGGTTATTAACGAAATGGATTCTCTGAGATTTCGCCAACTTTTTTTTTTTCTTTTCGCTTCTTACATAAAGCAGGTCTCCGTCGCGTCTTCGTCTGGACGGATTTCCGAATGCGTATTATATCGTCGGTTTATGTTTTTCGCTTTAACGAAATAGTTTTAATAAATTAGGAAAGTTTCGTTATCGAAAACTCGTAAAGTGTGTATACGCCCGCAATTTTCAGGGACTTTTAAACTTCGGGAATAAAGTCTTAGTAATTCGACCTTATTTATGTACGATTTTAATTAAACCGTAAATGACTATTTCGCACTTCTTTCTTATTTACGATCCTGCTGATATTACGTCCTTCCAACCCAATTTACGTAGAAATTTAATAGCTCGCGAAGATATCGAGAATAAGCGACGTAGGAGCCGATATATTCTTATTTACAGAATAAAGCATCCATATATACCATCGTTCCCGCATGAAGTTCGAGCTTGATTATTGAAAAATCAAATTACAGGCATCAGCGCCGCTGAATATTAATTCGTTGAAATAGAAACAGACGTATGATGTGCCGTCAGACATCCAGCCTGATAGATGTTACAATTTCACCGTATATTGGCGCAATCTCATCGTGCTTGTAGCACTATGATGTAGACGCGTAATTGCTTAATTAACTGCCAGCGCGTAAAGCACCGGGAGTAGTTTATTTACTCGCGATTCGCGTTTTTTTGCAATTTCAATGAGGAGCTTAACGGTAATGCCGATAATACATTTATTGTTGTACGTAGATAGCTAAAATTTTCTGTTTATTGTGCGTTATAAACTGAGTAAATAAATCGATAATGATATTGACGTTATATTAATTAATTCACTTTGAGTGAAGTGCACCGGATGGAATGGATTTTATGGCTTAATTAACTGCTAAATAAATACAATCTGCAGATCGGTTATCAAGCATTAAGCTTTTTAATTAAATTTCCCGCTTGATTTTCAATCGAAAATGAACAATAAATAATTGTTCAATTGCCACAAAATTAAATTTTATCGAGACACATAATTTTTATCGAAAAGATTCACGAAGAAATGTTTAATGTTTGGTTGTTTCACGCGCGAAGTAAGTCTTCGCGTAGCTTTTAATTCATTTATTTGTTTCCCAACTACTTCGACAACGAATCACCAATCTTACAAGGTGTTTGGCGTTTTTAAAAAAAAAAAAAATATTCGCACGTATCCTCGATATAATTAAATTCCACCTCCTTTTTCCCCTCGATACCTGCGCGGCCTTCTTACCGAGGTATCGTTCGCAGCGAATCCCGTGCGTGACTTCCCGCGTAATGGATACACACTCCGATCGCTGCACGAAAAAAAAACAAATTGAACTTAACCCAGAAAATATTGATAGCGGACTCGCCGCAATCGCTGCTGTCGAATGTATATATTGCTGCGAGCTTTTGAATTTCGGTATATCGGGACTTAATTGCCAAAGTGGTAGTAGTAATAAAATACTGTAAATATTCCACGGTACAAAGGAACTTACGTAAATTAAGTAATCCTTTTAATGAAAAGCCGCCAAACTTCCTAGAATCGCATATCGCAATCAGCAGTTTTTCATTCCCGCGAAAAACGCGAGCATAAAATATTTCGCCGATAACCGGTTTCAGCGCGGCCTTTGAAACTCGAGCAGCGCGCGCCGGTTAAAGTTTCCACCGCATCGTCGAGACCGGTGTACAGATATATTTCACCGCGAAAAATATGCGTCAGCCCCTGCCCGCTTCGCGAGAGAGCCAAACTCGTCCATTCGTATGCCGCGCGCCGCCGACGCTTTCAATCGCTTACTCTCCTTGAGCCGAGTCGCGGGTTTAGGATTTCGTGGCCGGAATGGAAATATTTGAATTGTCGGGCTCGATTCCGGGGGCTCCGCGGAGTTGGGGATTGTGTTCTTTGAGATTCGCCGGCTGGGAATTTGGAGGACGAAGGGTGTTTGAGGGATTCTCGGGCGAGGAGAGGATTTTAGAAAGTAGGTCTTTCGAGTGAATTTTGTTGATGTTTTGGGACAATGGGAAAAATAAAAAAGAATATTTTCTTAAGCAGAAATTCTTTGTCGATAAACCAAATTTTATCTCTTTCTTGGATATTATACCCTTATTAAAGTATTCGTTGAAAAATATGATGATTACGTTCTATTTAAACCTTAAGAAAGCTTTAATTTATAAAATCGTCGAGTAAATCCGCATAATGCAGCTTTCCCGCAAAACTTTCCGCCGCGTAAAAGTATCCCAAGAAACATTTCTCATCCCTCCCAAACTTCTCCAATTAATCAACCGACAATAACACTTACCATTCCCGTAAAAAATTAAAAAAGAGCCGCGGATCGGAATTGAAATATATCGGTCCCCCGCATAAAAAAACGTTTGGCACTCGCGGCTTGCGCACTGCAGCGAGAATCGATCCGTACCCATACCGTTGGACAATACGCGGAATGCGATCGGGAATGCGTCGGCCGATACAAAGCGACTCGCGTTTGTGTCGTTGAACTTGGGACCCGCTCCGCGTGCGCGACGAAAAAGGGAGAGAAAGAAGAGAGAGCGGCCGGAGAGGATGTATTGAAAGCGAGAGCGGGGTTATTGAGGCTCCCGGCGGTATTGTGGCCGCTGTCGCTGATTAATGATGTTTATGAGTAGGTATGCGCGGTATAGGAATTAGCCGCGCCGCGGAAATTAATGAGAAAGGGTTGAAAGGGGAGGCTGGGAGATTCCAAGCATTTTTCTTTTTTTTTTTTTGGTATCTCCTTCGATTAATCGCGACGGGCGAGTTTGAAACGTTTTCGTTCGACGCAATTGAATTTATAAATATACATCGGAGTTCAGTGAAATTTAATGAGTATTTTAAGTAGATGCTTTTTAGGTACAAGGCGCCATAAAAATACAGTGTTTACAGTGACGCTTACATTTGACGCACGAAACTACTATTTGTCCAAAAATCTAACAACAAAAAACTACCCGAATAAAGTTCCCTAAAACGATGTTCAAATAACCATCGAAACAATTGAACCATCCACTACCGACAGGTGCCTCTCGGTACACTTGGCTCGCTCCGCAATTGTAGCGTGTCATTAGTCGAGTATTAGAAGCGAACGATGAGCTTCCTCCTCGGAAGCCTACGTCGTCGTTTAATCGGGCCGGGCTCTCCTCGCTAACCGCCATCGTCTATAATCGACGGATCTTCAAAACAGGCGGCCCCCGCCGCCGCCGAGAGGCAAAGTGCCCCCGGGGGACAAAAGGCCGCGGCCCGCGCTGTAAACTTGATTAAGCCTGACAAAGCGAGGTTTATATGGCGCGGTCTTTTTGTGCGGCGCGAGCGAGCGAGGCTCGTTTCGCTCGTCGCGGGGAGCTGTAAATAAATCTTTGAATACCGGCCGGCTTTTACTACTTACAATTTTCTAATTTAAGCGCGCGCCGCTCGGCGAAGTGGCGAAGAGGCTTCGGCGACTCTGCGGACAGGAGGACGCGTCGAGGTTTTGCAGCAGGGAGGATTCGTGCTTTTTCGACCTTTTTTAAATGAAATATTTTTAGAATAAAATGAACATCATCAATTTTTTTGGGATTTCTTTGATTCGTAATTTAAATGGCTCTTACACTATTATAATTGCTTTTACTATTTACGGCACTCGCTTTATACGAATAATGTACCGCCGCAGTAAAATTGCCAGATTTCAAAAGGGAACTCGTGTATACTTAGTTATTGGTAAAAGGATCACGCAGAGCTCGTACAAATTTTCACCAATAAAGTACGTCTACATGTAGGTTAATGTTTGTACGCTTTTCACGCGTTTCCTCGTTCCACGAAAGTGAAAAAAGCTCGGGAATTAAAAGAATCCAATAGATTTCTACATTTCCCCGAATCGTCCGTCTCTCGGCGCGAAATTCGTCTTGATAATAACACCCGAAAGCCGCGGTACACCACTTGGAAAGTATTATATTTTAGCGATATTCGCGGCGTTCACTTATCTCGGCGATGTAATACTCTCATGGAAAAAAATCGTTTGCTGAATACAGAGTGCTACTGAATGCACAATGGCACGGAAGGCCGTAAACACAAAATATTCGACGGCCGCTTCGAAATTTTCCAGCTTCTCCGCGGGCCGTAAAAATTTGCCCGAGCTTTTTTTTTTAATAAACAAAAGGGGACTGTATACACCGATGTGCTTTCTGTCTTCAAAATGAACCTTTTTCTGCCCGGGTCGAGCTCGTATTCTTTGGGCTTTATTATTCCGAGACAATTGTAAGGAACTCCGTTTAATAAAGCCGGCAGGTAATGCGGACGCGAGCGCAGTGCTAAGAAATTTTTTTTTGATTTATACGCTGCGAAATAGTTTGGATTTGAGTAAGCCTCCGTCGAGTCGTTAATCGAGGTTTTTTTACTGAGTAACGTTCGGCTTTATCAGGCGGATCTTTATTGAATAAAGTGATTTTCTATAGGTGGTCTACTTGAGATTTAGTTTGAGATCGAATCTTCTAATATTGAAATGCCCAGATAAGATACGATATTTAATTAATTTGTACAATATTAATTAAGGTCTGTTCTAGAACAGCAGATATTTACTTTCCCAAGCAAACAATTCAGCGGATTGAAGCAAAGTCGTTTAATCATTTAATACTCGAAAGTGCGAGTTATTGTGAGTGGACGTTAGAAAACTAGATAAATGCTGTTATCGCTCACTGATTTCTGCGCATAATTTTAAACGTAAATCAATTAGATATTAGTGACCTCATAATAGAGGCTACCTACATATTTTACCTACTTGAGAGTATGACGTAAAGCATCGTTGGTTATTGCGTTGTTTCATTATTCGATTACTGTACAGACGTTTTGATAACAAAAAAATCGGTTACGATTTTATCCATGAGCTTTAGGCTCATTTTCAGGTTACAAGTCAACGTGGTCTTTATTTATTACCTTGAAAAATCGATCTATGATTGCTTGTAAATACGACTGAAATTGCTTTAACTTGAATCATTTTTTTGTCTGCCGCAATTGACCTTTGAAGTAAGTCAGTTTCACATTTGATAACAATAAGTATGGCGAAGTACCAAGTAAATAAAGTACGCGGATTACTGAAGTAATTCCTGGTAGAGAAGCTCTTGTAGAATTGACCGAGATCTGTATGCAATAGCCATTTGTTCTTGCGACCAAAGCACCTATCCCTTCTAGTTAATTGCTAATTTTAAGAGGCGATCAAATCATTTACTCTGCTCGCAGTGTACGTATATTTGAATTCTTCATTTAATTACTTAATTGAGGATGCTGAAAAAAATGGTAAAAAATGTTAATAGGATTGAACTCTATGATTCATTTGGTCAATTTGAAATATAAAAAGGTTGCACAAACTTACAACTTACAGTTGATTCATAAATATTTTTAGAAGAGCGTGTACTATTTCACGTCGACATTTCGACAAATCCAGTATTTCTCTCTTCATACTTAGGTACTCTGCAATCTTTCCCAGGTTGCTCTGAAACATATTTCTTTTTTTTTTCCAAGTATTGCCTAATTTATCAAAAAGTTTTCTCATTTTTTCCAACGCCTCGCGCAACTCGTGCCTAATGATCCAAGTTTATTACTAAATTACACCACCATTATTACTAAATTTATAATCTAATCAATATATAATCAATAAAAAAAAAACAATAACTCTACATGTTTACATTACGCTCTCCCAATAAAGAGTCAACTTCGAGCCAACAGGCCTTGTATATTACGCGCATTTAAAATACCAGGTGCGCAGCGGCACGAGCCCCCTTTTTACGCTAAACGCGTTCCTCTCCCCCCAGCTAAAACGGATCAGAAAATCCATCAACCGCCTAATCCCCTTTAAACCGGCGAGCAGCTCGCAACTTTTCCGCGAAACTCGTCCTCTTCCCGTCCGCGAGCGACTTTGCCTCGTTTGGGGTTTGCGCGTTAGGATTCCCGGGATTAGGCGACGGAGGATCGAGCTAACCGCAATGCAGTCGTTTTCAATGCGAGGATTAGTCTCACTTTCGTCCCGCGCCTCGTTATCGACGCTAATTTCGCCAGTCGATTTTTCGGAGGATCATTCGGGGGAGACGCCTTTTGGGTGGAGGATTTTATTTCTGGGTTTGTCGGCGGTGTTGGTGAGGTGTTTATGGTAAACGGTTTACACGGTGATAAAAAATGTTGATTCTAAAGTGATTGACTGATGAGAGCCGAATATTAAATGGTTTGATTATCCCTTGGATTTGGGCTTATAATATAACATTATGCGAGAAGTAACGTCCTACAGTTTCTTGTAAGACGTATAGGTAAGCGAGTTGGTGATGACTCTCATGCCTAATGTATTGTGTATAAAAATATTATATCTCGAAGAGCTTTGCCTCTGGTTGTTTATAAACTGAATACACGGAGTAAAAGAAAAAAAAAATAGAGTATCGCAGCTCCCTGTTCATTAAAGCTATTATATTGTCTGCTATATCAGTATTGGATTTCGCCGCATTTTTCACTCGAGAATTGCTTGATATTTGTATGAAATACAGAACGAAACTGAAAACGTTTGTGATAAATAATATTTGTTGAACAGTTGCAAATGATATCAGTTACTTTTATAACTAATAGTTTCTCGGAAAGGAAACTCGAAGGTATTGATCTTCTCGAGCGGCAATATACGTCTCTGAAAGTAAAATGTGATTCCTTTAAAAATAGGATCGTTTGCAAAACTATTTTTTTTTTCACTTTCCGAACATTATTCTTCCTTGCCTTAGTCTTAGTTGCCATACATATTTTTCAAAACGGACACCGTACTTTTTCACTCTTCCGAATTTGAATAATGAAATTGCACTTGAATCGATTGCCAATCCAGATTCTTGAACGCACCACTTTTTCCCGCAGCTCCAAAAAAAAAAAAAAAATCTCAACGTTCTCGCTTTCGATTACGTCTTTATTTATTCTTCCGTCGCGCCTTGCAACTCCGGAGAAAAACTTTTTTTTCTCAACGGACAAAGACTATTTTCCGGACGACCAGTTTCAGCAATTTATTTCGCTACTCGCGCGACTTCGGAAACAATCTTAAAATTAGATCGGCCAACTTCTGTCCGACGTGTATTCCTTGCTCGCCTATTCGTTCCGCTCGACGGGACGCGTCGATAGCCGCAGTAAACAGTGCGGAGATGCTCTCGATGATTTAATCGCCCGAGAAACGACAAATTTCGGGAGGAGGAGAGTCGCGGCTTATCTCGTCGATGGGAGAGCTGATAGTCTTTCGAAGTTTTGGCAGTTTTTTTTTGTGATAGGAATTTTTATCGGCTCGGATCGAGAAGTAGATCGGGGAGTTGATCTGTACATTTTTAATATTGAAAATGATACGTCTTCTGTAACGAAATCTGAGAAGATATGAGATACAAAAATCCCATACAAAATGGAATTTAATTCATTCAACGATATAATATTTTTTTGTGGAAGATACGCGAAGAAGTTTTAAATCGGATCGATTTATTAGATATAAATCTCCAATTTCAACTTAAAGCCACTCGAGATGGCACGACATAACTGCAAATTCGAAGTTTGAGATATTCACAATACTGGCTTTTCTAGCCATTGAAATGTTGAGGATTTAGAGATTGTAAATATATTCAAAGTTTAAAACCCAACTTAATTTTTCTAATACAAAGTAAGAATGAATTCCACAGTTATCAAGAATCGCCTAAATAAAATTGCCTCGCGTACATTTTTATTTTCAAGACGAACCATTGAACTTTTTTTTACAAATTTTTATCGCCCGGTTCGCGGAGGGGGGTAATGCCGGTTTATTCGGCGAATGCTTTATTTTCGAAAAATAGAGGACAGTGACAGTGCGAACACATCGATTTTCACTTTAGCGCAGCCATTTTTAATTTTTCCACTTGAGGAGCAGTTCCTGTTTTTATTGCCCTTTTTTTATGTATTTCTCACTCAACCGCAAGTCGAACGTTATTATTTACGATAACATAAATGTTTATGAATTTTAGTTTTCTCAAATTATTTAAACTCGCCTCGAAACATATTTTCCGCGCGGATCCGAATATTAATCGTTTGCTTTCACTTAAACGTCTTCGGTGTGCGTTTACAGCGTTCGAAAAACTATCGAAGAAGGATAATGGATCGCGTCGCTTCCATTAGACGATCAGCTTCGCAAAGTGCATAAATTCGAACGAGTCCATCATGTCGCTCGACGCGTCGATAAAGGATACAGTTCCCATCCAAGTTCTAAGACTCCAATTAGACGACGTTATACTTCGATTCAAGAAACGAAAATCAATGGATATTATTAACAGCAACGCGAACCGGGAGGGGCTTCTTTGAAACTCCCACATAATCGCAAGCAAAAAATATATCCCTTTGACATTCCTTCCATTCTTTCCACGTCAGGTCATTCTTATGAAAAGATTAAAATATCTCTTTCAGTCCCGCCTTAATTTACATGCTCTTGATTTCACGGAATTATATGCGGCTTCGGCACAAAAGGAGCAGGTAAACGAGTGCCGCATATTCACGGGGGTTAACGAGAATAACGCTTTCCGAGCATTATTGTGCCCATTGCCTTTTTACACTACAAAACTTATTTTCGTCCCGGCTTAAGAATAATAAAGGCTGCCTCCTTTTTTTAATTACCTTCCCCTGTTTTTTTAGAGCAGTCGACGATCTTAAGTTTCTATTTTAATAACGTCGACTTTTTCATTAAGCACGGTGTATGTATATAACGAAAGGTTTAAATAGTTTTAACTTTTTTTTCATCCTCGAGCGATTTTTCACTCGATTTCGTAGCCGATGTAATTTTAATGATATCTTCAGTGCCGGCTGCATTCGTTATTTATGATAGTTTCTATATTGCGATTCTTCAATATTATCATTTTTTATGTTCGAAACGGCTGTAAGGCGGACGCTATATTACGCGGCAATTTGCATGCGTAAAATGTGATGGGAGTCTCTGCCGAGTATCAAAGGGGTTCGTGTTTTATTAATTGCTTAAAATGCGAGTATTTAAAGATATTTGTTGAGATTTTTGTAAGGGACAGATTTTTAATTTTATTTGTAAAAAGTTTGATCGATACTTCAATAAAACGAATCTTTGTAATTTTTTGGTGCAGATGGCGAAGAATTTGGAAAATGCGTGTATGATTAATTTGTGATATTATCATAATAATTTAAACAAAATAAAATTTTAAATAAACAAATTATTGCTTAAAAGTTAGAAAATATTCTAAGAAACTTCTTAATTCAGTATTACGAAAAATTCAACATTCCAAAGATATTTGAAACATTTTGACGGTTCAAATCACACTTCCAGTAAGAAAATCTTCACGAAGAAAACTCGTTTAACCGAGATAAAAAAATTATTTTAAAAAAACTAGCTATTTAGGATCTAGTCAATCGAATCATCGACCAAAGTCAATTTAAGCCACGCGAATTTGAAACAAATTTACCCGCGAGCTTTAGGGTACCGTGATAGTATATTCATCGAAATTCGATAAAATTGTTTACGATTCGATTATGCAATTACTCTGCAATTTTATTGGGTCGCCAGGGGGACACGTTGACAAAACAACTTTTCGCGAAGTTTGGGTTTCATGTCGACGGCAATGCTTCGCCGTTTTCGAAAGCCGGCCAACCGCACGGCAAATTCAATTGCTCGGCTGCCAACACCGTGCTGGTCGATACAATTTGTTTTTATTGTAAATTACGCTTTTTGTTACGAAATTTATGAAGTAAGATACACTGCGAGATTAGGCTTCTTTTGTAGTATTGGTCTTTGACAACAGCAAATTAAGATTTAGTACTAAAAATTACATGTCAACTTCACTTCATGCAGTTTCTGCCGTGTTATTGTTGAATCAATCGACACGTTTTTTTAATGACTGTTTCACCCTTTGCTCCATTATACTTTATTCTATTGTTCGGAAGGTCCCCCATTTTCTTATACAATATAATTCTGAGCAAATTAAGTCCGCCACAACTAATATTATCATATTTTTTGCTTTTTCATCGACCTTAATTAGAAAACTAATTCATAAATAAGTATCTGGTATGCCCATATTTCGGTTAATAATAAATCATCGAGACTTTCATTTCCCCTCCACAATACCCTCCACAATACCCATACATTACCCGAGGTTTCCAATCCAGAACGTCACTTACACCCGAAACCTTGGGAATTATCACGCTAATACCGCGTGGCCTTCGTATCACTCCGCCGCCACCGGCATTAAAAATATTGTAATTGAAAAAAAAGCCTGCCGTCAGAACAGCTGAAAGCTGTCGGGCTACCAAAGCAGCGCAGGTCTCGCAACAACAAAGGACCTGGTGATCAAACGGACAAATGGTTATTGCTGTTCGGGATAAATTTCGGCTCCTGTATACATATACGAACTGCCGAGACTGACGTTGTTTCGTATATAGGCTCGCGTAGCCATTAACATTGCGAGTAATTTCATAATGAATTTGAATTTGGAATTCGGGCTCGAATTCAAAGCAATGGTAATCCCTGATGATTTTGATGTACGGTGCCTTTGACTTGGGTAGGATTTAAAATCTGTCGTATGAAAATCTGCTTAGGATTTGGAACTCTGTTATAAAGGAGGAAAAAGTATGTGTTTAGTTTTGACTAGATTTCCATTATTGTCTCGGAATTATTTAATAATTTTTGTAAATCATTACTTACATATATTTTTATTTTGTTCTCGGTGTGGTTCGACTCTATTAATATTTTTTAACTGTATCACAATGATTATTGCTAATAAATGATACATGTATCTTGAACTTTCATCAGAAGAATATTTTTCATCGGCTTTAAAAAACGAAAAATTTATTATACTTTTATCTTGATGAGTCCATTCAATCATAACAATTTAAAGTGTTTACTCCTGCATTCATTGTTAGCAATAAATAAGGAATACTTTTTTAGAGTGTAATAATCTGTTATTACTGACGTCTCAGAAAATATTTTTAAAAGATTCTATATCTTCCAATAGATTATTTCATTTTAAAACTTTTATTTTCTTGGTTATCAGTTATAATCCAGTATAAGAAAACATATCTTCAAAAGACAAAAACACCCCTTTAACTGGGCAGATTCATTGTAATTCTTAAATTTTATACGAATTATCGAACTGAAATGCAAAAAGATCTCAGAAGTTTACGCCTACATCAATTAAATTTAAATAAGTTATATATAAAAGTAAGCAAGTGTGAAAGAAAATCCCACGAATGCTACTTTAAAAATAGAAGTTTTAACGAGATTTAAAAAAAAAAACGTAACGAAGAGGTGTAATGTCAAAAGAAAATATTTTATATGTAGGATGGAAGTTGCTCAACTAAAATAAACTTGATACACTACTCGACGATGTTTGATACAAATTTTCTGAAAATAAGCTCTCGTAATTAACTTAAATTTTATTCTTGGACAAAAGGTATACAAAATGCGATTATTTTACGAGTACTTGTGCAATATTTAAATATGTTTCCTTCAAGTTACATTTTGTGTGCGTTACAAGTCACTGTACTTCATTGTCTTTCGTTAAAAAAATCCTTCGATCCCCTTTACATAAAATATAAAATATGCTCTTGACTTTGTCATCGACTGCGAATATGTCATCAAATCTCATCTGAGGGATGAAAAAAGTGTTATGTACGACATCGAACTCTTTATGATCTAAAAGCAAAAAAAAAATGAGTCTTCCTCGACGCACGAAACAATTTGTACCTGGAAATCAAAAAAAAATTACCAGCAAGAAATTCGCGAAATTCATAACGTATATCCCTCCTGCTGACAAGCTGCAAGGTTTCGAGCTGCGAAGCGTTACGAATTGCAACAGTTTCTGAGATCTAATCGAGCTTTCGTACCATTCGTTCATATATCTGAAAAGTTATACGGGTTTTAGCAATAAATAACAACGTATTAGCGTACAAAATTATCTTCGTAGTAATTAAAAATAAGCTTACGAATCCCTGAACAATCCTCCACTGTGGTCGATGAGCTTTTGGCCCGGCCAACTTACGTAAAACAAATGCACCAACATGCCTACCCATATCATACCGAATCTAATAAACTCGAGTATTTGATCCAGCTTTATTAGCATCTAAAAAAAAAAATTTTAAAACGCGTAATGCACTCGAGACAATCCGCCTATTCCAGATTAACGATAACCTCTTACCAAAACGGACGTGACACTGAAGATAATCATATTGAGCCCCACCAAAAACAGAAAGGACGTCGAATACGACGATTCGAGAATGCTCGTGAAACTGAAATTTAGAAATAAAAATGTTTTTTTGCCCGATAAATTGTATACCGAGACTTTAAACATTAAACTGTCTGGCACAAAGTTAAGTGGCAGTCGCCGGAGGCGCTTTAGAGCGCGTACTTTCGTAAGCTTTCGGTTTTATCAGAAAATAAAGCGATGTGAATATAAACTGCTCTATAATGTAAACTCTCTCGTGCACCGAGTTTATTTTTTCATTTTGCGCAAGAGATTTTATGGGCTTAACGTGATAATCTGTTAAAAAAACTAAAACATATAATTTCAATTGATGTAAGTTTTCCGCGATTTTCTATAATTACACAATAATCAACTTCGAATCGAATCGAATCGAATTCGAATCGAAAAAATGCTTTCCAGGCGAAGTAAGACGCACGTTTTTTTTTTCAGATAAACGGCGTCCTTCTCCAGTCGATACTTAACTTTATGATCTCGTTGTGCATCTGAATAGCTTTGACAAGGAACTCGTACGAACGATCCTTCCTCCCGACTCCCTTCCCAATCTCCTCGTAGCCGAGCCGATTGTACGTCTTCAGCCGGTACCTAAAATCTTACCCGAAAAAACGTCTAAGAAGCAGCCAACCGTCGCGCGGAAAAGCTATATGTATACAGGCGATAAACGTCGAGTGCGCGGCGCTTCATTATCGTCCGACAAATCACTCCGCGCGCCTCTAACAAAGCAGAGAGTCCGATAAGAGCTTACTGCACGATGGCGAAGAGGCCGAGGCAGTGCTCGATGCAGGCCGCGTACAGGGTGTCGACCGAGATGATTATGTAGGCCGAGGTTATGCAGTTGAGCAGCTCGAAGCCGCAGATCTTCCAGTAATGGGCCTCCCTGTCGACGTGGAACTCGCCGTTCAGGAGGTAGAGGCGGGGACGCGAGGCGTTCAGGGGCCGCAGCGCGTTCAGGACTATCGGCGTCATCGGCAGGGTGATGAAGGCCATTAGCGCGGTGATCATGTAGGCTAAGGGAGGCAGAGGTGTTTTTTTTTTAATGTCTTTTGAATTGTGTCGTTCGATCCC
Organism: Ormyrus labotus; assembly: GCA_035582975.1. Classification (NCBI taxonomy): domain Eukaryota; kingdom Metazoa; phylum Arthropoda; class Insecta; order Hymenoptera; family Ormyridae; genus Ormyrus; species Ormyrus labotus. The sequence goes on along the minus strand of JAWWEO010000001.1, from coordinate 14,865,492 downwards.
AAATCTTTATTGGCTCGTTATTTTCCTTGAATGCTATACTTACTTATGTAACCGATGGTAAGTTTTCTTCCTCTTTCCGAGAATTCGATCAGTATGCTTTTCTCTTGGGCATCGGTTATCTTGGTCCAGTTGACCGCTACGCTATCCAGTACCGCTTTCAACTGTAACGTTTTGAGGAAAGGCAAAAAAAAGCATGAAGATATATACATCTTACGAGCATCGGGCAATACTTGCGGGTGCACGAACCTTATTCTCGCAAATGATAGTCGTAATGGACTTCAGAGATAAGGCGGCTATGAAGAGTAAGACCGCCAAAATCTCGATGACTTTGTCGACCGATCGATAATGCATGCACAAGCTGAGCACCTGTTTTTAAAAAGATTCGAAATTGAGATATGGTAAAGAATTTAATTTAAAAAGTGTCTCTTCGCGGATTTTTATCATGATTTTGCGGAATTTTAAATGAATAACGACGTTTATCCGCGCGTTTTTTTAAAATTCAATTCCATTAGCGTCCGTTACTTACGATCGGCGAGTTTTATTGTAGGTTCTCAAGAAAATTCGTATTCACCGCGAACGGAACTTTATACTCGAATCGTATTTTTTGACTATTCCTGATGTATACGATTCGGCAATATATGAGATTTTCTTTTATACAATAACGTTATTTTATAAAGTTACCTCTCTGCAAGTCTATGTAATTTTACTCTTGTCGAACATTACCTGCTGGTGGATTCAGAACTTTCTCAACGAGACGTTCAACTATCAAAGGGCTAAACTAACTCTCCACAATTCAAACTACACGTTTACGGCCAATAAAGTTTATATATATGGGAAGTCAGGGTTGAAAAGCGTTTGTACAGTCAACATCATCAAATCCATCCCTTATATTCCGTAAATTTACATTGTCTTATCATTTACGTTACAACGTTGACAATTTATAATATCAATTGTATTAGAATAAGAGAAGTTTTATTCAATGTCATTTAATAGTATTTAAATACTCCACCTGCGGCATGAACATCGTGAAGAGAACGACGCCCAGAACGACGCGCATGAAAAATTTCTTCCTCGCGTCCTGATACGGCCAGAGTCCGGAGCTCATCAGCAGCCTCTTATTAATTACAAAGAATCTGCCGTCGTAGATCTCCATCCCAGTCGCGGTGTGGTTGTTCCGCGCGAGAGCAGTTTTACGTTGGCACTGATGCACGGATATTATTAGAGGACTCGCGCGAAATTTCCGTTATACTCCCCCCATTTATAAATCATTCGGCAGCGCCCGTCATTTGAATGTGAAATAGTGGCGGGTTCGATGTGATATACCACACGCCTATTATGCGCGCAATTTGCATGAGTTAAAAGTTTATTTCAACCGCTTTACACCTTACGGTCTCTCTCTCTTTCTCTCAGGGGTGCACGAATAAAAATTGAAAATTCGAATCGATTATTACATCTGGCGAATACGGCGCGATTGAATTTCTTTTTTTTTTCTTCTTGGATTATATTGCGGTTTTCTGGAAAATTGCGAATTGTGTGTTTGCGAGCGGGTTTAAAGTTTAACTTCATTCGCGGGGCTGTATTTCGAATTTTATATATTTTATTTCGATAAGTCACTTTTAGGATATTCATTCGTGGGGGTTTAAAATTTTTTTCGTCGAAGCAGGTAATTATAACAGTTTATTAAGAAAGTAAGCATTTTTTAATAGGCTTTCTAGTTTGGTTTACGTTTTTAAGGGTGGTATTTAAAGTTGTTTTAATAGTTTTATAATAATGTCGTATTTTATGAGAGTATTGAAATGGAAAATCCCAGCAAAAAAATAAAAAATAGGGAGTAGAAACAAAGAGAATCTCGAATAAACAAAAAAGGTATTTCTTCTGTTGCAGGAGATCACTATTTTTTTAATGCATAATGCATAATCTTTCAAAGAGAAATATATATTTTTAAGTCTTTCAAGCGTATTAACTGACAAAAAGGGTATTATTGAAATAGAAAAAGAATCATTTTTTCCTCTGAAACATTTACTCTCATAAAGAAATCTTCTCTTCTCCACCCACTTTCAAACTGTACAGTATATTCTTCAAGCTATCAAAGCACGACATCCAAAGTGCAAAAACTTTGATTTCTCAGCAATTCTGTTTACAGAACATCGGGCGCTTAAAAGAACGTACAATCTGAAAAAGGAATATATCATCCAGCCTCGCGAAGCCAACATTAAAAACGTACACCTTCGCCTCGCCACTCCAATTCCCGCGGCAATCAATTACCGTCCGGCAGAGCGACTCCCTCGCGCGAATTCCGCGCGGCGTGTCGCGTTTCCAGCCGTGGCTATCGGCGAAAAACAAGCTGCACGGCGAAAGAACAAATTTCCCCGTCGACGAGACTCGTTGTCGAGGCGAAGATCGATCAAGAGCGGCCTGTTATCGGAGTGGAATACAAGTGTGCGCGGATGCAGTCGAAGACGTACGTTAAGATAATCGATTTTTGCCCGGCGACGGAGAGAAAAGAGAAACCAGATTGGAATAGCGATTGGGGCTTTGATCATGTACGTGGATGTGCGTTATGTTGCGGGGCGGGATGATAAATCCGTGCCGTTAGCCGGCTTTGACGCGGGGATAAGTGGGGCGTTTAGTTGGATGATTATGGGTCGAATTTGTTCTTTGGAATATACAGGTCGATTGCGAGGGCGTCGGAAGACGGTGGCTCTGTTCTCTGTTGATGTCGGGTGCGTTAGATGCTATCGGTTATCGTATATACTTTTGAAATTCAGTGCGTACTTCAGAGTTTGGTGCACGTGGACTTCGATAATCGTAGTGTGAATAGCGTTCTTCGAACTTTGTTTCTGATGTATCTCTAATAAAGCTGCAATCGGGTGCAGTTCACCGAACTGAAAATTTCCATTTAAATACGTTCTTGGACCCAATTTTCTTATCAATTTTATTAAATTAATTACTCGTTCCAGCGATTAACACTAAATTCTATTGCCCAAAGCTCCTGTAATAACAATTCCAAGACCTAAAAGCTCCACCGACCTCCCAGCCAATTCAAAGTACAGCCGAAAACTATATCGGAATCGCAAAACTGCAGGCCGTACGCGTCACGGGACGAGAAGACTTCCCGTACGCCGCCTCTCGACATAACCGGCTCGAATATCGCGCTTGAGTGATTGGGCTTTCGTCGCAGCCTACCGCGCGATCGATGACACTCTCTCCTGCCTTCTCGCGTTTCATTGCCTCGAATTAATTTGTTATCCCCTGATCGATTGGCTTCCCGCGAAACGAGAAAGGCCGGGACGATATGTGTGTGTGTGGGTGCGGAAGCCGTCGGACGGACGGACTGCGGCTTTGTCTTCGGCGCGCTTTTTTTCCGCCTTATTAATTGCCCTTTCGGGAATGGGAGTTTTTCGCGGAGTTGGAGGTGGCTTTTGATTAATTGGGATTTTAAGAGTTTTTACGAGGAAGCTGATTCGTAATTTCGACTGGGTGCAAGCTGACAAAGGATTCTGTTCTTAAAATAAAAATTTTGTATAGTTTTATTACCGAACCGAAAGTATATTGTAAATTTATATAAAGAAATACGAATTCGCTTTTCAAAATTCGTTCACCGTCCGCCGGTTCGCTTTTTCAATAAATTCCCGTTCCCTCTCGAAAATCGAGAACCTCCTCTCTCTCTCTCTCTCTCTCCGCGCTCGCGCGCCGCATCAATTTTACAACAAAATCCAAGTTTCGAGCCACGTAGCGTCAAAACTTCCGGGCCTCTGCCTCTCGAGGCGATATCATCCAAAAATCCCGGGAAGAAACGCGCCGCGCTCCGCGAAACACCGCCCACCATCCGACGTCAGGCGAAACTTTCGCCCGCGTATATAACTTCCCGCGGAAAACAGCTCGCCGCGCGCGACCTTGAAGGAGAGCGGGCCCCACTTTTCTCATAAACATCGCGCTCTCTCTCTCTCGCCTACGAGCGCTCGAAAATTTACGGCCGCTCTTTAATTAGCCCTCCGCCGGAGTTTTATAGACGCGGGAGAGGGACGTGTGCCTCGCCGATATAATTACTGGGTTCTATCGAGGTGTATCGCGTATTATAGACGGGAGGGAGGGTTAGTTAGGTGAAACCGCCGCTCCAGTTTCCCGCGACGCGGCGCGCGGCTTTTTGATTGGGGGTGTGGGTTGCGCGACTTATTTTGCGACGAGACGAGGGAAATTGAGCGCGGGTTGATGAACGTAGTTTGTTATTGCTCGTAGTCGGGCTTTGGTATTTCGCTACTGAAAATTTCAATAAGTTAATAATTGAAAATGATATTGCAGTAGAATGCCGCTAAACTTTGAAGATAGCAGTTTCTTGAAAAGAAACCGGTGCACTTGTTGACTGATTGATCTCCGATCGAAGGAATTTTTTTATAATTAAAGGCTCGACCTCTCGGCGATTTCGCAAGGCAGTCTGCGATTGCGTCGCGCGGCCTTGCAGATATCATCTTCAGTTGAATTGCGAATTTTCTTTTCTTTTTTTATCGAGCTTATAAGCAATAATGCTTTAGAATCTCATTAGAGAGGAGTAGTTTTATCCTTTAAGGATAAAAATAGAATCGCATTCAATACTAATCACTTGTAGGACGACGAAGATGTTTTTCTGTTTTCTTCCTGTCTTATTATATATGTCGATAAAAATATAGCTTTGTAAATTAAATATAAATTACGCTACTCTTTTCTAGGTCGGTAAGAGCAAAACACTTTAAAACTATTGGATAAAATATAGAACAAAACCAAGACTTCGATCTTGGCGCAAAAACCAAGATTAAAACAAAAAATTGCTCCTCGACAACTAAAGCAAAAGCAGCTATCAGCCCCTCCCCAATCGTCCTCCTCCACGAGCGAAAAAGGCACCCGCGCAAAAGCTTCCCTCCCATTCGGTCACTCGATCGGCAATTATATACCGGTCGATTTACATTCGCGCGTCAATTGGACCCGGTTACAAACGTCCTATAAAATCCAATAAAAAGAGTGCAAAAAGGATGCATCCCATTAGGTTTTTCACTTATATTATTACTTTTTTATAGGTCCCTCGCAACCGGGGAGCGTCGAAACGGAACGCGGACGATAAACCGGCGCACGTGCGGCGCGGCCGCGAGAAGCGAGTGACGGGAGCGCGCGGCGGGAAAAGCGGCTTCAATTAATGGAAACGCGAGAGAGAGAGATGAAAGCGAAAGAGGGCAAAGACGCGTACACGTGCCGTAGATTTTCATTTTCATATGCGGAGCTTGCCTCGAAGTGATAAAACGCTGAGAAAGAGCGTACTTATGCAGTGGAGGAAAGGAAGCTGTTACATATCAAAGGAAGCTAATTGTTTCCGTTTTCAAGTTCGAATGGAATAAACAGTTTTTTTGGGTTCTTTTGAGGGGGAAATTGGCATTGGGATCGTTTATTTTAATGATAACAAGAATTTATGAGAGCATCGGGTCTCGTTTGTCAGACCTGTTGTGGAACGTCAGAGATTTTGCAGTGGTTTAAATAAACTCGGATTTTATCGGATTTTATATAAAAGAGCAATTCAGTAGAAACTCCCCCAAATCTATACCGACTTAGAAAAACTGCTCATCAAGTTAGTTGGTATAAATTACAAAAATTATTCTCCATCATTCTCAAATTAAAACTTGAACGAATTAATAAACCAATTTTTCTGAAACGAACGCTACTTCGGGTTCGAACCCACGAAGCAAAACGATCGACCGAGAGATGCCTCATATACCTGCTTCAATTCGGCCCGCCGCCGAGGTATAACGGGTTTATGGCTCATTTTAATTAAGTAAGTTTAATCACGGCCATTATACGATTCCGCGGCGTCGAGGGGGGCGTTTTAACGACTGTCCCCCGCCCGCAAAACTGACCCCTTTGAATCGTAAAGCAGCCAGAATTTGAATTGTTAAGCGGGGCACGACTCCTGAAGACAGTTACTTTTGGCGGCTGTGCCCGTTCCTTTTCTAAGCTCCGGAGTTTACGATGCGTGGTTTAGCCGCGGCCCCTCCTCCGCTTTCGCGTCCTTTGAAGGATACACACTTTGAAGTTTGAAGCGGGGAATTGTCGAGGGAGGAGGGAGGGGGATCAAGGCGAGAGACTATTTCGGAAACTGCACGTTGTGTTTTGATTGTACTTTAATTATGAGCATTAGGGAGGGTGAATACGCTTGAGGTTTGGAGATATGGAATGATGAATGTGGTAAATATTAATGAACTAATGTTCTTTGAAGTACAAAGCACGTACTCGAGGCGTAACGTATATGAATAGTTTTCATTAATATTTATTACTTCTTTTATTCCGCTGGATATACAAACAATTCCTAATAACGAAGCTACATAAAAAAAGCTTCTTCTGTTGCCTCCATCGAAATCCATATTTTTTTTTTTTTTAAACAAAAAAAACTTGTTCTCAAGGCGATTGAGGAACTATATAATACCGTCGCAAATCTCACTGAACCTCCGAATCATTCAAACCAGAAACTTATACCAATATTCCACCTGCAGGCTTTCCCCGTTCGTCATTGTCGGGCAGCTTATACTGCTGATGCACGACAACTGTGCGGATTCGTCAGTTCATTGGCAATGTGTCACCCGACTCCGTACCACCTGATGCGAATTACGAGCGGTATGGAAGCTGGTTCATGCTCGCGCAATCGATGGAATTGCTTCGTATAAAGTGGTTTCGTAAAGGAGATACTTTTCGAGACTTTACGATTAAGTAAAGTAAAAGCGTGAATATGTGGGTTATACGTATAACGATCTGGAATGGATTTTCAATTTTTTTAAAGAATTGCATTTTCACCCAGACCGAATGTGGGTTAAATTTTTTTTTTCTTCTTTTTTTTGGAGAAGGTACAAATTACACGCGACTTACTGCCTTGCAAACGTGTTCCAAGTAATTACCATATAAATTTCCGAACGAATCATCCCTCCGCTCGATGCAAACGAGCAAACCTTCTCCCGAAAACTTTTCGCGGAAAAAGAGCGACTTCCAATTATTTGTAAGTAGATTATTATCATTTTTAACTGGCCTCGGAAACTTAAAACACTTAACCGCTAAAGACGAGGAATCTCAGCGCAAACGAGAAAAACCCTCTCCCGTTAACAAACCGCGATCTCCCCCGCCGGAGAAATGCATATACGTTACACCGCCCGGCATTAATCATTTTTTTTTTTCTTCGTCCCACTCCGGGAGCCAAGCTGCAGAACCGAGTTATGATAAGTGCACCTCCGCACCCGCGGATGACCCGTCAAGCCCCCGTGAGCGAACGGCTTACGTGAAACTTTTATGTACTCTCCAAAAGGCGGGGCACGCACTGCGAAAGCTCTCTCGTATGTACCTATGAGGAATTTAAATTTTGCTCCGAAGCATATTGTAAGTACCGCGGCTTTTGCAGGCGGATTATGTCGCGATACTCTATTATTTAGAAAGTTTCTCGTGCTTCGCGAAACGTAATCAGAGCAGATTACACTTAGCGATTGGAATCAAACATTTATCGTTAATGCAGCGGGGGATCGTATAAAAATTTCCGGCTCCGTATTGCCGCTGTTTTCATGAAAGATTAACACCGACCTTTGGAAAATAAGGACGAGATAATAGTGATTCATTTATCACTGAGGTAAGACACGCGATATAAGTGTTTTGAGAAAACATCGGGGAGTTTTTCTTTTCTGACGGGAAAATCGATATGCCTCCCATCGTAATTATTGAGGAAACAAGCCACTGAGTCCACAGAGTGAATATTTTCATTACCATCGTCGGGTTTCCATAATTTCAGAAAAAGCCCTCCTCTTGGACGATAATGTTTGCTTTTAATTAGTCAATCCTTTCAACTGGATTTACTGGTGCACAATGTTTTTTAGCGGGTTTTCATTGTGCGAAAATTAGATTGTAAAGGGAAATAATAGAACGAAAAAAAAAAAGAATTTTAAAGCAAATTGTTTCTGCAATGCTAATTTAAAAAATTTTAATAAGTACTTTTAACATGTGCTATTACGACTTGTTTAACCTTTAGAGCGCCGGAAAACGCCCAGAGGTGTAAATAAATTTTACTCATTATTATTATTTTTTTTTTATTTGACCAGTTAAAACATAAATAATGCTAAAAACAAAAAAATAGTGCAATTGACTGTTTTTTTGAAATTTTGAAAATTTTAACATTTGGCCTTACCGTACCGGGCCAGGTTACTTCTCTAGGCGTAAGAAGTCTGACTCGTCAACATCTTAACTTAGTTTGGCCCTAACTTAGGGACCTCAGACCACATTTCTGTAAAAAAATCCGATTTTTTAAAACCCCGGCGCTCTAGAGGTTCACTTTTTTTTAAATTTGCGATCAAGACATTTTCTCCAAAAATATGCAGCATTAAATTCTCCTCGACGTCCTTCCATCCTCCCTATAATAACATCACCGATCCAAACCATAGCCCACGGAACCCATAACCATCACGAACCCGAGCTTTGATCTCGCCTCCCGTAAAATAAAAAAGCCACCGCCTCGGCAGCACTACAACTTACCCCGCGAAACGTGTCGTTCCGATTTAAAGGATTTCCAACATCGGGGGACCTCGTAACTTTGCTCCGAGACTTCAGCGTCGAGAGGAGTCCCCAGGGGTGGGGGGGGGGCACAGCAACAAGTACTACAATCCAATCGATAGTCGACGACGCTGAGCCAGCAGACGACGCGGCCCGCCGGCATTTGAATTTCGGGGGCCGCGGATATCCGCTCGCGGAGATAAAATACGAGCCGAGTTTCGCGGGGAAAATACTTCAAGGGGATGATTAAGTGTCCCCCCGCCCCCCGTTCGGCGAGATGGAAAGTTGTTCGCCGCTGCGCGAGCTTGAGCTCTCGCCGCGTGCCTTTTTTTTGCCTCTTGACCGGAGAGTCTCCTCTTTCTTTGAAGTGGCTTTTCTCGCTGTCCACGTGTCGAGGGTTTTGCTGTTCTGCAGTGCTGCGTGGGAGATCGATTGATGCGGACGAGCTTTGTGTGTATTTATTTTTGTTGTCGGGAGTTTTCTTTTGGAAAACGTGTGTGCTTCTGCTGCGTATTTGTAGGATGCTTCAGCTTTTAATATTCTACGAATGTATATTGAAATAAAAGGAAGCTCGAATTTTAAATCCTTTCGCAATCCAGGTGAAGTTTCGTGACGGAAGTGAGATGAAAGCATGTACGTGTTATTCCAATTTATTAATTTGTATAATATAAGTTTAATCATAGACGCAATTAATTAAAGACTTAATAGCTTAGATGCGCTTAACAAACTTGTTTTTGATAAAATTGTAATTGTTTAAAAAAAACTTTAGCTCCCGATGAACGGGAAGTTTTCCCTGAACTTTCTGCAGAGAAACATGGCTCCGTGCCACGTACTTTGCTTGATAACAAGAAACTTCTTCCTTTGTTGTCAAAAAGATTCCTTTCACTCGCTAAATAAAAGATTTATCTCGAGGAGGATGTAAAATGTGCATTTTGCTGCCATCCAGTTTCTACTTAGTGAGCAGAAAAGGAAGCATTCTAAAAGTAATTTTTGCCAGAGCATTAAATCAGTTTACGTTTCGCTCTTTATTCTTAAAAAATGGCGTGGAAACGAGGAAGTATTAATTACTTAAACACTTCTTTCCATTATTTATTTCTTTTGAAACAAAAAGCAGGTAAACATTAATTCAGCAATACGTGGAAATTCCATTTTTCTTTGTACATTAGACACTAAAACTGCTACAATTTCTGATTGAAATAAATGATGATTTAGAATCGGAAATAAAAAATTTTTCCCGCACGTAAGAATAAATCTCGACCGAAACAACTAATTAATTATTTTATGGACGCATTTTCTTCACTTACCTAAAACAAATGTCACACGATAATCCTCATAAAAGTCTATTCATTTCATTTTTTGCAAGCTAAACTTTAGTGTCTGCTGACTTTTACTCAAGACCCTCAAATAAATCATACTTTATTCGAAGCATAAAACGCGCGACATCTTGGGTATTTTTGCCACGTCGTTAAGACATCCAGATTCCACCAGCTACTTTTTAAACCGGCGGAGCAATATACATTTCGACCTTCGTCGATCCCTGCGCGAGTAAGTCTCGATCGTAAACGGCAATGAAATATACAGCGATTTTATTGAGTGATAAATTTTGCGGAACGTATTTTGAATGCCGCGCGATACGAGAATTTAAACGTACTCAGATTGCAAAAAAATCGACGTGTATTTCGCGCACTGAATTGATCTTCGTAAGAGTATGTGTGGGAGGAGGATCGTGAGAGGTTGTCCGCGCCGTTAATTAAATTAACTTTCGAGATAAAAATGACACTGTTAACACGTGATTATTGTCTCAATCTATTATGGTATCTCGTGGCTGGCTAAAAATTAATTATAGTCCATTACAGCTTTACGTAGTAGCGCTTTAATGGATATATAATTGAATTTTCTTATTAAAGCCATTCAAATACAAAATTAGTTGTAACGCCGCAGCGCCTATTATATTCACGTCTTACTCAATTAAATCGAAGCTCTTTCTAAATGTACAGCGAATTAAAAAATATGATTTTATAAAAATTTAAAAAAACAGTCGAAATAACATTCTCCACCTTCTAGAATATAAATATAAAACTAAAGATTTCCCATAAAAATCTCGCAGAAATCGCAAGCCGAAGCCATCATCCAATTGCCGCGCAGAACAGTATATATACTCTCCGGCATCTACACCTCCGAAAACACACGCCAACCGCCTCGGAGGATCCGGGCGTACGCACGAACGTACAATCACAGATCACTGCACCGAGAGCGCGCGCCTCGATTCGTCCCTTTGCCGACCGAATTCGCCCCTTCTCGGGTGGCCCTTCGGCGCATTGCTTCTGAGGCCGCTTTCGGGAACGAGATTGCAGGGGCCGGCTTTCACACGCCGGTTGTTGTTTAGCGAGCGGTTAACGAGCGGAGCTTCGCGGCTTGCCTCAATGGGGATTGCGTTTCGGAGCGAGCGAGGATCGATCGCGGAGTTTGACGCGTCGTTTCTGGTATTTATAGACGGTAGTTTCTTTTAAAGGATATCGGCAACGTTTAGTTGGATAGGTTTACAGTGTCTTCATTGAATAGTGTTTGTGCGGCGAAAGTTACGTGTCGTGCACTGATCAGTTTGTAATGTTGTAATTCCTGAACGTTTAATTGAATGTACGAACATAAGTGAGAATATATATTAAGAGGTAGAAGCGATATAGATTACTTATTCATAATTCAATCCGAAACTGCAGAAGTTATAATTGAGTTCCGCTAACTCTTTATTTAAAACTCTGCCCCTTATGCTAAAAATAACCATCCGCGACCGATTGATCATCCGCAAGCGTTCATATTTAATTGAACATAAAAAAAACTTCGATTCGAATGATAAAAGGCGCCGGCTCCATCGGCGAGCGAAACTTTCGTGGTTTCGATGCTGTTCGAGCTGAAAAATAGAGTTGCGCCTTTGTTGTGCGCGTTTCGGTTCAATTTGAAAGAAAAAAGAAAAAAGGCGCCCGCGGAGCTCCTTAGTATCCAAAGAAATTGAGACTAATGCTGTTGGAGTTGATTAAACGGCGCAGAAACTCGGCTGCATCTTCATGAAGGCGTATATTAGCGCGTTTAATTAATTCTAATTAATGCGCACAAAGTCCGGGCAAAGTATATCCGTGTTCAAGCTATTAATATTTTTTAAGACAGACTTATTGAGGCAATGTCTCGTGATAAATGCGATTATATTCTTTCGTGCACTCTAACTTAATTAGTTATGTATAAAGAAGTTTTATTTAAAAATTTCTCTTCACTTATCGACTGCAAAACGAAACTGCTCTTTAAAAATAACATTTGCAACTAAGTTCAAAATATGCAATCGCATTACTCACAATAATTTTTGAAAGACCAATTCCGCATATTTTTCGTTAATTCTCATTGCAGCATAAACATTGAACAATCAACGTCTCCGTAATTATTAATTCTCTTAAAATTACGTCCATTAGAAAGGTTTCTCCCGAAACTCCATTCAATTTATATTAATCAAATAAGCCTTATATCCAATCCAATCCTGGCGAGTCCTTTATTTTTCAATTAACCGAATGAAAAGAAATTAGGACCTCCGTCGACTTCGAACCCAATCGACTTCAATTTCAATACGATTAAAAGCATCGCCGAAAATCTCCCCCTCCGAAAATAAATCGAGCACTTCCTTATACAGTCTAAAGTCAGCCGTTTCCTCCTCCCAACTGCCAACACAATACACCCGTGAATCTTAGCAATCAATACCCCCATTCAATATATAACCCAGAATTTTCGCCCGACATTGTAATAATTAATCACACCTAATAACCCCCGATGGAAGTAAGCCGGCGGCTCTCGGCTAGAGAGAGAGAGAGAGAGAGAGAGAGAAGAAAGGCGGCCAGCTCGCGGGGGCTCTCCGCTTAATTGTTTGATCGTCGACGGCCGGTACTCCGGGGGTGCGACGCGCGCGACGTCTCGGGAAATTACGCGCGCCGCCTGCAGCGTGACTCTCCGAGAGCCTCGTGTACACACGCCATATCGCTCCCGTAGTTATATTTAAACGGAAGTATAGAGCGACGCCTCGACGAGACTCTCGTCGTACACTACTGTGTCGCGCGTCTGGGGGCTTTTTTAGGGGGCTCTCGCTTTTCCCGGGGGTTATTTACGGCCGCGGAGTTATTTTCTCGCGGCGTGTCTGCCTACATTATTATATATCGATTCGGAGGTGGCTGCATTAACGTCATCCGACGGGGGGTTAGAGAGAGGGGAACGCGTTGGATGCAGGAAAGCTCTTTTTATGAGAGCGGATTTGCGTAGGAATTTATGGGTATTTTCAGAGATTTTGCCGCGGGGTGGCTTTTTCAGCTGGTTTCTTTTTGGGAGACCGTCGAGAGACGAGGTATATTTCGTTTGGAGAAAGGTATAGTTTGTACTTTCGGAGCGATTTACCGGGATAATTACGTTAAAAAAGCGGCTGGTACGAAGGAAATAAAGTATTTGAAAGAAGGCTCCAATAATTTCACTTTGTAAAAACTAGGCGATTGTTGAAACTCCTCACGAACGGGAGGATAATGAGAAAAAATTTTCTCCTAATTCAATAAGGTTTTGCAGAGTGAATCGCGCTCGGAATATAAGACTTCTTGTTCCGGGCTGCTTAAACAGCGCAGAGAAGAAATCTTCGGCGGACAATTACCCGGAGAAGGCACACATTTCGGGTCGGGGCTAAAAATAGTTTTAGAAGGAGGCGGATGGAGAGAGAGAGAGAAAAAAGAGAGGGTTAAATTGCTCCTTGATAAGTCGAGCCACGTGCACGAGGCGAAAAAGCATTTTTACCAATTCGTCCGGGGTTCGCTTCAACGTCGAATTTCTGCTCATAAGAAGGAAGCAATTTCAGGCTAACAATCTTCCATATTGCACTTCATTGGGCAATTTAGAAAAATCGTCCGCATGACAACTATTGCGAGCAAAACTTTTCTGAGAAGTGTAATTGCAACCGCTCGTTTAAGATAAATATTGCGGTACGATGATTCTGGATGATGCAATTCGTTAACTATGAGCCATTGTTTTTGTAATAAAAATAAACGGTCATAACTTTCTTGTTTTTCTCGCATAACTGCTTTTAAAAAAGTGAGGCAACAAAGATCTTTTTTTTTAAATTTCAAAAAACCTTCCCATTTCGAATCCAAACGCTAGCAAAGTTACCCTAAACGCAGCCTCCAATTCAAAACGGTCAGTACAAGGAAACTCTCGAGCCCCCGTTTTCATCCGCGCAATTTTCTAAAAAATATCTCCCCGCGCACAGTCCGCGAGCTGCAAAGCGCAAGTTCCCGGGCGAGGAAATCGATACGCCGCGGAAAAGGATTCGAATGAAATGGGAAAATGTAAACCTGTTGCTCTCGGCTGTACCCGCATTGAAAGTTCAACGGTGGAAGCTGCGGAGAAGAGCTTTTTCATCAAAGGCTATACCTCCGCGCGCCGGCCGGCTTTCGAACTCGATATAAATTTTCCAGCGAACCGCCTTTCGAATGAAAAATAGCGATATGACACGAGCGCACTTAAGAGATAATTATCGCGGGGCAAAGGGAAGCGGTCGGGGTTAATATTTAATTTCCGGATTAAGTCGTATTAAAAGTTATGCGATACCGCATATGGCAGCGAAATAATATAATTTTTGTATAAAAGTAAGTTGCGCGTAATGTTGCACTTTTTCGGTGAAGCGCAGCAGTTGGTTTGTGATTGATGTAGCAAACAAGTAAAAATTTCATAAAATCTCTGGAAATTTATAAAAGTTGTTGTTACATTGAAATACTTTTTAGTATATTAATGCATTTTCATTTAAATTTTGATTTATGAGAGTTTATTTATGTTTATTAATAACTTTCACGTTTATAACGCATCTAATAATCAAAGTGAAACATATTTGACATTTTTATATTTATTTTTATTTTGAAATTTAATGTACGTCCCATTCCATTTACGAAGAATAATTAATTATGAAGAAAATCGCTAATAGGGGACGACAATTGCGCTTAACATATTAAGAATGTTTAAGTAATCTATGCACTTTCAAAAGTAAAATCAGTGCAATTACTTAACTCCAGACGCAAGACTAAACTTAAAAAATTTAAGTAAAAGTTCTCCCTAAGCGAACAATCTTTATTGCCCGATCTCGATTAGTCGTCCTTCGAAGGTATTAAAGTAAGAAAAGCTTATGTTTTAAAAAAAGTAATGACGGAAGAAAGTTAACACGGTCGTTATTCTTTGCTTGAAGAGCAAACAACACCTGCAAGAAAGAGAAGGGCGAGTCTTGAAATTTACGATCTCTTTATAAAAAAAGAAAAGGAAGCATATAAGAAAACCGACTAACGAGTTTTGAAAAATTGGTTTCCCGCAAAATCGGTCCGCCGGTAAATTTAGAAATGTGGAGCAAACACTTCAAAGACGATAAAGTCTGCGTATTTAGGTAAGTAAAATGCATTATTCAAGTGCAGCGCCGGTATAAATTTGGAGGCACTTCATAACCCGGTTATTTCGATGGAGCATTCGAGTTATTTGTTTACTGCGCCACGAACCGATGATCCCCACCTGTATAATTTCGCCGAGATGGTTACTTTTGGTTCCGAGACGATATTTTTCGAATTTGCGTTAGTAAAATTTACGTTTGCTTAAATAAATATTCTGCATCGAAAATTGCAAATGTAACATCATGCGACAGCATCCATCCAAACGCAAATTTTCCAAAATCCTCTTCCGAGCAGCCACCCAACAGAGGCGCTTTCAAACTCCGCCAAATTTCGAATCATCAAAACCATCCGGCCAGCATTTAAATCCCCGACCTCCAATTTCCCCCCGTTACACCTCTCAAGCGAAATAATAATCGAAAGCGCGGACGGTACTGTTTTTCCGCGAGCGATTAATCCGCAAATACACGTTACTATTTCGGCTCTGCAGCGAGCGGCGGCGTGGATACATATAGGCATCGGGAGCGCGCAGATTCTACCTCACCGAACAGCTGGCTGCTGCTGCTGCCGCCGGCGGATAGACGCTCCGGAAGTACGCGGGTCGAGTCGCGTGCATATACCTGTTTAGCGAAAAGTGGATTAGCATAAAAGGCTTTTTGCGCGAAGTGGCCTTTTACCGTTTGCGGGGTCGGACGGTCATTTTTTTTTTCGCTCCCTTTTGAGAATTCCGCGATGGGATCGCGTTGTTTTATATTCTTTTGTCGTTAAGATTTTTATGGGTTTTTACGTGAGTTATGGTTTTGTTAAGATTAAATTTGTGGAATGACGAGGATTCTTAATTATCGAATAGTTTCCTAGTAATTTTTAATAAGTTGCAATTTACTGCAATTAAGTTCAAATTGATTTTCACGTAATTAATTTCGTAATGAACTCTTGGAATTTATATTTACTATATAATGATTTTATATTTTGAGTGGAAATCATAAAAGAAACCTCTGTATAGCAAAAATAAAAAAAAAATAATCTTTTACAACGTTTATAAATATGTTACAACACCTCTTTGTGTCTATACCAAACTTTTATTCACACATAAAAGTTTTTTTTATAAAAAAAACATAGTAACTTGGTATTTACAAATAAAAATGTAGTAAATATACCGAAAGAGTGATTAGCTTATGCATATTTCTAATTAAATCGCTAAATCAACTCCCAACATTTCCATTAGTTTCTCCTCGAAAACTAAAGAAAAAAACGTACATTTATAAACTTCCGCGCAACGCCACCTTTCCCGCCCATAAAACTTTATTCGGTCTCTCCTCAAAAAAAAAACGCAGCTCCCGAACACGTTTAACGACCGTCGTTCGCCGCGCAAAATCGCAATTCGCGCCTCGTTGCCGACCCGAAAAAAAGCCCGCAGGCGTTTTCCTCGAAACCCTCGACGGAAGAAGAACCGTTAAATCGAGCGAACTCGAGAGTCGGCGCTTATATCGATCAGCTGAGCTCCCCCGGGGAGGTAAATAATTAGCGGCCGGATAAAAGACCCATTGACGAGGCGTTGAATTTCCGTTAATGATTTACAGCTGCGACGGCCGCCGATCCATCACTTCGTTATATACACTTCGATCGGAGGCTTGAGCGAAGCGAAAGGAAGAGAAAAAAAAGTCTGTGTTTGTCGAGCGGCGAAAGTGAAGTTCGAGTAGGCTTCTAATGGGCTACGATTGGAAGAGGTATAAAGGGCGGCTTTTGTGCTTCGTAAGGGGTGAGATAATTTATGCGATGGATTACGTTTCAATCGTCGGTCTTGATTGAATTCTAATTGATATATCAATTGGATTTTTTGATTTTTTTTTAACTTTTTTTTTCAAGTTCACTTCGTAATTTTGGTTATTTTAAAGCGAATGTGAAGCAAATGAAAAAAAAAATACGCGTTCGAGTTGATTTCGTCTCCGATAAAGTGGTGTATCGTAAACGACGCGCATGTCAATGCCGATTTTATAACGGAAAACAACAGCGATACGGATGTGGCCACTCGTAACTACTCTGCATAAGTACTTTTATCTTTTCCGATAATAAATATTGCTAGTAATTGCTTTACAATAATAACCGTAATTCATTACAATTGTAAACAAGGAAAATACCAGCGAAATTACGAGCAGTAAGGAAATATTAATAAAGATTAAAATTTACTCGCCGGACTGAAATAGCAGTGCTTTACGGTAAAGTACGGTTTTATGCATTTTTAATAATCGAAACGTGACTAAAATAACTTGTACGGAAACCATTTAGTAAAATGACATACGTCGGCAAGTTAATTAGCCTATGCAGTCGGAATACGGAACCCATTTCCCTCTGAAAATTATCTAAGACTAGTTGAGATCCTTTCGAGAAGTCCTTGTTTTCACATATTTTATAACCATATATTTAAAATGTAAAGTCTTAATTCAACTAAGTTTTTATTTAACAAAAAATTTTTAGTAAAACAAAATTGCCGTTTGGCATTTTTAAAAATTCAGCAAAACTTAACTCCAAATATTCCAAAGTTTATTATTTTCGACAATACTAATTGCTCGTAAGTCTCGCCGTTATCTGTGTCACGGTGCAGCATCCCCGGCAAAATTACAACAGAGCGTAATTTTCAAGAAAGTGAATTTAATTCGAACGTGGTTGCGGCTCCCGGTAAAATTGCTCGCGAGCCCTTTTCGAGGCAATAAAGACAGATCGTAATCTTAAAAAGTAATTTCGCCTCGCGCCGCGAGGTTTCGCCCGAAGAGTCGGATAGATCCGCATAATTATTGGAAAGTCGAAAATAAATAAAAACAAATTTCAGGAGGTCATTGTTCGGCGAAAAAAATTTAGGGATATCCGTAAAAAGAAAGACAAGTGTTTGTGTTTCGTAAATTTATACAACTGTAATTGCAAGAACTCTTATTAGTTATTTATTCATTGTGTAGCTGAAAAGGACGTAAACCTTTAAAAAAAAAATAACAATTGCAGTTTCTAAAACTGCTTATACACTGATATTATTTTTTTTTTAATAATATTTAGTGCGTGACTTATGAAAGAATTCGTAATATCCTCTAGAAAAAACAAAGGCCATCCTTTCATTTTCACTATCTAAACGTAATAAGTGTACGTGACTGTAGAGCTAAATCCTTTGAGATACTTTATACATTCTTTATGAAAGGTGTTCCTTTCTTTAGACCCTAATACTTTTAATAAGCGCTTCACTAATGCAAATGTATATACCTATCTAGTCTTTAAATAAACCTTTGAAAAATTGAGAATTATTTAAAATTTAAATTTTAAATAAATAGTATGAAATTTCAAGTACCCTTATCATTCGCCAAAAATGTAGAAACAAAACCCACTTGATCCATCAAAAATTCACTTTTAACCTTTATTACGACGAATTCTCTAATTCTGCAGTTTGGAGTAGAAAAACAATACCGCGCGTCCTTTTTCACACTACGACCTTAATTGAATTAAAATGACATGTGATGGATGTACTCGACGCTGAACATTAAAAAACGAGTATTTTTTGAAAATTTGATATCACTTTTTTTTTAATCGAAAACTGATTCTCCAGAGTTTTTTTTTTATCGCGACTAATCACTCTTGTGTGCCTCAGGGAAGCCTTTTTTTAATGCGATCGCGATTCATCGGTTCGATTATATATCGGTCGAGATTGATTTCGGAATACTCGAACGCGATGACAATAAGAAGACAAGCAGTGTGCTCGAAAGCCCCGGAAAAAAGTGAACAGCAATACATTTTTGGTATAATATTCAATAAAATCACTGTCGATAATTCAATTTTCAACTTTAAAAAAGCCGACTTCTTCGGGAATTCCATTTAAATAATGGGTACAGCTTTGGTTCTACCAATTTAAAAAGAAGCAGCCACTAAAATTTCATACTAGACCAGCGTGCCGACGAGCTTCATAAATATTTCAAAACGCGCGCAAAAAAACCAAGAGACTCGACGACTCGCAAGCGAACTTTTTCTACTCGTTATACTCACCGGCCGTGTATTTCATTTCGGCGGATTTGAGAGATCCCTTGTTATTTCAGTCTCGACATCTGCAATGACACTACATCATTTCGCGAAACGAAACTCTAATTACCCTCACCTCCTTCTATCACACCTACGGAAGGATTACGAATGGACGAATTATATTCGTGTGTCGTTTAAGCGAGACTTAAACGTGATTATAACAAAAGGTTTTTACAGGCGCAAAAAGTTTTAATTCCTACCTTTACTACTGGGTGCTTTAGCTCGCAGGTGTAAATTTAAATTTATAATACGCGGATAATTCCTCATGAATGCTGCATTGCTTCTAAGTTTCAATGTCAGCTCGTCTTACGGAGAACACTGTAAAATATGCATTTATGTTTATTCAAGTTGTTAAATAACTTTTTATAACGCAGATAATTCTTGAGTAATTGCTTCTTTTTAATTTTTCAACTTCGTGAAACTGTTATTGTGTATTATAAAAAATTATAATCTGCCGGAAAATTCGTAACTGTATTTAGAAAGATTTGCGTAACATTTAAATGTCATTTAAAAGTTTGAAAAGCTTAATTTTTCTTTTATTATTAAATTATAACTTGAACGCGCGCTTATGTAAATTTAAAAAACCGGGCAATCCAGAGTATTATGTATCCGGAGAACATGAAGCACGAGGAGGTTGCTGGGTTGAATACTGGCCGAATGTTCGTTGAAAAGTGCTGATCCAATAATGGCTAGATAATCCGATCAGATATCTCGCGAATATTTTGGTTGAATGCTGATCCAATAATTACAATGCATTTTAATGTAAGGGGTTTGGGATTTGTAAACAAAATATGGTCTTTTAAAATGCAAGACTTTAGACAGAAAAATAATGTTCGAAACAATGATGTAAGAAATAATAATAATAATTGTACTGAAATATGAGGGAAAAAGTAGAGACCCTAATGAGCAAAATAAAAATGAAGAGTTACAGGTAATGAGCAGAATGTAAACGACGTCCGAGGAGTAAAGGATAAGCAAATTAAAAGAAGACTTCAGATGCAGACTTAGATGAAAGCCTATATTCGAGAAACTATTTGATAAACGCAAAGTTTTTAAATTCATTAAAATAATAACCCTGATAGCGTGTATCTATATACCTCTCACCGTAAGTAACTCATTACCACGATCGAGTAAATGTCTTACAAAAAGGCAAGCACGTGAATCAACCCTCATCACGACAAGTACACCCGAAAAAAGACTCTCGCAAAAAAGCACTCTTCCGCCCTCTCCCCCCCCAGCAGCGGCGGGAGCTACGTAAATTAAGGACGAGGCGCAGAAAAGAATCCCAGAGTAGAAAGTCCGATAAGGACAGCTTGAATAAAATAAAAAAGGAAGAAAGATGACGGCGGCGATAAGAGCGAACGAAGGAGGGCCGACGATATTAAAAGATTCAGCGACGGAGGAACGGCGCGACGGCGGAGTTAACCGGGCCTTTGGAAAGACAGCCGCTCGATAAGAGTGACAGGGCGGATTTCAAATTTAAACGTGGCCGGAAGGCATTTCGAAGGTGAGCGAAGTCGGCGTGAATGCTAATAGGCCGGGCGATGTGTGGAGGCGACGAAACGGGCTCGTAATATTTCAGGGAAAACGAGGAGAGTGAAAAGTAATGGGCTGGAGGACGAAAAAAAAAAAGGGGTGGGAGCGCGGAAGCAATATGTTGCAGGATTCAATTTTGGGAATGAATTATAGTCGAGGAGAGGGAATAAAGAGAGCGGAGGAACAAATTTCAATGAGAAGCCTCCGGGATTTTAAATGCGAAGTGAGATAGTCAAGAGGAATCAGATTAAAGGACTTGGAAAGCGAAAATGTGAACGCGTACGTGCGGGAAAAACGAAATGCAAAGGATGCTGAATTCGAATGAAAGGATTAAGGGAGACGGCGAGAAGAAGTAGGGAGATAAGCTGCACAATAAGATTGATAAATGTGTAGTAATAGTGGTGAAAAACGGAAATGTACAAAGGTAAAGCGGAGAAAAGAGAGAAAAAATATACTCTCTTTTATAAATGAGAGGGTCAAAAAGTGTCCTTAAATTTGATCTCCGGACGTTTAATGTCGCTAAGAATACTTTATATAACCATATTAATTCATAACTGATACAAAAGTAATAATATACAATGTAAGACCCCCCAATGTTAATCAAACATTGAAAAAATCGTTCATTATTCTTCTCTAAAAATGCACACCAGTTCATGCCAAAAAATACGCAAAACATATGAAACATGACACAATAGACACGCTGACGACGGTAAAAAAGGCTAATCAAGGCCGATCGGCAGAGAGAAGTGGGCCGACGCAGAAAGAAACTGGGCTTCTTTGGAAGATGAATCGACGAAGAAATGCGCAAAGGAAAAATCGATATGGCGGAGCTTGCAAATGCTCCTCGAGAAGTGCCCCTCCTCGCGGAAGAAAGAAGTCGTCGGGCGGAGCGCTGAAGGAGCAAAGGCCGTTAGATTTATTAAAGGACAAGGGCGGCCGAATTTTTCACGCAATTTAAATTAATTATAAGAGACCGAGAGAGCGGAATTCAAATTTAAGGAACTGCTTTACAGAAGGGGGTTTGAGGTGAATTCTAGGGTTCTGCGTAATGCTGCTCTGATTAGAATTTCTATTGAACAATAGTTGTGGATGTAGATTAAATTATGTTCGGTTAGACACTGGCAAGTTTCCAAAGTAAATAATTCGAGTGGGAATTTCATTTTGACTTTAATTCAGTTCCCTTTGATCGGCAAGTAATTACAACTTCATCGTTTCGATTCAACTCGTTAAATTTGATTAAATGATATTTATCATGTGATTAAAATACGTAACTTTATTAAAATTCTGACAATTAGATATTTATAGAAAAAGTAGTAAATAACAGTTGATGTAGCACTGTAAAATAAAGATTATAAATACAAAAAATATAATTTATTCAAAAGCGTATAAATAGTAAAAGAGCGTTACTGTTAAGACAATTATAATTATAATTATGTATTCACTCACCGTTGCTACAAGAAATACTGCCGAGGATAAGCGAACCGCAGAGGCTTGTAACAGGACGCAAGCAAGAGGTCCCATCATTCGAAAGACACGTCTCAATCCAGATGGATCGGTAACAAGAAAAAGTTCTAGCAGGAATTGTCAAAGCAGTTCAAATGAGATGGCTAATCAAAATTAAATGTTATCTACATTTTTATTTAATTTTAATTGAATTTTCTACAAATAAAAAATTTGAAATATATCTCACGTAAAAGACTTTTGCTATTTATTTTGTTTTAATTGCTATAAGCAATACATGTAACTCTCGTTAAAATTTTCTAATTCGAGAACTTCCATCTCTTCTAAATCTAAACAATCCTTCAATTTAAAAAAAAATTTTTTTAAGTTATTATTTACAATTTTGTTACCACATAAATTCCAAACTGCCCAAGTAAATGATATTCGCCTGCCTCTATAAACCATAAACCCTTCTCATCCCTTAACGAGCATCGATACTCGAAAATTTCTCAGAACCTAACCTTTACCCCTCCTCCTCCCCCCAAACCCAGCAAATCCACTCCATAATTCCGTACCGAGGCCGACTCTCGCCCGGCAGTCGTTCTGTTTACCTCTCCCCAGCAACAGGCAGTCGCTATCCAGTTAACGCTCTCGCGCGGCAAACGGGAAATTAATTATGGAGACAAGCGAGCTCGCGAACTTTGATAACGGATTCGGTGGGGGGGGGGGGGGGGGGGGAGTCCCCCCCCCCCCCCCCCCCCCCCCCCCCCCCCCCCCCCCCCCCCCCCCCCCCCCCCCCCCCCCCCCGTCCCCTCCTCGACGTCAAGTATATCGAGGTGCCGTCGGAGGATTAACGCCGACTCGAGTTTCGAGCTCGAGCGAGTCGTTTATACGCTTTGTGCGCGAGGCTTTACTTCTAAACTCGGATGTTTAAAGGACGATCCTTGAGGAGAGCTGCTTGGATTCTTGGGGGACGGAGTTAAGTGCGCGAAGGCGAGGATGATTTATTTGCTATCTTAATAAAGAACGT
Source organism: Ormyrus labotus (assembly GCA_035582975.1). NCBI lineage: Eukaryota > Metazoa > Arthropoda > Insecta > Hymenoptera > Ormyridae > Ormyrus > Ormyrus labotus. Next base: position 14,842,455 of record JAWWEO010000001.1, on the reverse strand, counting down.
TGCCTGAGTTGTTTTTAGCAACTTGTTGGAGAGAAGTGATCGATATATAGTTGCTGCGATCGCGCAAATATTTTGGGGGTTTCGCGCAATTTCAGTTTTACTTTATAATAGATTTATGGAACTTTTAACTTAATGATGACCTTACCGTGTGATATAGGTTTTGATTAGGATAGTTTCGAGAAGTTTGATTACCAGCAGAATTCTAATCACAAACTACGATGATCGATTACGCTTTAATTCTAAATGCATTATTTTTATCATAAATTTGTTTAGGATAACTTATTAAAAAGTCTATAAGTATCCTTGAAAACTGAAGTCATGAATTGAGACCTCAACCACTCGACACTTACTCACCCTTCAACAAGAAAAGATCTTCCTTTTCTTTAACAAGAACCTTCAACAAGAAAAGATCTTCATTTTCTGAAAAAAAAAGATTAGCCATATTATCGAGAAATCAAATTTACAGAAGAGACTCGGGATTCCAATTTTATTGATTGTCCCAGTTTTCCTTATATGCGTCATCCCATACTAATGGTTTAAGGATTAACCCAATGTTCGCAGGAATCGGCGAACGGCTAATGCTTGCAAAGTCGTGCGACGGCATGAATTAAAGAACGTTCGAGAGCAAACACTACTATTTTATTACTATTAAGTCTAATAAAATTCAATATTTTACCTTTCGCAAATTATGTATATTATTATATTAAGTATACTATATTATTATTTTCCGGTAAAAATGTTGGAGCCTCGGGAAATGTTGTTACTCCCCTCTGTAAAATGCAAAGGGAGAAGACTGAGAACAGCATTTTCGTTGTAACGCGAGACGGTAAAAACATAAAAATGCATGTCTTTATTCCGGCTACTATTCATGTGGATACGACAATGACTATCATCTTCGTTGAACTCCGATCCTTTCTCTACCGAGGCGAGTTTTTATTTCTATCTTTTAACGAAATACTTTAGCAAAAAATTTCTCTTGTTAAAGAAGTAAAATGCATCGAAATGTGTATTAGTTTTCGACACAGTCAAATTAAACAGAAATATGAAAAAAGATTCAGTCCGTTAGTACTTGCTGTTATTTCATTGATATTCACTAAATTTGAATTTTTAATATCAGTAACTAAATATTTTAAAAACCGAATTTTATGAAAGTTTTATATTTTATAAGTAACGTAATTAAACTTTTACTTGAAATACGATTTAATTTTTATGCATGACAGGGAAAAGGGTGTAAACTGCAATGTCACTGTAAAAAAAAATTAATGAGTGTTATTAAAATTTACATATTCTGACAATTTAAATTTAAAACGAAAGAATAAATGTCAACTGAATTAAATTTCACCTTTTAATCTTCCTACCTGAAGTACGCCAACTCTTTCATTCCATTTGTTATTTATATCATCCGCTTATATACCAATTCAATGCTTCTCATTTACGAAGTTTATCTATATATATATTATAGAAAAAAAAATCTTCGCTTAAATTAAAACTATTCTCTCAGTTAAATCCTCTTATTCTAACTTTTAATTAGTTGAATTACGAAGTCGGAAATAGTCTTCTGGAGCAGTATTTACGCGTAACTTAAATTCGCTCTTGAAGTTGAAACGTAACATTGTACGAGTACGCAACTCGTTTCAGGTTAATAATACTATTGTTTAAATAACTCATTACAGCAAAACTTGAACACAGCTAAATTATTCAAGTTATTTGAATCCAAAGCAAAATTGTGTACAAAAAGCCGATATATAAATTCCATAGTTCAAATAATCTCCTTTAACTCGTAGCTTTCAAAAACTCCAATCGTTTACTCTCAATTAAGACTCTAATTAAATTAGGCTAAATAAACATTAAAACCAAAAAGGCGTCGAACGATGCTGTAAACCAAGTCGTTACAGATCTTGAAAGAATCGATAAGATAAAGACAACGTTCCGAAGGTTTTCGAAATTCAATTATTCTCGTCTTTATCTCCGCGTCTCTCGTCTTTATCACTCGCATCTCTAAACTGAGATTAGAGCAATGAAATAAAAATAACGTCCTTTAGACGGCCGATAAAATCTTTATTAGGTTATTACTCGTCATTAAAGAGTTCATTACACCTGTTGTACTCCACCAAAGTTTAGAGCTTATAAAAGCAGGTGATAAAGTTGTAGAGTTCGAATGATAGTGTCGGAATAATGTTGGGTTTATATAGCTTAAATAACTTTTCTGCGAGTGTAAGAATTATTAATTCCGATTGCACAAAGTTTTATCTCCGCAAAAATTCCTTTTGACTTGGCGATGGAAATTACTTACGAGAAGATTTAATAAATTCTCAACTTTTCTCACTTGGTGGCAGTCAAGTACGAATTTAAATGTCTCGCAAACTAAAAAATTTTAATTAGAAGTACAGAGCTTGATTTGAAAAAGTTACAATTTTCCTTTCCTCCTCCAAAAAATTCATTGGATTTTATCAGGAGTTCGACGACCTTAAAGAAGGTTCCGAGCATCGTAGAGGACAACGTCCGAATCGTCTTTGCTCAGTTAGGCATCAAATGGGGCTTTCGCAAATTTAATTGTTTCAGAAAAATTCGAGAAACACGTTATTACAGCCCGGTAAACGAACCGTATTTTTTCGCTCAATTGGATACACGTCGCAATGCTCCCGTATCCAATAATAATTTTCCTTCGGAAGGGATTTTCAAACTTTTTTAGTTCCAGAAGAATAAAATTCCTTTTTCGAGCTCAAAAAAAAAAAAAAAAAAAATTGCCTCCCGCTGATCGCGGAATAAATTCGCTGCTTTCAAGTCGGCCAAATTTTGCGCCATTCCGCTGACAAATGTTATAACTGTCTGGTGGTGTAAGGGTCGCTGACAAAGTTACTTCCGGCTGGAGGATTTTCTTTATATATACGCTGAGCTTTATACATTGGGCGCACGTTTTAAAATAATATTTCGACGGAATTATATAATACCAATCCGCAGAGAGTTTTTTTTTTCTAAATATAAAAACTGCCTAAATACTTCGTTACACGAATTGAAGCTTTTAGTTAAGCTTCGTCGTAAAAATTTTTAACAAGCATTCAGCTGGATTTTTTTTTATCGAAAAAGCTTGAACTTCGTTCGACAAACTACAAAAGATTTTAATCTTTCAATCGCACGAGATGAAAATCAGTTTTAGAACTTCTTCGTCAAATCTATCGTTATCTTAGCAACAAAGGAGTAACTACTTGAGTAATAAAACTTGTAGAACTCCAGTAACCAGTCCCGCAACTTTTTGGTGCACAAAGCGTAAAATCAAAAACAACATGCAAATACGATTCGAATGTCACGGATTAACGTTTTTTTTTAAATCCGACGCGACATGTCCGCTACCCCGCAAAAAGAACTGACGTGATTCCATTCGAATATTCATAGAATTTTTTCAGCTCCGAACGCGTTTCCTTTAATTTCTGTATTTTTCCGTCCCTTTATTCTATTTACAGATTAAACGGAAACACAAATAACTATTCACACGCCAGTTTCCGTTGTCCTCACTCCAAAACGCGTCACGAAAGAAGAAAAGAAAAAAATCCATCGTCCCCTCGCCCACTTCTCGACGATTTTCCCCTCATCCTCAGCGTCTCCCGTAACCTACGACACTTCACCGGAGATAAAACCCAAGGCGCCCACCGCGAAAGCTCCGACACTCGACTTTCGAGCCGTAAAACAAACGAACAATATACTCGCGACGCTAACCGCAGCCGTTTCCTCCACCCATCGAAACTCAGTGTCTCTCCTCTCTCCCGCCGCGGAGAGTCAAACCGACGCGCGGGCAGACTCTCCACTCGGAAGCCTCGAGTCGGCAGGTTTCTCTCGACCCTCGCTCGTAAACCAAGCGGCGGACGATATCGCCGCGGGGCGCGGAGAGAGGCTACGATTCTTCGCGCGGCCCGAGGTCAAGCGGTACGAGACAGCTGCTGAGGGAAGGACGGGAGAGCGGAGGAGGCGAGTTATATAGTTGTCCACTCGCGCGAGGGCTGAGAGAGCGAGAGAGAAAACCGTCACGCACCGCGTTCTGAATGTTAATTAATTTGCAGATTTGATTGCTTGTCGAAAGAGAGAAAGCTTGTTTGGGGTTCATTTACATTTTTGGAGGCTTTTGATTACTGATGGGATTGCGATGGTTCGTTGGTGCAAAGATGTATGGAGCCTCTTTTATTCGAGGGCTCGGGTTTGACGAGTTTGGTTTTTGTTTCGAAATGGATTGTGAACTGCATCGGTTATCGATGAACACGTCCGTAATATTTTCCTTCGGCAAACGATACTGATTTTTCTCATTTTTTTATACCTCCAATCGTTTGCATCAAAACTGCTAACAATCGGATTTCCCATAACCCATAACGATCTCGTTTCGAGAACTGCCCGCCACCCGCGTAATTCAAAGCGCGCCGTTATTTCCCAGCGAGACTCTCGGCATCGATCGCTCCTTAAAGTCCGTCGCCCCGTCGACGTAATTACTCCATAAACCGTAAGAACAGCGCTCTAAAAATTTACGGTCCAGAAAAAGCGTGCGACCGGCGATCGCCGGGAAGGAGGAAGCACACAGTCCGACGGTAAGAAGGACGCGCGGAGCGCGAAGCAAAACAAGTCCACGTACACACAATGAAATTAAGCTCGAGAGCGCGCCCGGTTTTATCGAATTTTCGTGGGTGGGGGAGGGGGACCGCGCCGAATAACTTTTTAACTCGCCGTGTAGCATCGCGCCGACAATCAAAAGTCGTCCCCGGATGTATATACCTCGCGAAATTATTGGAAAAACTTCTCTCGATGACGCGGGCGGCTGCAACGTATCGCTTATTTTTCCACTGCGCCCCGGGCGTTTGTTTACGCCCGTCGTCGACGTGCGGTTTTTTTTTTTCTGACCCTCGGTTTCGTACGGTCGAAGGACCGAGGTTCTTTCGAGGATTTCGCTCGGAGGTACAATAAATATTGGAGGATGTTGCCGGGTAATTAAATCCTGCCTTTTTAGAGCGTGTTTAACTTATACAGCTTGACGTTTTCCATTTCGCGGCGGTGTAATTGAAGATGCTTCGATAGCTGTTTCCATATAGGCTTTTTTTCTCCAGGTCACTGGAATATAATGGGCTCGAGGGGACGTTTCTTTTTATTTTTACGTCGATGCAATTGAAGGGATTTAGTTTATATCGAGAATTGGTGTTGAACGCTCATTTCTGGGGTTATTCCATTACGATTAAAGTTAATTATTTTTATTTAATTTTTTTTTTTTTATTTTTATTTTTATTTATTTATTTACTTATTTTTTGTTTATTTTTTTTAGTCGTACTTTATATATCGATAATTATCGATATATAAAGTACGACATTTTATGTAATTAATTATTTTACTTAAATAATAGGAGAGACCTGGGCAAAACAGACACCCCCTATCATTTCTGATATCGCTGTTACGAAAATTTCGAAATAAATCAAGTATATTATGTGTACCATTAGCATCAAACTTTCAGTGCTTGCGCGCTGCTCGCGACAATAACATCGCTTAGAAATAAAAAAATTCGAATAAATGCATTAATTGCATTTTTCTCTAATTACGTAAATCATCATCCGCTTCCTCGTCCCGAAAACTCTTCCGTCGAACAAAGTTCGTCAAAAAAGTCGAAAAAAACGACATACATATACGCGCATATCCTACCTCCTCGTTTCCTTTATGCAGATATATTGCATAAAAATGCGCCCTGGAAAACAAGCGCGCAACCAGCGATAATCCTTCAGACGCACCACTCGGTCAGACAAAAAAAAACACGCGCTCACCCCGCTCTTTTTTTTTCTCGTTCCAGGAGGATGGCGACTACAACAGCCCGACCATTCAGGAGAAAATACTTCAGCAGCAGGCGCACGACTGCAAAAATGGCTCGAGCGACGGCGACGGTATGTATGAGCTTTCATTAGCCCGACATTCTCGAGCGGGTTTTGTTTCCCGCGGCAATGCAATGTTCCGGGGGTTAGTCTTTTGTTTCAAAGGGCTGCCGAATCCAATCCGTCGGGCGGATCGGAGAATCGTCGGGTTTTTTGGGAGGCATGGAATAAAATGATTTTTGGTTATTTTTTTTTTCTTTTGTTTCGATTCGAGTTGGAATAATTTACAAAGGAATATTTTAGAGACAGTAAGGTGGATTGAGGGGTAGCGAATATCTGATCGCAGCTAGAAATATTTTATTGTCAGGTTATTTTGTAAAAAAAAACTGAAGTATGCGCAGTTTTAATGGATTTCTGACTGAAAATTCTTTGATTTGTCAATTTCAAGCTGAAAATTCTAGAACAAAATTGAGTGCAATTTTTATTCAGAATGACTTTTGCATAAAAATCAAACGAAAAATTGCTAATCTAAAATTGCAATATAAAAACACTGAAATCCATTAAAATTCGTACCTCCAGTTGAAAATTAAATAAAGGTCATTCGCTTATCCGTGCCGACGATCGCTTTCTCCTTTCCATTTAACTCTTTTTAATCCGACGCAACTAGAGCGACATTTATAGCCCTGAACCGCGCCGTAATTACTTCTCGGCCGTTTTCTCGTGAGTTTTTTTTTATATCCATTGCACGTCGGCCGGTTTAACTGGGCTTACCTTCATAAACCGAAATCATCGAGATTTGCTGAAACTTTGTAAGGGATTACATTCGATTGATTTATTTCAATCGTTATTTAGTGCGTGATGCAACTAAGTGATAGGAGTTTTTTTTTTAAATTTTGTAATGGCTAAGAAGATTATATGTGTTAGGTGGAATTCTAATGGAGGTTCTAATTAGTGAAGTTTGTAAAGTTTTCTTGTTGTAATTAGTGTCAACGGGGCAAAGATTAAATCTTCGAAAGTTTAGTCCTTTTTCTTTTCTTATTACTTGCAAAAAAATTGCACTTTATTCAAGGGCAATTAACGTTAAATTAAAAAAAAAAAAAAAAAAGAAAGTTTTTGTAATGCATCTTGAAAATTTCTTTATTATACTTCCACAATTAAGCTGAGAGCTGAACGTCGTTAAGTAATATTGTTCCTTATCACTCAATTTATCGCACTTTTCTGTTTAATAAAATTATTTTTTCATTTATTAAAAAGGGTGCTTTCTGTAAAAAAATTGTTTACCCTGTCTTTAAATAGAGGACTTCTAATTTCTGATATTCCAATACCTTTTTTCGAAGTCACGGAAAAATGTGTAAAAAAATTCGAATTGCACACATACAACCTGAACTTTTTAATGACGCATCCAGCATCAATAAAATCAATTTGGAAACAAAAGGGAATTCCGAACGTACCGTCCTCGTCGTCTTCGCTGAAATAAAAACATATCGAGCAAAAATTCAAATTTCGAACAAAGCAGCTCGAATCGTATTGCGAAAAAGTGCAACGAGCAATATCGGAACACCTACGGGGAATTTATACAAAGACTATGAATAAATAATGCCGGGGTATTCACTTCCATTCGGAATCCCATCGAAGGTCCGCATTGTTGCTGCTGTTGAAACTGAAATTAATCCTCTCGACAGGCGAGAACGCTTCGTTCTTTAACAGCAAAAGTCCGTTTGATTAAAGATGCTGGTGTTTAATTAATGAATCGCTCGATTGAGTTTAGTAGAGGCAGGCTGGAAAAGCTTGGTTCAAGTGAACGTTTTGGAGAATTGAATTAGTTCATTTTCAAGTTTCTATCCTACAATTATTATCCAAGTCGTATTTTTCTTTTATTCATTTGTATTTTTGTAATTGTTTTGTTTTTGTGATGCTTTTGATTTAATAAATGTAGGAGAATTATGAATGGTTACAATCGTAACGAAACTGCCTTGGCTGACTAAACTCAACGGCTTACTACTTACACTTTCATCTGTACTGATAATTCTTTTACCACCGGACTTAAAGTCTTTAATCTTATCAAAAGTAAGATTAGAAAGAAAAAAGCGCAACAAGACAAATCCTTATCTTTACCTTGCAGCTTCATATAATTAATTATATTTTCTTGACGAACAAAATTATTCAATATTTCTTCAATACTGAAATCGCCTTAAATATTTAATAGCACCGATCACTGTTTCAAAACGCGACTTTTCAAATCGCTCTCCTCCCTCGCAAAAACTAAAAAGGCGACCCGAGGCCAATTACATTCCAAGCATAAATTCTACGGCGATATTCCCAATCCCCCTCCGCATAACGCGACGGCGAGGTGCGTCACCTCCAATGTGCTTCTTCCGCGGCTCCTCCGTCCCTATATACCGCCGAGCCGAGACGAGGAATCCGGATATACACGTCCGCGTCTCCTCTCGCTTTTTAAAGCGTCGTGCATAAAAGCGAGACCCATATGACTTTACGGGCGATTAAGCCGTAGAGAGGAGGCGCGAGCCGTTTATCGGCTCGTATTTCGCGCGACGCGATAAAAAGGTTATTAACGCCAGGCGGAGAAGGCGCCGGCTGTTGCTGGGTGCCGATTTCTTTTTTTTTTCTTTTTATCTGCCAGAGGTGGCATCTCGGACGTTTTAGTTTTCATGTGCAATCGGTATAATAATTGAATTATGTTACTGTGGTTAGGTCACCTGATAGCTGAAGCGGAGATTCGACAGGGTAAAAATTTATTTTGTTCGGAGACTAGTGATTCATTAAAAGATCACAAAAGATTTCAGAGCTATGATTGCAACGAGGAAGTAGGAGAGTTGGAGTACTTTGTAGCACTGAATTTAATGAGGATTTAATAGAATATATATTTCAATCATTTATTTATATATTATTTTATATTACGTTATCAAAATCGATTTACAGTACGCAAAAAGATTAAACTCAACAAGAATTATAATTCACTAATTTAAGAATGTATTAGAAAGTCACAGTCACTTTCAAGTAAAACTACAAGACAGTAGGACTTCACTTTGAAACCGATGTTTCTCCTCTGTCCGTAAATGGATTGAAAATAGTTTAGTTCGAAACTTCCTTTACGTTTTACGAGCTCCGTTAGATAATAGACTTTCCGGAAAGTCAATAGTCAATCTGCACAAAGCTTACACGTTTTAAAATCTCTTAAAAATTTAATCCCAATTAATTTACTGTTTTCATCGCGCCTTTTAATCGTTGATCAAACTGAAAAGTGTTTTTTCCATCCGATGTTTTACGAGCATAAAGTATAGGAACATGATACCGGAATCGGAAATGAAATGTTGTCAATCTCGCTGTCGAACTCGAAACTATACCCTTTTTTCGCCAAAGAAGCATTTTCCGTTTGCCGATTGATCGAGCGAACGTCTGTTTTTTAAAAATATGAGCTAACGTTTCGCAGTTTCAAAAAAAAAAAACTCTTTGCCGAGAATAATGCTAGCGCTCTTTAAAGCAATATTTTCTTCATTTACCCTTAAAAGAAAAATGAACAATAGTAAACTATTCAACGTCCACAGGATTTTCAATTAAGACTAGTATTAACATCTGCGTACAAACATGTAACAACTATAAAACTATATAAATAGCTCGGAGCATTGGATGTAGGTACGCAACTATTATCATGCGCAAGTATTATTATTATACGAAACGGGGTAGTTTGCATTCGCCCCGGGAGAGGCGTCAAATTGACCACGATACCATTAAAAATTGCAGGTTTGCTATACCGACCGTCAACGACCTGAGGGAATTTCGACTGATTGTACTGCTTATCATAATTAAACCTGCTTTGAATTTCTATTTGCTTACTTTGCACGTTGCGGGTTTTAATCCATTCCATTTTCATGCTTTTATGCGAATAATTTTGTTCGATCGAATTTAATTATTAGTCTCACTGGAACCAGGTGGAGTGAATGATTTTAAAATGCGATTTTAATTGAAAATTTATAACTTGTTGTTTCAAGTAATTTTTTGGATTAAGGATAAACTTTTTTTTTCTTTTTCCGTTATTTAGAAGAAATTTAAACCTCAAGTGTGACATAATCGTCCCTAAAAGTGAATACAAAAAAATAATAATTCAATTTAGCTCGATATTCTTGATTCATAACTAAAATCTGTATTTTTTTTTTTAATTTCTATGCGCTGTTTAAAAATCTCTGATAATTTTAATCTTTTCAATTCAAAACAGAAACTAATCTCCAAGAGATAAACGATAACACTTCAAGTCCCAATAAAATCAACTGAATTACAAAATCACGTGGCGCTTGCTAAAGTGCTAAGATACTTATGCATTAAATTATCACCCCAGCTAAGAACCCAGACTTAATAATCCTGAAAAGCCAATCGACCATCATTCAACTCATTATCCAGCTCCGTTCCACCCTCGGCTCGCACCTCCAACAGACCCGACTAAAGCACCGTTTCTCTTTCTCCCCCAGGCTGGTGCCCAACGACGTGGGACGGCATCCTGTGCTGGACGTCGACGCCGCCCGGCGAGGCCGTCCAGTCCTGTCCGCATTACATAGCTGGATTCGATTTGCAGGTTCGTTTTCGCCGGCGCGCAGAACTAAATTTTTTGCCTCTCCTCGTTGCGCGCGAAAGCCGAGCTTTTCTTCTTCCTTCTTCGATCTGCGGGAGATGATGAGCGTGTCGGGGAGCCCGGAGAAAAATTGTGCGGTGATTTCGGCGACGAACGGCGGGCCGCCGGAATTTTTCGACGAACTTTTCGGGAGAGATTGGAATGCGGTTTTTAGGGGATTCGCTGATTTATGGGGTTATTCGTTTGAATTGGTAAAATGATTGATAGGGTTTAATTAGTACTGGGAAATTTTCGTTTGGATTTTGTATGATAACGATGGCAATGATTTGTTGGATGAAAGTTTACTTATGTTATTTGTTCTTTGGAGTATTTAAAAAGCTTTAACGGTATTACGAACTTAACTTTACAAGAAACTTTTATTCAAAGTAGAATTTCAGTTTGTTAACGCGAATATTCTAACGTTTAACAAGTAGTTGGCTGTAATAATTTATTTTGTATTAGTTATTCATATATTTTAAATTAATATACGAACACTCTTACACAATTAAAAGAGTTTTTAATTAACTTAGTAATGGTATATAATCAAATTATTAATATTCAATTTATGTTTCAAACAACGTGCACCAGCCATTTACGCTAATACTTAAATTATGTGAAAAGCCCACCAGACCCGCTAAAAGCTGTGCACGCGTATTTTCCGTAACGTAACCTCGTCAAAAAAAAGCAAAAATTCCCCAAAAAAATTACCGCGAAATCGCCCGTCGCTAATTAGCAAACAAGAAACGTCCGTCGTCGCGCGCAAGTCGCTAATTAAACGCGGCGCAGTTCGCAACGCTCAAAACAACGAGACGAATCCTCCCCCGCGCGATTAAATCTGCGCTAACGTCCGCACGTTTTTTTTTTTCTTTTCCTCGCTCTCCGCAGGCGAACGCGACGAAGCAGTGCATGCCGGGCGGCCAGTGGTTCTGGAGCTCCGAGACCAACAGCACCTGGACGAATTACACCCTCTGCTACAAGGAGCACGCCCTCGTCACCGTTCTCATGGACCTGTCCGGCCTGCAGAACGACAACGTCACCGCTATGGAGGTTCGTACGGCTTGGAGGTCGGGGATAATGGGGACTTTTTTTCGAAATTCCGAGGGAATTCGCAGGTAACGAGGCTGTTGAGAAAGTTTGCCGCGTAATGTCGAATGACACTCTTGGATTATCCTACCGTTCAAGCCTCGAATTGGTATTTGTTATAATATTACAGCTGAATAAATTTTGAGAACTTATGTATAGCAGCGTTAAAGTCGGTATTATTTTTCAGTTTGAATTGACGATAAACGACAAATATATTAAATTTCACTCGTTTTCAGTTAAATTAAAATAAAAATCTAAAAAAAGTATTATAGTATAAGCTAAAGTCATATGAGAAGAGCTTTCGCGCTAAAACCCCGCGAAATCTCTCTCCACCCCTCTTCTTTTCAACCCCCGAACAAAAGGCCTCTTCCTCGACTGCCTCGCAGTTCAAAATTCCAAAGCAGCCCCCCCGTCAAAGACTCCAAAGTCCCCAAAACATCCTCCGCGAAAGCTCTTCCCACGCGACAGTCCCCCATTATGTCCGTCGACAAAGCAGCCGTCCTCGACGCACTCCGCAGGTGGGTGTGTGTGTGCGCGCGCGACCATTCTCCGCGCGGAAAGTCGGCCGGCGCTCCGAGTTGTCCGCGGGATTGTCTTTGCCTGATTAGCGCGGCACCGGGGAGAATTAATGCGCCGGCGGCAGCTCGTTTCGCGCTCGAAGAATGCGCCCGGCGGGTTCAATTAATTCGCGGAAGAACTCGGCGGAGCGGCGCGCGGGCGATTAGCGAGCGGCATTGTTGCTGTTGCCGGATTGTTTTGCGAGGAGGGGGCGGGATTGTAATTGCTAATTTCGGGGGCGTTTAGCTGCGGAAACGGAGGGGTTCGAGTGTAATGTTTCGGGCTTAAATCGTCGGCGCGATGTTGGGGTGGTAAGTGTTTTTGGTCGAGGCGATTTTGCAGTTTTATTTCGAGGTGATTTTTGAGCGCGGAAGCGTTGGTGCCTTTTAGAAAAAGATTTATGGATGATGAAAATGGCGAAAAGTTTGAAATTTGCAATCTCTGGAAATTGTAATAAACTGTAAAATACATTGACGGAATTATTGAAGTGCTTTAAAAATTGTAAGAAAAATATAGGTTTTAAAAAGGACGTGGATTGCATTTTGGTGTTTTGCATTCAATAGTAGATAAAAATATTGAAATAACAAGAAAAATATAGATTGACAAAAACTTAAAAATTAGTTTGATTGCACTTCCTTCAACACCAGATAAAATGTAAAAATACAAAATAAAAAAAAAACACGCTAAACAATCTACAGTTTCACGTATAAAATACATCGCTGCACGAGAAAGCGATTGATCTCTCTCTCTCTCTCTCTCTCTCTCTTCGCTCGAGAAAACTTCGAATTTCAAAAAATAACGAAAAAGGCGCAGGTTCACGCGTTAACCTGCGGGAAATTCAAACTCGTTTTCTCGCCGGCCATTAGCCGTATATTAGAATCTCGAGTTTCGAAAGAATTTTCAATTTCCGAGCTAACCGACGCCCACCGAGCTTCCATCCGTCGTTTGCTGTTTGCAGTGTTACTTCCCACGTGGATTTATGTATTTGCGAGGCTACAGAGTTTATTTTCGAGTTGGAGTTTTATGCCTTTTCAGCGAGAATCTCAATTAGATGGAGTTTGCGATTTAATTATAAAGTAAATTAGTGATAACGACGCTAATTTTAGAAAACTGTTGACTGACTATTTTTGCTTTTTTTAATTAATTTGAAACAATATCCGGACCTGTGAACAGGGAATATAAATTTTCTCTAGAGCGCAGTTTGCGATGTACAGTGAGTATTATTATGTAATGATATCTATTCTGTATTGATTACAAACGATATGTGTAACTCTAGAATAATAATAAAATAATGTAAATATTGTTTATTCATTTATTACACCAAATGCCGAGTAATTAAAACATTGTATTGTAAAAATATAAACTTTAAGGTAAACATTAAACATTTTAATCTGGAACGCCAGTATACTGTTATTTGTTTTAATAATATTATATACAGATTACTTATAATCGCAAAATAAATTAATGAAATTGAATATAAACTCGGTTTTCTTTAAAAATAATAATGGAAATTATCACAAGCGTAAAATAAGAATGAGAAAAAAGTATTACCTCCTCCAGTTATAACTCGATCGCCGCAAAAATACAGCTTAATCTCCAAAGCCCGCCGTCAAACCTCGATAAGTGCCTCTCCTCGCCTCGCCCAATTTTTATATATCTGCTCCGCAAAAAAAAAAAGTCGCTCGTCCGCGATCGCCATTAACGGAACATCATTATCCATCTCGCTAATACTTCGATCCACAAGGCTCTCCGTTAAATTACCGTCCGAAAAAGACGAAGGGCAAATATTTATCAATATATAGCCTTTGTTGCCTATAATTGCATGGGAGAGGGGGGAGGGGGCGGAGAAGAAGCAGCGACTTTTCTCACTCGACGAAACGCGAACGAACGGCAAATATTTATTTCCCGGGACAAATACAAAGAGAGAGAGAGAGTTATATCTCGTTACCCTCTCCGGGTAATGCGGGCGTTTTTTCGGTCTGTTTGCACGCTCCGGGAAAATATCGCTGCCTTTTTTACGGAAAGCGGCTGGGAGGGACTCTTATATTCTCTGTATTTTCTTGCCTGTCTTATGGTTTTTGCAGACGTATCTGCCGACGATAAAGTACATCTCCAAAGTTGGCTACGCCGTGTCCTTCGCGACCCTCGTCGTGGCCTTTTGCATCCTCGCCAGCATCAAGTGAGTATTTTTATATTAAAGCGAGGGGGGCCGGGCTTCCATTGTTTGAGAAAAGTGAAATTGGGGGATAAAGTCGATGTTTTAGATTGTTTTTGATTTATTTTTCGTGGTGGAAAATCGTCTTTGGCGGATTCTTCGTAATGTATAAATGTAAGAGAATGAAATTGAAATACTCCTTAGGTGGTAGCATGAAAAAAATTAAAATACTCTCGGGGATCCCGCATTTATTTAAGTAATTTCATCAATTTTAAATGAAAGGCACGTGTTCTTACTTTCGGAAATTGAATCCGTTCGTTAATTAATGGATGGACAAAAATATTATTGAGTACCTGAGAAATTGTCAATTTCAATAATGGAGTGTAGTGCGTCACTTATTTAACTAAAATTAACTGATACTTCTGATTATTTTTATCGAATTATTGCTGGGAAAACTTACGTTCGCGTTGTAATTAAATATTCTTTTGCGATACGTAAAAGTATCAATGCCTCAATGAAACTTTTACTTTGCAATACTCAAATTTCTTGCAAAATCGCGCAACAACAAATACTCCACGAATCGATCGAAACACCGCGCCGAGCAGTATTAAATCTCCACCTAAAAAATCCATTCCAACGTGAACAAAAGCAAAAAAAAAATGTTTATTAAAAATCCCCCCCCCCCAGAAAACTGCGCTGCCAGCGAAACATCCTGCACATGCACCTGTTCGCCTCGTTCATGGTGCGCGCCTTCATGTTCCTGCTGAAGAACATCCTGTTCGTCGCGGGCGTCGGCCTGTCCACCGACGTCCTGATAAAGAACGGCGAGAGCTACTGGCTGGCGAACAAGGTCGAGAGCAACTGGCACTGCAAGGCCTTCACCAGCATCTGGCAGTACTGCATCCTCGCCAACTACTCCTGGATCCTCATGGAGGGCCTCTACCTGCACAATCTCATATTCTGCGCTCTGTTCGCCGACAGCAACGTCAGCATCGCCGGATACGTCGTGCTCGGATGGGGTGAGAGAGATAGGATTGATAGATAGAAGTGAACGTATTAAAATTTGCATGTAGTAATCGTAAAGTAAAATAAATTGCGTCAAGTGTATAATAATGTACAATAAAATAAAAATACACAGTCGTCTTACTATTAGTTAATACTATAAAATCACAGTAAGTCGAGTTAATAAAATTAGTGATATTACATAAGTGCTACAAATAAAATAAAATCCCCGATGTATATGCTTAAATTTTGACTAAAATACATATCAGTCCAAGATTAAGACACATTCATTCTTTAAATACATTCATATCTTAAAACTAAGAGAGACAGAGAGGGTAAAAGGAGGAGAGTCAGGTTGTTATTTTCTCTTTTGCGTATGCAGGACTGCCGGCGGTCTTCGTCACGACGTGGGTCATTCTGAGGGCGCTGTTCGAGGACGAGTACTGTTGGACGACGCACGACAACACGCTGATCTTCCAGATGATCCGAGTGCCCACGACCTTTTCCGTAGTCGTAAGTTTGCTCGATTTTTTATTAGTTCGGGCTTTGGCTCTTACGTGTAAAATGCCGGCGACTCTTTGCAGATTAACTTTATACTTTTCGTCAACATCGTGAGGGTACTCCTGTCGAAATTGAGATCGACCGTCTCCGAGGACACGATGCGATACAGGTGCGATTAAACGGTCGTTTAAATTTTACCGAATTCATTTTGAATTTATCTCTCGCACACAAGAGAATATCCCGATGGTTTTTTGTTCCGCAGGAGGTGGGCCAGAAGTACTCTGGTATTGGTGCCTCTTTTCGGAGTCCATTATTCGATATTTTTGGGAATGTCGTACAGCATGGGAGTCAACGAAACCGTCGAAATAGTCTGGCTCTTCTGTGATCAATTATTTGCATCCTTTCAGGTATTACCCCCTTCATTCCATTCGCTTAAATTTATTGTTACCCGCCGCGTCTGCCACGTTCGATAAGCGATAAACGTGTATATGCATTGATTTAAACTGTTAAATACTGACGATATTCATCGTACTTTGAATTCCAATAATAATCGTTAAAAATCTAAAGGCGTTAGACAACAAACAAAGAGTCCAAAAAAAATTATTCGACTGTCTGACCAAACCACGCCGTTACTACTTCTCCGATCAGCCCGTTTCCCTCAACTCGTAATTTCACCCCGTTCTCCTTCCTCCTCAGGGCTTCTTCGTGGCCGTCCTCTACTGCTTCCTGAACGGCGAGGTCCGGGCGGAGCTCTCCCGCGCCCTTCGCTCCCGCAAGTGGCCGCGGCTGCCGCAGTTCTGCCGGGCGCGACCCTCCACCCACTCGGGCAGCACCTGCAGCTGCAACGTCGCGCAGCCCGTCGGCGTCAAGCAGCAGCCGGCCCTCGGGGGCTGCTGCTACTGCTGGCCCGGCTGCCGGAGGATCTTCGCGGCCTACAGGCACGCCACCGCGCACACCAGGCACCACAGGTCCACCCACTCGATGGCGAGTACTCAAGGTGTTTTGCTCTTTTCCCCCTTTCGTTCGCGACGCTTCGATGCTTTTTGCACTCTCTCGTGGACGATGATGATGGTGTGGCTTTTTTGAGTTGGCTCGTTGCCCGAGACGCGCGACTTTTGCCAGCTGGGGGAGGGGAGGTAAATTTTGTGTGCTCCTGCCATTTGTAGGTCGACGTTCGGTCCTTTTTTTTTTTTTTTTTTTTTAATTGAATGCGCGTGGATGTGGGTTGGATCGATGGAAATATTGGGTCCGTGTCTCGTAAGTTTAGGGGGTGTCCGTTTTTTTTTTTTTAACTTTCAAAGTTTGTATGAAAATAATTACGAATGTTGGAAACTTAGATGCAACTGTTTGCGCGCAAGGATTAATGATCGACACCAGCCAGTCTACGACATAATTGAACCGTCCAATGAACGTTCATATCATACTAATTATATCAAATTTAATTGATTTTAAATCAAAAAAAAATTACAATTACAATCGTGAGCGTAATAATAAAATTAAAATTAATTATACATTTTAAAATCCAAAAACACGTTACTTCTCAATGATCTCGACGTATTAATTAAAAGCTACACCGTAGTTGACAGAACTTTGCGGGTTCCTCAATCTTAAACAAACAGAATCAGTATGCGTCGGCAACTGGTTCGGATAATAACGGACTCGAGCATTAATATTCAAAGGTAAATTACAAGATAGTTTACCTCTCGGCGTGAAACTAACCAGAAGCTTGTACCGCCATCGGCATTCATTAAAGTTGATTTATCGGCCGTAACTATCTTTTGAGGCATTTGTAAATTTTAATTGAGATCAGACCCTCGGAAAATGTTTTCGCCTATGATACATTCAATAATCAACGAAATAAATAATATTTTGATCGAAAAAGAAGTTAATTACAGCTTCATGCGTCGAAACTCAAAGTGGCACTTACAATATTTTTTATCCAGATTTTTTGTAGAATACTTCTTTTTTACTTTCATTCTATTTTAATTCTAATACCGGTGTAATCTTCTACGGAGATTACTTACTCATTTGTACACAGCAGAGCGACTGCGGGGCCTGCCATCTTTATGCCATTATTGCGCCGACGGGACAGGCTGTTACTTACCCGGGCTGACAAAATGATAACGCGCTGTAAAACTGGGTCGCCACCTTTTGATACCAGTTTAAAACGGCGAAAACGTTTTCCGGGGCTGATTTCAACTTTTTTCTCGGTCGCGCGGGAAAACTGGTGGAAAATTCGTGGCTCGTTCGTTTTCATTTAACTCGAGAAGACGAAGAGCGAGGCGAGATTTAAATGCGGTACGTTTCTGGCAGCGCTTTGAAAGTTTTTCGAAACGCCGGAAAAGTTGGCTGGCTGATCTTTCGATCTTGGAACAAACGCGACTGGTTGCGGGGAGAAAAAGCGGGGGAGTATTTTATATACTTTTCGAAGGGATTGAGACCCCGGGAGTTTTTGGGAAAAGGAAATTTTACAAAAACGTCGAATTATTTTGTTGGAAAGTCTTGATTCAATAGTTTATTTAATTGGGAATGTATATGTTTCGAGTTAGACAATGAAAGAAACAGGACGAACTTCTTTCACGATACGAATGCAATCTTCTTCCCCGGATGTATTAATGTTTTCCGTTAAATGTTGCTTTTTAGCTCTAAACCAGTCTTTTTATTTATTCAGCGCACAACATAATAATGTGAAATTAATGAGATTTAAAAAAAAACAGCTGTACAGTATATATACGAAAAGCACTTTATCTGTTCGCCACATTCACAAAAAAAACATCACGCATTTTTCGCTCTGCAACGTCCGTGTACAATAAATCTCGCATCTACAATAATTCACCGCACTCTAAGTGTCTTCGACTCCGCTTCCATTCACTAAATGTCTCTGTGTCAAAAACCAGCACACTCGTGTACGTTCGAACATATATATATTCAAGCGAAAGATAATCAACATTTTCTTACATGCATCAACAACAACAAAAAAACAAGCCTTTACAGGACGGACACGCCATATATAATTCTCTTTTATTTGCAAGCACTCTCTCTCTCTCTCCCTCCGAAAACCCGACCTAACGTTAACCCCGTGCACATACAATGATAAACCTCCACAGTTTGAGCTGCAAACTCGTAAAGCGTCCGTCCTCTAAAGGCTCTCACGGCAAAAGTGATTGAGCCCCTCTCGATTCCAAGTTTGTGCTGTCGGCCGCAGATATCGGTATCGGCACGCGGGGCGGCAGTTTAGCGAGCAGCCGCGGCTACTTGGAGGTGGCGGGCATCACCACCCCCGCCCCCGCCGCCGCGGGCAATAACGCCGAGACGGCGATCATGAACGCCGTCAGCAATCATGCCTCGGCCGTCCTGCTGTGTAAGAACGCCGACCAGAGCCTGCTGTCCTTCTGCTCGAACGTGAGTATCGCCGACGACGACGGGGGACTGGTTTTATTTATCTTTCAGGGGGCTGCGGGGATGGGTTCGGTTCACGGGGGGCGGAGCGGTTTTTCGAACGATCGACCGTTCGATGGTCCGGTCGCGAGGATGTTAAATGCGTTCGAGAGAATGGCCTTTCGTTTTTTTTTTTTTTTTTATTTTATTAGAAAATTTTGAGTTTTCTCCTACTTGGATTTTTTTTTTATCGTTTGAAATTTTCATTAATAACAAGTATACCATTCGAATTGCATAATCGATTCAGTCTACCGTTCAAATTTCATCGCCAAAACTGAAAAATACTACGGAGAGCTTCCAAAGACACTTATCGATTTTATCCCGAAGAAGAAACAAAAAATTCAGAATACACCATCACGCTTAAAGATTAATAGAGACCAACTCGAAGCAGAGACCCATCCATACTCCCCCGGTCCATTAACTTTTCTTGAAAAATTGAGCACGCATAATGCGACGAAAGAAAAAGGGATGTACCACGAATGCATCACGCATGTAAACTCCATAAAACAAGCAAACAGCAGTTCGGCAGCCACCGACACTTTGACAAACATAACCGCCGGAAAACGTTCGTACATAACGAAGAGGGTCGTTTTCGCCCGCAATGCTCGACTCGGCGGTCCGCGTTACATATAAAGTTTCGAAGTTGCATGTTGCGCGCGGTTTTGCCCGGGGAATAATTAATGCTGGCTTCTCGTCGGGCTTTTACGTTGAAGGCTTACGGTTCGGACGGGTTTTTTGAGCTTGAGCGGTTTTAGCTTGGTAATTGTGAGGAGTCATCGAAAAAAGATACTTTAAAAGTTTTAATTAATTTTTGATATTAATACGGAAAATAATTTATTTTATAAACTGAATGATTTAATAATGAAACCAGGCCGGAGGTTTATTTAACCAGAAAATTAATAAAGTTTTTTAACGGCGTAGAAGTGAATTGCACTTTAAATTTATAAAAACTGCGATCAATCACATTTTTTATAGGCAATAAAAATCTTAGACTTTCTGAGAAACTTTAATAACGGCCATCTTTCATTAGGTTGATTGACAATAGAAAAGAAAAATGGCCTTCATAAGGGATGCACTCGAGTCATTGAAACTTCAGAAGCAAGATAACGACCTACTTTTCATCGCCCACTGACTTAGACAAAGTCCGCTTAATTAAATTCGATAAAAATGATTTTGCTAAAAGTGGGGCATTATCGAAAAATTTCCAGCTGCGACTGTTTGTAAATAAATGCATTCGCGAAGATACATATACAATATATGTACGCTCGAGATAAAATCTTGTTGCTATCAATATCGATGCTAATTATATAACTTTAATTTTGAATGCTTGCTCGCGATCTTTTAGGCAATCTTTTAGTGACAAAAAGTTTCCTTGTTTTAGTGATAAAATCATCATCAGATTTTAGCGATTAAACTTTTAACGCAAAGCAACATAATAATTAATCTTTATTATAAATTTAGCTTGTAATGTTTTTATAGTACTTGATTGTCTCATGATGATGAAGAATGGGCAAAAAGTAACTGAAAAATAAATACAACTACCTTTTAAAATTTGGTAACTTTAAAATACAAGTAACTTTAGGTATACTTTATTTTTTTATCTAAGTTGCTTTTAATGAAATAATAAAGAAAAAATATGACTCTCAAATGAATAAATGATTAAAAAAACCCATCAACGAAGCTTCAAAAAATCAGCTTAAAAACAAATAAAACTCTCCGAACGCGCGACTAACGATCCAAAAGTAAGCGCACCCCCCATCCAGCTCTCCATCCATCAAGAACAAGCTTAATAAAAACTCCCAGCCATCCAGCAACCGTGATGAGTCGCGTGTCCTAACTACGAAACAATTGCCCTCAGATGTCAGAGGTGGATAACTGCGGGGGTCCTGGCGCGCCGTTACCGGTGGACAAGTACGAGCACAAAACCTGCCTGAGGGACGAGCACGGCTGGAGCGACTCCGAGTGCTGCCACCTCGCCTACGAGCTGCACCACCTGCACGAGCAAGCCGATAATCCGTAAGGAAGAAACGATGAGCGCGCGCAGTTACTCGATTGTCGCGCCGGACGAAAAGTGTATATTCCTGACTCTCCTCGTTCGAGGAGAGGCCGAGGAGAGAGTACCTGATGCGGGTACAAAAATATATATCCGAGCGTGCGCCGTCCCTGTACAAATGAAGCACGCGTGGCAGAACCTTTTTTGTACGATCGTCAATTTTTACACGCGGATACAATGTAATAACTGGTCTAGTTTTCCGTTAGGTGAATCGTGTAGGCTAAATATTTGAATTTTCAGACATCTGCTTTACCGACGGATGGTCAGCGAGGCTGCGTCGGTAAAACAGTTTGTCGATAAGTAATAATTCGTTTCTAAACTGATGTGCTTGGGATACTTTGCTGAGAATGTAGTTCGAAAACGACGGAGAGAGTATTTTTAAGTGTATAGCCGGATTTAGCAAATCAAACGGTTGTTCTGTGTGCTTTCGTTTAACCAGGGATACGTTTATTTCTACCTCAAGTGAATGTCAAATGCGCGAATATGCTTCCAGGAAAGAAGTAAAGCGTGCCGAATGAATTCATAAATTATGTACATAATATATAGCGAATATCGCGGGAAATATCGTTTATACGTATAAAAAAACATATGCACGGTATGGAGTACACTTTCAGCCAATCTCTGCATCGTGTAACTACGTATGCGTGCTAATTGTGCGTCTGTGACGCGTACCTTCCCAGTTTACGATCCGTATATTATTTAAGGTAGCTCTGTAGTTTTATTTATTCAAGACCACGTTAAAAACTAGTTAGAAATACTCATTAGAACTTACAGAATATACTGAATAAAATTTGAGATGAGTTACCGTGTAAAAATTAAAAATAATAACATTTAAAGTTGAGGTACTTAAGACGTTCTTTTATGAGTACGGTCCTCCGAGAGACAGGAAATAGAAGACTTTTTTGTAGATAGCGATTCACGACGACATTGAAAAACTAGTATTTACTAGATTAATCTTCCAGCTTTTCAAAAATATAAAATTTATTATACCTTAACGTGTAAAAATAAAAGATATTACTATTAAAATTTATTGTTAATAATGTTTTATTTGAACAAAATTGAACAAAATAATACATCAAAAGATACTAAAAATTTGGAAAATATTTTTTAAATACATTTCATGCTAAAATAAAGTGTTTGAAAAGAAATTTTTTTTAATATCTCACCTGACTAGAGAGTACCTGCAGAGCTACCTTAATCGTATTGAAATGTAATGCTTCATTTTAAAATAATAGACGAAGTTTAAATGAAACTTTTAAACACTATTAATTTAGTACGTTTCTTTCCGTACTTCGACGAAATATTCCGACAGTAATCTAATGAAATTGGATTTAAAAAAATGTTATTATTGTTGGTCTCAATGCGTTTAATAATTCTAAACTTTAAAAGTTTTTAATATATTACAAAAAATTAATTTTCATAACAGAAGATTATATATTTTTTATGAAAATTATGTAAACAAAAAATAATTCTTTTTCTAGGAAAAACACGTATATTTTGTTTTATGTATTAATTTTTGGAAGGAAGATAATGGCATATTGTTTTAGAGAAACGTAAATTTTGTAGATAATTTATTACATTCGCGTTATGTAAGAATATTTTAATTTAAACAATCGATTCTGTTTAATTACACAATTGCCTTGTCTTCTTTCCTTTCCAATTTCGGAATAAATCAGATTTTACATGGATGAGATCGTTATATTTCATCAAACGCTTTGATAGATAAGATAATGCGACCAAAAAATATAATTATGATGGACTTTAACAATTTGATACTTTATCTGTTAACGTAAAATACACCGCCATACTACCTGTTTCTGAAAAAGCTGTGATCTCATGTCAACAATTTAGGGTGATATAAAGATTAGGCACTTTTCTTTATTGTACGAATCTGATCAAGAACTGCTAGTTATCAATCAGATATCATTACCGAGTTATGCTCTTACCAAAAAGATATTTAGTAACAAAGTAATAGCGTATACAGATTATTTTCATAAGTGCATAGTAAAAATAATAGTAAAGATGATTATAATATTAACAGCTAGAGACAAAAAGTATTGCTTGGAGAATAAGTAACTGTTCAAGATGCAAATTATACAAATATGAAACATGCGAACTTATTTGTAAATAATGTTTGTACTCTTTATCAAGCGATTTAGCGATCGGCTAACAATCAAATTCGCAAAATATGGGTTTTAAGAGGAAAAGGAGTAAGCAGATTATTTTTGAAATATCTTAAAATCTAAAATTAAATGTCATGCTTCGATTGATAATCAAGGTTGTAAGTTGACAGCTAAATTTATTGAGAAATATCTAAATAAGTTACCATACATATTATTGTAAATGAATCAAAAATGTTTATCAACTTCATATCTACAAAGAATTTTACAATCGTTCTTATAAACAAAAATTAAATGTTAAAAAATAGCTGAATTTTTACTGTTCAAAGTAAATCAACTAAGTGTTAAATGTTTTATAAATTGTAATGCATACTGGCAATGGTGATTGGCATTAAAACAATGAAAACTTGATAAACATAGTTTTTCAATTGATTAACAGTTCCACATTTAATAAATTGAAATAAATTCTAGTTGTCACTTGGAAAGTGATACTTGACCTGACTGTAAAATTGATTAAGTTAATTAAAATAAGTGAGCTCAAAACATTTTGTAAAAATCAAAACATGAAAAGGATTTTACCTTCCCAGCTCTCTATGTACTGATTACAACAATCCGTATGATAAACAGCATGAATGTTTGAAAAATATATGTTTAATATAATAAAATTAAAATAATCAAATTAAAAGAAATTTATATGTCTGAAAATTAAACAATGTGTTGTGATATTTTTACCTTATGTTGTACCTTTATCTATTAGTTCTCCTTATTCATTAAAGAAAGCTAACTTACTAAATAAACTAATTTTAGGATCATAAGATATTGGGTACTGATTTTTATGTAAATTAAACATGATGTAAATAGAAAAAAATTGACAAGAATGCTTGTTTAGAAATAGTTTATATTATAAGTTTACGCTTTTATCCTTAATAAATTTATGATATATTTTAATATATCTTGAAATATTTACAAAATTATTACATTTTCGCAAACAAAACTTCTAATTTACTTGCAATAAAATACATAATCATTTTATTGTTAATAATTAAGATGCTTGTGTCAGGCTATTTATATTTAGCGATGGTAACCAACTACTTCCTGATTGCGCTTTTTCCCATTTAAATTTGTGCAATTGGATACCATCAACAATCATATCTGCAGTATGTGTTTGGCCAAAATAATCAACAAAGCCACCTTCAGGATCAATTAAATATAAGATAATCGTATGATCAACCTAAAAATTAATTGTATTGTATTTATATTTTTTATGAACCATTTTCATAAGCTACAAATATTCACTAATAATTAACTTAAAATACTTACAATGTAATCATTGTCCTGATCAGCAGGTCCATTTGAAAAATAGACTCTATAAGCTTTACAAACTTTGGCAATTTGATCTACAGAGCCAGATAAACCAATAATTTTGTCTGAAAATTCCTTTACATATTTTGCAACTGCAGCAGGAGTATCTCTAGCTGGATCAACAGTTATAAATATAGGCTGAATATTAAAGTCCTGACTTTCTGCAAGAAGACAACAAAATTTAATTAATTTCTTAAAGTGTAGTAACTAACTAATTAACTAGTAAATATTTAATATAGCTCAATAAAAAAACAAGAATTTGACATTAGATCAAGAATTTATCTGCAATGTAAATAATTAATAAAATATTATCATTTATTAAATTCTTACGAAGTTTATCAACTACTAGGGACATTTTTTCAAGCTCATCTGGACATACGTCTGGACAGTGAGTGAAACCAAAGTAAATCAATACCCATTGGCCAAAAAAGTCTTCTGATTTAACCGTTTTTCCATTTACATCAACCAGTTCAAATGTACCACCAATAGCAGCTTTACCAATTGAACGTTTCCTTTCTTTTTCAATTCTACGATCTTTCTCCTCTTGTAATTTCTTCATATAAATCCACATTCCTCCACCAAAAACTAAACCAAATAAGAGTGTCTTCCATTTTATCATAAGTTGGTCATGTGGATTTTTGGGCTGTCTTGGATTATTTTTTAAAATATTTAAAAGCGATTGTTTTGTACTTATGTTGCAACTCTAAAACAAATCAGAATAATAAATTACATAATTGTAATCTTGGAAAATTAAAAATAGTGTATCTAGTATCCAAAAAAATACTTCATTAACTAATACTTAATTTACTTTTTCTAAAATCAATAATTAGTGTACATAAAATTCTCTTGATTAAACATTTTCATTAAAATTTCAAAGTTAATATTAATACTATGACTCCAACTATACATATATAGTGACTGGAGTAATAAAATTTGTTTGTATACAGCTAACAAACTTCGGCGTTTATCTTACATCACATTAATTACACAAGAAAACGAAATCATCGAATAATCAAAACATACTTTTTGAAGCTGGATCGTAGCAGTCCTGGTAGATCTCGGCACGAGAACAAGCGAACGCAAAAGAGAACTCGCCATCCTTGCTCAGTATTTAAATATATTTTACTCCAGTTTTCCTTTTAGGTTAGCTATCAAATTACTTTCTAAACCTTGCTTAATCTCTCAAGCAGTTTGTTTAATTTATCAAAAATAGTTCCTTTTACTTCGAAGCACTCGAAAAATGTAGATAACCGAGTCGTTTTTATTGCGTTAGGATTGACACCTCTGGATCGTCCGGCACGTTCGAAGTTAGATTTAGAGGTTAGATCTCCAGTTGAGCCGGATGACGAATTGACGAGAAAATGTGTAATACCGGTACCTGACGGTCATTGACATTATCCATAATTTTTGGAAAGACTAAAAATACACACAGTTGTGCTTGCGCGACTTTCGAAACATTGCATTTTGGACGCTCCGGCTTTGCAGCAAAAACATGGTTTTGGACTCACAGGATTACTCTTACATTGGTTAGTAAATGACTTTTTTAAGGTTAATGGTTTTCAATAATTATAAGGATTGATTTTGGGTGTTCAGATCCGTATCTGATGGATTGGTTAAAATATGTAAAGGAGAGCAGCGACGCCGCGCAACAAGTGATCGCAGAGGAACAAGAATTTTGGATACCTTATACAGGTGAGTTTTCAACTGTTTTCTTAGACCCGACCAGACTAATTGTTTTCCCATTGTTAGGACGATTGAAATTTTTGTTTTTTAAGAAAACGATGCTTTGAAAAAACGTAATTATATCTTGTTTTAAATAATAATTATTCTAATACATAAAAATCCATTTATACTTTTATTATTAAGGACTCTCTTAAATTTTATAATAATAAATATCTAAATTTAAAAATTAATTAGTATGACAACCACGATACTTGATTAAATTGACTCAATTAATTTAGTAAATTGCGTAATTTTTAGGCGCTCCAACGAACGCAATCAACATCATTTTCAAGATGAATAAGTTCTTCAGTTTGGACCCATACACTAAATACTTGGCGGTTCACATACTCGATAAGTACATGGCAAAGCTGTTTTACAGGCTGATCTCGGACAAGGAGATGAACGAAAGCTCGCAGAAACTCGTGTACGAGACCATAGCCAGTCAAATTAAGCTCGTCATCGCCTCTTGCTTGCAAATCGCCAGCAAAATGAACTTGTACAGATCGTCGCTGGGAATTTCGCAGGTACTTTGAAATTTTATTGATATTTTAAAAGGGGAGAGTTTTTTTGCTTTTGAGAGTTTCTTCTGCTACATTATTTCACCAATGGAGAAACGGTAATTCAATCAAACTGGAAATCAATTTTTGAAAGTATCCAAATACTCGATTTTTTTATTCGAAAAAGACTCGATTTAATTATTTTTACACAAACTACGGGTTTATTGGGTAAAAAAATAATTGTTCCCTCTAAAAAATAATCGCATCAAGTTCAAGAGCAAAAAAGCAACGTCAAGAAAGAACACTTAAAGTATTATTTTCTGGCGTTATTTACAGGGAAGGGGTGAAAAAATATAAATATAATTTAACATTTTTCAACATATTGTTAAAACACTCGCGTGTTAAAAAAAAAAACTCGTAGATCCAAGCCCTGATGCGCAAGCTGGACTCGAACCGCTTCTACAGCAGCTCCGCGATCTTCTCGAGCGAAGTCTGCATCCTGAAGAGTCTGCAGTTCCAGCTGCCCGTCTGTCTGCCGTACGAGACCGTCGAGCTGTTCATCGCGAGCGCCGGTCTGGGCCGCAATCCCCTTGTCCACGAGACCTGCGTGCACCTGCTGGACATCGCCTACCTGAGGCACGCCGAGCTCATGGAGCAGCTGCACCTGATGGCCCGCGGCCGCAAATACGACAAGGCGCGCTTCGAGTGCCGGGACTTTCTGCGACTCGAGGCCAATTCCGCCTTCATCGCCGCCGCCGTCGTCGTCTGCTCCAACTTCTTTCTGCTGCTCAAGAGGAGCATCGTCGACGAGCTCGCCGCGAAACTCGCCAGGCTGATCGACATGAACGCCATCGACGTGAACATTATGGCCAATCTACTGTTTACTTTTGCCCTCGAAGAGGAGGATTTTAAGGAGGTACAGCAGAGCCAAGTTAGCAGCGGCGATGAAGTGAATTAGGGGAATTTTTGCTTTTTATTCAGATGGTACGAGCTGTTGTTGAAATTATTTTGATAAAGATTGTCGAGAGGAATGTTTAAAATTTATAATGGAGAATTTAAGACTTGGTAGGTCCAAGTACATTGTTGAAAAATTAATTATTTTGCTGTTAAAATGAATAAAATTTGTTTTTAGTTTTTTCGGTTTAGTTGTACTTGTACTTGTAAAAATACAAGTAGTAGATTATTCAAATAGAAAAACTATAAAATTAATAATGCTTGTTAAATTTAAGAAACTATTGATTGATACTAGTTAGTATAATTAATTATTAATTATTCATTATTATTTTTTGTTGGTATATATATAAATGAAAATAAAACAAATTTGCACTTCTCAAATTATTTTTTCACTTTACAATAACATTTAATTTAGAAGCTAAATTCTGTATTACCTCATGAAAAGTGAAAATTTCAAGTTATATTTTTTTGTAACTCCTATATATGTATGTACATTAAAGTAGATTAGAAATTCAAATTTACAAAAAAATTAAACTTACCTCGTTTCAAAAAACAGTTATAAAGTTTTTAGACGAAACCGGTTTATCTATACGTTAAAAGCACGTTTTTCATCTGCGTAATGACGTACTTTAAATGAAAGTAACTCGGAAGGATAAGAGACAGAATAATTGTATACATTAATTGCTTTAATTAAACTAACAAGTTGAAATGAAAGGCAGTGCAGGTATTTAAAGGTGTCACGTAGTTTTATATATTCGAACCCAAGAATTTAATTGAAACGAGCCTAAATCATTATCGGCAAATTTAAACGTAAGATTTGCCAATCGCCCAATTTCAAGCATCCAAATGCTAGAATTCAATCAAAATCCATTCCTTTCTAAACGTATTCTAATATAATTCTCGAACGCGTAAAACTAATACAAGCCTCCACATTTCTCCTCGCGAAAGTCCCGGCAAAAAGCGCTCGAATCAGCATCTGCCGTGCAAAAAGAAGATCGTTAAAAATCCCATTTTACAAAGGAGCGAACGCGCAGACCGACTTTCATTGATTGCGCGCGCGCGCGCGTTTGTGTCGAATGCGTGTGCAGACACCTGCCGCGCGGTGCCGGCGTCAAGCTAATGGGGGAGAAAATTTCGAGATCTGCCCGGAGATCGGCGCGAATGAAGCGTGAAAATGGGAAAAATTTAGCCTACTTTCACGAGTGGTTTCGCCGGTGGATTGAACGTCGAGAGGTAGTTTAGTAAGACGAATAACACGTACGACATTGTTATTTTAAATAAACTTTTCGTTTATTTGTTGTAATTAGTTTTAAGAAGTCGGTTTATGGTGAAATTGTTGGTCGAACCGATTGGCTTCGAAATTCAAGTCTGACTTGAGTTTGTAAACTAAAGAGATCGTTTGTCATTGCGGTCGATACTATGTACCGAATACTTATGTTTCTCTTACAATTCATTCAATGACACATTCTTGGATTTAAATTTCAATACAGTAATTACTGTTAAAAATTGTTTCGTCTATTTTGTGCATAAATTTGATTAAAACCTAAATGATATTTGCAAGTGTGAAATCCGTGTAATAAACTGTTAATTTTTAAACGGTTTCAAATTTTCAATTCAAAACGATTTTTACCATAAATGAACTGTTGAATAGTTAAAAACGTTTTGAATTTAAAATAGACTTTTTGTTCGTTTTAAGAGTCGTAGTTTTATGAGTTACCAAGTGTAGCTATTACTTTGCATCTATTTTGAATTTTTCACAGCAATTTACAGCTGAACTCCAAACGAATTTAAATTCTATTTATTCGCTCAGTTTAAAATTGAAATTGCAAAGCAAGGAAATCAGAATATATAACTTATTCTTATAGCAATCAATAAAATTTCCCTTTCACAGGCGCTTTCTCTTCATATAAAAACGTGTAAAAGTGCAATGAATTTTCAACTTCACCTATAAGCATCTCTTCAATCACAGACAAGTTATATCTAATATCTCGCTATTCCCAAAAGTAACAAACGTCCAAAGAAAACGAGTAAAAAAAAGCAGGTATACCCTGTACAAACAAATCGACTTCGATAGCACATATATTATATCATTGACCAAACAAGCGAGTACACGCTTCGAGTGAAAAGAGCGACGACTTCGCGCAAGAGACACACACGAAGCCCGAGGACAAACAGCGCGATGACGCGGGAATAGGAAAAAGAAAAAAAAAGGAGCAGAGCAACGGTCGAGCGAGTCGGATTTTTTTAAAATTCTGCCTACGTCCGCGCTGCTCCGGAGGGACGAAGGGGGACGGGCAGAAGCAGAGTAGTCACCGGCCTGCTGATGCTTGCTTATATGTGCGTGCGCGTGTGAAAATCAACTTGAATGAGAGGCACACCGGGGAGTGGGAGAAAGCGAATGTTATGCTGCGCGGACGAGTGAATGTGGCTTGCTGTTCGGTACGGATAAATAAGAGTTTTGGCAGTTTGTGAGAGGATACTTTGTTTCCGATTGTCAAGGTTTTGAGAAATGAGAATTGGGGAGAATTTGATTTTGAATAGATAGTTTGATTTAGAATTTTACGAATACGTGCTCTGTTTTTTTAATTGTATTAGGTAACGAGTTTTAAAGCTGTTTATCATTTTTTCAATAATAATTGCGAACGCTTGAGCAAAAAATCAAAAACTATTTGTTTAACTTTTAATTGTATTTGATGATGATGCATATATACCTTTTAAATCAGAAGAGATTTCAGTTATTTCATTTTTATAGAAAGTCATTCTGGAGTGACCTAAAATTATTTTTTCACGCTTTACGTAATTTCAAACGCAATCATTCTCTTCCTTTTTTTTACGATGATTGACACTTTGGAAAAATACCTAGAAAGTGTAAAATATCACTGGCTATCGCCGACAATTTGAAAGAACTGATTCGATACTTTTAATTAAAAGCAGGACTAAAGTCCTACGAACCAGTTTCTAAAAAACAAAATATTTCTTTTCAATTTAAAAACGTATTTATATATAACTTTTAAAGTGCAATATATTTTCTTTTTGTTCGTTTAAATTCGTAACAATTTATTATACGGCTTGACTTATATATAACTTGCTTCGGTTTACATGACGCATCGAAATATCTCGCAAGGAATGCACTTTTTAGAGGAACACATTTAAAACAAAAGTCGAGCAGCATGACTTGGTTGCAGCCGGGCAACATAGCATTACGTGGAAATCTTGAGCTCAAAGAAAATTAATTCGCAATTTTTAAAATCTAATTTTATATTTCGAACTATTTATTACATGATATGTAATTCAAGTGCATATATACTTTTAAACCTTTAATTTGATTTAATAAAGCTTATGAAACAATAATTAGAATTGACATAATATTGCTTATACAATAGATCGAGCTAATAAAATGAAAAGCTTTGTATATCATTTAAGTAGAAAATTAATTTCCAATGACTTTTTAATTGTTTAAGATTTTAAACATTGATAAACGCTCACGCTTAGTTATAATAACTCCAACGACCTTGAAATGAACCCTAGAAGGCATTCCATCGGGGTGCATAACTTTAACCCCCTTCCATCCACTCCCATTATAAAGTAAGCATTGTTCACTACTATTACTTATCCTCTGGAATACAGCCATCTCTAAACTGAAACTTAACTGTACAATCTGCAAATCCAGACATTTACCTACCAATCCATCCTTTAAAAAAAACAAAATCACAACCCTGTACCACCTGTTCACTTCCCAACTTCTCCGCTCTAAAAATAGCCCTTCTCTCCAAAACACTATCTAATTACGAAAGTGTAAACCAGTCCTTAAACCTCTCTCGCATTACGAGTACAGGCACCAACACACCGTAAGCAAAGGATTCCAGAGAAAGGAAGTGCGCGCGCGCTGCTCGCACAAATACACTCGCTACTTTGGCATTCCAAGATGGTGGAGCTGCGGAACAACAACGCGCGCGGCTCCGCTGCTGCCTGTCAGTAGTCCTCCGCACAGCGCTCCGGGAATGTAAACATCGCCGTGCCGTCTCCGGACACTCCAGCTCGAACGGCGTCATGGCCAAGTCTGTGCTCGGCTCGGACACGCTGCCCAAGGCAGGCCGTGTTAACGAAGGTGCGTAAATGATACACTTTTCCAGAGGTCTTTGTTTCAAAATCATATTGTGCGCGCGGAAGCGTATGGCTTCGAGATTAGCTTCGCTCAATGCTGCTCGGATTTACTGGTTTACGAGGGGAGCAAAGAGGGTCGATGCAAGGGTGATTTTTTTAGTGATTGCTTGGTGAAAGTGAGGACAGTGATTTCTTTTGGAAAGGATGATGGTTATTGTGGTAGAAGATTATTTTTGTGAGTAATGTAAAAATCTGGATGCAAATATTTTTGAAATTGCTTAAAAAATTTGCTATTATTCAGAGGTAATGTAGGTTGCCACATGGTAAATTGATTATTTTTTTGGTTAAACAAAAATTAAATTATATTTATTATTAATTTTTTAATACAATTATTGCTTTCATGGGATTCATGGGATGATAAAATAATAATTTAAATCCAAAATTTAAAAATGACTATTGGAAAAGATAAAAAACAATATGAGAAGTTGAGAAAATAGGTAGTAGAATAAAATAATTACAAATAAATGTCAGAAAAATAAATTATAATGATTTTTGAAATAGTAAATAATCAAAGTATAGATACAACATTAAATCAAAAACATGTATAGTTATACAATTATAATAAATAAAATAAAATATATTTAAAAAGAAAATTTAAAAGAAATTCATTATCCACTTTATTGATTTAATTAAAAATCTGAATTTTACCTTAGTCTTTTGTTTTTATTATAAAATTAATGACAATGGGATATTTCATTTATTTTATTCTGTTTTTCTCTCAAGATATTTCTATTGTTCTTTTCCTCCACTTTGCTTTGTTTTATTTTGCTGATTACAAGAATAATACCCTTAAGTAATGATTCATTCTGTATTCAGTTTGCAGGGAGTGGTTGGTTCATGAGGATGGAGCATTGGCCTATCGTCTGCAAGATGAAGAAAGTAAATATTTACAATTTCCTTTAACTTAATTACTGAAAATTTATAAAATAAGTAATAAATTTAAAAGCATAATATTTTACCAATATTTGAATTTTTTGCAGTTAAAGAACACTATACCCACAATAAAGTTAGAAATGCACAGGTGAGGGAAGATCTTCCCAAAGCTCGAGTGGAACAGGAAATAGAGAAGCTGAGATACCAATCTTATGTGCAAGAACAGTTAGTTTTATTATCATTTTGTGCATAATATATTTCTATTGAAGTTCTCTTGCAAATTTTCACACAAAATAATGTTATTCTTAGTACAAGAATATAATTAAAAAATATTCCTTTTTATCATGAACTGTAGCATTAAAAATTTAACAAAATAGATAATATTATTACCAAGATTAATTAATAAGAATTAATTCTTCTTACCAGGGAAGAGAGAGATGCACTAATAGCAAGACAAATTGCACTTTCACTTGAACAAGAGGAACGAATGAGGGAAAGAGAATTACGAGAGCAAATGAGATTGCAACTTCGATTAGATGATGAGGCAGCAAGATTGGAAGCAGAAATGGAAATAGAGCGACGAATCCAAGAAGAGAGGGACCAGGTATTGAAGCATACTTTTTTCTATTTCTACTATAAAAGAAGTTTCCAAATATTTTGAAATCTCTCTAATGTAGTTATCAGATATGATTTACAATCAACAATCTTTTTGAATCCTATAATCATATATAATCTTTTTAATTAATATTTCAGGAATTAGCGAGGAAACTTCAAGAGGAAGAACAAGTAGGCACGGATGTGCAGGATGGAACGGTGGTGGATGAGCAACTCATGCTGGACCACAAAATCGCGATGGAGGCACAGGACGCCGAATTGGCCCGGATGTTACAAGACAAAGAGAGAGCTAAAGCAAAACGAGCGCGAGAAAGAGCACGGCAAAAAAAATTAGAGCGTCAACAGCAACATCAGCAACAACTCGAAGAAGAGCAGCTATCGGTAGCTAGCGGCAGCCTGGAGAGGCCACAGCGACCAGACAAACTCGATTTGAAGCCGAGTTTACGTAAGTTAATTTTGTTTGAGCAAAATTCAAATGAAGCTAAAAGTTCGACGACCTTGGAAAAAATTATCACTGACTAATTCGTTAAGCCGATTATTAAAAGTATGCGCCAATTATTAGCTTCTTGCAAATGTGTACTAATTTATTTATGTTTTTTTTTACTTCGTCTTTTTTAACTTTTTTAAATAATCGCTTTGTTAAATAAAATGAAAATAACTATTTACTCTTTTTACGCCGTTGATTCATTGTTAAATATGTGAATAAAAATTAATTCTTAGCTCTTCTCTTAATAATTTAGCAAAACCCCGACCAACGCGACATACACGACAACATTCGGACCCGGAAGAGATCCGTTCGTACCCAGAAGAACCTGAGGAAAACGAAGCAGCAGTGCCACCAGCATTGCCCCATCCACAGCGGAACGTCGCTGCGATGATTGATCCCACGTACAATGGAAGCGCTTACGCGAGCTCCTCGAGTGGCGGCTCAAGTAGTGTCAGCCCGACGTATCCCTGCGTAGCTAATTCTCATGCCGACATCGATATCGTTGAGGATAACGCCTCGTGTTACATGCCTGTGCCTGGCACGCGGCGTAGCAATCATTCCGGTAAGTTTTTTTGTATTGTTTTAGAGGTAGTTACGCAAATGAGTTGCTCAGGAAATTATTTAACTGAATATTGGGATTTGCTTACTAAATCTTGCTGAATGATTACAAGAAGTCTAAAATTATCAATTTAAAACTTCTTGGAAAACTGAAACTAATTGATTTAAACTAAGTGATTTAAAATTTAACAGTTTTAAATTATATAAATAGAATTTTTTTTCTTTTTGCAGGAAATTCGCCTTCACTAAATCAAGAAGAAAAACATAAACGTCGCGTTAAAGACAGCTGCAGGCAGCAGTAAAAATAATCAAATTATAAACGAAAGGATATTGGAACAAATTGTACACATTTTTTATAACTTTGGTGGAAATATTTCGCCGACAACATTAAATAAAGTGTTGTTATTAGTCGTTAACATTTTGATACAATTTTTATGAATTCATGACTCTTAGTTAAATATTTTTATCGAATATTTTATGAATGAAATATTTATTCTGCTGCAACCATGATTACTTGGTTTTAACGAAACTTTAAATTTAAAAAGCCTTAGATCTGATAAATGAGCTTAGCATCAAATATTTTAGATATCATTTTTCTATTATATGTTTACATTTCTTTTTATTTTTAATATTTAGAAAATAATTATGGCTATATAAATCAAGAGTGTACAATTTTAATAGTTTTATAAAGCACTGCCAAATTAAATAAATTTTTAAAACTATGCGACTCTAAAATTTATACATACAGTTTATCAAATTAGTATAGATAGATTAAATAACTTTTTTTAATCTAGTAGCAAAAATCAAAATTTTGATAAAAATTTATAATTGTAAAATTTTGTATTAATATCAACAGAAATATTTCCACCATAGTAAGTCAACGTGCGAGGCCTTTTCATCATTAAAAACTCAGCTGTGCCTTTACGCAAGGGGCATCAAATTTCACACGTGCCTCAAGTGTTACATAAAAATGGCATTTAATAAGATTATTTAAAATCTTGCCTCTCTGTTTCTAATAGTTATAAGCTATAAATTTTATCGAAAATTTAATTTGATATAAATGTATACATATTGAGGCGAAATTTTCGCCTTTAAAAGAAATCATTAAATAGTATGTATATAATCCTAGATAATCATTTACTAATAACGAATGCACCTACAAATTGTATAATATTTTTGGCGGAACTAATCGCTGATTTTGGTGAATCCGACAAATTATTGCCAAAGATCTGAGATCTTACGGAGATTGCTTTTTACCGAATTTAGAAGAGAGCGGGCGTTTGAATGACAAGATTTTTTATTATATTGTTTTGAGTATGATGCACCATTGTGTGGTTCAACATGAAAAATGAAGTATTAATACTATCAGTATCGTTGTGTGCGAATAGGATATGTTTCATGCAATAAAGAATTATGTACATCGCGTTTCGCGAGTCTCCTTAACAATTAAGCATGTAATAACTGCTAATACCGATTTACGTATATTATCATTATATAAAAGGGTTTTGGAGACGTATTTAGAAATTACTAGACTTATAAATATTATGTCTTCTTTATTGAAC
Source organism: Ormyrus labotus (assembly GCA_035582975.1). Classification (NCBI taxonomy): domain Eukaryota; kingdom Metazoa; phylum Arthropoda; class Insecta; order Hymenoptera; family Ormyridae; genus Ormyrus; species Ormyrus labotus. The sequence continues at coordinate 14,806,296 of JAWWEO010000001.1, read as the reverse complement.
TAATATACGATGTATTAATAAATTATTTACAACATTATTATACAAGTGTTTTTTTTTTCGAAAATGTATTTTCGTCTTTTTATAAAAAAAAAAAAAAATTAATGATTAGACAGACAAAAAATATATATAATAATCAAAAACAAAAAATTTATTTCACAGCATTTGAATTCAAAGACGTTAACACATTATTTAATCAACTCGGTTTCTTGTTCCTTCTGCTGGGTAGCACGAAACAATCTCGCGGGCGTCGTTGGATTCTTGCAAATTTCTTTCGTTCAGAGTCTAATTTATCCGGTATCGATGCGTTCGTTGAGACGTCAAATGAGTCTTCGTCATCGCCAAGATGCGAAATAAATCTACACACACACATGGTAATGTTTTATGGCTTTGTTTTCATGCATCTTGAGAGTTCCCTCTCATCTTATAAAGGAACTTACTTCTGTAGATCGGCAGGTTTTGAAAAGTTATAAACTGGCGTCCGAGAAACATCTAAAAAATATTTTTAAGTTATAAATTATACACTTTTAATATGCTTACAAGGTTTAAAACTTTAAACGCTAACCTTCATCACTCTGTAAATCCTCTCCTGCTTCTTCAGGAGGTGAAAACTGGAAATCCTTGCTTTCGCTAGCCTTCCTACCCCTTCTGGGTTTACTGGCAACTTTAGTTTCTTCAACCACATCTGAGGCTGACTTTTTTCTTCTAGTAACGGGTCTTTTTGATTTTACTGCTGCTGGGGATTCTTCAGGTATAACTTCTGGTATAATCGAAGATTTCGCTTTAACACTTCGCGTTAAACGTTTCCCTGGAATAGCAGTTGAGTCAACACTCGCAGCTCTCCGGCTCCTAACATCTTCTTGAATAGGTTCAATTTCGTCTGGGGCCGACTGAATGGATGAGCGTCTACTTCGTGTGTTGGTCGCTGGACTAGACGAAGCTACGTCGCTAATTCTTGGCACTTTAGCACTAGTTAGAGGCAGAGTCTCCTCGGGTATGACTTCTTTCAACAAGCTGGTCGAACGCCTATTTCGCGCTTGTAGCCTACTTGAATCTGTAAATAAATTTTTTAAATTGTAGTTGCTTGTTTTTACTTTTTATGCAAAATTTAATTAAAATATTTTTGTTTTACTCACCCAACCTAGTTGCTATTTCCTTCGGCACCGAACCGCCGCGTTTTCTAGTCGTCCTTTTATTTGTTGGTTCATCTACTTCCATAATGCTCATGTCCTTAGCTTCAGAAGAAGCCCTTGTCAGTCTCTTAGGCGTCGACTTTGCCTCTTCCTCAACCAATTCTTTGGCTAAGGATGAAGCTCTCGTCGTGCGTTTAGGAGTCAGATTAGTTTCCTCTTCCTTAGCTACGGATGTAGCTCTTGTCGCCCGTTTAGGTGTGAGTTTTACTTCTTCCTCGATCACTGATTCTTTCGCTATTGAAGCAGCTCTCGTTGATCGTCTTGGTGTGATTGGTTTAACTTCTTCTTCGATTGCTGCTTCTTTTGATATTGATAACGCTCGCGTCTTTTTCACTGCCAATGGTACTGATTTTCCCTCCTCTTTAGTCACAGAACAGGCTTTTGTTTTCCTCGTAACGATATCTTTTGCAAGAGAAGAAGCTCTTGTCATTCTAGATGTTGAAAGTTTTTCATCTTTTTGGTCTTCTTCTTCATCCCTTTCCTGAATAGCAGACATATTTATCTAAATATTAAAACGTAAGTGAAATTATAATAAGCACTAAATTTTTACAAAATCTAACATAAAATTTTCCTTTAAAAAATTATATTAAATAAATAATTTTATTATATTCAATAAAACATTATACTGTTAGATAGTTCTTATAAATATTAATGAAATTCTATTAAATTGAAAATATTTCTTTACCGTGCTCTTTTCATTCTTAGAAGTATCTTTAGCTATCGCCGAAGCTCTTGTCGTTTTAGGTCTACCAGGCCTCCTTTTCACCACTTCTTCTGATTCAATTGGCTCACTAATCGATTCCTTCGCCATTGACGAAGCTCTTGTTGTTCTAGTGCTATTAATTTTCTTTTTTGATACACTTTCCTCATGCTTATTACTAGACTCTAAAGCCGTATCATCCTTTACCATCGACGAAGCTCTGCTTCCTTTATTTCTATTTGTTTTCTCCACTTCTTCAGAGTCTTCTTGAGCCGTAGTTTCAAGAGTAACGGATGCTGCTCTTGTTTTTCTAGCCGGCTTTACCGCTTCTTTTTTCGGCGATGTATCTTTGACTATCGAACCTGCTCTCGTACTTCGCGTTCTCATCATAGCCGTAGTATCAAGTAATTCTGATGTGCTTTTATCTTTCTGTTTTGCTCGAGTTGACATCTTCGTCGTTGCCTTAGTTATATTTTCTTCCGAGGAAGTGGTTTTTTTTACTAATTCATCTGAAAGTTCATTTTGAGAAGCTTCAATATTCTGACTCAACTCAACATTACATTTCCTCGACTTTTCGCTTCCTTTAGATTCTTCTGGTTCCTCCTCTTCATCAGCATTAAATCCTTTTGTTTCTTCAGTTTTAGAAAATTCTTGGACTTTTGTAATAAAAATTTTAGGTGGAGTTCTAGAATGGATAGAACGTCTTGCTGACGCAATCTTTTCCCTTGAGCTCGCTGATGCAGGACTTGTTTTTAAAGAATCGCCATCAAGATCATCGCCCTTTGTCGAAGATCGCGATGACATTCGCGATCGTGAATCCTGTAAGTAAAACAATCAAACGTAAATTATTATTTATAAACATTACATTTGTTTTCTTAAAAATTAGTTTATTAAATTAATTCATTATACTAACATTCTTTGACTGAGGACTTTGTTCATTATCTGACACTGACATTACTTCCATGGTTGAAGTTTTATTTACATTCACTTGCAATTCATTCAATTTTGGCGATTTTTCCAACTGATCTTTAGTTTTATTTTCTACGCTTTCAGCTGATTTTTCTGAACTAGACAGGTTTAATGTAAAGTTTCTTTCATCTTGTTCTTCATCGTCCTGTTCTTCGCCTTCTTCTTCCTCTTCAGTTTGTGCTGTGAATGATAATTTAGGCTCTTTCATTTCAACTTCCAAAGATTCATCGTCAGTAATAACAACATCATCAGCCGGACCTCCGAATTTGAGAATACCTCGATTGTCGAGGAAGATAGGTTTGGTCAAACTATAATTACCACTTTCACTATCGTAAGTCTCATGAGTTCTCTCGACACCAAATGTCTCGGTTAAACTATAATTTTCGTAAGTATGAACTGAAACTTTACGTGTCACATGAGTTTCTTTAACGAAACTGAAATTTGACGATTCTTGCTGTATGCTCTTGTCTAAATCTATATGTGAATTATGAACAGATTCTAGTGGTGAACTGGGACAACTCTGGAAGGAATCATCGGGATCGACGTAAATTTCTTTCTCTTCATCTACTGGAGTTTCTTTGGAATAAAATACGGAATCTTCAAGCTTTTGAGCATTTTTTTCGAATTCCTTAGTTTTTTCGCCTTTTTTAAGTTCTTCTTCGTCTTCACTGATCTCGCTTTCTCGATGCGATTCATTTTCATCCTCATCTTCATCCTAAACATTTGTATAAAAATAATATTACTTTTTAATTTCAATTGTTTCCATCTAATTATTATAAATAGTCATTATTAACGTAGCTTGATACTTTACCTGAGTTCCGAATTCATTGTATTTTGTTTCTTGTGCATGTTCTTGTACATGTTCCGATATTTCTCCTTGTCTTTCCGGATATTCATCTACTTCCATTCCTTCGTACTCAAATTCTACTGCATTAACGGATGCATCTTTATCAATATCATTTTTACCTTCGGTAACAACTTTACTTTCAACTTCTGATTCTTCTTCTGATTCCTCACTTTCATCGTCCTTAGATTTATTGTTATTTAGTGCCAATGGCCTCTTTATAGGAGATTCTTCAACACTTGTATTAGCCGATAGAATCGATGCTGAATATAAGGAAGGTGATTGTGCAGTTTTATGAGGACTTATATTTGAAGAGTTTAACGAATTTTTATCAAATGATGTATCCTAATAAAAGTATTTGTAAAGATAATATAAAATTTAAGATATTCTAAGAAACGTTATTTCATTAAACTTACAAGTGCTGATTGATCTGCTGTTGTATTTTCAGATGAAATTGAGTTACGATCACTGGAAGCACGAGAAAGCAAGCTACTCCTTCTCAGAGCTGGTCTAGGCCGTGGTCCGCCAATTACCTTAGTCATACTGCTGTCAGAAAGTATCGAACTCTCCCGGAATGATTTGACACTCACGTTTGGGCTGTAATAAGTGTCCTCCATACTAAAAATGATAATAAAATTTGTAATAGCAATATTCATTATGTAATTAATTTATTTATCTTCAATGAAATTTAGATTAACTAACTTAGATTCTTCCTCTGTATGTTTACTACTACTCGTATTATTACTATCTTGTTCATTTTCATCTCTATTAGATCCATTATTAGAAAACACTGAATCGTCATTGATACTAAGTCTATCCATGCTAAATCGAATTTGACGAGCTGGTCTTATATCTCCAGCTGGTGTGCGTCTTAAAATAGCTTGTTTTTCACTCATTGTCTCCTAATAAATAAAATTGTACTTTTATATAAAAGAAACTTTATAGTAAATAGTTACTACAGTAACTTTACTAACATTTTCGAAATCGAAACCAGGGGAACCGGATTTGTTTTTGATCATTTGACGGATTTTCAAAATAGAATGCGGCGTCTCCGCAACCAAAGAAATTTTACTGTCTTCTGGCTGGTGCTTGCGCTGCACCAACGGAGTGTTGCAAACTTGGCTCATACTAAGCCTGCGAGACATTTGCGTGTCGTTATCACCTCTCGACAGATCCATTTCTTTGAAAATAAAAAGAAATTAAAATTCCGTTAAAAAGCCAATTCATAATAAACGTCTTCTACTTGAAAATGATTAATAGAAACTTTAATTTCACTTCAGTGACCGGTTTATAGTTTCAAATTTTAAATAATAGAAAGAATAAAAATTTTAAAATTACGAAATCAAAATATTGGCTTATTTAAAAACCTAGCGAAATTCACCTGATCTACTTTCAAGCCTGCGCCTCTTTCTCTCAATTTCACAAAATTCGTCCTCCTTTTCATTCAGTGTTCCACGTCCTCTTTTACTAGAAATATGAAATACTTTTTTCACAGGGAATAAAACGTTATTAGCTTCGTTTGATTCTTGCCCAGTATTACTGCCCATCACTTTGGTGCAATACACAATAGTAGAACAAGGAGCACCCAGAAATGGTAAAAAAGTAGGCCCACTAGTAGTTCTATCAGCTTTAAGGCACGTTTCTCGTGTCTTATTTACTACAACTTCATAGATTTCTTTTGTCTGATTACGGTAATTCGACATAGGACGAGGATAAGTTGGTTGAGGATTCACTTTAAAAGCTGAATGCATGCCATTACCAGTTTTACTAAGACTACTGGCAAAACGCTTTGTGATATCTGGTAGAGTCGCATTGAAAGCAGTTAACATGTTTAAAGAACTCGGATGAATCTTCTTCGTTTTTAGGAAAGTTTCTGATAAGGAAATATAAATGAGATTATTTTATAAATATTTTTTTACTAAAAATCGTTGAAATATATATTAATGAAAAAAAAAAATAATTACGTGGATTAACGTTGGCATCGCAACCGAAGACATCACTAGCCTCAGTATGTCGGCCTCTTTGAAGATAGTAAAGTAATCTCGTATCGTCGGAACCAGTTTCTTTCAAGAATTTGATGAAAGCTTCTTCTTCCTCCGAATCCAATGACAAATGTAGTATTTCATGCAATTTACCGTATGTTTTACAGGTTTCAAAAAATTTTAGGAGCAGTTTTGAGTAGTGAGACGGAGGTCTTGCATGAAAAGCGGATTCAATTAAACCTTGCTCTACTGAAAGACTTATGATTGTACCTTGATCTTCCAGTGACGAAAGAGGAGGTTTTAGAATTCGAAGATACATAAGCGCTAAATAAATAAATATATTATGTTAAGTGTAATATGTTTAATACACGTTTTGAAAATTTATTAATAAAAAGTTTTTTATTGTTACCTAATTTGTGCTGATCATTTCGAAGCAGTGCATTAATAGCAAGTTTATGCTGCCAATCTTTGATATCACTCTGCAAAATGAGCGGACCTGTCATAATCTTAAAGAAACCATCATAATCCTCATGATCTAACAACCAGAAAGCTTGCGTGATTTTAATCAAGCTGGGACTTAGTCTGAAAGCGGATGGATACTTTATGAGGCGATCAACGCCTGGATGAGAGCCTTGCAAGAGCATGGCAAGATCCATTAAAAGGTAAATAGTGATGCTGTGTTTAGTTTCTATTTCACTTTCATCAAACTCTCCATCACTATAATAATTTTTCTGATCCTCAATGTAACAGTCCGTAAGATAACTTCTTAAAAGGGTTTGCAAAGAAGGTGGCGGGTATAAACCTCCTGGATTTGGGAAGTCGTTGTCTGCAATTGTTAAAATATTGTTGAATTAATAAAATAAAAATTAATAAAAATGTAATTTAAAAATAGAAAGACATCTAAATTACTTGCCTGCTTCTCGTTCCCATTGAACTTTTAATGGTTGACAATTGTGAGACAATAATTGATCAATAAATAAAGTTTCTTCTTCATTTTCACTATCACCCCTATCATTTTTTCTTTTCTTTTTATATGACTCTATAAGTTTATCTTTCGGATATGGAATTTTTATTGCAAGAGAAATTTGTGGCATATTGTCTTCGTCCTCCAATTCCTGAGTCTCGGGCAATAACGAAACATCATAGAACCATAATAATACCTGAAGGTAAGTTGCTATCCTATTAAGTGCTCTTCTTTGTTTTTCTAGACCTGCCTCAAGATTTGGTAATTTAGATATAACAGTACTTAGACATTCAATCTGTTGGCAACAAAATCTTAAAGTCTTGACCTCGCTTTCCCCAATATTACTACCAGATTGATCAAATAGTGGCACACATAATCGATCCGCAACTATTTTTATTTCTGAAGCACGATCAACTCCCCAACGAATAAATTCAGGGTAAAGAAACGCTGCGCTACCATCCGACCATTCCGTTGCACAGCGAACAAGAAAATTCGTCCAACGTTGTTCAAGACAAATCGACAACAACATTCCGCGTTGCTCGGATTTTTCTGTTTGAAATGAAAAGTCTTGTGATACCGTATCAAAAGGCACCTATAAATAAAATACATAATGTGATGAATGTAAGTTTAAGCATCTTAGAAAATGTAAGTTTTGAATAAAAGTATCAAAGGTTTAGCTTACCAAACCACACGTCAGACATCTACGATAAGTCTCAGTTGGGTTAATGAGTACAATCGGTCCAGCGATCGTAATTTCCCTAAGTAATTCTGCCTGCACGCCTCTCGCTAACCAAAATACAAGACTATTCCTCGTAAGCTCAACCCACTCCAGAGTCAATGAATTCGGATAAAATAATTCTTCAGACGAACTCGGGCCTTTTGTCGCAAACTCCCTTAGCGACCTCGGAATATAAGAACACATGAATAGATTTTTCCTCGGCACGTCGTCCGATTTGGTCCTATAACTAGCCATAACGCTGTTTGGGTTTCGACACTCGGCCATCGTGCGCGGCATCTGCTCTTTGTACCAGCGATTCAAATCGAACAGCAGCACGCGCTCGTCACTGCCAATGAGCAGGAGACTATCCTCACCCTTTCGCAAACCACCGTCTGTTGAATCTCGTACATTCTCCCGCTCGATCGCTTGCAAAGTGTGCACTCGCTCGCCTGGTTCAAGCTCGAGCTCGAATTTTAGACTCGGCTCGGATTCAAGACTGTAGTACAGACTGGACTCGCCGGACTTATCACTGTACTTTTTGTTGAAGAGCATTGCGTACATTCGCAGCACTGCTGAAAATTCTCGTGAGTCGCTCTATAAAAAATTTAATTGTAAAAATTAAGAAATTTATATTAAAAAATATAATGACATTTAACTTCTACCTGCTCTATTTATTTTTAAAAAATTTTCTAAAAGGTCACTTTTAAAAGTCAAATACCAAAGGCAATGTTTACTTACGTTTAGTTATATTTAGATCAAAATCTATATCCTTGAATAACACGATTATAAAAACAAGCAACGTCAACAATAAGAATTTGAAACTAAATAAACTAATTATTTTCGATTTATTAAAAATACGCGATTAATCAACAAATCCGAAAATTTAGATATTCCAAGCGCTATTGGAATATGAAAATCGATGAAAATCGATTGTTCACATAAAAACAACAGTCTCACCTGACAAGCAACCCAGAGGTAACAAAAGGGCCGTGGATCATCCGAGGGTTCAAGAAGCACGATATGTGTGACATAGTAATCCTGATCCAGTGGTGGACTAATCCAGCCAATTGAGCCATCATTCTGCCAAATTATAACTCGGCCTAAACAACCAGTTATCAAACAACCAATTTTTGTGGAGCTAAGTAAGGCTGTGCAGAGACTCTCGTCAAACAGAGGAGTAGATTCAAAATCATTCCTATTAAACCCTATGTACTGCTCAATTTCTAAACATATTATAAGTTTTAATAGTTTTAATATAATTAAAAATATTATAAGATCTTAATGTTTCAATGTTATTTATGTTGAATAATAAAAATTACCTTTATCTAACAAATCATAAGCTAAATGTGTTTGATCTTTCTTATTATTTGAAGTATTTTTAGATATTGTATTTACAAATTTTAGGTTTCCTGTGAATGTTGTGCCTTCATAAAATGCATCTTGCCACATGGATCGATTAATGTCAATTACAATATGCTGTAAATTTCTGAGAGCAGCAAAAATCAATCCTGAATTTCCAGAAAGAACGGTATCTGGCCTTTTCTCATTATATTCTTCCCATTCTGTCCCACCATTAATAACGCATGCTTTTTCAACACCAGCAGGTACCTACAAATTAATAAATAATTTTAAGCTTACTTTGATAAAAGAAGCCCTTCTTATTAAAAATTATTTAATATTATGAAATAATAAATCTTATGTAAAAAAGATGTAATTAAAATGAAATATTCAACGTACTTGAATAGAGTTTAAAATTCTAGAAGAACAACAGTCAAAGATGCACAAATACCCAACAGAATCTTTTATTCTTATTGCATTATTATCCAATCCAACTAAAAGTAATGGCACTTGGCCAGGCACTGCTGGAAATGGTGACACAGTAGTGATCTTGCTGTCAAAATCCCAGCAGCAAATGCATTTGCCACATCTGATATCAACCACAACCAAACGTGCCTTACAACTCATCCAAGCATACTTGCAATCAGTGCCTAAATAAGCTCCCAGAGTTTCTGAATAGTTTAATTCTTTCGACCCATCGGTGGTCACAAGATCTTCTTTGAAATTCTCTAACCGATCCCATAGTGGAAGCTCAAAATTAATCACATGACGAATCTGCAAAATCCCAAAATGTCAACTTCAGTTTAAAAAGAAAGCCTTAATCCGCACGACCTTTGAACCCGCTCACCTCGCAATTGGTTTCCTCCAATTCCTTCATCTTCTTAAAGAAACTGTTGTAGCGACGCCAGATGCATTTATACCCGCAGTCCTTCACCTATACAGAAACCTAAAAACCCAGGTGGAGATGAGAAGACCTCGGAAAACCGAGCACGACTAGGTTATGGGCGCCAGTTCCCGCGAAAACAAGAAACCCGTTGTCGGTTCGACTGAGTGCTAGAGACCGCGGTTTTCCTTGTTAAATACGCTTAGAAGGTCACGAATTTTTCCAGTGTCACTTAAATTATCGCTGACTCTACAAGAGCCGCCTGTTTTTGCATGAAAGTGACGTTTAAACGTCGAGAAAAATTTGTTCAAAAGGCATAGCCGCGAGCCGCGTGCGCCATTTACTCCTCGACACGCACGTATCTCACCAATTAACACGTTGCCGGTTTTAAAGCTCCACACTCGCACACAGCGAGCCGAAAGAAAGCGGAAAGGTTGGAAGCAGAGTTGTGACCAATCCTGAGCGAGGCAACAGGAAACTTCAATTTTTAAGTGGCGAAACTGCAAAAGTCGTTGGAGTATGAATAAAGTACACTCTTCTTTCTACTTGTTTGTATTAGGTATGAAACCGAGTTAAGGAAATCATTAAGCTGAAAATTTTCGCAAAACATAATGATAGGTCCACGAAAAACATTAAATAATCTAATTAAAAAGTTTAAATATTTTTCAGAATTGCAGAAAATCTTATAAAAAATTAAAAATTTTATTATCATTAATCTCATTATAAAATAACTAAAAAGAAACTAGCGCTATAATGTAATATATTTGAAAATATAAAAGAATTTGATAAAAAGTTTAATTCTGTAGAAAATGCAATTACTTTTTACCATTTTTATGATATTATTAAATTTTTACAAGGTAATTATAGCCTTTTACCTGTTAATGAGCAAATTAAATTTAAATTTCGCGCTTCTTAAACTTTAAGAAACTATACATTAAACATGGCGAATTAGAGAATATACAAATACAATATATGCATAGAGTATATTTTATGTTCTTGTTTATGCAGGAAGTTATTCCATTTACGAAGCTGCTGTGAAAGTTTTTTAACCTATGTAAACGGTTAAGTATTAATGTAAACGGTTAATAATTATGAATTCTTCTTAGTTAAAAATGCTTACTAGTAAGTAAGCTGCTAAGAATGTTTCACTTTGCTCACATTCTATTGCCAATATATAAATTGTCATTTTAACCTGTAAAAATGCAGGTAAGTTTTATTTTTTATTGTTTAGAACTAATATATAAAACAATGGTATGTTAAAAATAAATATATTTTTAGAAACCTGCTGAAGTTGTGGCTGCTCCAAGCACCACCACCAACACAAATACAGCAAATAAATTTCTAAAACCTGTAAGGTTGAGCTACAGGAATCCAGTATTTCAACAAGCAGAACTGGAGGCAGCAAATAAAATAAATGTATGGCATAAGTTTATTTTGTTTAATGTGGACAAATCAGAAAAAAGTTTGGTACTAGATGCACTTGTGGAAATTTGCACACCAGTTTTTTTTCTTCCTGTAATGTTCAAAATGGAAGGTGAAAACAAGGCTACATTTCTGACCTTTTGTAGATCCAATACTGTACAAAAATTAGTTAATAATAATCTACAAATCAAACTTAGGAATGGGAAAATTGTTGCATATGATATTGTATTATCTTTCTTGGCTTTTAATGATTTGCAATTAAATCCACAGAAAATTATTATGGATGTTTTAAAATTGCGTTATGGAAAAGAGCCATCTAATAAAAAAAGTTTAAATCTTGAAAATTTTACAAATGATGAAAGATTAGGTTCAGTTTATTGTCCTATACATATTCCAGTAGTATTTGATAATGTTTTAAGGCTTTCTAGATCACTAGTCTCAATAAATAGTATACGAGAAACTAAAGTACCAATAAGAGATTTAATTTTAAGATCTAATAATATGGAGTCAGTTGCATTTAATGAAAAAGTTTTCAGCTTTCATTTTTCTAAACTTGATGTTCGTGACAATAAGTTGTATGACATTAATTTACTTAGACCGTTTGCTGAGTATAAAATTACAGAACTATGGCTAGATGGCAATCCTTTTTGTAGCAACTACGAAAATTCCAAAGATTATATTAATGCAGTAAGGTATCTATTCCCTCACTTACAAGTGCTTGATGGTGTCGTAATTGGAAATGAAGAAAAAATTCCAATAATATTTCATAAACACTTTATATGGGACAAACTTAAGACAGGTTTAATAAAACAGTTTATTGAACACTTTTTTGCTTGTTATGATCAAGAAGACAGAGTAGTGATGAATGGATTGTATGATGCTGGAGCATTATTTTCAATGACCATTGGACCAATCACTGATAGTTCACACAAGCAAGTTCTCAAGACTTTTGCTGCCAACAGAAATTTGTTAAAATTTGTTGACTATGCCAAGTGTACAGAGTTTTTATTGCAAGGTCCAGAGAAAATTATTTCTGCTTTGAGAAGAGAACCACCAACTGTTCATAGATTGAAATTTTTAGAAATTGACTTACTGTATAGTACAAATAGTTCTTTTTCAGTATCTGTTCAAGGTCCATATGTATATAGAAAAAATAATTTATCGTCACCAATGTGGTTTCAAAGGACGCTTATTGTAGTAGCAAAAGAAGATAATGAATTTTGTATAATCAATGATCAATATCATATTGACAATTGTCCTCAAAGTTTGAATAATGCAGATTTAAGTGAATTGAAAATGATAAATGAGAAGTCAATACCTCGGTTTAATCCTAAGTCATTCAGTAATGCTGAGAAATATCAACTGCTTAGACTCTTAGAAGAATTAACAACTATGAATCCTGAATTTTGCGAGAAGTTTCTAAGGGAAGCCAATTGGGATATTCGTCAAGCGATTAAAGCATTTATGCATATTTATGTAGATAATAAAATACCACCTGATGCTTTGCGCGCTTAATTTGAAGAAAAAATGATCACGAATTTTATGTATAATGTACAAATGTAGGCGTCCTACAAAATTAATTTTATTCATTAATTTTCAATTTTTTTTACAGTACATAATAAAAAGCTAAAATGTAAAACTTTAGAATTGTAAATTTATTCTCCCAATATTTCGCTTTTTTTTTATAGAAACATTATAATCTTAATAATTAACAGCCTTTCTGTATGTTAAGAAGCGTTATGCTCTTAGTGATATAAGGAATCGTATTTACATTTGAATTCACTCCAAGTTCGAAAACTTTTTGCATGAGAGGTAATGCGTACTCTAGAAACAAAAAATTATAATTAGTATTAAAAAATAAGTATTTGAAAATTTTAATTATTCTTTTTATACCTTGCATACACAAAACGTAATCTGGTAATCTATCTAAAGCCGATGTAAGAATGTCAGCTCTAGAGCTATCAAGACATTTTTGAAAAGCAGAAAGTACACCAATATTTGGATATGGTCGATGCTTTAGTGCCCTGGCAATTAATGTATGAGCCAGTGTTCTGATGTTGCCTTGAGGTGAAACAAGCAAGTCGGCTATGTTGTCCATAATTGGTTCCAATACAGACGGTTTACGCGAGGATAAATGTTCAATTTCTTGGAGGGCACTGAAGACGTCTGATAGACAATAATAATATTAAATTAGTTTATCAATTTGATTATGAATATATTTATTTTAAATAAAATATAATTACCATCGCCTTGCATTTTTGTCAGAGTCGTAAGCAAAGATGGCCAATGCGACAAAGGAGGAGTAGGTGCGTTACGCTTGAAAGGAACAGTGAGCAAAACCGTATCACTGTTTTCACCTTCTCTGGGAATGGGTATACCTGATACTAACGTTCGCAAACTTTCAAGTCCAAGATAATGCCCTTGTAAATCACTATACAAACAACGTGTAATATAAGTATTGATATTAATAATTTAAAAATTAAGTTTTAAATAAATTAACTTACTGAAGAATATGGGCATGTCTCTGGAGATACTTCAAGGCATGCTTTTCATCATGTATTGCGTAATCTTTTAATAAAAGTGCAAACCTATTCAAAAGAGCTGTCATGTCATCCATTGTACTGTAACACTGAAAATTTTGCAGTTTCATGTTACTATTAGTTACAATAAAAAATTAATATACTAATAATTATGAGGCGTTTTATTTCTTATTTACCTGGAAACATCTAAAGTAACTTTCCAACGTATCTTCTAGCCCTTTCCTATGTTCCGGATTAAACAAATGCGGCTTAAGCAACTCCAATAGACCCATCACTTGCGTAAAGAGATTCAAATGATGACCCGATCTAAATTGGCTGAATTCAAGATCAGCGCAGCTCGTAAGAGACGAAGCTAGTAACGGTAATTGTCTTAATACAAGAATTGGGTGCACTGCTGCCATTTTTCTGGCACAGAGTTCGAGATCTCGAGACTTCGAACCCCAGGATTTTTGTCGGGGCATCGACGCTAATGCAGTCAGAAGAGTATGGCTCATGCAATCGAGAACTGAACCCGTCCAGTCAGAAATATCTGCATTGTTTACCATTTTCTTTACTTGTAAGGAGCTAAGGTAGCAAATTATTTTAGGGACTTTCATATACATGTGTAGCAAAAATTGGTGAGCCATATCAGAATGGGCACTGAAATTGAATTAAAAAAAATATTTATTAATCTTATTAGACTATTGTTAAGTGTAACAATTTTTTTGCGAATATAATTCATTTACTAACTTGTTGTGGTTTGTCATTTGATCAGCTAAGTATGAAACTATGTGCATTGTTAATTCGTCTTCGCCAGAACAGCAACAGAGCAGTAGGTCTAATCTGGTTTCCATTTGCGCAATGGCTGCTTTTCGATTTTGTCGTTGGGATAGAATGACTGCTTCTTCAATCAAGTACATTACGAGTACTAACAATTGTTCTTTAGTAAGAAGTAGAATATTTTCGGGAATATCGTTCTTTGTCGAATATTTTTCTCGACCTTGCCATAATTTCGGATTGCACGTTAGCGCCCATAAGAAGTCCAAAACAGCTGTAGGATCGTACCTAAAATGTTCATTAAAGTTAATTATTTTATGAATAATAATTTCGAAGAACTATTGGTAATTACCCATTATGGCATTGATTCAACAAATGTCCAACGCATTTGAAAAGCGTAGCCCAACTCGCTCCATGGGTCAATAAAGTCAGCAGATACGGTCGGCAGGAGTGCGAACTGACGACGCTCTCATCTATCCTTACATAAACATTTGTCTTTCCAAATAGTAACCTCATCTGTAGGCTCGGACACGTGCCGATCAACTCAGGCTCTATTGAGGCTAGCCAATCGATAAGCAGCCCTGTTCTTGGCTTAATTGAGCCCTGTTCGCTGTCAGCAACGAGCAATCTGGCCATGGCTTCTACCAATGCATCATTCTTCTGCTCCTTTATACATACGTCTAATAGGCGACGACCTACATTCTCTAGGTCTTGCGGATCCGTGTTTTCAAGAATAGAGGCCGGATCGCACGTTTGTTTGAGCGCAGCAGCTAATTCCTTATGCCGAGGTGCTTTAGATACACGTAAGTTTGCAAAATCTCGGAGAATGGACAGGATTGGTGCCTTTACGTCGCCGATCAAGGAGATCAGGTTGAGACACATGGTGTTTGCTAGTTCAATTGTTTGCGGGCAAGTCGATGGTTTCTTCAGGGGAAGTAGAATTACTCGCATCAGAGTACACGAGTACTGGGGCATATGTACAAGGGAGGCCAGGAAATCTTTTACCTGAAAAAAATTTGGTTTTTTAGTATTTAACTTCTTTTAGTTTCTGTAAGCCATACCTGAATTGAACTCAAAACGCTGAGAATATGCTTAATAGCCAGAACAACGACTCCCCTATCAGTTTCCGTACCAGACGTCTGCAGATCTTTAGCGAGAATTTTGTGTAACCTTCTATAAGCCTCTGTTTTTAGATTCATAGAAATATTCTCTATGAATAATTGGTTGATAAGACTTGGCACATCTGTTTTTGGCGTACTCGTTTGGATTACACTATGTTTTTGCACCCTGGCACTGGCTGGAAGAGGTTCCAAACGGGTGCTTATTTCTACTGGATTCTCGTCTGGTAACTGTTGAGCTTGAAGTTCGACGTGCTGCAGAAAGATCAGACCGCCGGAAGCTCCTCTATTATGTAGAATTTTCACCAGCTGAGCCATGTATGTTTTATCAAGTACGTGATTGATCACAGAAACTGGGTCGATCTGAACAGCTGCATCGAGTAGGTGTAGCAGTTTTGTCATCGCTGTTACAGGTAAACCAAAACTCTGAATAAACAAAACTAATTGGTAAGGGTCTAAATCCCTTAACGCTGCATCTACCAGCCTAGGAATATTACTCCGAATGATACGCAGTTTGAGCCAATCTGGTATGAGAAGAGCCTCTTCACCAGTATCAATGAGGAAAGCTTTGGGTGGCTCGTTCTCCTCTGGGAACCAAGTTTCAAGCAACTGATTGAATAGTTCATCATTATCTACCTGATCGTATGTAAGAAGAATGATCATCGCGTGTACAACTAATATGTGCATTGTACATTCTTCGCCTGTTGCCCATTCGACTAGAATCAAATCTTGGTTTTCTGACCAAGTTACCCGTGAACCATCTTGCCTTAACGCTCGCGCCTGTAAAACAATTATAATGATTAAAATAAATTTTTACAAAGTCTACGTGAAGTTTTTTAAATACATACTTTGTTTAAATAATTACAATAAATTGATAAGAAAGCGTGTAAGGTCTGCCTGCCTTGAATGCTATCATTATCTGCTTGCGGTAAAATAGCCGCAACAATGGTATTTCGTTCAACTACCAACTGTGAGATTTCGTTCACCAAGTTTATAAGATCTGGAAGGTCGTCATCGAATGTATGTGCTGCCAAGTAAGCAATATATGCTTGCACTAGATCAGGATTGTTTTCGACTTGACACGCACTGCGAAGTGCTTTGGAGATTAAAGATCGCACTGCTGGGAAATGAGGAATTGCTGGAAGCCTGTGCAGGAGCCACGAGGATTCACTGGTAGAAACTGGAGATCTGCGTTAAGAAACAAGGGCATTAAAGTTAAGTTATAAAATGAAGAAAGACGTACGATTTTGAATAAAAAACTTACTCTTCCGTTACAGATGTATCCAAAACGAGTTTGAGGCCGGTAATAGCCTGTAATCTACTGGTACTAGACTGACTACTCAATCTCCGCAAAAAGTACTCTAATACTTCATAAGCGTGTTGTGTGTCTTGCAAAGGATCAGCAAGTAGTAATTGTAAATGGGCCAGTAGTTGTTGCTGTCTTGATTGTTTATCTGTCGGATTAATAGAAGATGACAGAAGAAACTCACAGAGACATTGCACAGGTAATTGACTTAATGATCCTTCGCTGTTTTGTACAAGACCAGCAAGCCACGGCATACTCTGAGATGAGCTTGATTGCTGTCTCTGAATGATATCGAGTAAGAAATCAGGTTTCCGCGATCTACACAATAAGTGTCCCAGCCGGTGAGTTGTATTCAATGATTGAATTTGGTCAAGTACTAGCTGAGTTGGTCTTCTGGCTATGCCAGTTGGGTCCATGGTTATAAGCTGGGAAAGTAATAAACTATTTGCTTCGCATACCGGTGGTCTCGCCGATGCGGCAGCTAAGTAAGTTTCGTACTCAAGAATCTGCTGTTTTTCTAAAGCCTCTAAGGCCACTTCTTTCGCTCGTTCTTCCTCCATCAACTCTGGTAATGACATTGTAGGTGGGGGATATGAGAAGTGACTGTAAGTAAAAATGAACATTTATTAAATTTCTAAGTCCGTAAAATAATAAAAAGAAAAAGGATATTGTAAAGGACATACTTAGTGATACACATTTCCATCATTACCCGCAAAATCGGATAACGTTCCCATGCAAGTGCACCGATTGTAGATGGATTATGAGCAGCCAGTGTCAACAACATTATCCAAGCTTTCCAATAAAGATTAGATATTGCTAAAGTCGGTGGAACGTAACCTGCGGGGATATTGATACTTGGTGGTGGCTGATAACTGCATAAATTGAATACAAGATCGATGATGTCTACATTTTCAATATGTAACAATGGAAAAGTTTCTGTTGAACACATAGCTGATCTTCTAATTAATTGATCTGCCAGTTCTAGCATCTCTGAGTGGGTGATTCCATTTTCCTACAAAATTATAATTAATTAGTTAATATTAAGTAATGTTTAGTTTTTAAATTCATATTCAATATTTACCTTAGTAAATCCAACTACAATGACTTTAATTAATGTACTTTCAAGTAAAGGCACCTCTGATACTAGTCTCATGTAAAATGCTCTATCAGTTTCAGGTGGAAAATTGTCTGGTTTGTAATACTGTTCAGGTGGTTCCAGCAACATAATTTTGTGCAATGCATGTAGTAATTCTAGTTTGCCGATACCATAAATTTGAAGTGCAGAACTCTGTAACCACGAAATAGTTTCATATTGAATCATGGCTACTAAATTCTGAAACTGTCGCAACAATCCAACTTCTTTTTTATCACCCCTTTGACACAAGACCGCGGCTTCTTTTACTTGCGGACTGATAGCCAAGAACAAACACAAGCAGAGAAGATCAATTATAGAAGAAAACATTCTGTCTTTAAATTCGAAAGCAGTGAGCTGGGGCATGATTTCCATTCTCGGCGTCATTAATGTCCTTGCTAAGATTGTTAGATTGATATCATGTCTACAAACTCGTACGATTTCTCGTAATAGAGCTCGCAAAGGCCTTAAGTAGTCCTCCCTATTCATCAACAAATCTTGGAATATTTCAGCTAATAACTTAGCTGATGGTTCTGGAGAAGTTTGGAACATTACTGCTAACATCAGCATATTATTAGGATTCCTAGCATTTGACAATTCATTGTATATCGTGTGTTTTAAAATAGTAGATAAATTCTCTGGATGAAGTCCTATGAGTTCTTTCACTCCATTCAAATACAAATTGATTACAGCTTTGGTTTTTAATCTCATTTTTACCAGTTGGCTAATCACTTCGACATCTCGTTGTGTATGAGAAGTACAATTATAACAAATATAACTAAGAAGTTCTTGAGCAGGTCTCATTAATTTTGGATTATGTAACCACATTTCTAATCTTGGTACGGCGATATTTCTTATTTCTACAAAACCACACGCCGAGGATAATAGTTTGAGAAAGTTTCTCGTTATCGTTTCAGGTTGTCTTCGATTCAATTGTTCTTTGATTACATCTAAAACAATATTTTCTACCACGTCTATACAATGAGTATATCTCGGAATCACAGATATATCAATTTTGTCCTTATCACCAGAAATTTGAATCAAAGAAGTTCCAGAATCTTCATCTTCTGCTAAAGTTGAAGGACTAGAACAATCTCTAGGGGTCATGACTGACAACTCTGGTTGCAAAACACTTTTTGGTGGTATTCTTGTATTAAATCCTGTCAATATATTATCTACAAATCCTTTACACTCTTCATTATCTACCCACACTCTTTCTCCTAAAGCATCTTCAATATAAATCTAAAAATCATCATTACGCTATAAATAGAACAAATATAAAATAATATATTTAAGATGTCTAATTACCTTTACAAAAACTTCAGGCCATTCTTTCTTATCATAAAATCCTCTCATTAACAAATTAGCTACTAGTACAGGTACCACAGGGTTTCCTTTATTTTTAAATGTATGTGTTTGATCACGCTTCAAAAGTGAAGCCAATGCATGTAATATACAATGATTGGAAAAAATAGATGGTCTAATTTTAACCAAATACAAAAGTCCAAAACAAATAATCTGGTCAGGTTTCCACCTTGAATTTTTCAAAGCCTTAATAGCTCCACAAACTAAACCAATTAACTTCTC
Organism: Ormyrus labotus; assembly: GCA_035582975.1. NCBI lineage: Eukaryota > Metazoa > Arthropoda > Insecta > Hymenoptera > Ormyridae > Ormyrus > Ormyrus labotus. The sequence continues at coordinate 14,786,847 of JAWWEO010000001.1, read as the reverse complement.
TCCATCATCACTATCATTTGCTTCCAAGACCATTGGTACCAGATCAGCTGGATCACAATCTATTGCCATTACCTCCCATGTTTCTGTATAACTAATAGAAGATGGCCTTGGTGGTGCTGTAACGTGAGCAGCTAGTTTTGGCTTCTTTGAAGGTATGAGAGATGGCAAAGATGGTGCCTCCTTTTTTCTTTCATTGGCTATAAATAAAATTGTTAATCAATTCTCAATAATAAATTTATTGATGATACAAGAATAAACAGCGATTCGTACTTGTACTTGAAGAACTGGAACTTGGTTTTGCAAGACCAACTCCAGGCCTCTTCTGATCTGGCACATCTCTTGAATTCTTAGATCCAAGCGCAATAAAGTCTGATGGAAGACCAATTTTATTCTTGGCCCCTCTACCAGTCCCACTTTTTCCTCTTTCCATTTTAAAGTTTTAACAATCGTAAACTCCTTCATGTGATAATCCTGCAAATAAAATCACTAATCAATCATTTTACTCAAATTCCTAAATCACAATTTCCTTCCCCTCTCTATTAGTTTCCCAAAGAACTTCTCAAACCCACTAAAACAACCATAAATTATCAAACAATACAGTTTTTAAAAATGTCAACAATTAACACCGTAGGTTCATTCATCCCAAAACCCTCGAACTGCCTTGTTCTGCCATTCAAAACTTTCTAGGGAATCGGATCGAACGAACCCGGCTGCCTTCCTACGCTCCTAACCTCCAATAAACTCACTAAACGTTCTCCTGTTTGTTTGCCCGAGCGCAGATTGACAACTCCTCTGTCTCGAGGTTGCAAAATTCATGCATCATTGATCCTTGAGCCTTTATTTCGATTTTTAGCGAATTTTACGAACTCAGTAATTTTTGGAATTGAAATCTCTATCGATTCTCGCAGCTTCGTCGCTTATTGACTGAGGCCGTGGGCCGTGGCCACGATCGTATATTTACACGCCGTGGCGTGCACGTCGTACTTTTTGTCTCACCTTCGTTCGTCTATATCTACTGCTATTCTTTTCTATCTCACTTGTATATGGAATTTCTGGTTATTACAATTTCGAACCGAACGGATTAATAATGACAATTGCATCGACTGAAATATCCCTTGAAACATCTTAACTGAACGAATGAGCTTATTTTGAAAGAATTTCGGTTTATTTTTAACACAATTTAATGTTTTCTTTTTTAATAATTTAGGGTTGAATAAACACTTTTTCACTACAAAGGAAAAATAATAAAGTTTAGCTAAATTTGAAATTTGGGTTTTTAAAAAAGGGTTATATTGGACATAATATTTTTGATAATGTGATAACATAATTTATAAATTTTTTAATTTTTTCAAACAATAACAGTGCAATTATAATAATTATTATATTAAAACTAATTTATTTTTAAAAATTTATATAAAAACAATTTTTTATATACTCCTTTAAAAAAAATAAGAAATTGCACGTGGACTGTCATATACATTATTCTAATTTTACATATTGATTATACCTCTCACGTTGCATCTCTTTTTTGTTAAAAACTTTGCGAATCCAGCAGCCTAAAATAACTATTAGCCATAATAATGATTCAGTCGAAGTTGCTTATGCTCATACTAAATCTTCTTTTTTGTAAAAATTCTAAAAAAAAAGCATAAAACTCTAAGTGGACTTTAACTAATTAAATAATACGCGAATCGCAAGAAGGTAATCCGCGCACAAGTGATCAATAGAGCATCTGTATCGCTCAAATTTTAAGTATCCTATTAAGCGGCCAATTAAAATACTAACATATATCACTTGAATCAGTACATACTCATTCGCTCATTTTTAATTAATCAATCATTTTCATTTACTATGATAAATTGTTGCAAAATTTGTATTTATATTATATAATATTATAATGTTTTCAATTATTTGTAATATCATTATAATTTTTTAAAGTTATAAAAAAACAAATTTTTATGTTTTATCTTATCTCAATCTTAATTCCCTAATGCAGACTTTTTAAGAAGAATCCCTCAAGTGCCCTCAAAATAATTCGCAGTTTCAAACTACAATCAATCAAGGTCAAAATACCCTCGAAAACGTTCAAATTCGATCAATACCGTGAATATCTTTCTTCCGCCGAATCAGTTCCAAAATCTCTCAAAAGACTCTATATACCCCCAAGAACGTTCTACATTCACTTCATCAAGCTGAAAATTCTGAAACTCTGCAAAATAAATTCGCAAAGTCTGGCAATTCGGTGCGCGCAAGTGCGCAGTTCGCCGTGTAAGAAAAGGGGGTGAAGGTGAGGGTACGGCCGGGTAGATTGGCAGGCCTGACGAAACTGGCACCAGTGTCCCAGTATCCTGCATTGCAGGTTCCACATCTCTCAGGGGCCTGCGATCAGTCCCGCCGACAGCTCATTCCCGAGGAGTCTTCTGTCAAAGTATGTCAATCATGGTGAGTACGAAATTACAGTCCAATATTGCATCAATTTTTGTCGAATATTCCTAAAAGAAAGAGTAAGCGCGGAAAATAAGAGAGGAGATTGCTTGTAGGCACTGGCGATCGCGCGTCAATACTCTTGTATTATTGAGCCCTAGCCTCGTTTTTTTCCTACACCCAAGTGGATTAGCATACGGGATATCTTGATATTGATAGGTTCCCATGACTTCTTGTTACAGCGGATGAAAGCGATCAGGTGTCCTACGGACGAGCTTAGTCTCACCAATCGCGCCATCGTTCATAGCAGCGATTTTCCGCAGGATGTCAAGTTAGTATTTTTGGAAAATTAATAATAATATGTGCCTGTGGCGCCGTTAAAGGATATTTATTGATTCTGGGATTTGGAGAGCTTCTGAGGCTTCTTCAATGGGTGGTGTATAGATAGGATGTTACAAAAGATTGTTCTGTTATATTTAGTTGACTATTGTAAAAAATCAATATTTGGATGACTGATTGAATATGCTGATTGTGTGAGATTTGGTTGAAGTAATAAGTAATATTTGTGTTTGCTTAATTGTATGTTTGTTATTTATTAATTTGAATTTGTCTTTATATATATCACAATAAGGAATTTTTTTTTTATAAATATTGCAACAATAATTAATATGTTACTAGTAATTATAATGAGTGTACTAACCCAATATTTTATAACTAATTTTTTTGGTTATAAATTTATATATATATATCAATTTACAAGAAATATAATTTTCAAAGCATTAACAATCTTTGTCCACAAGTTTGTATGTAATCTTATATTACTTTTATTTATTTACATAACCATACTTAACATATTACTCTTTTTAAATTTTTATAGACATATTGAAATAGCAACAGCACCCAATCAGCATTTCGTATTTAGTATTGAAAGATGCAACAATTTAGAAAGGGGTTCAATTGGCTTCAGCCTTCCTCAAAGAAAATGGGCAACCATATCTCTCAATCAAGAACTCGAAGTCAAGCCTTACTATTTCGACCCCACATCTACTTCCGAATTCCTTTCCACCATAGTAGTAGAGGCAGACTTCTTGCAAAAGAAGACGTAAGTCTATAAGCAATACTTAAGATCAATAATAAATTCATTTCATTATCTGTATACATTCTGAAAAAAATGTTATTTACAGAACAACTTTAGAACCATATGACACTGAATTAATGGCCAAAGATTTTCTTTTACAATTTGCTGGACAAGCATTTACTGTTGGTCAACAGCTGGCATTCCAATTTCAGGACAAGAAGATGCTTGGTTTAGTAGTAAAAAGTTTAGAAGCTGCTGATATTCAAGCCATAAAATCTGGTCAAGAGGCTAAACCAAAGAAAACTAGAATGGGTCGTTGTCTTGGTGACACTTGCATTCAGTTTGAGAAAGCTCCAAATTCAAGTTTGAATCTTACAGGGACTCAACAGGGAAAAATTGTTCGCCAATCAATTATTAATCCTGACTGGGATTTCAACAAAATGGGAATAGGTGGTTTAGACAAAGAGTTTAGTGCCATCTTCAGAAGAGCATTTGCTTCTCGAGTATTCCCACCAGAAGTAGTTATACAACTTGGCTGCAAACACGTGAAAGGTATTTTATTATATGGTCCACCAGGTACAGGTAAAACACTCATGGCTAGACAAATTGGAAATATGTTGAATGCAAGAGAACCAAAAATTGTTAATGGCCCTCAAATCTTGGACAAGTATGTTGGTGAAAGTGAAGCCAATATTAGAAGACTGTTTGCTGAAGCTGAAGATGAAGAAAAAAGAGTATGTATCCCAAATATTTATATTATATTATATAATCTAAATTAAATATTGTGATAATAATAATTTATTATAGCTTGGGCCAAATAGTGGACTTCACATAATCATCTTTGATGAAATTGATGCTATTTGCAAAGCAAGAGGAAGTGTTGCTGGTGCTACAGGAGTTCACGACACAGTTGTAAATCAATTATTAGCAAAAATCGATGGTGTGGAACAATTAAATAATATTTTAGTTATTGGCATGACCAACAGGCGTGACATGATAGATGAAGCTTTACTACGACCTGGTAGATTAGAGGTACATTTTTGTTAAATTTAAACAATAGTATAATTTTAATAATAAATGACAAAGAGGTATTAAAAAATCTTTTCAATTATAGGTACAAATGGAAATTAGTTTACCCGATGAACACGGAAGATTTCAGATTTTAAATATCCATACAACCAGGATGCGAGATTACAAAAAGATCGCTCCAGATGTCGACTTGAAAGAACTTGCCATTTTGACTAAAAATTTCAGTGGTGCTGAACTAGAAGGTTTAGTTCGTGCTGCTCAGAGTACTGCTATGAACAGGCTAATTAAAGCTTCAAGCAAAGTTGAAGTAGATCCCGCAGCTATGGAAAAACTTATGGTGTCAAGGACCGATTTCCTTCACGCATTAGAAAACGATATCAAACCGGTAATTTCTTCAATAGTACTATCGATATGCATGTTATGTCTATATGTAAATAGTTAAAACTGTGTTACTACCTGTTTTTATCAGGCCTTTGGAACAAGTGCGGAGATTCTAGAACGACTTTTAACTCGTGGTATAATCAATTGGGGCAAACCAGTGTCAGACATTCTCGCCGATGGAAATCTGTACATTCAAGAAGCCCGGTCTTCAGAAGGTTCGGGACTTGTATCTATCCTGCTGGAAGGACCACCGAACAGTGGCAAAACAGCCCTTGCCGCTCAAATCGCAAAAAATTCAGACTTCCCCTTCGTCAAAGTATGTACGCCAGAGGATATGGTTGGCTACACAGAATCAGCCAAGTGCTTATCAATTCGAAAGGTAAGAATAATCATTATATTTTAGTATAATCCTAAAAAATTTATATAATATCTATATACACAATATAATTTTCTGATATTTTTTATAGATCTTCGACGATGCATATCGTTCGCAGCTTAGCTGCATTGTAGTTGATAATATAGAACGCTTATTAGATTACGGCCCTATTGGTCCACGGTATTCAAACTTAACCCTGCAAGCTTTGTTAGTTTTGCTAAAGAAATTACCTCCTAAAGGAAGGAAATTATTAATCCTCTGCACTACCAGCCGCAGGTATGTTTAATAGTATAATGTATGTTAAATTATTAATTTTTTTTTTTATTTCTTATATATTCATACTGTATGAAATTGATTTTCAGACAAGTTTTGGAAGATATGGAGCTTATCACAGCATTTAGCACAACTCTCCATGTTCCAAACTTATCTACAGCAGACCATCTACTAGCAGTATTGGAGGAAGTTGAAGTCTTCACTAAGGAAGAAATGTCTTCTCTTCACGCCAAGCTTCAAGGAAAGCGGTAAGTTTTCATTTATGTCATATATCTTTCCGTGAATATTCTGCTTTTTTAGGACAGCTTCATTCATTTCTTTTGCATTGCACTAATTATAGATATTCTTTCTTATCATCTTGTTAAAAGTAATTAAGTTTTTCCAACTACATTTGCATAATTGTGTATTTCAAACTTCTAAATATTTTTTAAAATATAACTTTGATTATTAAAGAAAAATGATTTTGAAAATTTGCGATATTTCATGAAATGGAGCAGGAGGAACTGGGTTTTCCCTAATCGAAAGGCAAATGTGCAAAGGCAATGTGCATACAAGTAATACTAATAAAATTTACTTTAATTAGAGTATAGCAGCTTTTATAGTGAAAAGTTTTCGGCAGTTCCAATTTGCTCACGCGTTAACGCCCCCTCCTGCCTTATCATAATATTTCATGAAATGAAATATGATTAGTAATAATTATCGTAATTAGTTTGAAAAAAGCATTTTTGAAATGATTGTAAATGACTAATTTTTAAATTTTCAACGTAGAATTCCTTTAATGAAATGTTTTGTCAAAATTTGAGTATAAGATGATGAGTAATAAAAACTTTTATATTAAATTAGTATATTTTTTAATTTTACACTTAATTGCTTTTAATTTCTAGATTCTAAGTTGTTCTTATTTTGTAGTTAATCCGAAAATTGAGTGAATTTAAATCCCAATTATTGAAATCATTAATTAATCTTATAAATTTCTTATTTTTTTCAGTGTTTTCATTGGTATTAAGAAGCTGTTGGGTCTGATAGATATGACACGACAAGTGGAACCTAACTACAGAGTAGTGAAATTCCTTACAAAATTGGAAGAAGAAGGCGGCCTTGAGTAAACTGTACTTATCAACTCTAATATTTCATTTAATATTCGTTTAGCAAAACTTAAATCTATCTAGTTGTATTAGGGTAACTACAGTGCTTAGTATGATTAGACTATAACTTGGCTTTGAAAGAAATTAATCGGCAATTGCAATACAATTTTAAAGGTGCATCCTCATATGGCCATAGGTTTCAATAATAATCTGTTTCTAGATTGTTGTTATAAATATTAACATTATTATTAAGTCTGATTTGGTTTCTTAACCAGAAACACTTAAAGCTGAATTTATTTAATTTTGAGAAATGCTACGCATTTCTTGTTCATTTTGTTAAACAGTTGTAAAACTTGACATTATTCACATTAATATGGTAATACTTGCTGATGAAGTCCTAAAAAATAGATCTCCTGTACAAATATAATTATGAAATATGAGTGTACAGCGTTGATATTATTGTATAAGCACGATGGAATACTAAATGCACATTTAGAGTAATACCGTAAAAGTACATTGAGCCATTTATTTATTTCTTATAATAAATCAGAAAATAATTTTTTAATTTTTTTAAGTTTGCATTTTCTTTAATTGAATTGAGGTACCGATTTTTTGGCTCATTTCTTGGCAATAAACTGTAAGCTGTGACAAAAGAGAAACATGAGATATACATATTTTAAGGTCAATATTATATGACATGTAGCTTCCATAGTATTTCGGTGATGTAAAAATTGCGCGTTAGTTTACTTATATTTATTTGATAAATTTAAGAACAGGATAAAGTAAATGTTAAAGACGATCTACATTAAGCCGAGATGGTTCTGGGTAAAATCAGACTCAAGCATTTTTGCCACCCAAAGAATTATTTTTTTAAGCATTATATACCGTGTCAATTCTTAAAATATGAAAATTTTGTAGATTACCTCTCTTAGCAGGAAATGTAAATGATGTTTGATATTAGCTACTGTCTAATCAGATTCGATCTGTAAATTCATTCCATTAGTTATATACAGATTTTTTTATTATATTAATTTATATATATTTTTATTGTATATGCGTTGCTGTTATAAAAAATTAAATTATTGTTCTTTTATCTATCACTTTTTTGATTATACAATCCTAATAGAAATTTTAATAAAATTTTTAATTGTTGGAAAGAAGAAAATAAGTAAACTTATGAAAAATCATGTGCTTCGAATGTTATTGGAACCTTTATTGTTAACCATTATAATTGTTATATAATGCAAAGAAAATGTTAGTCAATCAGTCTTGTGTAAAAAGTATTTCTTTGTCTATTCATATTTATTATGTACATGTTTTTGACTGTATTTATTGCTGCTAAATATTAATAAATGTCTATATAATAAGTAAATATTGCTTAAAATTAATTTATTTTATCTCTACATATATTTGGAAGGATAACAAAAATTACAAACGCAATAAAAAAACAACAATTATTTTGTTGAAATCCCTTCTGGTTTATTTTCATCCCTTTTGTATTGTCTCATTCCATTTAAATAATAAAATTTAATAAATAACTATATGGCACATTACTTTTCTCAAGTGACAAAGAGATGAGTTAAAACGCATTTTTTATGAAAACGAATATGTTGACTCAAATAATAGAAATATTTCTGGATTTTAAATATTCATCATCTTCACAATATAATTTCTTTGTAATACTTTACAATATATTATATTTACATTTAGACTTGTTGAATTTTCGTCGTATAATTAGAATGCTAAATTACATCTTCCAACTTGATAAACAGATTTACTTGATATAACAGATTTACAAAATAAATATTTTGTTACAAATGTTTCATTCAAAACATAAATGTAAAATTTTTAACAAAAATTATTTTATAAATACCATTATCAATTACGATAATTTTTTTGGCATATTAGTTTTCTTTCTTGCAAATAATAGATAACAACAAATGCTTAATCACACTTTTCCATTTATAGAACATTATCAAGAAGAAAATATTGATAAATTTACAAGCAAATCAATCCATTGTCTAACGTTTTTTAAAGTAACTTATATTGTACATTTAAAAATTTCTCAATTTATATTTATATAATGGCAGTAAGTAGACTGTATTCAGATCGACACAAGTGATATGAATTCATTGTTTTCATTGCATTTCATTCAGTTTCTAACGCATGCCTGTGTGCAAAATTTCTTTACAGATTTCTTCGTATCATCTATTAATACTGAGTTTCCTTAATTTTTTTTTTTTAAATTTCACACTTAACATTATTATCATTTGTGCTTTGCGCAAAAACTTAACAACAGTTTTGTTCGCAAATTAAGATACAATATTCTTGTAACACAAGATGAAAATAAAGAGTGCTGGATACTTTCTCAGTAAGTTATAATAATGAAAGACTTTATCAGGAAAATTATTAAAACAAAGTAACTATTTATTTATTTAAAAACCTTTTAAAAATATTTGCTTATGTCAGAAAAGATATATGTACATATTAAGAATTTTTTTTAAGAGTATAAAATTATGATATAGAAAGTTTAACGAACTATTTTTACTTCAAATTTTTAAATATCACTCTATAAAAACTTTCAATCGTAATCGCATTAAGTAACACTTAAGAACTTTAGCTTCAAATGCTACCATATCACATAAACATTATACTTCATCAAATTTCCATGGCCACCCAAGGGAATTTGCTATATTAGTAGAATTTTAAGTAAGAATTCTCTTGGTTGGATTTTCTCTTTGCACAGTATTCAGCACTCTTAAGTGTATCATCATGTTTTCTAACAGTCATCTCTCCGATGCAGAGAAATAATTCACAGCTGTCACTGGCAGCAAAATTTGAGCTTGAAATCATACATCCTAACTAGTAAGATGAATAATCACGATAGCTTGCAGGATGAAAATTTCTTAACGCTGGAACAGGACAGTGGTTTTCGCCACTTCGATTTACCGCCTCGACTGTTTGGTTTATTATTTTGATGACTAGTCTCGTGCTTTCTTGTCTCCTTTTCTTGCTCTCTTACCAATTCCTGATACTTTCTTTCCTCTGAAATTTAATAATTTAATATTAAGAATAATTATTAAGTATTATAATTTAATGAATTCACAGATTATATGTACTGTAACAACAATACAATTTTCCATGATGTTTAAATTGAATCATTTATTATCAAAAGAAACTAAATTCATGTATTCATTTCCATAACATATTACTCTAATAACTGATTCAATTATTAAAAAATATCAATTCCCAGTTTAAGTAGAATTATGAAGCAAAAAATAATGTCTATTTTTGATTAGTGGTTAATAAGTCATATAACAATGTGATCTCAGAGCGAAAACGAGCATTTTATCTCCTAAAAATATGTTCATTCATAAATCATGTTAATATACACGTGCAGCATTTCTTATGTTATATTATAAAGGTCAAATTAAAATTTTGGAAATTGAATATGACACAATAATTATAACGCCAAGTACCCATGTCGTACGCGCGCGTAACTGCAGAATCCAAAAGATGCGCTCTTATAGTTTGTTACAAAATGATGCATGTTCTCGACAAGAATACCATTAGACTCTTAGACCAAACACGATCCGCTTCGGAATTACAATCTGCAATGCAAAATTTAGAGAAAAAATTCTATTTTCATCTCCTTGATTTAGAGGCAAGATTTATGCACTTTGAATATTTGATTTCGTAATTCCTTTTAATTTAGTCTGTTAATGTTAAAGGCAAAACTTCACACATCCTGTGCTGTGAGATTATTCACCGACTTACCATTGACAGCGAGATCGTCTTTGGAAACTCACTGATCTTTCGTACAAATATGGAAAAGATTAAATTTTAAGTAATAGAAAACGCGAATTATTAATTGCATAAAAGTTTTTTTTATAATCACTTAATGAAAAACGCAAAATATTATTCACATAAAAAAATGTGTGGATACCAATTAATTATCAATTAATTTCAAATGGCCATTCTACAAAATATAAATGTCATAGATAGAAAAACTTTTAATATAATATGTTAAATAATATAATATAATATGTTAAATTAAATTCTAAAAAAATAAATTAAATTATAAGAAAATAAATGTATATAGCAAAAAAAAATTAATTTAAAATAATGTCTGAAATAATTTTAAAATAAAATCTGTAAATAATGTACCATTAAGTTCTCGTTCTGTAAAATATTGAGGAACATTGTCAGCTCCATAATGGTGTTCCATTAGGTATGGTATAGCAGTCATAGTGTGCCACTCATCTCCTCTTAATGGGGGAATTGGTACTTCATCTGACGTTTTTGGAGGCATATAGGTAGTCCATGAGTGCCACCTGCATTGCTGCAATGTGAACCTCTTCTCAATGTCCTTTTGCAACATTCCTTGTAGAAGTGAGCTAAGAGATTCGTCTACTTCCACAGGAATGCTATACTCTCCTTTACCAATATTTTCATACAATTTATATATATTATCACCTTCAAATGGATATTCTCCAGTCGTTATATTATACCTGAACATGGATGCAATCAATTTAATTTATAATTAATATTAATGACAAAAAAATTAGTGCATTGCAAATCTATTAGAAATTGATTCTTACAACGTGACACCACTACTCCATATATCTACTTTGAAACCTGAAAATGTTTCACAGCCATTAGCTATTTCAGGAGGTTGAAAGGCTGGTGAGCCCTGACCATTTGTACAAGTATCATCCACAGCAAACATATTCAGTGCCTATTTTATAGATAGTTTTATTAATTAATAATTAATAAAATTAAATTTTACAATCTAAATTTAATATAATTTAATTTACCTCTGCAACACCAAAGTCACTAATTTTTAAAGTACCATCTAGTGTCAAAAGTAAATTTCCAGGCTTGATGTCTTTGTGAACAATACTTTTACCATGAAGATATTCTAAGCCATCCAACAACTGACAAAAATAATTATGTGCTTGCCAAACTGGAAATTTTTTATTGGGAGTACTATCCAACATATCCTAAAAAAAATTTATATCATTTTAAGATTAGAAAATTATTAAAAACAAAGAAAAAAGCAAGAGAAAAAAAGGAATATTTTCCCAAAATGTTAGAAATAAACTCATAATATTTACCTGAAGGCCACCAACACAAAACTCCATTACTAAATATAATTTTTCCTTTTCGTTATTACATAGTACATCTACAAGACCAATAACATTTTTGTGCTTTAATACCTTCAGAAGTTCGATTTCTCTGTAAAGGAAATAAATTTAAAAAATACATACTCTTAAAATCTTGAAAATAAACATTTCTTTTAATAATTAATATCTTAATTAGACAATTTTTATTTTTAATCTTTCTACTTTTTAATTTTTATTTTGGTTACACTCCAGTCAAATTCAAAGAATTCCAAAAAATTCCCTCATAAATATGTAAAAACACAGTGGACAAACAACACCAACCTTTGTACATTAATTACTCCATTAGGAATTCTTCTAAGTTTCTTTTTCTTCAAAATCTTGACAGCTCTCCTGCAGAGGGTCTCAGAGTCAAGCATTTCCTTGACTTTGCCGTAACTGCCTTCACCCAACAAGTCTCCCATTACATACTTGCCAATATACTTGCACTTTTTCTTTTCCTCGTAAATGATCTGATCAGACTCAACCCGATGGAAGAACATGTTCATATCGTCCAGGTCACAGTCGTCGTCTCCGAGAGTCCTCCAGGTGACCGGATTGAGATCCTGAAGTATCTCGTCATTAACAGCATCCTCGTCCGGGTCGTAGATCTCCATAGTTTTGTCTAGCTTTTCGGTCGAGGGAGTCAGTGAACCCAGAAACGTTCTTTCATGAACGTCTTCGTGAATTTCCAGCCGAGTTTCCATATCTCGACTGGGTGGAGATAATCACGACGACGTGCTCGTCGCGCGAAAAGCTTCTCCGCAAATTTGGAGGTTAGAAAGAAGCAGAGCCAGGCTTTCGATCACGGACGGCAACGGGCGAGAAAGAGCTTTTGATGATGGCGAGCTAAACTGCTCAGCTGCTGAGAAGGCCGATCCATCTAATCCGTCTGCCAAAATAAACAGCGCGCTCGAACCTTTTTGAAAGAACAATCGATTATTAATTTCGAGATCTTCGGCTTGACATAACCTCAAGTAAGCCTCGCGCAACGCAAGTGCTAACTACTAATCTGCTAATATTGCGCAGACTTGTTAAGCTTGCACACACAATTTCGAAAAAATAGTTTTTATTTTTTCTTGTTGATTTGCGAAAATAATCTCTACAATTTTTTTCACTTTTGAATCGTTAATTTCCGAAATGTTGGAAAAATAAAATTTGAAGCGCAGAGCTAATAAAAAAATTCTGTTTTTTTTGTTAAAATATTTTGAAAAATTTTATTTCAATAATAAATTTCATTTATTCCTTATTTTTGGATTCTAAAAACATTAAAGTTCTATTTGCAGCTTTTAAAAGAGTAAAAATAAATCATAACAAATTGTGTGATCTAAACACAATGCAATTCCAAAAACCTTTATCTAATTTAAATATAAGCTTTGGTATTTAAACAATTTTTCTTGATTTGCGAAAATATTATTTACAATTTTATTTATAAATGTTAATATTGTTGTATTTTTACGTATAAATTAATTACATCATTTAGTAAATTACCGCATTTACTGGAAAATGGCTTTTAGTCGCGATTTTCTTAAAACTGTATAAATTCCTCTGTTTGTTTTTGCTGATTAAAAATCCGCGGAACACCCACATGGTTTAGCATAAGTAAAAGCAATGAGCCTAGATGCCTCAAATATTTGTGGTAAACGAGACTACATACATGAAACTATTAAACTTTATTAATTGTGACGCTATGGAGATTTTGTGAGTGAGCCAAACCTCTGTATGAAATACAGAGGTTTGGCGAAATGTGTTTACACATTTCAGGAGATTCCCCTTCTGGGCATTTTGGGCTCGGTTAGGTTTCATAACCTTGGGCGACCACGAACTGGTATGAGTTCTCCAGGCCAATTCAACAAACATGCAACTTCTACGCAGCTTTTACACTGGTAGTAATAGTAAATAGTACGCATCTTGTTAGGTATTTAGGTATAGCGTATGGTATATTATACCCTAAAATATGATGTTATAAAAGTTGCAGAAATATGTTATAAAAGTTGCAGAAACTATAGAATCTATACGACTGGACCGGAAACCCCACCCAACATTTAAAGTTTATTTTTTAAACTTTTAATTATTAATTAATTAATTATTATATATAAGTAATTAAGAAACTAATAACTTAGTTTTTTTCACTTGTACAAAATATTAACGAATTAATATTTTAAAAAATATTTCATTGTATGAGCGGAAAGAAAATGAAAACAAAATACAGTCTATCTTTTTAAACCAATAGAGATCGCGCGCTAATTTATATTTGTTTTCTTCATAAAATCGGTTTTATTATAAATATTCTTAGATTTTTGGAGCATGTGAAAAGTTTTTTGTTATTTGGAATCACAAGTCAGGATATAATAATAATAAATAAGTTTGGCAATAGGAAGAGTGTTCTACAATCAGACTTTGGACTTTGGGACTCTGTGCGAAGTACTCGATCTACCTATATAAATACAGAAGTTGTACAATACTACGGATTGAATTTTAGTTTCTTTAAGGAAAAGATTTCTCTTGCTAAGGAACTTATGAGTATAATATAATATTTTGTACATTAAAAGTAGTAGAATGGCTACAAATTGGAATCTGTTTTTTGCACCTCAGATTAGGATTTCTATTGTATTTCAAACACCACATAATTATATTCCACTACATTTAGCAGCATATTATGGTCAATTAGATAAAGCCAAAAATTTGTTAGATAATGGTTTAAACATTAACTCATCAGTTCAACCTGATAATTTTACACCACTGGATTTTGCAGTTGTCAATAATCGCTTAGAAATGGTTAATTTTCTCATTGAACGCGGTGCAGATATAAATCATAAGTGCGTGAGAGGCTTTACACCTTTGCTTTGTGCATCTCAACAAGGTCACTTAGATATAGTCAACACTTTAATTACACATGGAGCAGATCTTAATGCTAAAACAGATAAACTTTTTACACCTTTACACTTAGCAGTAGAGAATGGTTTCCCGGATATAGTTAATGTCCTAATTAATAAAAATTTAAATGTTAATGCTGCAAATATTTATCAGGTAAGGCCTTTACATGCGGCATGTTCGAGAAACTATTTTGAGATAGTAAAAACTCTTATTGCACATGGATCTGATATTAATGCTTGTTGTACAGGTCTTAATTTTAAAAAAGAAGTTGTTGCTAATATGACACCTTTGCATTATGCAGTATCATTTGGAAATTCGGATATGGTAAAACTTTTGCTTGAGAAAGGAGCAAATGTTGATGCTAAAAGTAGCAGTAGAAATACACCTTTACATTTAGCATCTGAAAGAGGTGTTCTAGAAATAGTAGATGTTTTACTTAATGCAAAAGCTAATGTTAATGCTAAGGGTTATAAAAATGTTACACCTTTGCACCAAGCAGCAGCTGGTAATCACTTAGAAGTAGTTAAATCTCTTCTTCTTATAAAAGGAATTGATGTTAATGCTGAAACTTTGGAAAAGTTTAGTCCTTTACATGTGGCATCTCAGGATGGTTATTTGGAAGTAATTAAGTTATTAATAGAAAAAAAAGCCAACATTAATGCTAAAACAAACGAAGGTTTCACACCTTTACATCTAGCAATTCAGTTCAGTAATTTAAAGGCAAGTGATTTTTTAATTGAAAATGGAGCAGATGTTAATGCTACAGATGATCAGAATTGGACTCCTTTACATAATGCAGCATATAATGGTTTTTCTTTAAACATAGTAAAGAAATTAATTGCAAAAGGATCAAATATAAATGCAATGATAAATAATGGTAGAAAAGCTATAAATTTGGCAGCAGGAGAGAATCATATTAACATAGTAACTTTTTTGATGAAAAATGGAGCAGAATATCAGTTATAGATAACTGTTAAAGTGCAAGATACTGCTCTATTTTTGCAACAGTCAAAAATCACTTAGAGATGGTGGAATTGCTTTTGAAAAACAGAGCAAATGTTAATGCCCAGATGACACAAGTTATACTCCTTTAGATTAGATTAGACAGCAAAACATGATCATGATCAGATTATCCCCTATTGAAAAATATAACTAATATAAGTGTGAAAGAAAATCAAAGTCAATGCACAAATTTGCATTTAGTTTCTCAATCTGTTCAACTTAAATTGATTAAAACTTTAATAATAAATGGAGCAGACGTTAATGCAAAAATGTCTGAAATATTTCAGAGCATATATTGCTAACAATATAAACTATTATTAGTCTATAAACAAAATTAGACAAGTTTATGAAAAATGTTTAGTATTAGTGTGACAAAACGGAATGAACAAGACTAAACAAATGTATTTTATTTATATGAATAAGTATTTAATTAATGTGAAAAATAACATTTATAAATACATTTTCCATTATTTTATAATAATTATTTTGTTGTTAAATAGTCATATTGTATCCTTTAATATTTCACATTTGATGAGCAACTTCACAGTAGATTAGACAACAGATTTTTTATTAAAAACATTACATTATCTATTTAAGTTACGTGATTGCAGTTTCAGTTACATTAACTTTACAGTTTTAGTTGTATTAAATAAGTTACTAGTTGTATTGTCTCTCCCCTTTTCCTTTATTCTTCAATAAAGCCTTTCCTTACACACAGTCCTTAAAAACCTCCCTTTTGTCCCGTTTTGCAGGTGTCGGCAAAACCGTAACAAAATATTACTTTTTCTCATTTTTACGAAAGGAACATAATTTTTTGATCTGTTGGACGTTTAAAAACAGTCAATTACCTGACAATTAGCTGTTAATTATTCTACATAATTCTTGAAGTTGGAGCCTGACTTGAGCAAGACCTGAGTCAGACTTTTTTTTTACACGGGCTCTTTAATTTTAGAAACGGAGATTGGCAGATAATCAGATGTCCTTATTAATTTATCAAAAATTTAGTGTTGCTGTGGAAAATTGAAATCCTATTAACAGTGACTTAATTCGCAATTAATTCTTTTTTAGGGGTGCGTTATATGAGGAGCTCAATAACCCGTTGAGCATTCTGCTACCAACATCATTACTTTCTGTAGGTATATAAAAAACATAGGCAGTGTGGCGACAAACCAAGTAGACCTACTCGAATTCTGCTTTGTGCGGATCTTCGTATACGAGCGTACGAGCTCCCCCCGCTTCTCGCTTGCCGCAGCGTGCTTTCTTCTGATTACGGGTCTGCCTCTCTGTACCTGTACTACCTATATACGATACCTTGCGATCTCTTACACAGGCGCATAATATCAATAATAAGCATTTACAACTTTTAGAACTTGTCACCAAAGCACGTTAATTCAAAAGTATTTGTTATTGTAGAGCTTTAAATAGGGGATGTTTTATTTGATACAAATGGAAAATAGGTGAACTCAAATCGACAAAAACTAATTCCAGTTCAAGTTTTATTATTTGATTTATAATTTAAAGTTATTATAAATATAAATTTTTTCAATATTTACTTTTTGCTTAATCATTCTTTAGGTGCAATTTACAATTTTAATCTAAGTTTTACGTATCTCTTTTATTAATCTAATTTTTTGTACCCACAATTTTTTCAATATAATACAGGATCTAGTTAAAAATACTGTCTAGGTACCTTAAATAATTGAAGTATTATTTCTACCCGGCGACTCGCAATGACTAACGCTTTCTTTATAAATTATTTTGTAACATACAATATGCAACTGGTAGATGTGACGCGTTTACAACTACATAGAATAAAATAAATAAGATGGATGCACTGAACGTATCATTAAAAAACTCCCTTACGTTTCTAAAAATGCTCATTCAATGAACTTTAATTTGACAAGTCTCACTATCTAATTGGCACCAAATTTCATGATGAACCACAAGATACCACAGCAATTTTTTTAATAGTAAAATTAATTACAGATCTAAAGTAAATAATTTTTTATTATTTAAATATTTAAATCTAGTTTTTATATTAGTATTAAATCTACATTCATTTAAATATAATTTATAAATACAGATTTTCATTATAAGTATTCATTTACCTACCTATTGATCTTGTACTTTTCAAAATCTCTCGATTCTCGAGACTTGCGCGCTTCGATATCCCTCCGCACGATCACGAAGCTCCGCCGAGCTTGTGGTTGTGCCGTCTTTGTCTACGACCTCCAAACTTGATACTTGAGCTTTCGTCGTAAACTACTACGTATTGTTTTTTATACTCTTTTTATCCACGAACTTGCCGCACTCTAGTCAAACTGAAAGTTTTCCGTAGACGCTCAAGCAATAATAGGAGAGTGAGATTGTGAAACAGTTCAAAAACGCGACGTGAAAATGGGGAGGAAGAAAGAGGTGTTGGCACTGTTGTTGTTTGTTGCTATCAGTCTGAGTAATGCTGAAATTTTTTACAACATTATCAACAAGCAGGATGACCCTTGTGCTCAGAAGTGTAATGAGGGTCCGTTACCACTTTTACATGTATGTATTTTTATGATTTAGTTGGTGGTAGTTGGGGTGTGGAACCTATTGATTTCATTATTTACAAAATTGTTTTGCTGGCAATAGCCGGAGACAGATCCTGGTGAAAAATTTGTCAAGGCTTCCTGTCAGAGAGGATGCAGGTTCTATAACTTAGTTGACCTTGGCCGTGAATTTGAGACTAACTATTTTAACAATAGTCTAGATGCCTGCAAGTCTAGTGAGTAAATTCAAGAGTTAACTACTTTATTTAATAAACTAATAAATTTATTCTAACTAATAATTTCTTAATTCTTAGCTTGCAGTGAAGCATATTTAGATATGCAGAATATGATAGCCTGCACAATAGGCTGTTCATTCATGGCAAATCAAAGAGCAGTCGGATTAACATCACTGTTTTCAATTGCTATACACATTGAAGATGGTATTCGTCCTCCAAATGTACTGTTAAATCCTAACGACCTTCCAGATAATGAGATTTTAAGTGATCCTGTGCTTGGAAAAGAAGCTCTGCCTGGATGGTGGTATTCCAACGGATTTAAATTGCCAGAAACTTACTTTAAAACA
This sequence comes from Ormyrus labotus, assembly GCA_035582975.1. Classification (NCBI taxonomy): domain Eukaryota; kingdom Metazoa; phylum Arthropoda; class Insecta; order Hymenoptera; family Ormyridae; genus Ormyrus; species Ormyrus labotus. The sequence continues at coordinate 14,768,052 of JAWWEO010000001.1, read as the reverse complement.
ATACCAATTGACTCTGGGGTAATTATGTAATTTAATAAAAGAGCAATAGTAATATTATCTATTATAAACAATTTGTAAACAATTATCAAAACTTCCAGACAGTAGATTACGGTGTTTCTTCAGAATATTTAGGAGAAAATGAAAAAGCAGCAACTCCAGGAACTGATTGGTTAGAGTGTGCCTCTCGCCATACAGGAATACCACGTTGGCTTTTAATACTCTCCATAGCTACAGCAGCACTTTCAGCTCTCTGGTTATACTTATTTCCAGAAAAATCAACTGATTCAGTTGAAAAAATAACTCTAGTCAAGCCATCTATTCCATGCAAAGTTGAATTACATTTACCTGACGAGGTTCCCTTGCATAAGAAACCACCTCCCAAGTATGACGAAGTGGTTGATACAAGTGATCCTAATTTGCAAGTTTAAAAAATAATGTGCAAAAGTAGTTGACTTTTATCTCAAGGAAATGTAATAATTTTAATGGTTATTGATATTTTTCTTATCAAAATTACTTTATTTTGTAGGTTTTCTTCTCTCACTTCTGAAGAAATTTTAAATTTGAAAATAATTTAATATTATATTATACTATATTATATTATTTTCTCATAAAATATTCATTCTTAATGTATTTTTTTAAATTTAAAAGGGTTAATGTTAAAAGCTATTCCTTAAATTTTAAAAAGCTTTTCCATAATTTACAAACAAAAAAATTACATAAATTCATTAATAGGAAAAAAATAGTTGTATTTAAAAAAATGGATAAAAACCAGACACTTTTATACACCCTCCTTTAATACTCTGAAAATTATATCATGAGTTACAGAAGTTTTTTTGAATTGGATTTCTTTCTTTATCCGATGTATTATAAACTTTGTGCTTAAAATTAGTTGAGAACTCCAAATATTTATATTTTTTAAATTTGTTAAATTATTTTTTAGTAAAAGATTTTTCATTTAGAAACGTTATACTAAATTCCAGTTTAAAATCATAAAAAAATTAAGTTAAACAGTTGAAATACACTTTTACAAGACTTCAATTTCTGTATAGAAAATACAAAAAATGAAAAACAAAAATTATCAGGTAGTTTCATCTAAATATATTTAAGAACATTATCTTAATAAGATATTAAAACAATATTCGTAATAAATGATCTTTTGATCTCAACAAGTAGCGATACTACTTGTCATTGTACCCGTGAGTGACCAGCAGTATTGATTATGAATGATAGATTATAATTATAATTATATATTTAAAAATAAATTAGGTAGAATACTTAAATAACATATGAATGTGGAATATACCCTATTATTTCCATAAGAGTCTAAATGTACGACGTAGCTATTGATAAAATGCATTGTGATTTACTTAATTTCTTTGAGAAAAAAACAAAACAATCATAATTACAACGAAACAACGGCATTAACATGCATTTAATGTAAAATTATTTATAATTTTGTAGAACTGTGTTAAGTCTGATGAAGCTAGTGATTTATATCGTAAAATTTCTTTCCTTAATGAAAGTGTGATAAATCTACATTCTGTGATTACACGTTTTTCGTTTGCTTATTTGTATTAAATAATTTATTGAATAAGATACTCTTGAAGAGCTTTGAACTTAATTATTCAAATACATTGTGAACTATTCATGTTGTAGTTGATTGTATTAAAACAAAAATTGTACGGATATGGGAAAAAATAAAGAACTCACGTAAAATTTTAAGTGAAAAATTTTTATCTTACAAGATTCACAGTCCTTATACTAACAGTTTTTTACACCATTGTATAATACAAATATTTTTTGCATCTCGATTATTCCAGCAAGATATAAAAATGTGCTTCAGAATTTTCCTACTTAAACTTAATCTTAAAAACAATACAATACTAAAAAAACAAACTATTTAATGCGATATTTACAGCTTACTTTTTAAGAGTATTTATAACATTAAATAAAAGCAACTTGAATCACGTCTATGGAAACAATTTACAGTGAATGAATTTACATAGGTGATCAGTAACACAAGGTGTGTTGATTAGGGACCAATCCTAAAGCCAGTAATACTTCGGGTCATCTTTTCGTAATTGTAATTTTAAAACATGTCTGTAAATTTTTAAAGCTGGTCCCAGATGTAGATCAAATTCACTGAGGACGTCTTTTCTTTTAAGAAGCATTAGCGAGTGCCCATCAATTTCCTGAAAAGGATAAAGAGTGTTAATTTATTTTGCTTTTTTTCTTTTCTGTTACAAAAATGTTATTATGTACCTGATTTCTGAATACGTCTGCATCCTTAGGAAACAATCTCGCAAAATACTGGTATACTTGTTCTGAAGACCAATCAGATGCATCTGGAATATTTGGATCAATATTGATAGTGGAATTTTCGTCTTCCATAGTTTCTGTAGAGTTTCTAGTTGGAGATAAATGTCTCGTTAAAATAGCTGCTGCGATAGAGTTATTCGAGTGTTGTTCGGAATTGCTATTGTTCCAATTATTGCTAGAGTTTTGAGATGATTTATTATTGATACAGACGACGGACTGTTTTTCAGCTACTTGCTTTTCAGTGCAGTTACTGCACTGCCATTTAATTTTAGATGCAGGTATACGAGGTGAGTGACAAGCATGATGGTAAGCTTCACCACAGCATATACATATTGTCATAGGGCCCTTTAAAATAAAAATTTAAGAAATAAACGGTTTAATTCAATATTTTAAATACTCTGTATTTAACAGATTGATTATTCTTACCACTTCTGAAGTGTCATAGCAAATACTGCAAGTTTTGCAACCATTGCATTGCCAGCCAACTGTATGCTCCTTATTCTTCATTTCATCTAATGCACATATACACGAAGGATGCGCTGTAAAGAAAGATATCATTAAATAAATACTAATCAAATGTAAGTTTAAAAGAAGTATTAAATAAATATTAAATTAAAGCTTTACCTCTGACCGTACAATCGCGACATCCTGTTAAAGCTTCTTGTTTGTCCTCATCACATAAACTACATTCCTTTGCGGAATTGGTTTTTGGTGGAGCTTCTTGGGAATCTTGTATTAGAGCCAACTTGGCAGAATTGGGTTGTCTGCCTCTCTTCCTTTTTACAACCATGTTATCTGAAGGATCGAACACTTTTCTTGCCCTCTGCAAATTGTAAGATTTTAAAATCTATTATTTTTTAAATCAGTTCTAGATTAAGACAATTAAATAAAGAATTACTCACTTTTCTCCTAGCACTTCGACCACTAGTATTACCATGTGTAGGTGAAGCATTGGCAGAGCTCCTCTCAGCATCATCTCCATCTTCACTCAATCTATCATTTGTATCGTCTCTCTTATCATCATCTTTATAACTTGGTTCTCTCCTATATTCTTCATACTTAAATACTAAATCAGTTGAATCATCGCTTCTGACACAAAGCCTCTGCTTTCTCTCAGTTTTAGACCTCTTGTAATTAGTCTGTAATGTTTGAGTTGCAGTCTTTTCATCTTCTTTATCTCCACTTAAAGGGGTTAGCGTCCTACCATTTTGCTTAATACTGTCATCTTTACGGCATCCATTGTCAAGTTTGCCTAAAAAACAAAATACATTACATTACTGCAACTCTACCAAAAATTATTCTAAAAAAATGAATCTAAATTTTATTTCACTCACCATTTATAATCTTGGTTCTATTCTCCTCTTCCTCGCTCCTCCGGCCCACAATAATCTCATAGCAATCTTCCTTCTTCATGGACTCAAGAATCTTCGGGCTATTCCTGGAGCCCTTAACACTTAACCCATTGCCATGTTGTTCAGTAAATTGTTCATATTGTTTAAGATCATAGTGACCACGTGGTTCTTTGTATGGAGTGGAGGTTTTAATTTTGGATACAATGTCACCGTTTTGTTGCGCTGCAACAGCACCGTTGCTGCTACTATCCACGAGACTGTAATTACCATTTGAAAGCCTTGCTAAATTGCCGTTGGCCACTTCTTTGCCCAAAAAGTCCTCAACCATCCGGCGGGATGTCGGGTTTGACATGCCGTCTAACAAATGCTCAATTAGCCTGCAATAAAAAAAAAACGAAAACATTCACTCGATGCCATTATAAAAACAATGCGAGATATAACATCGCTGCTTTTTGTTTTTGTCGTAAGGTTAGAAAGAAAAATGTTATTACATGAAAAAAATTAATCGAGTTTATGAACGAACAGTTGATGAATGAATAACGAATGTTTATTCTTTTTACGTAATGTCGAGTGTTTAGTTTGTTGCTCGAGCATAACCTATGCACTAAACGAATTAAGTTAATTGCATAAAAGCAATCTCGTATAGACTTTAGTGTCCAAAATGATTTTCTTTTTAATAGTAACTTACATTATACATCAAAAAAAGGCTCTTCTAACCTTAATTATTTTGTTCAAAAAAATATTAACAACAATCAATTTTTCATAAATACGCAAACTCATACTCGACACTAATATACAACTGCTCTCCACCTGTATATTACGCGACTATATGTTCGTTCTTTTAAAAAATAAAAGACTCGCGCCGATTTATTTTATATAAAATTTTATAACGAATTGGGGGTAAAATTTTTAAAAAAACTCCGTTCTTTCAGCCGAGTTTATTCCCTACAGAAATGGTACCAACAGAGACACGCTCTCGAAAAGTCACTAATAACGTTTGCTACACCGCACAATGGTGGCCGCTTTTCTGCGCAGCGTACTTTTCTGCTAACTCGGACGAATGAAGGTGCAGGTACAGAGACAATTGAATTACGCTGTAAAAGCTGCATCACGACCTTTTCGTTATTGTATTAATATTGGGAATTTTGTAATCTAGTTTTAGGAAAACTACCGGGAGACGAGTTTGCCGGTTAAAGTTGGTAATAGTGACTATGCTTTATAACTATGCTTCCCTTTCAGGGTGTGAATGCTTTCGATTCTTAAGTTTAATGTACGTACTTTAATTTGTTAATTGAGATAGTAATGAAATAATAAGTCCATAGTCAGCTCAATTAACGATAGTTATTATATAAAAATAGTAACAATCCATTGATTTTAAAAAAACCATAAACCCCGCAATAAAATTTACGTTTTTCAAATTTAGAATTTTTTGTTTTACACTGTCAGTATCACTTTATTGCCAAATTCTATCATAAAATAAGGAGAAGGCACATGTTAAAATTGAATTTTAAAACATTTAAAACCCAAGATAGCTAAACGTCTAAATAAATTTTCAGTGCCTTTTTTTCAATAGGAAATTAAACAGTTTTTTTCTACCTGTGTTTATTTGGAAAACACGTCTTTATCCTCGAGAATCAATAAAGTTCAATTATTGTTTAAATAAATGATTTTCAAGAAATTTATTTTGAGTTAAAAGTTCAACATCGCGCGTTCATTAAATGAAGTCTCTGCAGATTCATTTTTTCCCCAATTGCAGAATATTTGAAATTCGAGCGTCTTTTCTGTCGAATGAAAAAAAAAAAGAAAAAAAAAACAATTCACTCCTTTTCAAAGCCGCCGTCAAAATACTCATTGTCTCACCTAAACGCAGGTACCCCCTGCTCCAGGTAATCGGGCTCCTCGACGACGAGCTCGGCGACGGCGCCCGACACCAGGCCCGAGTTGATCTTCTCCTTGACGAATCCCTCCGGTCGGTTCTTGTAGAGCTGGAGCCTGGTCCACTTGCTCGCGTTCCTGTAGCTGGTGTTGCCCTTGTAGTCCACCTGTATGACCTTCTCGGTCTCGATCAGCCGGTGCAGGTCGGCGATCGTGTCGCGCGCGTCGACCGAGAATTTGCGCAGCAGGTAGTTGCATATTCGGTCGGCGTCCGGGCGGGCCTTGCGTCTGCGCAGCTGGTCGATCGCCTCGAGGATCTTCTCCTCGTGGGCGATCTTGCCGCCGGCGTTGTCCGGCTGGCTCTGGCCGCTCTGCTGCTCCTGCTGGAGGGCCGCGGCGGCCGCAGCGGCCGCGCTCTGCTGATGAAGCCGCTTCCTCGGCGTCTTCTCCACGCTGCGCTTCGCTCCCGAGCTGCTCTTCTCGGACGTGCTCGCCATTCTGGACTGGAGAGAGAGAGAAGGTGTTCTGGGTTAGATCGAGAGGTCGGTTCGAGTTAATTTTCGAAGTACTAAAAAATAGTATTAGAGGCGACGTTTCGCCTCGGCAAGTGCTAACAACACTGACCGATGGTCGGGAGACAGACCGCTACTAGATTGCACGTGCTCGGAGCTTAGGCCGTGAAGCGCCCCCCTTCCCTCCGCGAGCGGCGATGCAACTATAGGTGCCGCCTCGAAAATCCCTGCCGTAGGACTTTGAAAACATGACTTTTCGGGGTGGTAAACGGGTGTTTTTCAAGGTTGGATTTTTCTTTGCGAGGTGCTTGAATGGTCGATTTCGCAGGCAAGCCTCCAATTTTCAGCCGAGGTACTGTATATTCGCGGAATTTACTTTGATCTAACAGTCGTCGGAGGATTGATCGAGAGAAATGCAGTAATAGATCTGCGCCCAAAAAAACAAAAAAAAAAAAAAGCAAAAATAATTTCGACTCCCACAGGAGTTTCTCCCCGAGAAATTTCAAGCGAAAAGTGCGACGCGCCGCCATATTTCATACCTCGCTGCTCCGCGTCTCTACTTCAATTTTTCAAAAACGTTCGAAATATTAAAATTCAAATATTGTCGAACGACGCCGCTGTTCGTTACCATATACGCAATTTTGCCGTTGCAACGTTTATTCCCGCGCTCCAAGTATACACGCGCATCTTCGTCCACCGCTTTGAAAGCGCTACATAACTCAATATACGTAAAAGTATAATTAATCAGTTTATAAAGGAGCGCCTCGAAAGCGGAAACCCTTCGCCCACCTCGAGTTTCCCTCCAAACGCCGACGACGCGCCGCGCCGCGCGGGCGCAACACACCGCGGGGCGAGAGATGCCTTCCTCTCTCGGCCCAAACAAACAACTCACGCACACGCGCGCAAACACACACCGACAGCCGCCGCCGCCGCCGCTGCATCGGAGCCGGGCGCGCGCGTCCGAGGCACGGCGACTCGCTAAACGAGAGAGCGCCGTTCGCGGCTCGCTTCCTCGCGCGCGGTTCTCTCCCGACTAATTCGCGCCCCCTACACATTACCCGACGAAAGAATGCAATATATAACACGGCACGCGGCCGCTCTCGCTTTTTTAACGTCGTCGTCGCCAACAATGGCCGAGCCGGAAGAACGCCCCGCGTGCGCGCGCTCGGGCTTCGGGGCAAAAAAAAAAAAAAAAAAACACCGCGGAGAGACGGAGAGGGAAGAGGGAGGGCTCCCCCGACGACGCCCGCGTTTTTTCGACGGAATCCCGACGGGATGGATGTAGTCAAGGTCGAGCTCGCGCGCGTTAAGGAGATTTTAGTTCGGAGAGAAAGTGTAAATACTAAGGGATACTTTCTGTCTTACGTGTAAGCGGTGCGAGTTGGGCGAAAGCACGTATTGTAAATAGTCGGCGAGGCTTGCCGTATGATTGAAGTGTGCGATTAACGTTTTTGAATGGGAGGCGCAAATGTGAAGATTTGTAAACGATGAATGTAAGAGTATTCGGCAAAGCGCGTAAATTTTAACTTCGATAGAACGATATATAAAATTGCATGTACTTGTTAACAATGCTGTAAATAATTGGTAAAATTTCTTGATTCAGAAATTAATAGTCTTCCCTCGCAAGATGCCGAAGTAATTGATTTAATTTTATATATATTAAGACGTTGGCCTTTAATATTAACAACGCGTTCACTTTTTCTACGTCCGCTCGCGCGATTAAAAAGAAAACCGAAAAAAAAAAAAAACGAATTAAAGATTCGAGCAGACTCTTAAATTACTCGCGCTGTAATTGCAGAAGTTTAAACAAGCCTATTCTGCAGCTCGCATGTCGCCTTTCATTTTTCAGCAAATAGCCTCGAAACTTTCCGCGTTACATTGATAAACCCCCCTTTTTTTTTCAATCCCTCGAACACCCCTCTAATTACATACGCTCGAACTGCCGCTTTTTAGAAATTCCGATAAGCCAATCAACCCATATATTCGCGCAAAAACCAACACCCCGACCTTTACATAAGAAAAAAAAAAAACACCAACCCGCGTCCCCTCGCCCCCGGAAAGATCGTCATCCCCGTCGAGGCGCGAAACTCGACGAACTCATAAACCGCCCCAATCGATCCTTCGCGCGGCCGAGTTTCGATAGCGGCGGCGGGCAGCATCGTTTTCCGCACCGCGCGTCGTCGTCGTCGTCGCCGCCGGCGGAATATATATCGCCAGCCGTCGACTAAAGCGGAAGAGCCAAGTTTGCCCGCGCGGCGCGTCTCGTCAAATTGACTTTAACGCTCGCCGCTTTTCTTTCGAGGCGCGTGTGCACGCTTTGAAAAAGTTTTTCCACCCCCCCCGGCAGCGCGGCTGAAAAATGGAGCGCCGCGATTTTGCGGAAAGTCCCCCCCCCCCCCCCCCGCCGCCGCGGTCGAGCCTATCGCTATATATCGCGCGACGAGGTTTTTCATCGCGGAACTAGTTAAGCGAGACTGGTTAAGTGCGTTTATGCATACGGTTTTGTTTCTGATTTTCAATTTTTCAGCGTCGCGAGATACTTTTTTTTTCATTTTTTAATTACGGTTTATCGCTCGGATAAGCGCGATTTCAGCGCGGCGTAAAAAGCTATTCAAATTGATTCGATAACTTAATTATACGTTGGGCAGATTTTCTGCTAATTGTGTATAAAAATAAAAATCAATGTACATTATTTAGCGCAACACAGACTGAACGAGAATTATAAAGATAAGACGTTTTAATATATATCTTTCACATCTGCGCAGGCGCACTCGGCGAATTTCGAGGGGGATCGCGATTTGTTTGAGCGCAAATTAAAGCCAGATTATCTCGAGTTCAATCGGAAAGGCCTCAGATCCGCATTGAAGCTAGAGGTATTGAAGAATCGCACCTCTAGATTTCCGTCTTATGAAACCCGAGGTTTATATACACTGTAAAAACGTCAGAGCGCGAAACTATGGGATTTCCGACGATGACAAAAGCGGGGTAAACAGTTTTTTTTTCTTTATAACTATATTCATTACGCAATTTATGCGTAAATTGCATTTCACGCACGCCAACGTTATACGAACGAGCGACCATCCAAACAAAGAAATCGCTCAACTTACTCACGCCCCGCAATCTACCCTCGCGTCTTCGCGCTCACGCGAAACTCAACATCTCCCGTCGCCGCGTTCGCCTCTGCCCCTCGTCGCAGAGAAAAGCCGATATTACGCCCGGCGCTACCAGCCGCGCCGCGCGGCCGCGTCTCTCTCTCTCTCTCTCTCTCTCCGCGGAGAGCGCGTCGTCGCCAGTTTCAAAAATCAGCCCGTGCGCCTCTCTCCTCGGCGTTTCGCATCGGCGGGCATATCGCATCGTCTCCGAAAAACCGGCCCCCCGCCGACTCGCGGTGTTGCTGCATGCGCGCGCTGCGTCGGTTCGTTCGGCTAATTGAGCTTTTCTCCTCTCCTCTCCGCGCGCCCCGCGCGCGCGCTCCGAGAGGAGAGAAGGCCATTTCGGCCGGCGCGGCGCGCGGCGCGATCGCGCTCCGAGACCGATCGATAAAGCTGTGCTGCTGCCGCTACTCTGTGGCTCGGCTTTTTCTCGCGCCGCCGCCGACTGTTGCGCGGACGCTGCGCCGTCGCCGCCGAGAGTCCAAGGACGAGCCGCGCGATATTTCGATATGTACGTGTTGTATGCGCACTTTGCACGAGATGATTCACGATGTTCACGGGGGTTGATGTTTTCGATTGTCGTCGCCTCGGATTCTGAGGGGTGACGTCATCGGCCGGCGCTGTATTTTGCCCCGACGGAGGATTATATCGCCTCGGCTGACGTAATTCGAGCCGAGGTTCTCTCCGCCGCGGAACGTTTTCGACGTCTCTCGGATAAGGGGGAGATAAGGGATAATATTTTATTTTGTTTCGCGTTAATTGCCGCCGCTTTGCGTTATGCAGCTTTTTTTTTTTCTTTTTTGTTCGCCGAGCCACTCGACCCGCTCGCTTCCCTGCCTACTTGCGTTCTGCAATAAAAATCGATATAATCGAGACGCCGGCGATATACGTGCAATTCAGCGAAGATAAGGAACGGGTAAACACCGAGCGAGAAATACAAAGAGAGGCGGTCCCGCCGCGCGTTATATCCTCGCGCGCCGACCGAAGAAGGCAACCAGCGCGCCGGGGAGGAGAGGAAAAAAGCCGATGCCGAGCGCGACGTGCTGCGCTTCGGGGAACCGGATTCAACGCCTTTTCCGACGCGTCGCAACACACACGTGACCTCGTCCTCCCCGCGGCAGAGCAGCCATTCCGCCGAGAATCCTAAGCCTTGTGTACCCGCGAGATTGTGATCCTACGGCACCTGCACACCGAGCTCGACACTCCCGTGTTTTGGGGCTAACGACCCGTGCGTCTGCCTCATTTCGGCAGCTTCGCTCGGCGATTTTCCGAAAGTCGCGGTGTGTGCAACCGGTCGAAGGTCAATGTCGAGCCGAATACAATCTCGAAACGCATTAACCGCGCGCATGGAAACCAGTGCGCACTCAATTCCCGGCGCGTCGACCAAGAGAGAGAGATAGAGAGCGAGAGAGTTCCAATATATCGTTTGAAAATCCAGCCGCTCGACCGGTAAAGCAGAGGGATGGGGCCCAGCTTGCACCAGATCGCGAAGAGCGCGCGCGAGTGAGAGAGAGAGACAGAAAGAGACGAGAGGAAAGTGCACGAGTCGGGAGAGGCGAGTCGGCGCAAGCACGGTCGGCGGCACATGTGGAAGCGCAATATTCCTCTCTCCTCTCCGTCGCTTTCTCTCTCTCTCGCTCTCTTTCTCTCTCGACACTATCGATCGCATCGATTTCGAGGTTATCGCCGCTCTCACGTGGGCGACCTTATTCCTATATACCCTGCGGCCGCGTCCTTATCTCCTCGGCGAGAGGGAAGAGAGGTCGCAGGTTACTTTGGTTAAATCGCGTATTTTTAGCGGAGCCGCGCGGCTCTCTCGCTCCTCTGGAATGGAGTAGCCTCCGCAGCGAGAGGGAGAGAGAGACGAGACGCGCGCGCGACTCACGGGGAATTCGATCGCTTGGCGCGCGCGCGCGGCCCTCTCGATTCTCCCGAACGTCAAGAGAGCGGCTCGTGCACGAAGAGCGCGTTTGCGCCAGGCTATATACACGCACCAGGCACAGCACAGCACACCGCGCACACGGAGAGCAATGTGTCGCCGCTGCGAAAAAAGGAAGGGAGAGTTTCAGAAGTAAGATGCGCGCGGGTCTTTACGCGGAAAAGCTCGATAACTGGCGGCCCCCGCCGGCGACCTCCCCGGCCGTATATCACTTACATCACCGTCCGCGGAGAGGAGGCGACAAATCGAACGCCACACGCTGTGCTGGCTAAAGGCCGCGGCTCTCTTTCTTTCTCTCTCTCTCGCTCCGCAACCCGCTCCGCCGGCGGGCGCGGCTTTTTAAGCGTGCGCGCACACCGACCCCCTGCACACCTTCTTTATACCTTACCTACTTTCCTCCTCGGGGCGGCTCTTCTGCCTTTTCACACCTTCCTCCTCGCGGTGAACGCCGAAGCCGCTGCTTATTTTCCGCCTCTTCCGAGATGGAGGCTGAGAGCAGTGTGGTGGTGTGTTGTGTAGCGCGCGCGCGGCGACGGTCCGAGCTGCGAGAAAGAGCTGGGATGGAAGAGAGCTGAAGCTCGGCGCCCCCAAAAACTGTCGACGCTACGGCGCCCGGCGCGAAACTGAGCAGCCGCGAGAGAGCGAGCGCGCACTATAACACACAGAAGGTAAAATCCCCGCCGCCCGCCGCCTCCGCTTCCCCCGGCCAAAGAAGCACTGTGGATGTGCGCCGAGCGAGCTGCGGCGGACTGGCCTGCCTGGCCTGCCTGCCGACTGCCGCCTGTGCCGCTGCTGCCGCCGAAAACGAGGGAGCGTGACCGTCAGCCGGCTCTCGGCGTGACCGTTTGAATTTAGGGCGGCAGAGGCCGCGAGGGCAAACGCGGGATCGGAGCCTCGGGAGATGCTGTCTTTTTACGTCTGGATGGGAATGAAGGGGCTTGTTTCGTTCGGAGGAATATTAAGGAGAGAATAAAATGAAAAACGGACGGAAAGTCATGCATGTTGACGAGTTTTTGAAACTTTCGTTTTTTGATCTTAAGAAAGGGAAATTGTTGACTTATACAGCCTTTTTTTACTGATTGCATGGCTTATGCTTCTTGTAATATAAAAAAGTAGCAATAAAGGTTATATTTAATAAAATACAGCTAAAATTCCAAATTTAATCGTAAATTCTTTGGTTTAATCTGATAAAATCTTTCACTATAATTACGAAACATAGAAGATCTATAAATTCTAAATATTTTTAAAGTTTCTTACCAAATAAACCTTATTTTTAGATAATAAAATTAATAAATTACAGAAAAAAACTAAAAACCGCATTTTTAGTAATCTTACGAAAAAGTTCCACTGGTAACTCTGTTTTTTACCTGAAAAACGCCTAACCACTTTTTTTATGATAAAAACTGGCATAAAACCAGCATAAAACACGAGCGCAAAGCAATCAATCGAGGCGCACCTCGCTAAAATAAAAAGACAGCGCGCCGGCCGCTTCCGCAGTGACGGTCACAAAACCGCTCCTCGTCAGCTGGCCCGGGAGGTCTGTCTCTCTCATTCTCTCTCTCTCTCTCTCTCTCTGTTTCATCTGCGTCGGCATCTTTGTATATATAGGCCGCTCGGCATTTCCGTAAGACCCAAAAGGGCGCATCGGCCGATCTCTCCTCGCAACCCCCGTCGCGGCGTTGGTTTTCCTCTGCTACCCCGAAACGAAACCCCTCCGGCGAGCTCCGTGCCGCAGCGCAGTTCACCTGCATCGATTTTCCTCGCGCAGATTCCTCTGACGTGTCATTAGGGCAATGCATGCACGCCGCAAAAGAACGCGCTCTCGTTAGATGCAGCCGCGCTAAATGCACACATCTCTCCTTCGCGGAGGTTAAGACGGAGAGAGCGCGTTTCGTCGATCCGATTTTTTCCCCCTGCGTCGACCGCTTCGCAATCTGGACGGCGCGCGGCTCCTCCATTTTTCCCTCCGCGCATCCTTCGCACGCGAGCTGCGTGCTCCTTCCGTCGCGGAAATCTACAGCCGCTATTTCGGGTCCGCCGCGCGCGCGCCGCGATTTTCAGCCGCGCCGATGCCTGGAAATTGATTACGTAAGGCGCGCCTGCGACGGACGGACGGACGCGGCACGATTCTTTTTGCGAAAGGCAAGTCAGGTGCGGCAGAGAAGTTTTCCGGATGGTTGATAATATAATATGCGTAGTTGCGTTTTCGTTAATGCGGCGATTGATTTGTACGCTCAGGCGCGGTTCTTCGAATTCTGGGATTCAAACGGGAGAGGTTTTGTTTAGTAGTGTTATGCATCTTTTGCGGAATTTTATCAGCTGCGTTGAGTATGTAGATAGTTGAGTTCGCGTAGGTATATTGCTAAAGCGGTCCGGGTTATCATTCGAATGCAAAAAAAAATCTGCGTACAATGCAGGGTTATTGGATGGACCGGAAATGCGGCGCGAAAAGCGAACCGGAAGTATATAAAAAAAAACTTAAAAATTGAGTGTTTCAGTTTTCTGCAAATGTATATTTTTGTAAATTTTAGTAAAGTTATTATTTTTCGAGTTTTATAGTAACTCAAAAATATTATTAAAAAAAAAAAAAAAAAAGAGGGCACCTGCCAGAATTTATAAGTGAAGCAAAAATTAAGAGAATGGAGGGAAAAGGAAAAAGGGCTGCTTCTCACTAAATTTCAGATAATACAAAGTATTAATTGAAAAAACTTCACTTTTTGGTTAAAAATTATAAGTTTAATTTGTAATTAAATAGAATTGGGTCAACAGACAAGCATGCCTTTAAAATAAGAATGTAGAACGAAAGTTACCTTTTTAATTTATTCGCGCGGTAATAGAATGACAATCTTCTATTCGAGCTTTCATAAGACCTTTTTTTCACAACCAGTCACGAGAATCAAGTACAATTAGTTTTAATTGTCAATCTGTACTACAGTTTTACTTCTTTTGATATTTAGTTCATTTCCAATTCACTTCCTTTGACTTCTGGTCCAGAATTTCCGTTGCTGTCTGAGCGTCCGCGTTTAACAGGGTCAATGTCTGTTACATCTAATATATTTATTATTATATTTATTTCTATAATAGATATAATAATATTCAAATATTAAAAGAACTCTGTGTTAAAAATTTTACGGAATTAAATTTAATTAAACAAACTTTTGAATGTAATTCAAATGTTTGATAAGAAAATATATTTTACTTTACAAAAATTATATGATTATACCTAAAAGTGTTATTGTAATTATTAAAATCTAAAAAATCGGATACTTTGTTTAACAATTTATTTACTAACAAACTAATTAAATAATAATTTATGCATGCCTATAAAATCTATTTTTTTTTTTTTTTTTACATAATACAACTGTTAACAGCCAATACCAATATTATCAGTTAATAAATTAATCACAGAAATGTCTTACCGCAAAGGCATATATATTTTCTGAAACGCACGCGCTGATGGCGCTTAGACTACTATGTTATTCCACAAGCGTGCATCCGACAGAGATGAAGCGATATTTTGAATCACTTTTGCACTGCTTGCGGGGCTTTTGTAGTAAGTCCTGTATGACCTGTATCTTCAATGAAAAATTGCATGCACAATTGAATACTATTTTATTACGTAGCCAAATATGACTCAATGATTTTTAAACAATTTATATCAATTTTATGAAAGAAATGAAAACATACTAAATATTGACAACTTAAAATAATGACATTAAAAAAGTAAATCAAAATAATGAAAAAAATTACAAACAAAGAGCTTAAGATATTTTTTATATAAAACATTTTTATTTAAAAAAATTATTTATAAAAAACTATATTAAAACAGCACTTTGATTAAAAAATGTTAAAAGTTCAAAGATTAAGTAAAAAAATAAGCTTATTTAAGTAAAACGCACGAAGAAGTTTTAGTTCATTAAATTAAGTATTAAGTACACTTTGCACGTCATTCATGCATAATTCTCCTTCTCTGGGCCGGTTTGGATACTGTTAGATCTTCCAAATTTTGTCATCTACATTAAAAATAATCTAATATAACATATTTGTAAAGTTTTATGTTTTACAAAGAAAAAATTATTCTCCATTATAATTTATTACCAGACTCATTGATTTACTTTTGTTAACGAGTTTGTTGCAATTCTTTAATGGACTTAACACCGACTGTCGTTGAGTTTTCTTATCCGTGGAAATTTTCCCGGGACCAGTAGTGTTTGGAGGAGATTTAGCAGTCTTCAGGTAAGTCGTGGAATAGGTTCGTACTCTCACAGGTCGCGGAGAATATTTGGGAAGTCTAGATTCCTTATCATTTTCAGAATTTTTTCTCAATGTACTTGGCCTTCTTTGAGGAGATAAAGTTCCTTCAGATCTATGATTTAAACTAAAAAAAAGAAACATAAATTGTTATGAAAATAATTAACAAATTAATTCAACTTATATTACTAAGCAAATAAAGCATATAATTTAGTACTTTTTAGAGTTAGTTTTTGGACAGCTGAGGCTTCTTCTCAAATTAGAACTCTCCGTAGACAAATTTACCGGAACTTTTTGTTGCATCTGTGCTTTCATATTTCTTATTTTTAGTGCTTCTGAACGGGGAGTTGAAGTCGAAACAAGTTTGGACTTGGTAATATTGCTATTTGAATTTGGTGTACTGCTAATTATTTTTATTACAGGAACAGATTCTGCTTTTGGGGGCGTGACAAGTCCACAGGTTGATTCACTTGTAGATGCTGAAATTTGAATTTAAATATTATCAATAATTTAGTTGCAAATTAAGAAATTGATAATCATTAAACATTGCATACAAATACTTTTTTGCATATTTCCCAAAGGAATCATAGCTTTAAGTGGTCCTTTTTTAGAAACAATTTCTGAATTTTGTTTTTTCCTTAATTTTGTCTTAATAGGTTCCATTGCTACTTTACCTAAAAGATACCATAAAATTTTAAATTTTATAAAATACTTAAATTTCAAGTAATTTCTGAATAAAACTAAAAAATAATACTTGTTGCCAAATTGGAATGAGATTGACTAGATTGCTGCTTAATTTCGGGACTTTTACTTTTCTTTTCCGAAACACGATCTACAAACCCTGGATCGCTTGGAAAACGTTTTTTAATAGCCAACAGCTGAGACCTTTGTTTTTCTTTGGCAGAAACTTCCAATAAATTATTACTGCTAGGTACTGGATTTATTGAAACGCTTCTTCGTTTTGTTAAAACTTCAAAAGATTTGTTCTACAAAAGAGAAACATTTATAAAAGTTATATTATACAAAAAATAAAGTAAGATTGATAGGTAAATGTACCTGAGATTTTACGCCTAAGCTTTGGCGACCTGGAGATTTGTATATTGAAGTTGCTGAACGATTAAGTTTGCTTGTCATCTTTTTTTCAGAGTTTTTAACAACCTTAGTATTATTAAATTTGTCTTTACATTTAGTTTTTATTTCAGTAGCTGCATTTAATACAGTTCCTAAATTTTTTAAAACGTCGGTAGTAGAATCTTTAGTGTTTTTAGTTAAAATTTTATTTAATGTACGTATAAGATTTACGGCAAGCTTTTGATCTTCTGTTGATATATCCAAATTTTCTACAGATTCTGAAGATCCTTTTCCATTTCGAGATTCATTTTTCTTAATCTCATTTATAAGAGCGCTTTCTTTTGATTCCGGTATAGTCTTTAATTCTGAGTTACCGTTACAGTAAACAATTTTCTTACTTTCAGAAACTTTTTGTAAAATATTAGAATCTGCATTGTTATCTGTAACAATATCTTCATTAGATATAGACATTTGTTTATTATCAGGTACGTTTTCTTTAGAATCTGAATTTTTATCAGAAGGATTATTTGTATTTTGTAAGTACACTTGTAAAATTTCAGTATTACTGTAACTTCCCACTCCTAAAAGTTTTTGCAAATCATCTAAAACTTTACAAGCATCAGAATTATTTTCTTCTTTAATTATTTTCTTTAAATCTAAAAGTAATGCAGCAGCAACTTCTTTCTTATTAACATCCTTTCGTTCAATAAATTCATTTTCCAATGCTTTAATATCATCTTTTGGAGAACTTTTTGACTTGTTATCAGTACACTTGTTGTCATCTGTGCCTGATGTATTCTTTACAGGTGAAGGAGGCAATTCAATTAAATTATCTACAACTTCATCATCTGATGGAGGTAAATCATCAAAATTCAACTGAGTTTTTGAAAAAAGTAAATCTTCATCATTGTCTGCTGTGTAAATAAATGTATTTAAATATTATACTTTTCTAATTGCTCATACATAAAATATAATTACAAGTAATAGTACATAAATTATACTTACAAGTAGAGCCTTTAGTTGGCATTTTTTCAATAGTTTGTGCAATTGCCATTGCTTCATGAAAAATGATGTCATTAACATCATCCTAAAATAAATGATAAGATTTTAAGTAATATTGTTATCGCTATTTTGTACATAAATACTTAAAGTAAGTTCTGCTACTTACATGAGGAACAGAGTTAACAGATGTATCAACATCAATGAGTTTTTCTTCATTTGGAACTATATTTGTATTAAATTTATTTTTCTCTGCTTCAGTTTCAACTGAATTTTCAAGTTTTGTAGGCCTTACTTTACTTCCTGACATTCTGGTCTTTATTTCATAAAATTTCTTTATTAAATCAGACTTGTCTGATTTTAATGGAGTTTTTTCCACTGCATTAGAACTTGCTGAACTTAATTGTGATCTACTAGCAATAAATGCTTCATTTGCATTGTCACTTAAAAATACAGATGAATCATAAGAGGAATTGCTTTGACTTGATTGAATACTTGATAATTGTGATATACCAGAAGTTGCAGAACATTCACTGTTAAATCTTTCTAATTTTCTCTTTGTAATAGAATCTGTAGAAATTGAGGAAATATTTGTCAGTCCAGAAATTGTTGAACTGTCACTGTTCAGTCTTCCCATTTTTAATTTATTTGTAGACATATCAAACTGAGTATTGTAGCTACTTAAACTACTAAAACCATTAAAGCTAGAACTTGGGTTGCTTCTTATACTGAAAGTTCTGAATGCTTTATTTAATGGATCGTCAAATAAACTAGACTGTACACTACCAAGGGAATTTGGTTCTTCAGAACCTTGGTCTTTTTTTGTATCATTAACTGATAAAGATCTCTTTTTACTCTGTTGTACATTTTTAGGTAACAAGTTATTTTGAGACATAGCCCTTGGTCGTGCACTCAAATCAGTGGACAGCAATTTCACATCTTTATTAGAATCTTCTAATAATGAATCATTCATATCTGAAGAATTTAAAATAGATAAATCTAAACTATCACTTCTTGGCGAAATATTTATAGAAGGTATTTTCTTATTATCACAATTCAATTGACCACTATTAACGTTATTATCTACTCTAGAAGTGCCAATTCTTAGCTTATTAATTGAAGTAAGCTGCCTGTTGCTTGACAAATTTTTTGGAATTAAAAAATCATTATAATCCATCAAGGAATCATTCATAGCTGAATTATTTAAAATTGACAAATCTTCAACATCATTTTTTGTAGAAACATTCATTTTACATATATCCTTATTATCACAGTTTATCAGTTTGTACATTGAACTACTATTGTTCAGTTTAGGAACTGTTGAAGACCTGAAGAGATCATTCTTTGATTCTCTGGACGCCCTTCTGCCAAAGTCCATTGCCTTCTCTGTGATCGTCTCAAAGGGGTCTTCCTTATTCCTCTCGTACTCATTGATCTTCTTCATGACCATATCAAAGGGGTTGTTATCTAAACTAAGGCGTTTATCCAAGAAGTGAGAACCTGCCTCACTTGGACTAACCCCATCCTGACTCTTGGATGTCTCTGGAGCGGGAATTAGAGGTGAAGCCAGCAGCAAACCCTTATTCGGGTTGGGGCTGTCGAAATCTATTAAGTCAGACATTTTTCCAGGTAGGAAATTCGTTTCGCACGTCCTCTTCTATTAACGGTCTCTTTTCTCGACCCCACTTCAATTTTTTTGAATGCTCTCACGCTGATGGTTAACTACATTACGGTGATTGTAATTTGTAATTGTGCGCACGCAGCAAATTAGATTAATTACATTTGCAATGCTGCTTTTGAAGACATTGAAAATTGTAAACAAACGTTCGCGAACCCAAGGACGTCGAGAAAAATGTTTGCTCACGGCGTCGCGCGTCGGTTAGAATTTCAACTTTAAATACCCTA
Organism: Ormyrus labotus; assembly: GCA_035582975.1. NCBI lineage: Eukaryota > Metazoa > Arthropoda > Insecta > Hymenoptera > Ormyridae > Ormyrus > Ormyrus labotus. The sequence continues at coordinate 14,748,677 of JAWWEO010000001.1, read as the reverse complement.
AAGGGTGCGCTTGCATCGGCGTTTCGAATTTCACATTCTGGATTTTGTTTTGAGAAACGATGGAATATAAAGCAACAGCTGATATGATGAGAGGCTTTAAAAAAGGATTTTAAATATTCTGAACTTGACAAAATGTTATTTTAGGTATACATATAAAAGGCCTTTAGGAATTTCTCTTGTCACCGGCTGCATTATTCGAAAGGACACTTTTGGAACGCGATCACTGTATATGGCCCGTCTCTTCTGCAACGAGTGCATTTTAAAAAAAATTAAAAACGTCATATTATCGAGCCTTCCATTTACAGAAGCCTACTGTAGCAGAAAAATGATAAAAGCAGGTTCGCCAAGTGATTAGATAAAGCTGCTAACCACAGAACTGGCATTGACGATTCTGGGCCCCTGAATTTATAATAATATTTTTTTGTATTCTAAATTAATGCATAATTCTTTTGTAATGTATAACATATGCAGAGTCTATAGCACTTAGAGTAGAATAAATGGTGATGGATCATCAAGTGACATTTACATTAAATAATTCATGATTTATAATTAATTATGGGGATACTTTCAAAATGTCATCTAATGAAAACTTTTAAATTTTGAATAAAATTGAAAAAAATTATTTTTATATCGATCCATAATTTTTTTATATCCATAAGTTTGAGTTTCTGATAATCTGTAAAGTTGGAAAATGTTTTTCGGAGTCTTTCTTGGTATCAATATAGCTAAAATAATTTGATTGATGTCGTGGAATTAATTAAGGAACTACTTTTAATTAGATCTACATTTCTCACTCTTGAATTTTCCGTGTGAAAAATAAATTTCATTTTCAACTAAAGGTGCCAATAACTAAAATTTTAACACGATCGAGATAATTAACTGCGCAAGGATTGCAGCCGTTATTTATTAGCTCCTCACGACTTTGGCGTGTTTTTCCCAAGTGTTCTCTGGGGTAAATCAGTAAAGAGAATAATAAGTAATAAGTACATTTTCCACACTCCGTGTGTAAAGTGCCGCTTTCGTTTGCAAAATTAGCTGATATGCCTATTTCCACTCGTCTCGCATTGAAAAATATTGTTCAAAATACACGTGTGCAAAAGACAGTAATATAAAATATTTATAGACATAAAGAAATCTACAATGAAAGTTAAAATATATATATACATATCTGAAACCGTGAAACAATATAATTTGCTAAATAATTTTCTCATAAATTATAGAACCATTATTTCTGCTTTAAAAGAAAATCCAATCAACATTTTTAACAAGCGGATTCAAACGCGAAAAACTACAGAGCTTGGGACGCTAAGCCCGTCATTTACCTATCGAAGTAAACAATTGATTAACTGAACGGATCGAACGAGGATTGTATATTGAGCAGAACGGATCGCGGAAGTGATTATTTTTCAAAATTTGAAACAAGTTTTTTAAAATCTGTTTATAGTAATCCTTCGCTTAAAATTTGATTTTACGGGTGAAAAAAAAAACAATGAAAACTGATAAAACGACCAACCCAAGCACCTACTTTCTCAGCGTAATTTTAAGCTCGTTGATGTCACGTCAGCTTTGTTAATAATTCCTCGCATAATAAACAGTTACCTTTACCGTCCTCGTAATCCCGACCGATCGAGCTCTTTTCTCCCTTTAAACTCTCCTAATAATTCATTTTCCGAGTTTAAAAGACAATCCCGAGAGCATCGCAGATAAAGCGTATAACCAAGTGCTATTGTTTACACTGATGCGCAATTAAGATAGGCGGCCGCGGTGTGTGTGTGTGCGCGCAAAGCCCCGCGGGGATTTATCGCGCGCACCTTTATGAATGAATCAGAGGGTAATCGGCAAATAAAAGTAGGTCTGGCTGTTTGCTTAATTACTTTCCCTGTCGCGTTCGAGGGCGACGGGAAAATATAGGTGGCGATATTGAAAAAACAAAAAAAAAAAAAAAGAAAACAACAATCCAAGTACGAAGAATGGAGGCGTGGAGAGAGGTTTCTAAAGAAAGTAAAGACACTTGCGAACTGTCGATCCTTTAGTACAATAAGTAGAATTTAATTTATATTAAGCCGAAAGATTCAATATTTTTTTTTCTTTTTTTTTTTTATAAAAAACATCAACGCGCTTGTATGAAAAGAAAAAATAAAGCTGGGAAAATACTCGTTGCAGGGAGAATCGCTCGGCGGAGAAGTGCCTCGGCGGGAGATCAGAAGGCGGAGGGTTCCGAGAGGATAAAATCCGACGTTTATTACACCCTCTCGCCGATATATCACTTGAGCAAAGTTTGCGGACTCCTGCCCGTGAAGTTTATACAGGACAAAGCGGGAAAGTACTCGGGCCGGCTCAATATTCCTCAGGTCATCTATGGGTATGAACGTTAACCGGTTTTTGGCCAATTTCTAACTTGTTTTGCAATTGAAAACGACAAATTCCTATTATTTTTTGTCGTTGTCAAATAATTAAATGCGTTTGCTCTTGAATATTTCAGTGTAACGATATTTTATCTTTTAAAACGATTTTCCAATTGTTTTTATTCAATTTTAGCTAAAAAAAAAAGGCTCTTTATTTAAAATACACGTTAACCAGCAGCCCAACTGATTTAATTCCCCACCAGGTTAAATCAAAAGACTTTCAAACCCGCAGAATTCTGCTGCTGGCGGCGTGCTTAGTGGCGCAATGCTGGGGCCTGCACCGAGATCTGCGCAACGGCTGGCAGAACAGCACGCGGCTGTCCTCGGGCACGGCGATCACCGTCACCTGCAGCGACGTCCTCGCGGTGATCAGCGTCGTCGTCGCGGCGATCTTCGGATCGCCTTTCCGATGGAGGCACCTTCAGGGCGCCCTCAACAAAATCGTTGACGTGAGATATAATTGCTATATACATACTCTTTGAGTTTTAGTGGAGTTCTTAAGGCCAGATTATTATGTTGCATTGTAGAAAAAAAAGATTTATTAAGGCTTGCTTGAGAGCGATGTGTGTTATTTGATAAAGATTCGTTTGATTCGCTGTATAGTAGTTTTATAATTGTTTAAACGAAATTTTATCTGCATAATTATTAAAAGTCTATCGAATTGCATTGCTGCAATTATAACTTTAGCAAAATACTTAATGAAAAGAAAACACGTGTAAATAGATAGAAGTAATTAAACGTATGCAACTAGTCAACTTTAATTTTTACACGTTTTTCGTAACTATTAAAAACGCTAATTTCACTAATTTAGCAAACGCTTGACAATGCCAAAAACCTCGCAGGTAGACGAAAAACTGGGCATCGTAACGTCGAAAAACCTGCGCAAGGTGTCGATCATCGTGATCACCTGCTCGTTCGTTTACTTGATCATTTTCTCGATCCTCGACTACATCTCTTGGAACATGTCGTCCGAGAGGAAGAACATCAAGGAGTACGACGACAAGGGCCCGATAAATTACAGCCCCCTGTACTTCATGTACGTCGTGATAATGACCTTCGAGGTGCAGTACGCCCTCGTGCTCTTCAACGTGGGCGAGAGGTTTCTCAAGCTAAACAAGACCATCGAGAACCTGACCAAGGCCAACAATATTATCGAGTACTTTCGGAAAGACATGGGGCTCGGTGAGCATCGATTGGTTTCTTCGGAAACACGTTTTTTAGCGGTTGATTTAACGAAATTGGTGTAAAATGCGTATGGTATAATAATGTAGAGCAATTTTATAAGAAGTTATTTTTTTTGAATTAGCAAACGGTTTCCTATAAATCATTTTTTCACTAGTAAATGAAAAAAATTTTAACTAATAACTGATAATTTTAATTTCTGTTTTAAAGATATTTATTAACTTTTCGGCTTGATTTTTAATCTAAAGGATTTCTCATTTCTTATAATAAGAAAGTTTTGATAACTTTAGAAGAAAACAAGGGGCGCCATGTGGCGTGAATGTTCTAGAATGTAACACGTGCAACTGATATCGTAATAAAAACGTTGCGCTAAATATTAGAATAAATAATTCATTTTAAATTAAGAAATAGTTACACGTGCATTTGAAAAAAAAATTAATTTTCTAATATAGCTAAGGTTCATTTTGTAATAGTATTTTTGTACAATAGCTGCCCCAGAACCACGAAGGGAATTACCTCCAAATGCGTCATTCATTTCATCTGATATTGGACATTCTCGAGTGCGCCGAACAAATAAAGTTTCGGATTTTATTGTCTCTGGCGAAGGTAATTTCACTGTTTTACGCGTATTTTTCACAATAGTAAAATTTCATTCTATAAAAAAATTGTAAAATATTTCATTAAGACGATATTACATTTTATCGTATAGACTATAAAAAGTAGAATATAAAGGATCTATATATAAACATTGCACCCTTGATAATTATATTTATTCAGGAAGTGGCAGTGCTTCGGAAACGATCGATCAGCTAATAACGCTGCACGGGATTCTCTGTGACAGTATTATTGAGATTAATAAAGCTTACGGAGGTACTATATTAGTGGGCACGACCAGTTGTCTCATCCACTTAATAATAACACCCTACTTCTTGTACACTGAAATATACAACGAAAACCGAAGCAGCTGGCACGTCCTTACGCTCCAAGTCTTCTGGATCATTTTCCACATTTACAGGCTTTTACTATTCGTGCAGCCTTGCTATATGGTTGCTGTTAAGGTACTGAAAAATTTCATCGATGAAATTGATGATTTTTGAAACGAACGTGATTTTTTGCGAAGGCTAAAGTTACTGGAGCGTTGGTCAGTCAAGCGTTGGCTAGTAACTGGAATCCTGACGCGAAGAAGCAGCTAGAGATATTTTCTTTACAATTGCTGCAGAGGCCAGTTGAGTTTACAGCATGCGGACTTTTCTTCTTGGATAGAGGATTAGTTACATCGGTAATAAAGATAAATATTGTTAAATTCTCAGATGAATTAATAATATCGTTGCCGATTTCAGATTGTGGGATCAGTTACCACTTATCTTGTGATACTTGTTCAATTTCAATACGCTGACGACACCAAAGGAGCACAGCATATGTTAAAGAATGCGACATTACTGTTACAAAACGCTTCAACTTTCAAAAATATAAGCTATATAAAAAATGTATCATAAAGAGAAATAAATTTTGAAAAAATAAAGACGATTACAAAAGGTGGCTTTTATAAATGAAAAAAAACCAGTTGGATTTTTACTGTAAATAAACGGTTTTATTTTATTCATTCCGCAGATGCGCACGTGCAATCGCTGTCTGAGAAACTACGCGGTAACGTCTAAATACAGTAAAGAACGCGAAAATACTTTGACTCTTTTTTGTCTTCGATTTTCTTTGTAATTTCATGTATATACACATTGCGCAAACGCCTAATGCACCAGATGTCGCCCAATACACTTGTTATTTGCTCTCTCTAATTTTCCAAGTACAAAATTGTTTTGGTTGCTTTGTCGTATATTTTTTAAAATGTTTTATTTGTAGCTAAAATCGGTGCTCGAAACGATATAATTACACTTTCGTTTTGGCTCTCGTATATGCATTCGTCGCTCGATCGAGCACCGAGGATATCTTTTTTCTCTGTTAAAAGGCTCCGGGCCGTCAAAAAGAGAAGAACTTGTGAGACCACCCAGAGGCACGAATCAATAATAAAAACACCAGAAACACACTAGAGAACTAATTCACTTTTTTGTATACGGAGACAATATGCAAGAATGTATTTACATAAAATTTAATTGCAACCATAGTTAAACTAATTCATTTGTTTAAAAATCGGCCAACAATGAGTAATTAATAAAACTTTTTTTATCTTTCGATTTCTAAAATTAAACATCTTGTCACAGCCAGTCCAAAACGTGCCACTCTTCCCATTAAACATCAAAACTAAATCAATACAATTTTTTCTTTCCGGTTTAGTCTCATCTTTATATCAAATCACGCTTCACACGCCTACTCATTCTCTCCTTTTAAATACAAATTTTTTCATGCTAATTATTATGCCTTTATTAATTTACTTTTCTCTTGCTAACAAACGCACACTTTTAGAGTCTTTCATACAGATACCCCAATTACGCGCAAGCATACCGCTTTGTATAAATCATTAATCTAGAAATAAATATTAGCTCACAGAAAGAATCTAATTCATCACATCGTGCCTACCGTGTGATTGTTATTTTTTAATTATTTTCTTCAACATATTTTTTTTATGTAGACATTGTGTACGATACAAATTATGTATAAATTCGACAGAACTCAATCTGTTTACACGACCTCTCGCTCCGCCAATCCATCTACTTATTTGTAACTGTTTATTTTCCTGAGAAAATCAACGGTCCTCTATTGAACGCCCGGCATTCAATTCGCACTGCTTGCCTCAACGATCGGCGGCTGCTGGTTCTGCTTCTGCTGCACAAGTTGGAACGACTCGCAACAGCCCTCCTTACCTAATGTAGCTGTCGCAGATTTCCTTGTGGATCGATGACACGGAACGAGAGGCGTTGGAAAATTGTTGGTGGTAGCTAACGGCATCGGCGGCGGCGGAACAGGTTCTGTCTCGAACTCGAGAAGTTTTCCTTGGTTGCGGTTTGTACACTGACAAGAATTCGTGTGATGGTGCAATCGCGAGAAACAGCTGCTGCAAACTCGGACAGGATTGTAGAGTTGCTCGCTTGGTAACGGTGTTGAGTTCTCTGAGCAATCCGCACAAAAGATTTTGCCACAATTTCTGAAATTAAATCATTAAAATGAAAAATTAGAGCACTAACCTTCTGTTTTAATATGTTTTAATAGACTTTATTTTGAACAATATTTTTTTTTAATTAATTAATACACAGAAATATTTAAACAAAGTACCGGCAATGATGTTTGCGCCTGCCAAGCCAAAATTCTGTGTCGCACCCCATACATCGATTTACTGCATGATCAGGTACCCATAGTGTTGGACCCATAGGTTCATCCAACGCTTCCCATGACATGTCAGATGGTAAAGATTCTCCGTGGTCTCCTGCACTTCCCACAGAATCAGGCAACGAGCCCTGCGGTAATATGTCAGTTGTAAATTTTACAATATTTTACTTTCAAATAAAAATAAACATTGAAAGTGTTGTTATTTATACAAAATTAAATCTCATTTCGTATATTCAATAGAGCAAATAAAAAATGAACATTTAATTATGGGACTATGTTTTGTACAGTTAGCTTATGAGTGTACGTTCTTTTACTTCAAATTACCTTCACTACATTTTTATATTTATTCGAAAGTTGGGGTGTCGCCTGGTTGTCTTTAAAAAAAAATGAAAAATAAAATAAAATAAAATAAATAAAATAAATAAAAGTAACAAAAGCAGAAAAAATATAAAAGATAAAAGTAACAAATCAAAATATTAAAAACAATATTTAATTTTTTTTTAATTATAAAATAGTAATTTAAGAGTCTTACAATGTCGTCAACGCGCTCTGCATCTGCATTATGATTGCACATCTGTTTGAGCAATGCCATTCTTGTCATGTGTACTTCTTTTTTCAGGGCTTCTATTTTAAGCTGTAAATTAAAACGAAATTATAAGAATTTTTTGTACCTATTTGTAATTTTGCAAGTAATTATTAGATCAAAATTAAAATACCTTATTTTCTAAGAGAATTTGTTGAATTCGCAGTTGGACTTCGTTATGAATAAACGGTAGACCATCGACCTCATCGAGTCGGTCAAGATAATCCAACGTGATATCTTGATTAATGGGTGATCCTGGATAAATGCTACTCGGCGTTTGCGATGGTAATGCTGCACTAATTTCGCTCACGTCGCTTCCCTCGTTACGATTACATGAGTTATGGTTAACAACTACTGGATTTAGCCAAGGCGTATTTGTCTCATGCGTGTGATTTGTTGTTTGCGACCTTTAATTAAAAATGTCAAAGTTAATATTCACGAAATATAGTTTAATTAATGGTTATTCAGAAATTATTAGAACTTACGAATCTTTTTCGGCATTATCTTTGGCAATAATTAAATCACCATTCGGTATTATTGTGTCCGTAGAGCTTTCTGTCGAAGTAGTAATCTGCACTTTATTTGCTTCTCCATTGAGTAAATTTTTATTTGGTTCAGTCTCTTCAAAATTGTTACTAACCACCTGTGGTTTATTACTATCGTTATTAATCTCTACCTTGTCCGATTCACTGTCGAAACTAATTGAGTCGAATTTCCTGAAAATCAGTACATTTGTTTAGAGAATATTTTATATTATGTTATTGTAAAAATTAGTAGTTTTTTTTATAGTAAAAACTCTACTTTTCAATCGAAATGCTCGGATCACTTAGCCTGCGCGGCAGATGTGATGTGTGATCCTGTACTTGAATAAGATCTCCATAGGAACGAGTTTTTGTCATTTGTCCTTGAGGCTCTTCGTTATCTCCAGGCTCAATGTCGCTCGGTGGTTTCATATCATTGATACCCATGGGTGTTACTACTGTCCCCTGATAAAGTTCAGTCCAAACTCTGAGATCTCTCAAATTACAATTAGGCCATAATACTTGATTTGAGCGATAATACAGGTGATTGCGAAAATTTGGAGAATTCAGAAAAGGCCAAACAGAGAAAGTACGGTCTCGAATTTTCATTTGCAATCTTTCCGCCCTTGTATTGCACAAAAATGTACCGAATAACTGAGAATACGTATGCTGTGCTAATTTTACCTGAAAAGTAAATTGATTAAACGAAAATTCAATTTTGTTTATTATTGCGTATAATACTCATAATATTTCTTTGGAAAAATACTTACAAGGTATGCAGACGACATTTCGAAGCTGCACTCAAATTGCTTAGTTAACTGATACACGCAGTCTAGCCACTGCACAAACACAGGACATCTTTCGTTACCGTCTTCAGATCCAACACTTTGACCGCATCTATCCGCAAACTTATGTCCGAAATCTAACCATTCCCTTTCACATAATACTTTAAATCCCTGTTAAAAAAGAGTAATAATTTTAATATAAAAAGAGAATAGGAATAAAAATTTATAAGATAACAAACCTCCATTGTTCGGTAATAAGGATCGAGTAAAATTTGAGCAAGCGCAACTACTTGAGGTGTTCTATCCCAACCATCACTGCAATGTACTAATACTGGTCTTCCATCTCTCTCAACTGCTGAGGCAACTGTAACAGCTGCTCTCATCAAGCCCGACATATGATGCAACCACCTCGTGTTTTCCAATCCAGTCAACCAGGTATTGCTTTAAAAAACAATAAAGAAAGGTTAATAACGTTTAAAGATTTGCCATACAGTAATAAAAATTAAATTTTAAATTTATAAATTTTCACTTACTTGCTTTGCTCAGCTTCAGATGCATATAGCGCTCTTATCATATGGAAACTTTTTCTTATCGAATGAATGTTTGGAAGATTCATAAACTGTATTTCACAGTTTGGATAATACTCAGGGCACTCGCAGCCGCCTCCACGCGCTCGATTTGCCACTGCTGTTGTGTAAGACCTGGCGTCTACAATAAGAACTTTCTGCAAATAACGCAAAAAATTAAGACATTAGTTAAATGAGCTTCGTTTAGCTACTATTGAAAATATTTTTATTTGCATTTACATTTAAGTTTGTACCTTTATCACAATAACTAAACGATTAGAATTAAAATTCGCTTAGTTAATGAATCAAGAGTATTTAGTTGAAGCATTTTGATAAATATAATTTCACATGAAAATAATAATTATTACCTTAGAATTAACATTTTGGTCGTTGTTAGCTTCAATTACCTTCGGAGTAACTGTGTTTAAATCGCCAGAATCAGAACTGCCAACTGGCGAATCGATCATGGTAGTTTCACCGCGGTCATAGAAACATGCATCGGATAAAGCTAGCAGAAGATCTTCATCTTCGGGGCCTCGCCAACCTAACCATCCGACTTCAGGCTGGCTGCAGCGAGCAATTACTGCACCATTACCGACATGCCTAGAATTTAAAGATTTTTGTTTAATTTGATTTGATTCCTTTCAAAGAGATAAACATGTAATCCGAATTTAATTTTACCTCCAAACTACTGCCGGAATTCTTCTGGAGCTTCTAAATTTGGCGACAGCTGTGAGCTGCTTATCCGTAATGCAAGCAGGAACAAGAAGTAAAGGCGGATAAGATGGACAAATGCTATAATCTTTATTAATTTGACTTATACGCCACGTTCCGTGTAAATTAAATTTTAATCTTTCCACCTATAATTTTATTAGGAAAATTTAAAAAATTGTAAAAAATGTTCATATTTATGTAATAACCTTACCTCAGAATCGAAACTGGATTGATAAGAATTGACATCTTTTCCTAGCCTAGGGTTTTCTTTTCTTTCCTCTGTTGACCAAGCATAGTATGCAAAAGCAAACATGTCTTCAATACTCCTTCTTGTATAGGTGACTTTATGTAGACGTTTGAACCATTCCAAGCAATGTTCATTGGTTTTAAAAGTGCAGCTAAAATAGAGCAGAAAATTATGAGTTTTATGAGTACTTTATCATAAAAATTTTTAAAGATTAATCTATGGTTCAATATTAGCATTAAAAAAGTAATCATTTATAATGAGATAAGTAAAGAATTTAACTAACTAATTTATTATTAAAATACAGTTTATTAGAAAATTAAAAATGTATTAATTTTTTAATAAATTCAAAAAAATAATTTTTTTTCAATTCACATAGTCTTTAGTATTGTTTAAAAAATTTCAATAAATGGTTTCTTAAACAATAAAAAAAGGTGTATTCTATCTCTTAAAATTAATCAACTGATTAAAATTGTTAAGAAAAAATAATCAATGATTTATTGCCAAATTGTTTGTCTTCAAAAAATTCTAATCAAAATAAATTTTTATTAATTAATATGAATTTCAAAAATCAATAAGCAAAGAAATTTTTGAACATTCTGTATTCCATAATATTATATTCTGGACATTATATAGTTATCAAAAAAGTCATTAATGAAGAAAGCATTAACTTTAACACTAATGTTTATAACTTTTTAATGTATATCAAACCTGATAGAGCGGCCATCTTTGCAGGAAATGTGCAAGTGAAAGAGCTCTTTCACTTCTAAATTTTCTATTACACCCAAGGGTACATGATAACATCCTTGACCATGCTGTAAATATACCCTGTAGTTTGACAATGCTAACATGCCATCTGATGTGTGACCCATTGCCACAATGTATTCCCCACTTAAGAGTACAAAAGGTACTGTGAGACTTGCATCCTCACAGTCATAATTTGCAGGCTTTGGAAACAGCTCCGATGCATGTAGATGACAAATTGATTGCAAACTCGTTGGTTCATCAGAACTTTCCATCTCAGTCTGTTAAAGACAAAAATAAGTATTAATTCATCTTTAAAAATAACATGTATTTTAGATTTTTGTTGCATTAAGTTAAAAATGATTTTTGAATGCATAAATAAACAAGTCATTAAGTTTTGCAACACTGCACAGCAAATAATGGCACATAAATTGAAGAACTGTTTACTTTGTTACTGATGTTCATAGGGGACATTTACAGTGATAATCTCTTATCACACACTTTGAATATAAAATTCTTTATCACCATGCTCTATGACTATTTTCATCGGACTAAAGCAATACAAAAATCAACTTATAGTGAAGCTAGTCATTAATAAATCTAATACTGAACACATTGAAGAGACATTAATAAGAACTGCCATATAAAATAAACAATTCATATATCAGTGCTTGATAATGTCAAACATATTCACTATAGCAAAGTATAAACTGTACATTTCATTCTGTGTTGAAAGTCTGCATGAGACAAACAGGAGTGATAGGGAGAAAGTACAGCCTTCATTTGCTAAATAAAGAGTTATCACTCACCTCTTAAATGTATTGATTGAACTGCAACCCTAGACTCCGAGGGTCTGGGAAAATGTCACAAGAAATTGGATCCTAAAGAAAAAAAATAAAAAATTAAAAAAAAAATTGAATGCTCATTTGAATTTCTACTATTCTTAATTAATGAAATTGAATAAAATATCTAAATTATTGTTTGAGAGGAAATGAAGATACTGAAATTAATGTTTTTCTTTACAATGATTGTATAAACATGTTAGGAAAGTGTATTCAGGTGTTATTGTTTACTTCAACTATCACTTTCTAATTTCTGGTGTGAGTTAAGAACACTTACAGTACAACTTTTAACAATTAACTTTAGATTCAAGAATGTAATAAGAAAAATTAAGATGAATAAAACTGTTTTCTTAACTAAATTAAAACTAAGTAAAGCAATCTTCAATGCTTGACTAATTTAACTTTTTTTTTGCTAAAATGATCTCATCAAAACTTTTGAAAGTCATAACATTGGCAGTTTTAAAGAAGAAACTTTAAAAAGACAAACTCCAAAAGTCAACAAAAATTTTAAATTTTTTAAAAAAAATATAAAAGTTAAGCAAACAAAATATTTTTTCTAAAAACAAAGCTATGAAATTGTCACTTAATTTTATCTTCTTTGTTTACAGCATATTTTAAGCACTCAAAAAAAATTGCAAACCTTTTTACACAGCCATATTTTGCAGACTTGTCATTGTTAATTAAATAGCAAAAGAAATTTTGACCTTTCAGTATTTTCATTGTTGTTAAAAAGTTATTTTTAACGATAAACTAAATAACAATGTCTGTAAGACATTATTTTACATTAATTAACTGTAGTGATGTTTATTCAGCAAAAAAAATAGCATTTGCAGCACACAATCAATTTCATGTTCAATCAAATTTAGAATAAAATCTCGTCACATTTAATAAAATAAATGCATAAAAGCTGCACTTAATTGATCTAAAAATAAAATCATGGAGACTTTAAAATCCAATTTTGCCGATGTGACCTCTCAGCTGTTTCTCTTTGTCAAAAAGAAAAATTTTCCATTTTCGTCAATACTAGGCGACTAAAGTTTTAACATTTCACAGTTGACATTTTTCTGCATATAAAAACACGCCGGCCTTTAAAATTTAGTTCTCGCCTTTTAGCTCTCGCTTCAAAAAGTCAATACCTAATGATTCGAAAACAGTCCCCACCACTGCAACCCCAATCATCTCCGAAACCTCGGCGTCTCGAATTCTCTTAACCAAGGTCGACTCAGAGTCGAAGAAAAAAGCCGTTGCAGCTTCCACGAATTGTATTTATAAATAAAAGTCAGGGTAGAGGAAGGCCGCGGTCCAAAAAACTCGCCTCGAGAATTCTGATAGTCGCCATGCATTATGCAATTTTCTACGGCTGGAGGTGTCTTACTCTCTCTATCTTTTTCTACTTATCCCTCTTCCTCGGCCTGAATTTCCTCGCGTTTTCCGTCGGCGTGTGCAACGATGCAAAAACGGAGGACGCTGCTGCTTTTACGATTGGGAGAGAATTCCGACAGGTATTGTGCCTCTTAACCCTTTTAATGCAATCTCCGCGTCGGAATTCCTCGTAAGGGCGCCTTTTCTCGCAATTACATCACCGCAAGATGATTTGTTTATATTTCTTTTCATAGGAAAGAGAAAGCGAAAAGTCAAAATGGAGCTAAGTTGTCGATCGATGCATTTTGCTCGCTGAAATTTCCCCTGCGTCACGCCGCCGACAACAAATGCACGCACACACAAAACACACGGTTCTACTCCGTGCATAAAGCAAGAGAGTAATGGCGAGGAGAGAACAACAAGCCTACCTGTCGAGCTGCTCCTTCTCGGCTCGCGGCCGAGGCAGAAAGAAAATTCTCAGCGACGTTTTCTCCGCTCCCCGAGAACTCTTAAAACGAAGCTTTCCGCGGTGAATGCGCAGCAGACAGACACTTCTAACGCGAAACTACGACGGACATTGCCGTCGCGCGATGGCTTCTCTCTTCTCGACAAGGCCAGACACACAGCACTGCTACTACTGTACACCCGACATATGTCACGTAGACGCGCTTTAGCGTCGCTCTGGACTCGGGAGTTTGGGAGATAGTTGCCCCGATGCTTCGGCAATGACTTTCTTCTCGCTAGGTAGTTGCTTTGATGGAGCACGAAAGCTTTGCTTTGGGCGAGCAGCGATGCGCGCACTCGAGGCTGCACTGACGCGCGGAAGACAGATGTAAACCGAAAGCGTCACGGGCCGAGCCTCGCGGGTCACGCGACGCGTTTTGTGATAGTCGACGGCGGTCAAATTGGAGCGTGGGTGGGGAGTCTCTAACTTGTACTTGTTTTGCATAAGCGGGGGCGCAATTGGAAAGTATTCACTTTTTTTTCCCCAAGTTTTTGCCGAGTTGGCGTTTTTAATGGTGATATTGATTTTATAGTGATAATACGCGCTTTCTTTAAAGAGTTTTTAGATTTTTATATTTCATTCTTCTGACTTACCTTTCTTACTAAGCTTTCGAATTTTTCATTTAGATATTTCTTTTAAAGTTATGCTTATTATCGCGATTTACCTCAATGTAATCAAGAAAAAAAGAAAACTTGATGATAATTATGGTATCACGTTTTTTGGTTATAACAATCGTATTGTAAACGAAATATTTTTAAAATCACAATTCTTTTATTTTAACTGAAATTTTAAATCTGTTTTTTTGATGCGTATATATATATAAATTTTTTCTACCAATATCTACAAAAGAAAGAGATAATAAATTGATTGAATAACTAAAAACAAGAAATAAAAAAATGTTTATAAAACAAAATATTATATTACGTTTTTTATTTTTTATTTTATAATTTTGGTAAATAATGAATTTTGAAATTAATAAAATTTTCAAATAGGATAAATTATACAATTATTTTGTAATAATTTTAAAAATGGATAGAAGGTAAAAAAAGTTGCAAGTAATATGTTCAAGTACAAAATTGTTTTTTTAATCAAAATCATTGGAAATATCAACTAAATAAATTTACAAATTTTTTAAATTCTTCAAATATTAATCCATGACATCACTGCATGGCACATTGATTGTTTTGGCTAAAAAAATTATGTCCTGCAATATGAAGTATCCTCCATTACGAGGCTTGCAACAGCTTGAAATTTAATTTGACTCCATTCTTAATAATAAGAATCATAGTCAAAGTACCTTAAATATAATCTTAAGATGTCTCGAGAATATAAAAATTTCATTTACAGTTTATAAATAATTGCCTGTATAATAAACAAAATGAATGCAAAAATGGGTGACATTTTTGAGCCATACTTGAACATATCAAGTAGTTGTATTGCTCAAACAAAGCAATGAATATGAATGTTCTAAACTCCAAATATCTTCATTCTTTGATCATGCCTTCCAGAAATTTGGATTCTGTTGTAGTCTTCTTTCAAATGTCTCATACCAACCTTGTATAGTTGACAGTGGCACAAAGTTTTCTGTTGGGTTTGGTGTCATTTGTGCCTGAGTCACAGAGAAACTTGACACATAATTCAAAAAACTGGTTATCATTTTTTGTGCGAAGTCTATAAATGAATTTGTTGAATTCACTGCTGCTACAGCTGCCTGTTGCTCTATTATGGCAAGAGGCTCTACAGAAATACCTATTTGAGCTACATGAGAGATCTTTGCAGCTCCAAAAATACCCAGATTCTGATTTTCAAATTCATGATTCCTCTTTAAGTTTGAAATTTTAAATATTGCAGATGGTTTATGGTTTGAAATATAACCCAAGAATTGCCAATTTGGTGGTGCATTAGGGTCAGGCCAGCTAAAGTAAACTGCAAATAAGAAAAAGAAAATTAATACTGTAATTGCTACCTTTTCATAAACAACAAAAAGAAATCAATATTTACCAGCACCACCCATTCCATCGGTGAATGGAATAGTTCCAGTAAGAAAAAGAACAACATGATTAATGTTATCGGCATCAGGAACTGTGATTAAAAACTGATTTTCTGTAACCTGCTGGAAGTCTGTTTGAACCTGTAAATCAAAATACACAGTTATCATATGAGTTAACTTCATCTATAACCCATAATTTCTATTGTTTACACTCGAAGCTTTTCTCAACACCATTTTAACAAACAAAATCTTTTCAGATTCCTCCAACCTCGAAATGCGGGCGCGAAGTTATGGAAAAAATTCCGACTTTTGTGGAATATTCTAGATTTCAGTAAGCGAGCAAAGGAAGCCGGGATTTCAAACCCGGTAAAACACGGAGTCGCACGACGAGAAAAACAGAAAAACTTACCAGACGTCCAGACACGATTAATCCCATCATACTCATTTTCTACGACCGCAATTGTCGTACTTCCTCTTGTTAAAAAAAAAGTTGTTGAAAAACGCTTCGCGTATTAATACGCGTGTGTTTATAAAGGCAAAGAAATCATCGCATGCAGTGTCGCCGTGCTCTGATCACCGATGGATAAGTACTGTATACACATACATGTACCTACCTACACATATACCAAATGCTGACTTGATATGGAGAGTGGAGACGCGAGACGCAAGCGCAGCATGCGTTTAGCGTGCGAATTACTTATTATATACAGATTTTTTATCATCATCTTTTTAAAGCTACATCTTTTGAGAATTATATCAATTATACATCATTAGTTAGAAATTTATCATTAATCTTTAATTGAAAGATTATTTTGAATTAAATTTTTATGGTATAATCGATCAATGTCTGTTATTGACTGTTGGTAATGAAGAGTTGTAAGGGGCGCTATATTCAAATTTATTTAATACTAAAAATTTCATTACTAAACAATTATTTTTATTATTTTAAATATGTACAATCATTTTTATAAATAACAAAATATTTACATAATTGCATTTAATGTTAATTATCAAAATTATTTCTGAGAAGAATCAGTATAAAATCCTTCAACAGGGAATTTTTCTAAATGTTTTTTTAAAACTTCAGGAAACATTGACATTACTTTAAAACAAGTTCCCATTTCATCTTTACTCATAATTTTTTTGTAACCACTTTCTAGCTGCTCTCTCTGCTCCTTTGTTGCTATGTTACAAAGATTTGCTAAGCGAACATTAATGTTTAGTTCAGTGAGAAAATCTGCTTGATCTACAGGTCCGTAGCATAAAACTGGTCTTGTTTCTTGTGCTGCTTTTTTCAATAATGAAAAATCAACATCAGCTGTCAAGTCAGCAGTACCAGGCTCTGAAAGAGGATCTACTTGTTTGTGTCCACGGAATGCTCTAAATGTGTCAGTTTTATTACCATTGTGACCATAATCAATAATAAGAGAAAATCCCCCATTTTGGGTGATAGCTGCAGAAATATACTTTATAATGTTTACAGCATCAAAACTGATTTCAATATGGTCTCTCTTTTCATTTGGGTCTATTAATATTTGAGAAATAGGTGTTTTGGATAATACAAATCTAAATTTTTCTTCATTTGGATATGCTGGATCAATATCAATCAACATTTCGAACCACCCTTGTTCATTTTTTATGAACTTATGAATTGGCAGTGCATCAAAGAACTCATTAGCAATAAAAATAGTAAAACCTTGAGGAAGATCAAGTATTGACTTGTACCAAAATATCTCAATATTATCCTCATTCCTTATTGTCTGATAAAATTTTAAACCTTCGGATGCTGCATCGGAATCATTACTAGTTCTCAATGTTTGTTTTTGAATCTCCGCTAAAAATGGACTGACTTCCACCAAGTGACAAGTCACTCTATCCGTTATGTTAAAGTGCTTAAAAACCCTTAAGATATCTTTCATTAAAGTTCCACGACCTGGTCCAAGCTCTACCAAATTGAATTTTCCATTGTACATCTTACTGTACTCAGATAATGACCAAACTGCAATAATTTCTCCAAAGAGCTGGCTGATTTCTGGTGAAGTGGTAAAATCTCCTTCTTGTCCAAATACATCTCTAGTTGTGTAATAGCCTTTTGTTGGGTGAGTTAGTATAGTTTTCATATAATTAGCGACACTAATCGGACCTCCGGCTTTTATTTTCATATGCAGATCAGTCGACAGCTTATTTTTATTCTCATCTGTCAGAGTATTAAATACAATTTCCGTGTTGGTCAAACTTTTTTTCATAGAAATCTGCTTTTGCGACTGATGGTTTATCCTAGCAAAGTGAGTCACTTTCTGACACAATTTGAGCATTTTGTGATACATTATGTCTCACAAATTCATAACAAACAATTGTTTTTTCTGCTTTTTATTAACACTGAACTGACTGAACCATGTGCTTGGTGTCTTGTTTTGGTTCTACACTCTACAGTTAAAACTAGGTTAGAAGCTTAATGTAATGTGAGGTAAGGTTGGAATTATTATTTAAAAACTTCAGTGTCGAACATTACTTTATTTCGGTTAATTTTCTACAAAATCAAGAAAAATTCACAACTATTAAATCGATAGAAAAAAAATATATTTTAAAAATATACTGTTTTCACCCTTCCCTAACTGAATAACGGCAACCAAATAAGCGCGCGCGATATTTTAAAAGTCATCCCCAAAACATAAGAGCTCTCCTCGCAAAAGTCCGCGCCAAAAAATCCGAATCAGCCGCCCCCCATAAATCTCGCAATAAACAAAGAGCGCGATATTTCATGCTTCGCTTAAAACACACGGTGTCCCTCCGTCGGCGCTTACGTGCGAGATCACTTATTCAGGGGCGTGCAGTGTCCGCGCGAGCGTGCAGTCGCCTATCGATTCAGGCACGGGCTTCGGTCAATATATGCATACGTGCACATTACGGCGAACGACCCATTTCGCTCTCTCTCTCTCTCTCTTTCTCTCTGTCCGAATCCACTCGGAGTCGTTACTCACGCGGGTTTGCCAGGGGTGGGACGGGAAATTTATGCGGATTCTACGAGGTTTATTTTCCGAAGAGCGAATGTTGATTGAGCAATCCGGGTGGTCGTTACTATATCCGGTACCGCGCAATTGCGGCTCGTACGGAGCGTCGCGCGAGAGTCTATAGAGCTGATAAGTAGTTTGTTAATTTAAGGTTTTGTTAAAGGCTTGAATTTGATTCGGAGGTGGTGCGTGCACGTTTCGATCAATGGTTCCGAAATGATTTTACGTTCAGAAATTAAAATGGATAGTAAGGAAAATTTACACCTGTTCTTTTATTTAATAGCTTGATTTTTACGCATTTTTGGCTACCAAGCCAAATACCACTTTGTTACTATAAACAATATTTAATAAAATATATGCTTTCTCAAATTATTGAATTAATTATACTTAAAAAATGTAATCCTGTGCTCTTATTAAAAAACTATCAACCAAAATTTATTAATCAATTTAAACCGTCATATTAACTATTTCATAAATTAGTAACTTTCCAATTCTTAATTTGAATTTTAATGAGTAAAAGGTGGCAGAAGGCGCAAATAAAGAACGATATACAGCATCGATATAATTCATAATACACCCTGAACAACTTGACAATTGTGTCACGGACAAAACCCTTGACCGTATGTCTGAAGGGGAAACGTCTTACTGACGCTTGTATTGAACTTATAACAATCGCATTTTTCTGCAAAAATCGGCAGCTTTTAATGTATAATGCCGCATTTCATTATATAGTAAAATTATGCGACGGTTCATTAATAAAATTGCTTTGCTACTTCAAAAGCTTAACTTTTATTGTTGTCTGGAGACGGAAAGGTTGAAATTGGTAAACGAAAAGGAATAACTCAAGTTTGCCGCTGCCTGGTGAATTAGTCAGTAATGACTTCGCGTGCTCGAGAGGAAGTAAATATGTTACTTAGAATTTCTGCGGGTACTTCAAAAAGAACTTAACACTTTGTTACAACGGACAATTCGTACGAGAACGCAAAAACACGATAAAATTCAGGCTAAGTAAATTGAACGCTTTAGTTTTTGTTCAAAAGGACATATCGAGGGGTGTCTATATAAATTCAAGGTAAAGTAACGAGTAAACAAATAAGCCACCCACATCTTACATGTTTTATGACATTAAATATTAAGACTTGGGTTAATTAAATAAGTTTTCTATTTGCACGAACTTATTAACCTGATTACTTTTTTCTTCGAAATTATATCCAGCCTGATTTACAACTTCGTTATAAATAATGGTGAATTGCGTTTATACATAATGCAAACTAATTGTAATAAGTGGAAGTCCTTTTCTCACGGTTCTCGGAAGTATTTTTTCATCTTCTGTTATTAAATTCAAGATTACCCGATGCGTATATAAGTCGAAATTAAAAAATTTTTGAAATACCAAGAAATGCTTCCATAAAAAGCGCCGAGCAATCGATCAATAATTTGCGACAACAAAGTGTAGTTCCGAGTCTACTGTACACAATTTGCGACGACAAAATGTAGATTCGAGCAACGTAGTTTTTCTATCATGCATTCCCCTCCGCAATTATTTTAATGCCACGGCATTGTATATAAGTCATGCTTTCGTTTATCGTGGTGCCTTCATTGCACAGCCGCATTCCGTTGCGGCAACATTCTATTTTATTATAACAAAAATTTCGCGAGTTTTTTCATTATAGCATATATTAATATTAAGTAATATCTTAGTAAAATAACTTTTTGACGAATTTTAGTATGTCTTTTTATAAATTGTAATGTAATAAGAAGAAAATCAAATTTTGATTAGTCTCGATTTACTTATTGGCGAGATACAATAACTTCTCTGCGGGTAAGCTCTATACTCTAATTATAATTATTTCCCGCCATAAAATAGTCAACCCTTTGTCTTTCTTTCAATCTAATAAACGAACAAATAATAAATAAACAAAATTCATAATAAAAAAATTATTTTCCCCAACTCCCAGTCACATTTTACAACCCAAAGAAAGCCATGCAGTCGCCA
The DNA here is from genome assembly GCA_035582975.1 of Ormyrus labotus. NCBI lineage: Eukaryota > Metazoa > Arthropoda > Insecta > Hymenoptera > Ormyridae > Ormyrus > Ormyrus labotus. Next base: position 14,727,948 of record JAWWEO010000001.1, on the reverse strand, counting down.
AACACCTGCCGATCGCTAAAACTACAAAACCCCCCCCCCCCCCCAAAAAAAGGCTCCCTCCCCCCCCGAACGCCTCGCGCAACAAGCCGCGGGGGGCGCATCCTCCGCGTCCATTCACTTGCGAGCCCTCAATCAATCATCGAAGCCGCCCCGGCGTGCATCGATAAAGCGCATATCGCCGAGACTTAGAAAAGTACCCGCCGCGCTGTTGTGACACTCCCGTTGTTATGGCGATGGGCTTCGCTCGCGGGCAAATTAGCGAGCGCCTCCTCGTTGTCTCCTCTGCACTTAGACGCCGCCGCCGCCCCCGCCGTGCGGCGGGGCGAGGCGGGGGAGGAGGAGGAGGATCTTTATCGCGCCGCGAGTCGACACTTTGCCGGCGGCGCTCGGGTTAGAACCGTTGCCGGAGCTTCGGAGTCGCTCTCGAGCTTGGAAGTTCGGGGCCGAGGAGTGTCTCTCTCCCGCTGGAGGATCAGAGTCGGGGACAATTTTTCTCCGAAGGAAATTCCGGTGAGATTCGGCGGCTGCTGCTACTTGTCGAGTGTATAAAGCGGACCGATTCCTGGATTGTATCGGGCGGCTGTTCTTTCGCGAGCGAGTATATACGATAATTTTCGATCTTTTTGCAAAGAAGTTGTTTTCGACAGGAATCGGGTTCGGTTAATTTTTAGGTGCATGATTTATTTTACACTTTGTTCAAAATTAAATCGATGTTCGGAAATTAATTTTAGTGTTCTATTGCAGACATTTCTTTTTATAGGTGTTACGTACATTTTAAATATTCATTCATTTGATGTTTCATGTAAAAAGTTTTATTTGGCTTCTAATTCGTAATTTGTTGTCTATCAATCATTCGTTATTTATTTCTATTTTTCATCCTTAAAATAAGTCCTGACGGTAGTACTGCGTAAAATTATAAATGATTATAAAATCAATGGACTAAAAATGAATTGAATAGTAAATATTTTAAAGTAGTGTTTAGACTAGTCTGAGTACAGTAGTAAATTTTATAAAAATGAATTGTTTTTTACTTGAAAAAATAATTTATCTAAATTTTATAATGATTTTGTATAAATCTTTTAAAGATTTGATTTTATACAATTTATATAAAATTTTTATATAAAAGTGCAAAAAATATGAGCTTCTCTAATAGCTATCGGTTGCTAATTTTGACGTGAGAAGTTAAAAGATTAAGATGCGCCATCAAGCGCCAGTCATAAAAAATAAAATTAATTCCGCTTGGTGGCGCATCTTAACCTTTTAACCTCTCACGTCAAAATTAGCAACCGATAACTATTAGAGAAGCTCATATTTTTTTGCACTTTTATATAAAAATTTTATATAAATTGTACAAAATCAAATCTTTACAAAATTTATATAAATCTTAAATAATATTAATAAATTTATATAATCATTATAAAAATTAGATAAATTATTTTTATCTGGAGACGCTTAAAATTTTCTGAATTATATTCTTACATCGACATTTCTCAAAAATCTGTAGTACTTTTTACTCTATACTTGAAAACTGTCGCTTTATGTACAAAAGTTCAAAGTATTAATTTATTTAGGATTTTAAAACTCTTCTTACAATAAATGTATTCTTTTAATAAAAATGCTTCTCTGTACTTCTATAAACACTGTAATTAATCCGCAATTAAATTTTTTGTGTTTTATGTATGCACGGTTTGCCATCCGTAATTGATGGGCAATGTTATAATTGAGGTTTGTATTTAGCTGTCTTCATATATCAATAAGTATACGTACTCATTACACGTAGATTAGGTTTGCACCGCAATTAGCACGTTGACTTACATTGATTAATCGAACGAATCAATATTTCTTTCAAATTCCTGCCATAAAATACTTTTTCTCTCCGAAGCTATACAAACTTTAAATTTTTAAAAAGCGACGCGACATTTTTCCTATCGAGTGATGATCTGTATAAACCATCGACGTTTTACGCGGGGCGCAGTTTAACTGTAATCTAAAAAGAGGAGCGGTACATAATCGCGCACGTAATCGGAGAATTACGTAACGCCGACTTTACATAAAAATTATTTTTGCACCGCTCTCTCTCTTGACGTAAAATTGTGATCCGCGTAGGGGCTATAAGACAACGCAAAAATATGATGTAAAAAATTTTAGACCTAGATAAATATCGATTCTCCTTTGGTGACGATCCAAAGTGGTATGTTTGTTATAAAGCTTCGTCTATTGTGTGTCTGGCCGGAATCCAACGAGATCTAAATTATTGCTATTACCGCACAAATGTATTTTTATGTGTATGCTTGGAGGGAAAAATTCGATTAATGTTCTTGTATTATTAATAATTTTAAAAAAACATTCAATGTAAACAATTGACGCTTTTCACTTATTACTTGTTACCTTTACTCATTATTTAAACTCTAGCTTTACAAAAGCAATACGCGGCTGTAATACGCTTTTGTAATAAAATTTCGCAGAAGTCATAAACCTATGCATCATTCTTTTTCGATTGTCTCAAGTGAAATTAAAAAAAGAAACTGCACTTGCAATACGAATTCATCCGTCTGTATAAAATTCGAAAGCGTATCGCACACCGCGACTCCTCGAAATTCGAATCAAAACCATCATATTCGAAAGTAAGAAAAGAGATAAAACTTTCAACTCGCAAAACAACTTTGCGCCTGCGAGGTCTAAATCGTTCATGCCGCAATTCGAAGCAATTCGAAAACAATCTCATCATTTCCCGCGAGCGAAGTGCACCGATCACCATCGATCCCCAGTCCTCATCCAGCACCTCCCAGCAATCGTAGCGTTCAAAAGCACCGCGATATTCCTCGGAACTCGTTAACCGCGCGCCGCGCACCGCAGCCAGGTGCGTCGCGCGCGCTTGATGATAATTATGCCCTCACTCCGCGTGCATCCACCTCCTTCCACGCGGGACGAAGAGTCACGTGGGGTGAAGAGGGGGAAAGACTGACGCAAACCGCCGTCGTGCCGTTTTTTCCAGGGATGTTCCACAGGCCGCAAAGTGCTACCACCAGGCAGGAGAGTGAGATGATCAATAAGGCCCAGCGGGCCCTGATCAACACGACGGACTCGATCGAGAAACTGCGCCTGCTCTGCCTTGCCAGGGGTGCCCACGGCATCCTCGGGCTCGGCAGGTGAGTATTTTACTATTGCATTTTTCTTTTTTCTTTTTTACTTTGACGCGGAGCCGGTGCGGTTTTTCGCGATTAAAGGGCGCTTTGCGTATTGGGATCTGTTTTTTTTTCTTTTAAAGTTTGATCGAGTCGCTTAAATTGGTGTTAAAGTTGCGCTTTCGGTGAAGAGTTACAGCGGGAAAGTTTTGTTGCTGAGAGACGGATTACCTTTTTTGGTAAAGTTGAACCGATTGCGAGATAAAATTGTTTTTAAACGTATTAAAACGATTGTTTTAGAAAGTTATTCGGAAATTTAAACAGTTAAAATTGAATTTCTTAATTTTTTATGTCGCATTGCAAATTTCGTACATGGCATCCAAAGAGTGATTTTTTTTAAATCTTGCGGCGCAATATTTTAGTTATCATTTTTTTCGGTGGACATTAAATATAGACTTGATGAATCATCAAATGAGTCAGTTTAATAGCAGGATAAATGCTTTTTGTAACACAAATAACAATTCTTGAGATCGTAGAAAAGGAATCTAATTATTATTTCAGTTCAAAATCATTACAGTTTTTGTCCTTTTCTTCAATTACAAATTTATGCTATTTCATAAAAATATACTAATTTAAACAAAGGATGAATCATTATTTTTTTTATAACATTCACTACTATTTCAAGCATTACCTTTATTCTTTTACGTAATAAATCATTTCTTACATAATTAAAACTTTTCTCCTACAACAAACACCTATCAATGTATATAATATTCACCAACTAAAATCCCACCGACAACCCTCTTTATTCGCACTGCCGTACGTTCCAATCCACCAATGCCACCCACACTTCAGGGTAATCCTTGGCCAGCGGCCGGAACGCTCTTAATTTTTCATGCATCAAAGTATATAAACTCTCGCTCGGCAAGTTCAGCCGATCTCGAAGCTCTCTTTTGTACGTTACAGCGTACGGCGCGCGGCCTTGTGCGGCTTTTGCACGGCTATATAGTCGCCGGTGTACGAACGAGCTGTTCCTCGCCGCGCGACGATGATTCAGGCCTAGAAATTGCGAAAGCGCTCTCGTCTCCGCGGAGGAGAGGCCAATATTGCGCGGGGCCTCGATTCGCGTGAGTTGAGACCGTTTCGATATTGCGGAAGGCTCTCTGGGCCCTTAAGGGAATTTCGTGTCTTTTTTTTGTTTTCGAGTTCTCTCGGCTTTCGTTACGGTGGGTGGATTGGCTCTTTGCGTAATTGGTTGGAGAAGTTTTAGAATGGGAGTGCCGTGAAAGTTTCCGACGTACTCGGCGCTGAAAGTTTGCACGGCGATGAGGGAAATTACAGGTTGGAAGAGTTAAAGTGTTTGTACTGGGAATGGACTTGTGTAATTTTGCTTAAAAATGTGGGTGCTTTTAATAGAAAGCAATTGATCTTAATTGTTAAGAGGAGAAGAATGAGTTTAATTATGGTTATTTTTTTCTACGTTGAGTATATACAAAATATTGCATTTGTAACGGCTGTTTAAAACATTATATTTTAGATTAGTTATTTATTGTACTGATAATTTATTAATTCGAGTGTATAAAGTCAAACCAAAGATCGATTGCTCTAATGAACCAAATATTACTTATTAATTCAAACGAAATGTCATCTACTTCAAGGCCTTTCTATAAATTTATATAAGTTATCGATAGACTCTTTAGGGCGTTTCATTGACAATACAGAAAACCAGCCATTGAATCTTGAGGTTCTCCCATCAGTAATTGTACGCATTTAAAAAATTTCTACTTTATTCCTAAAATTATAAATATATTTCCTCGTCGTTTTAATTGGTCGCACGTGTCTTCTGATATTTAGGAATATAGTTTTGAAAATTTTGTGAAATATTCAGTTGGAAAAAATAGTCGCTGTCGTGCATGAAAAGGGCGGATATATTTTTAATTGCGCTTTAACACGATCGAGATCTACTTCGAAAAGCGGCTATCCATGCGCTCCTTTTTTCAAACGTGACCGCAGCTCGGCAGGAAATTAATTGTGACATTTTTCAACGTGTCTTTTACAATGGCGTTAAACGCGGCATTAAATATTTGAGACAATTTTTCTGACTAAAGAACCTTGAAGTAATAGAAAGTATAAAAGAGCAATTGAATTTGGAGTAAAATTACAGCGCTATTCTCGATTCTTGCAAAATTTCATTTAAAAGTCCTATTTTCTCTTTTGAGCCTTAAATTAAATTAAAATTTCGAAATATTACTGTTACGCGGATAAAGATTTACGCCTCTGCGCACACGAACTTACATAAATGCTCTTTGCACACTCTTTTACATTTATAACAATGCTTTCATTTTGATTACAGTCTTAAAATTATTGTTTTAATCCTACTAATGCAAATTAAAGTCATTTTTTTTCTCATCCATCTACCTTAGGCGACAAAAATAAAAGCGCAACCTTTTTAACGTAATTAAAGTTTATTATTCTCTCACGATTAATCAACCTTACCAACCACAATAAACAATTACTCCAGAGTATTTCGCCGAATGGACGAGGACGGCAATAAGCAATTAAACAAGGAAGAGCTGTCCGACGGGCTGAAGGAATGCGGCCTGGAGCTGTCCGACGACGAGATCAACGATCTGTTCTCCAAACTGGACGCCGACGACAGCGGAGGCGTCAACATCGACGAGTTCATCACGGCCGTCAGAGTGAGTGTCGACTCGGTGCAATATATATTGCAGCAACTGTTTTTTTTCGGTTTTAAGCATATTACCTTTTTTTCCTTACCGTTCGCAGCCACCGATGAACGACAGTCGGAAAAAAGTGGTCGAGCTCGCCTTCCAGAAGCTGGACAAGACCGGCGACGGCGAGATCCAGGTCGACGATCTCAAGGGCGTTTACAACGTCAAGTGTCATCCGCGTTACATCAGCGGCGAGGAGTCGGAGGAGAGCATCATGAGCAAGTTCCTCGCCAACTTCGAGCAGAACGCCACCAAGGATGCAATTGTAATTGTTTTCAAGCGTTTCTCTGAAATCGGACGAATCGAGGGGGGTAATTTTGGAAGATTCGAGGATCTATAATTCGTAGAGTTAAATTTTTGCTTCTAAATATTAGACCGACGTATTTAGGCTTCGGCATAAATATTTTTGAATTTGGAACATGAATTTCAAGAATTCTTATTTCGTTGTCTAAAATTCCGTCGATATTCGCCAAAATTGATAAATACGGATTGGCGTGATTTTTCTATTCGAATTCAAAATGAAAATTTAAAAACTATAATGATCAGATTTGGCTTTTCAACTAAGTTTTCTTGCAAACCTCGCCCTAAAAAGGCTTCGGTCAATTAAAATCATTAGAAAAATTTATTTCAATGCACTGTCGATCTTAAATATTTAAATTTTATATTGTTTTCAGGTGACTTTTGATGAATTCTTGAATTACTACAGTGCAATTAGTGCAAGTATCGATAACGACGCCTACTTCGATCTGATGATTCGCAACGCTTACAAACTATAAGAATAATTTACAGAACAACTCTCAAATATAGAATCGAAAATTAAAAAGAATAAAAGATTTGGCAAAATTTATTCTTTCAATGCCTATATTTCATAATAAAGAAGTGTGCAGATATATTATAGATTTACAGCCTTCTCGATATCTTCTTCAATTAGATACTGTAATTTTATATAGCATATTTGATAAAGATGATACGCTTCACTATTAAATTATCTCTTCATTCTATTTTTAAACATTCTTTACTCATCTGTTTCTGAAAATTTCAAATGCATCACCTGTTAATATTCGTATATTTAAATCCTTGTATAAATTTAATGTATGTTTATATTTGTTACTTACGATTTTATTGTCGCAAAATGATTTGTAAAATAAATAAATAAATTCGAAAATATTTAATTTATGTTAAAACACTTGCCTTCTGATTTAATATTTTAAATTGATCCATATTCTTTTACATCTTAGATTAAAATATGTTAAAATAGTAACATATTTAAAATAGTAGAAATATGTTGAAATAGTAATGCATTGCCTATCGCATTATATTATAATAAATTAAAATATAATAATTAAAATATAAAGATAAAATATATACTCATTATATTATAATAATTTTATTAATTTACAACAGTCTCTCATGTTTGGGTCACTAATTTTGTTACGTAAACAATTTGAAAGAAGCCACATTCATTCAAGATAACTCGAACTTCGAAACGTGATTATAAATCTCGTCAATTAAAAAAAATGTATCCAAACATCTTTATTTCTTTCAAAGTTATAGCTAAACACGTATAAAAATGTCATAAAAAATTTGTAAAAATTCGTCGACGTATAATTTAACTTCTGTTTTCTATAAATCTTTGTTCACCGAGTAGACGTAGCTTAATTAATTAAGTTACGTCTATTCGGTACTAAGAATAATAAAAAATTTGTCGATTTCTAAAAGTGTAGATATTAGACAATAAATTCACTAGCATCATTTCATTTCATTTAATAAATAATTTATTAATAATCATTATAATATATAAAATTCGATCTAAAGCATGTAATATTTTGAAATTGGATATTTAGAACCTAAATTTCCTGGAATTAACTAGTGTTAAGATATGAAACATCATTGGTGATAGAATGTTTGCTTGCCACACAGTCGGCCTGGGTTCGATTTCCGCATTCTCTTGTTAACTGTCGTGAGTGACGGACGTGTCGCGCACGCCGCCGCTCTCAGCGCTAGGTTATCTTAATCTCTTATTCTTCTGCGTGCATAAAATCTATTTTACATGATTAGCATATCATAAAGTGTTCTAATATACAATCGTGCTATATATCCGCACGGCTATGGATTGTGACGACGACGAGGAAGACTGCTTCGAAGATAACAGTTTCCCAGATCGAACTAGAAAAAAGATCTCTCAGTGCCATCAAACCTTACGCCTATGTTGCATCCCGCTACACCATCATCCACCCAGCTAGAAAAGCTCTACAAGTCGGCATTGGAAGAATGTAATAAGCTCAAGTCGATCGTCACCCCTAACCTCACAAAAAAAAGACCGCATGCTCAACATCAGGGATCTACACCTGTCTCCTCCACCTCTACGGAAGGAAACTGCTCCACGAAGCCCGACGACTCCGAAGAGTGACAACGCCCTAAAAGATTTGTGAAATCTAAAAATCTAATTCAAGAAGAGGGTTTCTTGCAATCAACGAACAATCGCTTCCAGCCCCTGTCAAGTACAGCTACCACAGCAACCCAAGAGGATACCACCGACCCTATCAACGATACAGCCAAATCCAACAAACCCCCGTCCATCCATAATACTGGCCTCAATTTGAAAGAAGTGATCGACCTCCTGATCAAAGGCTCAATTAAGAAGCCTGAGTTTTTGGTAAGGCAAACCGATTTTAAAAATGTAACCGTTTTTTGTACACCTCTCTCCGTCTATAACTCTGTAACTAATTTACTTATAAATGCGAAGATCATGTTTTACACTTTCACACCTAAATCGCTCAAACCTAGAAACATAATCTTAAAAGGAATTCAAGGTAACTTTTCGTTTCAAACTGAAATTTCAGAATTAAATTTAGAAAATATTAATCTCGTTAAAATTACCAAAATTCAATTCAACAAAAATCTACCGGACCGTTTTCACTTTTTAATTCAATTATTTCGAGACAGTATATTACATAACCTGACAAAAATTAAATCATCAGCATATCAAACAGTTCGTTGGGAACCACCAAAAAAAAACAATATTTTTCAGTGTAAAAACTGTCAGAGTTGGTCATGCGAGCTCTGTCATCTCGGTTACCGCTGCGTTAAATGTTAAAAATAAAAACTCCCACAAACCCGATGAATGTCTGATTCCCCAAAGGTTTGAAAATAAAAATAATAAAATATTAAAATTAACAATCATAACCTTTTCATCATAGCCATATACGCCAATAACCTCTCCCAAAAAAATTTTATTAACGAACTTAATGATCTATTTTTCCGTCTGCAACTTCAAAATCCCAATAACTTCTACTTAATTGCTGGCGATCTTAATTCCCGCAACCCTTGTTGGGGAGATCATTTTACAAATAAAAAAGGCTCTTGGCTTAAACAATGGCTTGATAATGATGGACTCCATTTTCGCGCTAATATTTTAGCTCCACTTACTGCCTCTTTCCCTAGTTCTAATTCGTTTCTTGACCTCCAGCCCATATCAAATACATCTCCGGAAACTCAAGAGGAAATCAGTAACAACACCACCACCGTTGATACGAAGAACATCAAGCCACCGCCTCTCCATGTGTCGGATCTTGACCTGAAAGAGATCATCAACGTCCTCACCGAAGGATCAATCAAGAGACCCGATTTTTTATTAAGGCAAACGGACCCCAAAAATATTACTGTCTATTGCAAATCTATTTCTACTTATAAGTTAGTTTTAAATCTATTTATCTCCAAAAAAATTAAATTCTATACTTTTACACCTAAGCAGAGTAAACCAAAAAATATCATCTTAAAAGGTATTCAAGGTAATTTTTCTACCACAGATATCCAAACCGAAATTTTAGAATTAAAGCCTGAAAATGTTAACCTTATTAAAATTTCTAAAATACAATTTAATAAAAATTCCCCTGATCAATTCCATTTTTTAATTCAAATTACGCACGATAGTGTTATGAAAAATTTAACTAGTATTAAAACTCTTGCTTTCCAAAAAATCCGTTGGGAGCCTTTAAGAAAAAACACGATCTTCCAATGTAAAAATTGTCAAAGAGTTGGCCACTCTAGCTCAAATTGCCATCTTGGATATCGTCGCGTCAAATGTAATATCAACCATAAACCCGGCGAATGTGCTGTCCCTAAAGATTCTGAAGATAAAGAAAAGCTCTTTTGCGTCAACTGCGGTTCACATGGACACCCGGCATCCTATAAAGGCTGCCCTTTTCTCAAGTTCGCTAATGAAATTAGATTTTCTAGAATGAAGCAGACCTCATTAAAGAAAAACTCGACTATAGGCAATATTCAGCGTTCGACTTTTAAACAAAATAGCGTTGCAAGCGCCGGCCGACTTCGCGCGCACACACAAAATACTCAAACACACTCCACCGTTACCTCTTCTCAAAGATCTACTAACAACCATATAATCACTAACAATAGACCTAACGCCTGGCTTTCTAACCCTAATTCACTCGATTACTTATTTCAAAATAATCAACGCGCCGACATAACCAACTTTTTATTAGACTTTAAAAATCAATTACTTCAAACATTTAATACTCAAATAGAAAATGTCACCCGAATAGTTTATACAAACTCTGTCAAAATAAATAAATTATACGAGACCTTTAGTCTCGATACTAATCTCGAATAATTTTTATAATGGATTTGTTAAATTTATAGCTTCAATCAATGTTAACTCAATCACATTTCTTAATAAGAGATATATTTTACTTAACTTCGTAAATACTCACCAATTTGATATCACATTACTTTGCGAAACAAAGCTTTCGGCAAAATATAAATTACAATTCGCAAATTATAGCCTTATTAGAGTCGACCGGAAAAAAACTATCAAAGGCGACGGTACCGCAATTTTAATTAAAAATTCAATTCCTTTTGAAATAATTTTTGCACCCTCATCCCATAATAATAAAATTCTGGAATACAGAATTATTAATTCAATTATCTCGAGATAGAATAATAAATAACCTAACAAAAAATAAATTATTAGCGTTTCAAAAAATTCGTTATGAACCGCTGAAAAAAGTAACATATTTCAGTGTAAAAACTGTGAAAGAGTAGGTCATACGAGCTCTAACTGTCATCTCGGTTATCGCTGCGTTAAATGTAAAAACTCCCACAAATCCGGTGAATGTCTGATTCCTCAAAGCTCCGAAAATAGAGAACTTTCAAAGAGTTACTGCTGGAATCATCAGTAGGTGGCAATAGGTACAATCAATAAAGGAACCAAATGTTCGAAATTGCGATATTCAACGCGGCATCTTATGTACTCAAAATAACTAATTTAATTGTAGAAACTCTAAATTTGTATATTCTCCATCTAGCGGTAACTACGGTAGTGAAATTTTTCCACCCATTCGTATTATTTAATTTTAAATGGCACTACCGCTTGTATCAACACTTATTTCATTCCATTTAAAAATATATCTTTAGTAATTATTTAAAAATTTTTTACTATTTTACAGCATCTGCGATAGATTGGTAAAATATTCTTTAACTTTTCCCTTGCGAGATAGAAATATAACTATATATATTGTCAAAGATATTTTTGCTTGTTAGAATCATTTTAATTTATTTTTTATTGTTAACATGCGAGCGTTCTATCCATAATGTTATTATCTGTATTTTATAAAATGCTTTTGTAATTTTATTGATCTGTAATGTTGTATTTTTTAATTAAAATCTTTTTAACAAAACAAAGAAAAAGGCTCAATTCCCGGCATTATTTCTTCAGCACTCATTTCTTCCTAATTTAAGATGGTGTAATTTGTGCCTAATAATAAAAGGTTAACTGTTAACTGCCCCGAATTATTTACTATAATTCACACTTTTCTATAACAAAAGTATTTGATCTCAATAACACACTATAATTGTAAACAAAAGAATAATTGCAAAAACGCGTATGTTATCACCTTTGTAGACGATTTTATCATATTGTAAATTTCTTTCTACGTACATTATATATATATGTAGCAAAATCTTATGTTATAAAACAAAAAAAAGTTGCATCGGCCGGGAATCGAACCCGGGCCGCCCGCGTGGCAGGCGAGCATTCTACCACTGAACCACCGATGCTTGATGTTTTTGAAATGTAGTTAATTCCAGTAAAATATAGGTTCTAAATAATCAATTTAAAAAAATTATTTTTTAGACTATAATTTTATAATACTATACATAAAAAATCCTGTTTCATTTACAGGAGTTTTAAATTAAAATATAAAAGATTTTATTAGAATTTATATACTTAAATCCATGTTTTCTGAATTAAATGAAGCGTTTTTCCAAATGTTTGTAATTTTCTTTTTGAAAATAATTGATTTTTCTAACAAAACAAATCTTAAAACTCTCATTATTTAATAATGCGTTTAATAATTTTTTGGTGATTCCAAATAATTTATTTAAAAAATGTTTGTAGTTTTAAATAATCTTAAGTGCTGGGTTTTAACAATATTAAAATATCAAAAGTTTATACAAGAAAAAGTACCCTTAGGCCTTAAGTTTGATTGAAAGGGAGTACTTATGACTGTTTTATCGATTTTACTTTGGAATTTTCGGTTCACTAGAAACACACTTTCAGTAAGAAAGTGCTGCCCCCACGCACAACAATTGAAGCTATACATATAAGAACTGGGGACTGGAAGAAGGAGCACAGTGCACTGCAATATATTTTTCTGCAATGACTTATCTCTTGATACCGGTTAAGCCGTAAATGTCCAATCTAGCAGAAAACAGTTGTTTTAATTTTATAACCGCTTGAGAGATACAAATATAATTTGCTTAGCAAAATGGTGGATGTTTTAACACCTTTCGTTTACTGGGCACAATCCGAAAGTAAGATTAACCTTAAAGTAGATTTAACGAATGTAAAGGTAACGTGTTGTTTTGATAAATTTTTATCCATCGCAAAAATATCAGTTGTGAAAAAGAGAACGTTTTTCCTAGGACATCGATGTTTATCTTGAAGATAAAAAACTAAAATTCTCTGCTTACGGACAAGGAGCGAGAGGATTAAATAAATATGGATTCAGTTTGGATTTTCATTCAGCAATTAATCCCGACGTAAGTTTAGAATAACGTACACAATGGTTCCAGTAAAAATGTAATATTTTTTTATTTTTAGGAAAGTGATTATAAGGTGATAGATAGGCAAATAGATTTTGTGTTAAAAAAACAATCTAGTAATTGGTGGCCAAGATTGACTGGTCAGCCACAAAAACCACCATGGTTAAAAATAGATTTTGATAAATGGAAAAGTGAAGATATGGATGATACTGAGGAAGCTATGAGAGATATCTGTCTAGATTATCCAGATATGTATGATCAATTACACAAACAAGAATTTGGATATAGGAAAGGTTTGTAATTCAAAAAATTTCTAGTTTATTTCAATCTGAATTTGTTTATAAATTAAAACTTATTCATATTTGCAGAAGATTTCAAGAAAGTTTATCTCATATTTTATAATTTATTTCAATGTGTTGGATTTGTCTACATTTTTTCTGTTATGGGAATAAGATATTATCGTGATGGTACAGGTTTGTTGATCAATAATTTATAATAAATTTAAAAATGCAAAGGCAATGCAGAATACAATATTAATTAAGAATTATTTAAAACTTTTATATAATTAATTTGCAAACTTTAAAACATACTCATTAACCTTTAGGTCACAGGAAGTCTATTTATAGTCTTCGGAGAGGTCATTTACTTCTATCAGTGTATTTCTGTATCACACAAAATTTATGCATTTAAAATCTTAGTTATTAATTCATTCCAAGACCTTCTTGTTGTTAATTTTTTATTTTTTATTTTAAATTGATTTTGTGCAGTTATGTTCAAATTTTTCAAAAGTTATAAGCCAGAATATAAAAGAATCTGTATTGCCTATAGTTTATTGAGGAAATAAATTAAATAATTTTATTTACAAATACAAAAGCAATTTTAAAAGTAATATTATTTTTTATCCAGATTCAATGAAAGATACGTATGAAGCTGTTGGTAATCCCATGAAATTTATTCAACTTCTTCAATTTTTGGAAGTTATGCATCCTTTATTTAAATATACAAAGGGTAGCCCTTTTGTTACTTTCCTCCAAGTGGGAGGACGTGCATTTATTTTATTCTGTATGATTGAAGCTGAACCAAGAATGCAAACAAAACCAGTTGTCTTTTATGTGTTTCTAGTATGGACAATGGTTGAAGTTATTAGATATCCATATTATATATCACAACTTCTGGGCACTGAACTAGCTGCTTTAACTTGGCTGAGGTATACCCTTTGGATGCCTTTGTATCCAATGGGATTTGTGTTTGAAGGTATAATAGTCCTTCGAAATATTCCATATTTTGAAGAAACTGGAAGATTTACTGTCAGCTTGCCCAACGCATGGAATTTTGCTTTCCATTTTCCAACATTTATGAGAGTCTACTTGCTTTTATTGTGTATTCCGGGAATGTTTACAATGATGTCTCATATGAATGCTGTTCGTTACAATAAGCTTAGTAAACCAAAAATTAAAAAGAAAACTTCTTGAAAAGTTTTAATAAAAAAAACCTTAAGAAGTGAAATGTTATATTAACATTTGACTTTCTTACTTCAGAAATCGTACTTATCCAAGTTATTGATAAGTGGTGCTGAACAATTTTATGAAATAGATTTTTTAAATCTAGATTTTGCTTTACCAAAAATTTTTTATTTATATTTTACGATCTCTTTTTCATACTAAATAATTTTTAAAATAACTTGTATAAAGTTTGTGCAAATAAATTATAAATTATAAAAAAATCTAGTTAAATTAAAAAATGCATTTACTCTGCGCAAAATGTTATACAAAGTGTAGTGTGTGTGTGTGATAATTTTAAAATAGAAATAGTTTTGCTTTTTGTATTTACAAAGAAACAAGAATTCTTTTTATTGACAGGAATATCAAGAAAACATCACCTTGATATCTCATATATGCATACGTGAAAAAATTTGTGATACGAAATCCATTACACAAGTCACGAAATTTTCATTCATTGTAAATTAACAAATAAGTTAATTTCAAACTTAAAAAAAATATAGTATTATACATATTTTAATTGTTCATTTATTATCTGGCCTATTGTCATTTTTTAGATTATTTAGACACAATGCATTTAAATCTACTATTTATTTTTAATTTGTATGAAAGAAGTATCGTCATCTTTAATAAAGGCACTTTAACAAAGTACTATAGTAAGTTCTATAAATTGCTTAAGTTAAATGCTATTAAGTTTACTTTTTTTTAATTATGAAATAATGTTTGAATTGATGGTATTTAATAAGTGTGTTAGTTATCGTTTGTTGTATCGTCCGATAAAAATATACAATTTATACAATTTATATGGCAGATATCAACTTAAGTTAATAAGTTTTGAATTTTTAAAAAATTATGTGATGCAGTTTAAAAATTTCTTATAACGTTTCGATCCAGATGTAAAGATAATTTACTTAGTTTGAGCCTGATATAATGTGTAGTATAGTGATTGTCATTCGCGTATTTATCGACATCGCAACCTAGACGGCAAAACAATCCTAAATGAATTCTTTTTAAGCATAATTGACAAAGAGAATTCATTTAGGATAATTTTTCCATCTGGGAATGTAACTTACTCTATTTATTTAACTATTTTAAAAAAAATAATGAAACTATATCTGAAAATTGGAATATAATTGGGTTATTAAATGAAGATAATGTATCATTTTGGATA
>JAWWEO010000001.1:14652286-14712256 GCA_035582975.1 Ormyrus labotus | reverse complement strand
TGTATATGCTCTAGACCAATCACAATGCTCGATGATGAGCTTCAACTTACATCTCATGGATTTTTTAAGGAAGGAAAAGAAATATCAATTTTCGCCTATTTTGTATGCTTTTACCCTTAACCTCTTTCCAAGCAGAATTCTCGACGCGCGTTGTTTTCATAACAGTCTCCATCTTCCTCGTTCTACTAAAGAGTGTCAAATCACCTCAACGGGTCAGACTCGCGCCTAGTGAATTCACTCTCAAAAATTCCTAAATTCCTCGAAAGAAAAGAAACGGCACGCAACGGCTGCAGCTGCAACTTTCTAAACATTCCGGTGGCGGCCTTCGTTGGGGGTCTCGGTCATTGAGAGCAGAGCGATACCCCACCGATTAGACCGTTGCGTCATTCGCGGCGCAAACCCTCTCCGCCTACTAGTTCCATATTGCAGTTGGGCGCCATTACGTGAGCTGCCGTTACGCAGGGTGATTACAAGGTCGATCGCTATCTGGTTCGATTCGACGCCGATCGGGAAGTGCAGATAAGGCGCCGCTGATTCGAGAGTGGGAATGTTAATTTTGTGATAATCTGCGATGCTTTCTTCGAATGGAAGTGGGGCATGTATTGGAGGGTATTTGGTGAGGAATTTGAAGTTTTTTCATTGTATTAAATCAAATTAGTATTGGGTTTTAAAGATATATTTTGGGATTTATTATGTAGCAGAATAAAGTGAAAGATTTTTTCAAAATCGACAATTCACCTCTGTCAGAATTAATTTTTTATTTAAATCAAGAAGCGCGGTAGCGCTCCGAAGGCAAGTATGGAAAAAAGCCTAAGTACGACCGCGCTACTATATACTTTGATATTGGTTAGCGATATTTTCTGTAACTTACTTTTAAATCATAACAGTGAATTTTAAGTTATTTTCAAATTTTTTAAGTATTCATTAAAAAAAAAGTTAAGTTAAATATCAGTAAAACGAATTATTTCCATTACAACTTTTCGTTACGCAAAGCGCGCGCAATTTAAAAGCAGTGAATTATTGTCAGTCATTTTTCGTCAATTAACATTTTTAAAAGCACGCCGCATACAATATGCATCGAAAGAAATTTGCATGAAAGGAAGAGAGACGGAAATTGGAGTACGCGCGGAGCAAAAAGAGCAGAAAAATCATGCGGTTTCACTGCTCGCATCGAACAGCTTGCGTTGCATTAAGTAAAAGTTACCTTGTTTCACGTGCGTGCATGAACTTTTTGTCCGATGCCGATTTTATATAATGTATTCTGACAGTGAAGGTCGCCATTTTGTGCCGTTTACGAGCTTATTATATCGGTATGATTCAAATTAATAGGCTACAGTTATGGCTTATTCATAGACAGTGTTAAAAACTCATAGATAATAAAATTGTAGGCGTTCTGATGATGAAGGTAATATAAATATTATTTTTACTCGACGGTAAGCGTGGATTTTTGTAATGACATTATAACAGGAAAATTTTCTTGGTGCAATAAACCGTTTAAGATTAACGAGTTTCTTTTTAAAAGTAATAAATACATTATGAATAAATGTATTTGCACATACATTATTCATTATTCAATGTCATACATTAATATATTAATATTATAAATATATAAATATTTAATATGTAGAATTTTTTATATAAATACTATACCTAAAAAAGATTATAATATTTCATTGTAAAATATATAAATAATATATCCCAAGTCAATTGTGTTTCTAAAGTAGTAACAGGAATAATTCCTAACGTAAATTACTGTAACAGTGCAAATTCGGCATTGGAATAATTTAGTATAATGTATAAAATTACTATAATTTTTTAGCCTCTCCCGTAAATTTTGAGAATACTAATTGCACGATTACCAAACCATGTTTCTCGCCTATAAAACAATTTCCACCATTAGAACTAATAGATTTTCCCCTCAAAGCTCAAGCAGAACCGCCTGTGCATTTAAATGCAAATTTTTTTAACAAAACTGCCCAATAAAATTTACCGGAATAATAAAACGCTATAAGTACACGCCGCTTTTCTCTGCTAATTCGCAGAAGTAATGAATGCAGAGACGAAAAATCACATAATTAAACGAAACTTTATGGCAAATTCGCTCGGCTTAACGGTTCTATATCATCGTAATAACCAGCATAACTCGTAACGAACAGCTTCTGGGTGTGGCTTCTAATGAACTAAGCAAACTATGCGCCCGCAGACAGGATTCCTCCGACGTTTACGAGATATTCAAAGCGAATCTTTCGAAAAAATAATTTTCCCCCCCGATAAATCGTACAATGTCGTTCAAGTCGATATTGAGTAACGGAAAATTCCGCAGGTGATTCGTCATAGAAGTCGCTCTGCGAATGAGTCTTTTCACTTTCTTCGGGCCGCAGCTGGTAACATCCGAGCGGAGAAAAAACCCGTAAATTTTATTGGAATATATTTAATTTCAACGCTCATTTATTAGCGTAGAAAGTGAAAGTACATCCCACTTGCACCTGGATGGATTAAATATTGATTAGGTTCGAGCGTATTTATTCGCAAATTAGATGCATTTTCTTCGCAGTTTGGTATGAATAGAAAATGCACACGTGCTCTTCTCTTCTCAGCTATTTCAACCATTCGAATTGTTCAATGACTCTTTGCTTTCATTTTGACTGGAGGAAAATATTTTCAATTTGTTCTTTAATTTACGATGATTTTTAGACAAAAGCAAAGTGGCATTTACTTGTTTAAATTACGATTATTTATAACCTTCGTACCATTTAACAAATAAGCGGAAATCCAGACAAAGTGAACGTGATATTACCATATTATTCTGGTACAAATACCTAAATATATTTATGGATTTCTAAGTAATTAGTAAACTGTAGCTCAGTAATTTGTTCTAATGTAAGAAAAATTAAGAAGCAAACGTTTTCCTGCTACATTAAGCATTTTTTGAAAGCATTCACTTGAAAATTTATATCTTTTGTCTCAGTCCGTACAAAAATTTTCTCTGCCCATTAATGTTCCGTCAATATTATTTACATCCATTTTTACCTCACCCAACCGGCAATTAAAATTCACAATGTTTTCCCATTTCCAATTACCATGCTCCACTCTTCCCAAGGATCCCAACCGCATCCATACGCATGAAAAAAGGAATCCCAGCCAGTAAACTCCAAAATTACCATCATTACGCGCGGCAAATAACCCCAATAGGCCGGCACGAGAAAGAATAAATTCATCAGCGGCAAACAACGGCATTTCTCCCGTAAAAGCCAGGACAATATATATCCACGTTTCGAACTTGTCGTTTCTCCCGCGGCGTTTGAGATTATTTCCGCAAATGGGCCTCGCCGCGCCGTGGGTCGTCCGATAAATGCGGTTTTCAAGGCACACTCGTTTTTCCCTCGAGCGCATGCGCAATTAAACTTTTTTCCACGGCGCGATGAAAGTTTCGACGCGAGCGGTAGCCGGTGCTGCTGCGCGCTCTTGACACTTAGAGGTAGAGGAGTTTTCCGAGAGGATAAGGCCCCGGGGAGAACTCCCACGTTAATTAACTCGCGGAATTTTTGCGGTTAGTCCTGGAATAGTTTATCTTTAATTACGTGTTTTGCATTAAATCTGCTTTATTGGTTCCGGCTGATCCCGGAAAGAAGGCGATGACTTAGGTGAGTGCCAAACGAGTATTCCGCTCGAATTGAATTCGACATTCGATGCGAAACTGAGTACCATTAATGGTCATGCTTGATCTCGTCATCTTCAAAAAAATGGAGGAAATTGGAAAGGATAATTTACACGGTAAATATATAGACTTTAAAGCATTTCATCAAGAAATCGCTGGTATTAAATTCATGCTTGCCATATTTTTGTTCGATATAGGCTGCCTTCTATTTTAATAAATAAATTATTACCATCTATTACTTATATCGCGCAAAACTTTGAAGCGTTAAGGTCTTTTTGATGAGTCAATAGATATTTCAACCGAAAAGCACGATTGCATCATTGTCAGATATTTTAATAATGTATTAAATAAAACTATGAGTGCTTTATATGCAATTATACCAATTTTTACTGAAGAAGGAGACGAGGGAACGACGGAAAGGCTTAGAGAAAACGAGATAACCTTCTGCTCAGATGGATGCAACACTATGGTGGGTCTCTTCAATTCGGTACCTCAAAGGTTCCAACGAGACTTTCCGAATCTTATAAAAATTGTTTGTCCTAAGCAATGCAGCTCATTTAATTGCATCGAGTGCTTTTATAGAGTTTCCACAAAAAATTCAAGAATTTTCCAGAGAAAAAAAAAGTTTTATATCTTATACAATCAAAATAAATATTCTAATGTATTAAAATGGACGAGCATTCAACGGTTAGAACATCTTATTAAAATATTAAACATTTAAAATTGTAATTACAGACACTTTTGTTCTGAGTCTCTGTATAAAGTCGCCAAGAACAATTGAATTTTATTGCACAATGTACCATGTCATTAGCTATCGATAAAGTTTCAATTTTGAAAATCTTGAAAAACTTTTCAAAAAAAGCTTTCAAAATTTTATTATATTTAAATAATATTAAAGACAGTCCATTTTCACTGCAATTCACAAACATTTAGCACTTAACATCGTTTAATGTTCTATTAATACCTCCAATTTCTACACCTCCTTTAAAAATAGAAACCTTTTCCGCGTCGTTCGCTTATATAATAATTTTCCAATTACACCATAGCCGCTCTGAAAAAAAGAGCTCAGTAGCGCGGCGCATTCAAAAAAGGGTGGCGCGCACTTGACTCTCATTTTTCCGATCGTTACCGCGGCAATTAGAAGGTGAAACGATTCGATTAAACGATCCGCTCCTACTTTCTCTGTCTATTTAGCCGCGGACATACACGTCCGCGCGCGCGACGATTTGCCGGATTCCGCTCTCGGACTTCCGCGCGCAATTATACCAAACGTCGAAATTCGCGTTCGCTTTCGACTTTTTTTTTTCTTTTACCTCTGGCCCGCAAAATTTCGCGGATGATGGATCGACGATTGCCGGCGGAGCATAATTTGTGGAGCATGTTTTCTCCGCGGCTGATGGGCCGATTAGTCTTCGTCGGAGCGTCGCCGCGTTCGATTAATTTGGCTAATAAATGAATTGCGAAATTTGGAGGTTATTTTCGGAGGACGGATAAGGAGCTCGAGAGGCACTTACGCATTCGAGAGGCTCGGCTCATTTGAATTGGAGATTCGACCTGCGGAATAAAAATTGGGTATGTATTGACTGCTGAGTTATCGAAATTTTAAAAGCTTCGGAGTAAACATGAGTTTAAATTGAATTGCCAGATATATCTATTATCGAAGCGGAACTTTTTAATCGAGCAGAAACGTTTTAATCTTAATTATGTATTAGAGAAAAATGTTTTTAAGTTGGTTAAGTTTTATGCATTATTTTAATGTAGATAGTAAATCTGTTTTAAAATAAACAAAGATAAGGCAAGTGTCAGTACTCGACGAATTTTGTTTTACTACCAGTTGAATTTGGAGAGAAAAACTATACAATGAACGGTATTCTAAATTTTTGAATAAAATAAAGTAAGATTTCTCGTAATGTAATATCTTTCTATTACTGGAACATGTAACTATTTTTCCAAAGACATTCTCTGTTTTGTAAATCGTATCACTGTTTAAAAGATAATAATTCTCTTTTCTCGTACCTCTACACCACAACTTTCCACTCATCTCCCCATCAATAAACATGGTTATTATTCTATCAAACTTCCTGAATGGCAAAATCTCCCGCCACATTTGTTCACTCGCAACCAGCCGCAGCAGCCTTTCCTTTAATCAGCGAACTACACACTCCGTAGCTTTTCCGTTTGATCCCGCGGCAACTGGTCATTAACGGGCAAACTGGACAGCAAATCACATCCTACATCGCGAGTCGGCTCGACAAATCATCGCGGCGCGAAAACAAATTGAACGCGGATGCTGTAATCCGCCAATTACACGAGAGTCGGAGATGAAAGCTGCGAAGGATCCGTTTTCTCCCCGGCGCTCTTCCGGATTCCTCGAGGAAACGCCGCGAACCACGCATGCGCACGGCTTTACGTAACGATGCAGCCGGCTTTTGCCTTTGTTCCCCGCGATCCCGATGAATTTATTAAGGAACGAGCATTGCTTTATGGAGCTTCTTTCTAATTTATCCCGGCGGGGTCGATGCACCGGTGAGAGTTCGCCGATGCTGCCGCTTTTGGAGTTGAACTCTGCTTGATGGGAATCGCGGGGTTTTCGCTCGAGGCTTTTTGCTTATACTTAATAGGAGAGTATCGGGGATCATCGGTTCGGTTCGAGCTTGGGAGAATGTATTTTTGGATATCAAAATGTGATAAACATCCGAGTTATTGACCTGTAATAAAGTCAATAATTTTAATGAAATTAAAAAAAAATATTCTTTACTTTGACGAACAGGAAATTTATTTTTCTTTGCCGGATTACTATGTAATATCTAATTACTCTGTAATGTAATTGTAATGTACTCTTACTCTGGAAATAAATTGAAATTGAAATTGAGGATAAATAATTCAGCTTAGAAAAATAGAATTTTTACTTATTTTTAAGCATTGAATTCATAAAAGAACAGCAAACATGATCACAAATCTTTGCTTTTAATTTTTGCATTTACAAATTATTGATTTGACTTTATCGAACACAAAGCTAAGGGTATAAATCTCTTCCAAATCATGAAAGCTTTTTTATTAGCGACCCGTAAAGTCGAAGCATAAAATAGAAGGAAAGAATACGTGACTCTTGAAGGTGGAGGTCATCGCTGTAATTTAAGTTGCACGAAGTGGGGAGTATCATTCACGTGACTAACACTGAGAGTCTGTGAACTGCACTTAGATTACACACGCTCTGATTACAGGAAATCTAATTTAAATATTTCAATTTCCAAGCAAACAATCCGTTTTCGGTGAGAAGAGACATCACGTAAAGTTTTGGGTTCTGGTCAGTTTGGTCCACTTACCCACAACAGCTGCAGTATTTAATCTAACCTAAAACTATCTTTACTGCTGCATCAGCTGCTCTAACGGAGTAGGAAAATTGCGCAGTCGATACTTTGCAAATGGCAGTTGGCTTAATTATCAACAAAGGCAAATTTATGTAAGATTTTTATTTTTTTTCTGTTAATTAAAAAACATATCAATTTAGGCCATTAACACAATTTCTTTTTTGACTTGAACAATCAATCAATGGACCATTCACTTTCATTGCAATCTGGCTTTTACTCGCACAGCTTAAACAAACGAACAAAACTCAGCTCGCAGCGTCAGCGGCCCTCCAAAAGCTCACTCGAAAGAGCAGAAACGCCGAAATCTCCTCGCTCGCGAGGAAGTCAAAAGTGAAAGAGGAGGACCGTTTTCCTCCGGCCGGGCCAAAAAGCAAAAGGGTTGAAAAAAGCGCGGCCCAGGGAAAGTGAGAGAGGTCGCTCGAGGCGCTTCGTTCGTTTGTTTGTCTGTTTGTTTACGGGTGGACAAGTGGAACTGCCGGCGCGACGGTGAAAGGCAACCCGGTGCAGCGCCGATCCGGAACTCTCTCGCTTTCGCGCGCGATGCGCGGTGACTGACCCATCCGAAGCGGGGGGGAAAAAGGGGGCTGGCTCCGGACGAGGTCGGGGTTAAGGTCTGCCGCGTGACGAATAAGATTGCCGATTCAAGATTCCGAGCTAAGATTCTGTTAATAAGTAATTTTAAAATTCGTTGGAAAAGCTTTACCTTATTGCACGGAAAAAAGTTTTAATTTTATAGGAGCGAGATTAATTTGATGTACTTTAGGCGTTGTGAGTGATTAGTTTTTTGTTTTCAACTTTTGAGCTTTTATTTTATTTTATACTAATGAACCGTGATTATTATTTATTTTGCATCTAACAATAAGTAGTGCGTATCTTGATATACGTATTTTAACTGATCAATTGATATTTCACAATGTAATTTAACGATGTTCGCGCTTTGGTTTTATCTTCGGAACATGTTTTGTAATCGATATCCTCCTTTCATAAGTGTCGATAATTGGATGATCTTCGAATTAGCTACCGTTCACTTTTATCGCCCTTCATTCATCAGGAATTTTATGATGTACATCCGCAAACTCGCGACGGTCTCAAGACTTTCTCACGGGATAATTCGCGCTGTGACAGGTGAGATCGCAGGTGTCCGTCATAGTAGCAATGCTTAAATTATGCGGCTCGTAAATTTCGGATGCCTGTCTAAAAATAAAGGAGGCAGGTTTAAAGCTGCTCGAAATTTGAATATTTGCATAAAGACACCGAATGCTCGCTCAAAAGTAGAGGAAGTCAGGCTAAAATAGGCTTGAAATAAGTATTTGCATAAGAGTTGGCCGTATATAGTGTAGTAAGGACTTTAAATTGTTCAAAACTTACGGAAATTTGTTTGAGGGATGGTGAGAAACTTATAAAAAATTGCTTCAACTATAGGAATTTTTTAAATGATTTTTTAAAGTTTAAGAGAAAATAATAATTATGAAAATAATTTTTTAAAATGCCAAATATTAATATAAATCATAAATTCTAAACGCAGTTAGACGGATAATTATTTATTTTATTACCTGTTCATAAGTTTGATATTTCATACAAAATGCTTAATTAGTAGTATAAATATTAATACCTGTATAATAACATCGTACGTATATATCGTATTTAAGATAATTCTTTTCATTAAAAATGGAAATATTTATCTGCACTTTATGAAATTGAATGATATCACCTCAGCAACAATACACGACACATTTCTATAATCAAATTTTTATCCAGCTTTGACAAAAAAGGGAAAAAATTCGGATTTTCAGCTATTTCTTTAGCATGCGATTTTAAAAAAACGAAAATATTTTTCTTAAGGTCATCTAATCGAAAGATATCTGCGACATTTAAATATTGAATAGCATTATTAACGGAAAGAGATTTCGAAAGATGTGCCGCACAAATTAATTTCAAATGGGAGAGTTCATACTTTTCTGCAGCAAATGTCAAATCTTCGACGATCTCTTCAATTTTCTCGACTTTTCCCGTATATATGTAACGAAGCACTTCTTTAAAGACTTTATATTTTATATCATCGATCCGAACCTCATTGCTTGCCAGTTCCTTCATATTGTGACTAAACATAGCTAAAAATACGGCACTCCGGGTGGCTAGAATAGCTTTATGCGCTTGAATTTTCTTTTCATTCAAAAGAAATACCACATCACCAAATTTTTGATCATCGATCAAAAATTCAAATTGATCCAAAATAGTCTGTCTCTCTTGAGGTACGTTCAGAATCAAATTTTTTGGAACTTTTCTGATGATTAATTGAAATATTTGAACTTCGTAAGTAATATTTAATGTATTCGAAGTTATCAATCGTTGTAATATTAGTCGACAAAAATCTTGATGTATTACTTCGTTTTGCTTAAATTCATGATTATTACAGAGAATCGTGGAGAATTCACGTGAATTTGTGATTCTAATAGTTGCACACATCTGATTTGAGCTTAACCAAAGTAAACCACACCGACATGTATTAGGTGGAAACGATGGAATACTTAATTGAGCCTGCCATTCAAAATCAACTTTATTGTAACTCATTTTGAACACACGACGTAAAAAGATATCCTTTTCTTCGCGAAAATTGTCAATGCACCATTTAAATATAAACTTAGATAACTTTATATCTCCACGGCCATCCATTATATCTGCACAATCCCAAATCTATTTCGAATTTCGGAAAAGCTTAAAGATGCTGTTCACGCGAGTAATGCTCAATTAAGACTGTCGCCAGTTCTTCACCTCCTCAGGCTGGACGTTGGTAACATAATTCAGAAAAAGTTAAGAAATGCGTTCTAGATAAACTGTATTTGAGCACGCATACAAAATGTTTTAGTTAATATCATATTTCATTATACAGTCAAAATTTACTCATGGAAAGGGTACTCTTTGATAAAAGTTTCATTGAAATTAATACTAGTAGAGGGAAATATTATTATTTTTAACGGCTAATAAAGTGGTACTTTGAATTGTGAAGTATTATTGAGTATTATATTCCCTACAAGTTACTCCGTCTACTTTGCGTAAATCTTTAATTCTAATAAATGCAAAAATTATATTAATTGTACAAAGATGTAAGCCAATCACAGACTGGAACTTACTAATTAAATTCAATGCAGTCCATCAGTTTTGAATTCATTTCTTTAAAACACAGTATTAATAGATGAAATTATATACACGGAGAAAAATTTTCTAGTAAAAATTACAATAGTACGTTTTAATTTGATCACAAACTGTAAAAATCCTAAAAAATTACCATGTCCATAGTAAATTTTACAAGTCTAAATATGAAAATTTATCATTGACCTCGTAAAATTTACTAAAAACTATGGTAATTTTTTAGCATTTTTACAGTCTGTTGTTACGAATGTAACAAATAAATTAAATTCGCGAGTTTTGATTCCTTTAAAAAGGGTCTATTTTCGGATTTTGGTCTCTCCTTAATTTTAACTTATAGCGGTCGAAGTTTTAATCTTCCTTCTCTCTCGCTCTTATATGTATAATTTTTAGCGCGCTTAGAAGCGCGCTTTGGTCGTCCGGGCGAGCAGTCGCGGCGGAAGCAACCCTATACTTCGTGATAAGCACATTCCTTTTGGTCTGCTTCGGCGCGCATACAACTTTCTTTTGACTTTATATTTTCCGTTTATTATAATTTTAATTTCGCGATTTTGGCTTCGGTCCTGATTTTATTGTTTTTAATTATTTGGTCGTTATTGAGATTCGGTTTTTATTGCGCGGAAAGATTTGATAAATTGGTTTTCTTTTGTGGTTCTTATTTTTATTGGTCGTAAAAAATTTAAAACGTCATGTAATATCTGTGATCAAATTAAAATGTACTATTGTAATTTTTTCTAGAAAATTTTTCTCCGTGTAGACATTTTAACTTCTCCATTTCTTTGACAATATATTAGTTACACCATACCCAAGTATACTAAGTGAACGTAAAATTTTGATATATATTATTTCTCTACCACCATCCATCCTATTTAGAAGTGAGAAAGAGTGTAGATGCAGCGGACGCGGGCAGGGCTTTATGCGAACGTCCGGAAGTATATCTTAAATCTTAAAGTAACGTGAATACACGAATACTGTATACATGAGTCCTCGATTAAAGATGTGTCGTTGAAAACTTTTGGAAACTTGGAGGAAGATGACGCGGACGTGAGAGAAGCTCCTGCAATTCGCGCTTTCACAACTCGCTGAGTTTAACGACTCTGTGGGTCGCACAGTTCTCCTTTTTCTTTACTTTTTAGTACGAAGTTGAAGCGCAAGTTTTCGCGTAGTCTGAGCACGACACCTTAGAAAGAAAGACTCGGGCGATTGCTTTTTATCCGTGAGAAATTTCAAGTGTCTGCGCGAGAAAAATAGTGGAAAATTTAGCAAAGGATTAGGGGTTGAGTTTTAGGTTTTAAAGTGCTTTAGTGAGAATTTGAGTTGTTGACTAAAAGCTTTTGTTGTAATACGCAGTTGTAATACGCAGTTCTTATAGTTCATAAAAATTTAGTTTAAAAAATTTATGACATGTTTATATAATTTAGTTTCTAAAAATAATTATGATTTAGCATTTTAAACTCTACATTGTATATTCCCAGACGATTATAACAAAAAAATAAATCAAAGTAGTTTTTCTCGCAAACTGCTGACTCGTAAATGCCTCGAAGCAAATTGACACTTCCTCGTACTCGATCTGCTCTACAACCGCTTTCTTTATGCTAAATCATCGACTGCGACTTTACGCAAAAATTTCCCTCAGACCAGTAAAACTTTTGCCACGATTAATAAAACCCAAGCCTTTAGGTTATTTCGAACGAGATTTTATTTATGTGACAAAACCTTTGCGTGTTTGTATATGTCAGCAGTTAATTCATTTTGAACAATTGAAGTATTTTAGTCAAGTCATGAATTGCATTTTTCAGCGGATAATTTATATATTCTTTGTGACTGTAAAAAAAGTAATAGTTGTGCAAAGCATTCAAGAAACTCGCTAAAGACGACAGTATTGTTATAACGCAAAATTTTTAAAAAGTGGAAATTTTAAATTGACAATGCAGTTTGAATCGTCAATCCTTCTAAATATTAAAATTTGACTCGAGCAATAAATGTAAAGACTACTTTGATACAATTTTTACGAATTAAATCCGCAGTTGCTTTCTAAATATATTTAAAAACAGCTTCACTACCATAAAATCGGATAATGCGAAAAAATATTTTGAAAGCACAGCTATTTCGACTAGCACAATACCTGAATTACGTCAAGGAAGGACATAATGGCCATCTGTTTTGATACCCTCGTATACAAGCCAAATGATAAAAGTCGCGGGTTATTCTAAGGTTTACGGTGTGTTTGAACGACTTTACGGAGAGCGAAACTGCTCGCAAACACGTTTTGAATCACGAAATTTCTTTGGCTTCTCTTTAGACATTTGGCAGCGAGGAAAAATAAAACGGACACAATAGGAGTGCAACAATGCGGTGAAGTAACCATTACGCGGGAAAATGTCGTTATAAATTGTTCTTAAAAGTCTGTACCGATTATAAAAATACTACATGTATTTAAAGAAAATAAATAGTGTGTAAAGAATTTAAAAAATGTTATTAGTTTTCTATTAGTTTAAATACAGATTTTTTAAACATCAAAATTTATAATTTATATATTAACTATTTAAAATCAACATAATTACAATTCGTAATTTTTAATATAGAATTTAGCTTGGAATTAAAAAATATAACTAATAATCGTTAAATATTAGTTAACTTTCACAAGGATGTCAGATATTACAAATAAAGTACTAATTTTAAACTTTCATTTTAAAAAATTCGTTATGCATAAGCCTTTACGGTCATTAGCAGATTGCAAGGATGTTATGAAGCTATGATCGATGCTTGCATGGTTTCTCTCAAGTTTGAAGATTGATGACGATCGAATCGTGCTCGAAAGGTTTTCCCGCTCAATTTCAGGGAAAATGTAATTTGTCGGCAAAGGAGGAAAATTACGACTTCTCTTTATGAATACAAAATTTAAATTCTTTAAAAAAAAAGTGATTTTTAATACAAATTTTTCGTAGTAAATTAATTTACATTATTTCATTTTGTTTGGAAAATCGATATATTATTATAAATTATAAATATTTTATTGGTAAAATTGACATTTTTTATGGGCTCCTTCAATCTGTTTCTAACAATTTATATCGTCTTATCTGATAAGCGTTAATTATAATCTTGCAGATAACTTAAATACACAACGTGAAAGATTCTTTTCTAGCGACTTACTGTTTTTCTGAATTTCACACGCTAGTGAGTACTTCACGTTTGTGCACGATGTCGAAGACAGATGAGATTAAAACTTTTTTAACAAACGAAGAAATTGACACTTTAGTTAATCATTGTTCTACATTAAAAAAATTGAAAATTAAAAGATTTTATTTAAAACCCTTCTCCGAAAATAAACTCGGTTATCAAGGTGATCATAAATTACTGACAATCGATGTTTGCGAACGTGATGGTGACCCAGAAGTGTTTAAATCTTTAACCTTTTTCGCTAAGACACTGATGGCTGACAGTAACGTTTTTGAAAAAATGGTCTTTCAAGAAGAATTTACATTCTACGCGAAAGCAATGGCCCAATTGATGGACAACTTTCGACTAGAATACTGGGCCGCTGACTGTCTTTTAGCCAAAGAGAATATAATAGTTTTGGAAGATCTAAAATCAAGAGGATTTAAGGTAATCGATGAACAGCTGAGCATCGATCATCTGAAAGCAGCAATGGCCAGTGTTGCGCGTTTCCACGCAAGTTCGATCATACTGGAAAAAAAGCTGCAGGAACCTTTGTGTGATGTTTACGAAGGATACTTTAAGCAAAAGTCTTTTAGAAACACTGAGGAATATTCGCTCAAGTGGTTGCTCACCGGGATCGAGGTTATTGAGACCATAGCTAACGAATTACACATAAATCCCGCGTACGCTAAGATCGCTTACGATTTGGTGATGGACAAAATAAAGCCAACGACAGAAGGAAGAAATCTTCTGTGCCATATGGACCTCTGGTCGAATAATTTGATGTTCAAAGGAGAAAAAGAAATATCCTGCAGACTGGTGGACTTTCAAATGAGTTTTTACACTTGTTACGCTATAGATTTGGTACAACTGATTTATTTGAATATTACTAGAAGTATGAGGCAAGCGTACGAGAAAGAATTGATTGAAGTTTATCATGAAGTATTAACAAAAGCGCTTCGAATGCATAAATTTGAAGATTCAGAGATTATTAGTTTGGAAGAAGTGATTCAAGATTTTGAGAAGAAAAGGATTATTGGACTAGTGACCGCAGCTCAGTATTTTCCGATTTCTTTGCTCAACAAAGACTTCGTTGAGGAATTCACCGAGAGTGCGGAAAGCATGGACAGATACAAGTTTATAAGTCGTAAAAATTTCGTTCTGAAAGCTATGAAAGCAGATTTTGACTATCGGAAGAGGAACGAAGAAGCCGTCCGGGAGTTAATAGAATATACGAAAACTATAAGAATATAAAAAATAAATTATTAATATTATAAAGCATCGAATTAAACATATTAAAGTGCGTTAGTGAAATTTGTTACACATTTGTTACATTTTATCTTATTTTTGCGTTGAAACGAACGTACTATTTTAGTATTATGTTTGAGTATTTCTTTTTTTTGTTGAAAACATCAAAGACTTCAAATAAATTATTTTTTACTCCAAATTTCCTCTTTCAAATTCAAACATCTTCTGACAATTTATCACTGGAGTATTTTAAAAAAGTGCAATAATTAAAAGCATTGGTCCGTTGATCTCTTTTTGAATAATGAAAGGACAAGGTTAACTCTGGGTTCGATAAAAAGCGACTATAAGGAAGCTGTGCGGGAATAAAGCGTTTACAAAAGATTACAAAGCAATTATCATAATTAATTTTACTACTAGATAAAGTTAGAACTTTATCTCGCAGTAAAACATAGCTTATCTTCTAATCATATATTATAAGCATTATTATTAGAAATACGTTGATTTATTTAAAATGATTATTAAAATTTTCAATGCAAAACTATTTCAACTTCGACACTTTTTCATTATTTCAGAAACATAATCTACTAATCGATGATAAACACAAGATAAAACAATCTAATCGAACAACATTTGCTGTGCTACTACTCAATGATCGTATTGAAAACGTTCAGTATTTTCTGTAAACTACAGTAAGAAGGAAGGCAGGTCTAATTTGCATTATGTCGCAATCAATACGTGATATAAATAAGAGTTTAAACAGTGAAAATAGTGATCATAACAAGTTAACGACTGAAGAGGTCGATTTTTTATTAAGTTCTTTTTATCCATCCAAAAAAATTGAAATTCACAGCTTAGACCTTAAACCGTTTTCTTTGGATAAACTTGGCTATCTTGGTGTTCACGAACGCCTTATTATTAAATTATCTGAACTGAATAAAGTTGAAGATGTTTTCAAAATTCTGTCCTTTTTCGTTAAAGGTATTGCATCCGTTAGTAACGATTTCGATAAGTTAGTATTCGATGATGAATCAAAATTTTACAAAGAAATAATGCCACAGTTGATGAAAAATTTTACGTGCGAACCTTGGGCACCGATGTGTTATTTGGTAAAAGAAAATCTCATAATATTAGAAGATCTCAAAGATAAAGGATTCGAAGTAATTGATGGACAATTGAATATTGAGCACATTAAATCGGCAGTGATCAGTGTTGCACACTTTCATGCGAGTTCTTTCTTACTGAAAGAAAGATTGCAAAAACCGATAAGTGAAATTTTCAGGGGTTATTTTAAGCAGAAAGTTTTTGTGAAGGACGGTTTTGGATGGAATTGGTTATGTGCTGGTATGGAAGTCGTGGAGGCTATAGCTTG
This sequence comes from Ormyrus labotus, assembly GCA_035582975.1. NCBI lineage: Eukaryota > Metazoa > Arthropoda > Insecta > Hymenoptera > Ormyridae > Ormyrus > Ormyrus labotus. Next base: position 14,696,304 of record JAWWEO010000001.1, on the reverse strand, counting down.
TAAATTAGGTTTAAATCCTAAATATGCTTCGGTCGCTTATAAAGATGTTTTTAATAAAATAAAACCATTAGAAGATCAAAAGAATGTTCTGTGTCATTTTGATCTTTGGTCCAAAAATCTGATATTCAAAGAAGGAAGTGAAATAAGCTGTAGGCTAATAGACTTCCAAATGTGCTTTTACACTTCTTATGTTATAGATTTGGTACAACTTATTTATTTGAATACCACTCGAGAAGTGAGACAAAAATTTGAAAAGAATTTGGTTGAACTGTATCACAAGACACTAAAAGAAACTTTACAAAGTCATGACTTTGATGAACGGAAAATAATCAGTTTGCAAGAAGTCACTCAAGATTTTGAAGATAAGAGGATCTGTGGTTTAGTAATGGCTGCGCAATATTTTCCAATCTCTTTGTTGAATGAGAGATTTTCTGAAGAGTTTTCCAAGGATTCTGTAAAAATGAATAGTTACAAATATAACAGTAGAAAAGATTTTGTTATGTCAGTTTTGAAAGAAGATAAGTATTATCGAGATAGAAACGAAGAAGCTGTGAGGGAGCTAATAGAATATGCAGAGAAAATGGGACATTAATTAGATACTAATATTAAGTTTAACATGTAATGTTTGCCCAGTAAAATTTGAATTTATTGAATTTTTTAATTTAAATATCTAAAAAAAATGATATACAATGAAAATATTCGAAAATTAATTTTAAACTTAAAGTAATAATCAAATTATTATTAGAAGATCTTGAAAACAAATAGTTAATTGTAGTACTTAATAAAAAAAATATAAAAGTTTTATTCAATTGAAAAACTTTAATACTTCCTTAAGATTATTTATGAAATGAAGATTAAAAGCTGAAAATACAACTTGTTTTCGTGTTTCAGAAACATGTAGCATATAGAGATTCGCATACCGAAGGTGCCTGGTGATGTAAGGCGCAGACTCAGCCAGTCTCTACACTTGCAATCAGCAGTCTTCCCACAGTGCCTACTGTACTCGCATCGCATAGTTGTTACCTTTGCATCATGTCGCAAGTAATCGATCGTTCTAGCGATAAAAGCAATCGCCTAACGGCGCAAGAAGCTGCAGAACTAGCCAGCCAATTCTTCCCCTCGAAAAACGTGGAAGTCTTAAACCTCGACTCGAAGCCCTTTTCGTCGGAAAAGCTGGGTTACCTTGGCTTGCACGAGCTGCTAACTATCGAGGTACGCGACCATGACGCCGACCCAGAAACTGCCAAGAAGACGCTCACGTTCTTCGTCAAGGCAGTCGTGCCAACCTCCAACGCCTTCGATCAGCTAATATTCAAAGAGGAATCTAAGTTTTACCGGGATGTGATGCCCCGATTATTGAGCAACTATAAATTAGAAAAGTGGGGGGCTGAGTGTTACATGACGAGGGAGAATTTTTTCGTTCTGGAGAATCTGAAGGCCAAGGGATTTAAGGTGATCAGCGAAACTTTAAGTGTGGATTACATAAAATCAGCTTTAATCTGCACTGCTCGTTTTCATGCCACTTCAATGCTGCTGGAGGACAAGTTGCAAAGGCCGTTGAGCAACGTTTTCCCGGGGTTTTTCGAAGAGAAAGTGTTCTTAAACGATGATAACGGATATTCTTGGAAGTGGCTGCTTACTGGCATCGAAGTTGTCGAGGCCGTTTCCACGAAGTTTGGATCAAATCCTAAATATCCTAGGATCGCTTACGACTTGAGCCTGGAGGAATTTAAGCCAAAGAAGGGAGAAAAAAACGTTTTATGTCACGAGGATCTCTGGGCGAACAATATTATGTTTAAGGAGGAAAACGGTGTAATAAGTTGTAGAATTGTAGATTTTCAGATGACAGCTTACACGTCTTACGTTATAGATTTGGTCATGCTAATTTATCTTAATATTAGGAGAGAAAATAGGCAAAAAATAGAGAGGGAGTTAATCGAAGTGTACCATAAAGAACTTAAAGAGACTCTTCTAAGCCACGGATTGCCCGAGAATAAGATTTTGACTCTAGAAAAAGTCATTCAAGATTTCGAGGACAAGAGGATCTGCGGCATAATAAGTGCCGCGCAATTTTTCCCGATCGCGTTGTTAAATAAGGATCTAGCCTTCGAATATTCTAAAGATCCCGTGCAATTGGAGAAGTACATGTACGAGAGTCGAAAGGATTTCGTGACGAGAGCTATGGAATTGGATAATGTTTATAAAAACAGGATTGAGGAAATTATCCAAGAATTGATGCAGTATATGGATTCAAAGAATCAGTAAGGAAAAAAGGCTGCTTCAATTTCTGTAAGTAGAAAGGTACGCTTTAATCTTTGTTAATATTAAAGAAAAGAAACGTGAATATCTGTGACAGACAAATGTAAAAAGTGTAATTTATAATTAACCGACAAAAAAAGTCAGATAAAAATTGAGCTTCTTAAAAAAAGTAAAGTAAAATAATTTAAAAATAGTACGATTGATATTGTACGTCTTTGTACTCGAGCCTGTTTTAATCTGCGGAGTTAAAACTGCATCTCAGTCTCGGTTTGTTGTTAATGAACGAAACTACACTTCTTTCGTAAGGTTTTAAAGAATTTTTTTAACGCAAGTAATACAGTGATACAATGCGTATAATGACTAAATTCTAATAGCAACTGTTTCTTTTTTTTGCTAATGGTTTTCAAAGTAGTTCATATTTTAAATTAAATTACTTTTCGTTAATCTTTTTGCCTTCGGCAACGTTAAGCCGTACTTAGTCGAGCTTTGTTTACAATACAGAGTCAGCTATATTGTTATCTGTACGTATTCAGTTGTAATTTCGTACTTGAAAGTTACAGCGATTGTAAGTTTTGTTCGCAAAAATCTTAATATCAATGTCTTTAAAGATACAGTTTTTAAGTTTTTATGACAAGGTGCGTGAGATGTATTTTTCGTAATTTTATTTAATATTTTAAATATAAGTTTATACGAAATTTTGACGAGGTTCAAATTACAAGTAATTTCTAGAAATTCTAAATAATATATAATTGAGTAAGTATCGTAACATATTTAAATAATATTTTTTAATAATAAAAATATCATCAATTTATTTGAAATCATTTTCACTTGTAATCAGTATAATCTAAGTGACGTTTTTTAATAAATTATTTTAAAAAATTGCACGAATTTCGCATAAATTCCTTAAAAAGATTCTTAAAATTATTATCTTCAATTTCGTATAAAACACTTAAAATCCCCACTTGTTTGACACTTAATAATTTCAGCACTTTAACAGCCCATCTCAAGCTTCCTGATTACCTATGATTGTTTCAGAAGTATCACCTTTCAAAGATAGAGGTTAAACGATCTGTCAGTGTAAAACATAACGCAGTGCGATTGAATAATGCCGGCAGCTGAAAGCACTCCAGTCTTCCCTAAACTACCCGACGAAGCGCAGCCTGCAAAAACGAACATGCCACAGTTCATCGAGACTTCCTCGCCCGATAATACCGGCCTCAACGGCAAAGTAAACAAGTACATTACTTTCCAAGAGATCGCCACTTTGGTCGGTCAGTTTTTCACGTCGAAGCACTTGAAGATCATCAATTTCAATCTAAAGTCCATTTCCTCGGAGAAGCTCGGCTTCCTCGGGCTCCACGAGCTTCTGACCATCGAAGCTTGCGAGGAGGACGCCGATCCGGAAACGTGTAAGAAGATACTCACCTTTTTCGTAAAGACAATCCTACCCTCCCGCAATTCCTTCGACGAGCTGGTTTTTAAAGAGGAGTGCAAGTTTTACCAGGAAGCAGTGCCTCAGCTGATGGAAGGTTTCAAGTTCGAACCTTGGGCAGCCAAGTGCTACCTGGCCAAGGAGAATTTTCTAATTCTAGAGGACCTCAAATCCAAGGGATTCAAGGTGTTCAGCGGTCCGTTGAACATCAACCAGTTGAAGGCAGCGCTGACTTGCGTGGCTCGCTTCCACGCGAGTTCCATCATGTTGAAGGAGAGGCTGCGAAAGCCTCTGAGGGAAGTCTTCGGGGATTTCTTCAAGCAGAAGTCCTTCTTGATCGACGACGAATTTTCCAAGAAGTGGATTCTCACCGGGATCGAGGTAGTCGAGGCCATAGCGGAGAAGATCCATCTCGACCCGAAATGCGTGTCCGTCGCCTACGAACTGGCCATGAAGGAGCTCCAGCCGGCCGAGGAAGCCAAGAACGTCCTCTGCCACGCCGACTTGTGGTCCAACAACATGATGCTGAAGCAAGAACACGGCCACATCAGCTGCCGCCTCGTCGACTTTCAAATGTCCTTCTACACCTCCTACGCGGTGGACCTCGCCCATCTCATCTACTTCAACACGACCAAAGCGACCCGGCTGACCTACGAGAACGAGTGCTTGGAGCTCTACCATTCGGTCCTGAAGAAGACGCTGCGCAGCCACGGCTTCGAGGACGACCGCGTCTTCTCCCTGACGGAGCTGCTCCGCGACCTCGAGCAGAAGAGGATCTGCGGCCTCGCGACCGCCGTCCAGTTCTTCCCGGTGGGCCTGCTGAACAAGAGCCTGTCGGCGAAGTTTTCGCGGGACGCGAAACAGCTGGAGAGCTACATGTACGCGAGTCGCAAGGATTTCGTGCTCGCGGCGATGGAACTGGACGCCGAGTATCGGGGGAGGAACGAGGAAGCAGTGAGGGAACTGATCGAGTACACGCAGAAGCTCCTCGGCAGAGGCTCGGCGGCTTAATCTGTAGACGCGGGAAATTCGTGTTCTGCGTACTTTGTATATACATATATATATGTAAGAGGCGGTTTTGTTTTTGCCAGTTTTTATTTGGAGAAATTTTTTATACATTTTTTTGAGCTTTTTATTCGAACGAGACTGACGAATTGTTATCCGACTACTGTGTATCTATATTTTTTAAATTGTCACTGTACATCACTGTTTATAACTAAATGCAATTAAAATCTATTTTTAACACCTTGACAAATCTGATCTATTAGTTCAGTCATTGTTACCGTCCTTAGCATTAAAAAAGTTTTTACCGAACGTTCCTTCCTCGAACCCGACCATCCTCCCTTTCATCTCCTCAGCAGGAAGTCCCCCTGATTCCCCCCCCCCTCCCCTCCTCCGCCGTCGACTTTCGAGCGGCTCCTCTTCCGCGAGCTTATCTAATATCTCGTCCACATTAGCGGCGGCGGCGGCGGCCGGGATGATCTCAGGCACGGCTAATTTGCAGCTGCACCAGCCGCGCCGCGGAGACTTTCCCGCGCGCGGGTCGCGGGAAGATTGCGTGCGAGCTCGCGGCGCGCGCGCGGGGCCTGACGTAAGCGGGGGTTATACGAGCCGGGAGAGCAGGCCGAGAGAGATCATTGCCGAGGAGAGAGAGAGGAGAAATGCATCGGACCTTCGGCCGATGCGCTTTTTTTCGAAAAAGGAACTTTCACTGCCGAGGAGTCGGACGGGATATTCGGAGAGGAGCTGCGCGGTGGCGATGTCGTCTTTGACGAGGGGCCGGGCAATTTTGAGGCGCATCGATCGGCTTTTGGTAAGTGGAGGTAATGCGACGGGTTTGATGATTCCTGGAAATGTTTATTGAAGCGAGTCGCTGGCTGTTTTCTGAAATTGCTGTGGGAAAATAATTTTTTTTTCTCATTTAATGTTGATCTCAAGGTTGTTTTGTAAAAAATTTTTTATTTTAAAATTATGCCTTAATAATTGTTAAAGTATTTGACATTTTAAACTCTGACCAACATTTACAACAAGTAATAATAAGTATTTTACATAATATAATTCACTTTCTCACTAATAAAGGTTGAATTTAAATTGTAAATTAAAAATTCAATAGTCTAATACTATAAATCCTCAAAATTTTTAATTGCGCGAGTAATTAAAATCTCTTCTATCGCCATAATAAATACTCCGTTTTAATCGCCCAGTAAACTATTAAAATTTATTACCGGCTTCTAGTCGATTCAAATTACACCAGATACTGCATCTATAGGAATTTTTCGATTAATTCTAATGGAATCTCAATGACACCGATACACTGGACCTCGCAGAAAACTTACTCTACAAATTTACTTTCTTATTGCACCGGTCTTTAAATAGAATGAAAGCATAGTTTTTGTCTTTAATAATGAGCAATTTTCATGAGCAATATATCATTGACAAGACGCGAAAGAAAGAAAACAAATAAGCAATTAACGACTTGCTTATAATGCGTAATAGTGTGAGTGCAATGTTTTATAATGATGATGTAGTTTTCACTGGAAGGAGAAATTAGTGCTTGAAATTTTATTACAAAATCTTGTGTGCCTGTGATATGAATTTATCTCGTTTTATAGAGTAATATAATTATTAAAGTACACGTTAGTAATTGTAGCAAATCGTTATGAACCTACAAAGGAAAAAATCTATGCTATTTTTGCCATTAAAAAATATTAGAGAAAAAACTCTCTTCTGCATCGTAACATCACATTTTCAATTTCACCCGAGAATTCCGAAAACGCATTAAATCAATTAAGACTACATAAAACTGACGATCTCCAGAGAAAATCCTCGGCGATTCACAGCTAAACCCATCCAATCCAACTCGCACACATTCCCCGCGCACAAAATTGATAACACCTCATCCTCTCTCGTAACCCTCGCCAGGCGCGAATCCGCCGCTCGCCGCTCTTTTCCCGCGGCGCGATGATTTCTAAAGCAATTTGCGCGCTTCCGCGAGACGCGCCGCTTCCTCGGCGTCTCCGCTTTGGCGCGAGCGGAGGCGCGTAAAAAAAAAAGAAGCGGCGCGTTCTAACTGGAACGCGACTCGCAGCCAGTTAATGAACTTCGCTTTCGTCGCCCGGTCTCTCGTTACGAAACGGCTCTCTGCATGCGAGCCGCGCGCTCTCTGCAGGTAACAGCGAATTAAAATCAGCACGGGGCGCGAGCGCATTTTGTCGCGCGAAAATGCAGGAAGTGACGGTTTCACGGTTATACCCGGTGGTTATATTGCGTTTGTGGGAACGGAGCGGGTCGCCGTGTGTGTGTTCGCCCGAGCTTGTTCAAATTGGAGTTTGTTTTTAATTAACTTTCACTTCGCGTACGCGTTTATTAATTGCTTGGATGTTTTTTTTTTTAGTTTTACGGAGGGAAGGTTTTAGTTAGGGATTGATTTGCGTTTGTTTGTTTTTTGATGCGATATTATTTATGGCAAAGTAAACATTGATAACACTTTTTGCGATAAGTACAATAAAAAAAAGTCGCGTTCGAGGAAAGTGATTGACGGTGTAAACAAAATTTACAAAGCGTAGGAGTTATCGGAAGCGTAAAGTGATAAATTATCGCGGGATTCCCCAGAATTCGCGAATTTAAAACTGTATTAAGGAAAGAAAATCGTTAAAATGTTAATGACGCAGAGAACTATTTTAATTCTCGTTTTCGAAAAATATTAGAAATTCGAATGTACACAAACATCAGAATTTATCAAAGCTTATATTGAGAGTGCAAAGAACTACTGTACTGCTCAACACATTGATGATTGAAATATCGTTATCTCTTTTATTATTGCAATAAGCATCAGTTGACATCCAGTTACATGTAAGCACTGGTTTGCCGTAATCAGTCGTCAACTTATTAAACCTGACTGCCTCTTTATTTAATTTTGCATTTTCCTGCAACAATTTACATCAAATGGCTTCGTTAAATCACTGCAGAAGTGATTTTCAATAGATACATGGACTCTTATAATTTCCGAAATCTTTACATCCATTGAATGCAGCTTGAAAAATTATATTTAATAAAATTTCAAACTTATTAAAATGTGGACTTATTTTAAACCTTTAGATGTACGGACCATTTACACGAGAAGCCCAGGGCATTGAAAGGTTTTTTTTAAACTTTATAATTTTGAATTAAACATTTCGCAAACACGCGAATGTATGTGCGAGATTGAATTTGCAAGAAATCTGAATTTCCGTTTTAACAAAAAATTTTAAAGATTCGTAGAATTATTATTACTACGAAAGTTTCATAATATTACGCAAATAAAATATTTAATATTTAAACATACACCGAATTTCCCTGTATTTTGATAACCTTTCATTCAGGTTATCGAACGAGCATGTCTTTATATCTCCGTAACACATTTGTAGTCCATAATAATTGCGGTAGTTAGAATAAATTTTCAGTCGCTTCCGAGCTTCCATTTCATTCGAAGTTCATTTTTAATCCGTGCAAGCAATCAACCGAAAATCATGCGATTCTATTGTTCGATTTCGATTTTTCTGCTGCTTCGAATAACGAAAGTCGAGATGACAAGTCTCTGCAGAGACGATTACAAACACGTGGACGGTCTGGGCTTTTACAAACTTCACACTCGAGCCATACCTTGGAACGACGCCCGAAACCTTTGCAGACAGGAAGGCGCAGAGCTGGCCATCCTCAATTCCAAAGCCGAGGAACTGGTAAGAAATATCTGAATTGGTAATAGCAAAACTTTCGATCCAGAGCTTATAAACGCTACGAAAACATGTTTCTCCAGGCGCTGCGCGACATATTAAAAAACGGCTCCGCCCTCATAACCGACGCCTACTGGAAGGAACAAGCTCACCTGGGGATCCACGACCTGTTCCGCGAGGGCGAGTGGGTGACTTTGTGCGGCGAGCCCTTAAATTCGACCGGATACCAGGAATGGTCGAGCACTTGGTTCGGTCATCCGCAGCCCGACAACAGCATGGACAATCAGCACTGCGGATCTCTGCTGATGGAGGGGGGGATGGACGATTTTTTCTGCAACGCGCCGCTGGCGTTCATTTGTGAGATACCTTTGCACGCGTGCGGCAATGAGCTTACTGTCTCGGCTTTCTAGGCCTGCCGAGGGAAAGAGGTTGGGTTTGTAACGAAAATGTTTCTTCGAGTGTGTCCTTTAGTGCATTTAGCTTAATAATTCATTTGTTGTTGGTACAGTTACGTGAAAAATATTATATGAAATAAAACAAACGTCGTATATATTGAAAATTTATTTTACTTCTAGAGATGCAAAGTCGAACGTTCGGTTTGAGTTAGATATGTGTTTAGAGATGACTCTAAAATTGGTTTAAAATTCTTTATTTTGTTTCTATACACCTTTATATACATCTGTACAGATGAAAGACAAAACGAAAACATCTAAGCTGCATTGAAGTTCGAATTCAATTGGGTACTCTTGGCTCCCAAAGTACTCCTGAAAATCCGACCCCCCAATTTTCCCATCGAAAACAAAAAAAAAAAAAGCATCCCGATAAAAATCCGCAGCGCGCATCAACGAAATAATTGGCTCGGCGCTCGGAGCGCGCGCGTATATCGGTAACCACAACGGCCCCCCGCACGTTATGACTTTACATAAGCACCAAGAGAGCAGCTGCTTTGACATTCTGCATTCGCGCGGCGACTTTCTTCGCTGTAAGCCTAAGCGTACAGCGCGCGACTGCCGCGGAATTCACGGCACGCGCGCGCCGAGATTTCTGCAGCGCCGGGAAATGAGTCTGATTTATCGCGACGAAATTCATAGGGAGGGGGAGGGGGGCGACTCTCTCGACATTCTTCGGTGTGAAATTTTTGGCGGCCCGCGGAGAAGGCGATCTAGTTTGCTTGCCGGTCGGGAGGAGAGTTGTTTAGATGGACGGAGGAGTGCGAGGTGAAATTCGGGACTGGCTGCGTTTGCGGTCGAGGACGTGCTTTTTTTTTTGTTTAAGGAAGAGGCGGTTTGGATTGCAGGATTTTTAGCAAAATCGAGTGTATGTCTCGGTGTAGACTTGAATATTGATACGTGTTAACCTGTTAACCTGTTAACTGTATATGACAAACGAATAGTAATTATTTCTGTTTTATATTTATTCAATGTAACTTACCAGGAGAGGAGCAGGGGTCCGGGTCACAGATTTTCTTATAATTTCGGTATATGTTTTCTAATGTTAGAGTATGAAAGAAGCCACGTCCATTCGGTCTAACGCTTAATTTTTCAAAAGTTATGAGGTGCCTTGGCGATAATCTAAGAAAAAACAATTTTTGTTCAATCACTTATAATTTTTCATCTGTTTTCTGTACAGTATTTGAACTATCGTCATTAGAAAGATGAGATCAAATCCTATCGATTAAAAAAAAATCATCTAAAAATCGTTATTTGTTCAAAAGTCAAAAGGCTTCTTTCATATTTTAACATTAGAAAACGTATACCGAAGTTATAAGAAAATCTGTGACCCAGACCCCTGGTCCTCTCCTGGTTAGTTTTTTTTCTTCTAGTTTAGAAAAACAACGCTATTGTATAAAGAATTTAAACTGTAAAGGCTATTTTCAAAAACTCAAGCGAATCATTAATTCATTCGATAATATTCACGCTGTTTTTGCACGCTCGCCTAATCTTTCTTTACCTCCTTACTTAAAATCACGTTCATAAACAAAATGCCCTCCTCCAAACCGAATCCAAAACCAGTCTATTCCTAGCTCACCTCCACTTCTTTCTCCATTATCAATCCGAAAAATTTCATCGCTGCCTGACCGCAGTCACCAGCTTCTCGCCCAAAACCCAGCAACGGAGAATTCCTGCCTCCTGTATTACGTAATTTTTCGGTCCCCGGTTCAAGTCCGTGGGTCAAAAATTCCGCGGATTCGCGAGATGCCACGCGAGATCGCACGATTGAGATTTCACCCCGGAATACCGGGAAGTGCTGGCAGTTGGATTTTTGTTCGGCAGAGAGGCGAGTTTCTCCGAGTGGAAGTGAAAACTGGGCGTCGGTTTAACTTTGATGGCCGGTGTTTGTTATTTGATTAATTAGGGACTGCTGGTAAATAGAATTGTTTGGATTGTCGTTGGACTCTCGTTTCTAGGAACAATGTTAATTTACGCTTCTGTGCATTTTAATAACAACTTGAATCGGTAACTTGATAACATTAAAAAAGTTAAGTATTGAAGTTTTATTCAAAATTAAATTAACATTGCTACATATTCTTTTTTATACTTATTATTATTGTTATTTCTTTTCACTAATTACGAAATACACCAAAATTATAATGCATTTAGTAAAAATTCAGAATATTTGCTCAGCACACAACTTTACAAGCCAAAGTCAGTCAAAATAACACTTCAATTCCCCAAGAGAAAATATATTCTTCGCAAGTCAATATTGTAAAACAAACCGACAACCGTAAAACCTGTCACTGCCAATTTTCGATCCGCCACATTCACTTTCCAATCCTCCTTCTCGTCCCTCCCCTCTGGAAAAACAAATTTCCTCCGTTTTATTCCTCTCCGCAAAATGAAGACGTCCACGAGCATACAGTACCAAAAGCACTTCCCATTCAGCACTCGCGACTGCACCTCCGGCTATTTGCATTAAAAATTATTCCAGGAGTTCGGCGTTTCTTCCTCCGTAATTTACGAGCGACGTAAACGCGACACGGAGAGCGATTATCGGCTACCGATGCGCTCGAGCAGAGAGGCAAGCGCGACTACGGGCGGCAGCGGCAAAATTAACGGCGTCGTTTGCGAATAAATGTGCTTATTAGAGCCGAGCTCGAAGATGATGGACGACGGCTCGGATTAATTGATTAATAAAATTGTCGCCGTTTTATTGTTAATGGGAATGTATGGACGGCTGAATCGGCGGTGCGCGGCTTTTCTAGGATATTCAGAGGCCGTTTTAAGGCGGCTGTAAAGCCTGGAAAGAAATTGCTTTCTGCCTTATACTGCGAGAGAATATTGTTTACGGCTGTTTGGCTCTTTCATTCCGAGGGCAGTTCCATTTTCCATTCCCCAAAACGGCACATCGCAACAAATTTAAAAATCCTCCTCACGCCCGATCGGTTATAAAAGCGCTCTCCAGCCTTCGCCTCCCGGGAGCATTGCATCGCCGCTCTCAAAAAAAGAAACCTCCGCCGCCGCTGCACACCTCGTGACGAAAAATCAAAAGGCGCAGCCGATGTATCCGCGCGCACGTCCGATAAAGGTCGCGGCAAAAATCGGCTGGCACTTTCTATTGGGTAATACCGCGGCGCATAGCTCCGCGCGAGTGTATATATATCGCGCGATAAACTTTCGAGGCGCCTCGTAAATAAAAGCCCGAGAAACGGCGGGGAGAGGGGGGAGAGAGCCTTGACCATGATATATAATATGGGCGCGATCGCGAGGCCGTTTGAATTTCTCCGGCGGCGAATGTTCTGGAGCAAAGGAGTACGGAGGCTGACGTCCGGGTTTGCATGCTTGCCGGAGGTGTTGCCTTAGAAAAGCGATCGCGCGATTTATGGAGTTTTTTGAGGAATGCGCGATAAAGGCGGTGTGTGCTGCGCATTGGCAATATTGGTAATTGCGGTGATGGACTGCTGTGGGTTTTCTGGGAAATAAAGGTTTTGGGTGAGAAATGATCTGGTTCGCAGCAATGAGTTATTTGGATTTTTAGATGAATATTTAATTTATGGTTTTGGCATTTTTTTAATGTAATGTGAAACGTAATGAATGTAATGTAAAGTGGAAAAATTTTTTGCATAATCATTGAGCTTATAAATTTTATTTCAAGACGTGGAGTAATCATATGTAATGTCATTCACTAATCGCACGAGTCAAGACGCGTTGATTAATTATTAATTCATAAAAATAAGTAAAAGATAAATAAAATTTAATTCGAAGAAATGCTAATTCGATTACACTGTATTGTTTGTATATTTAAAATGTATTTAAATTAAATAAGTACAATTAGTGAATTTTAAATGAAATTTTGTTATTACAGTAAATAGTTAGTGACTTGATTATACTAACCAACTTTCTTTTGTTATATGTTAAAAAAGTTAATGTACTTCTAACATCCGTTAAATTAAAGAAATTATCATTCTCCAATGCCTTGCAAACATTGATTTACGATCAATATTGTGTTAATAATAAATGACAATTTAAATCTAATCCTCAAATGATAAAATAATATAATCCTACCTAAAGAGTATTAAGTGCCTTCTTAACGATAAATCACACCACTAAATCGATCATTGAACCAAACCCTGTATATATATTATCAGTGAATTTTGTCACGCAATGAAACTAGCTTAATTTATTGTTACACTTTCATTGATACCAACAATCAGCGAGGAAAAACAAAGATAAATCCATAAAACGCGCGAGAGTGGCATTCCAAGTCCGTATATAGTTTTGAAACGCGGCGCATGAATATGACGCTCCGACGGCCGATTAGCATAAGTCGTTAATCAAAAGCTAATTTATAACAGCCACAAGCGATACAGATTTCGATTCGTTAAACCGCAGAGTGGAAAGTTTCTAATTCGAGAACTATGAGATCCGCGTGGACTGGGTTGGCTAATAGGTTTTGAAAATTAAAAGTACGGATTCAAAGCGAGTCCTGCAAAAAAGACGACGTTGTAAACAATTTGAACTGTATCCTTCCGCAAACTTTCCCTTTCAGTGCCATTCGTAAAGATCCGTAAACACAATAAAATAAATTTTAGAATGCAATATTTTGTTCTTTCGAACGTCAGCTGGAAACGTACATATATTTTTTAAATTTTCAAATCGAATTCATTGGAATACAAAAGAAAATAAATTCGAAATTACTCAAGATTTACCTTTACCTTCGTAATTAATTAAACAGATAAATTTCTGATTCGCGGGAAAACAAGTTTTCGAACGGCTCGTCTTCTATTTATTTAAAATTAGCTATTATTATTCTAATGAATCGGCTGTCATCCTGTAATTTGTGGCGACGCTATTAATCGCCTGAGAAGAAAATCATTCCCATTGTTTCGTCTCGTAACCCCTCGGAGCACCGAACGATTTAGCCGAACGGAAGCATTCAAGTAGGTCAGAATCCACCTGAGGCTCTCGAACAATGGCTTTTACCTTATTTTTCCGATACGCTCATTTGCATGTAATAATAATGAAAGCGAATATTTCGCTGTAAGAAGCATCCTTTCAGTTTTTAGTTAATGGTTCTGCAATAGCTACTTAACCCTTCAAAAATTTAATGAGCACACAGCATACAGAAAATATTTATTTATTTATTTATTTATTATTTTTTTTTTTTTTTTGCAGCTGAATTAGAAATGACAATTTTTTTAAATCTTGGAAAAAACAGCATGAAATCATATTTCTGACGATGAATTAAGTTAACCGGAAAAAATTTTTGTTTGCTTTCACTCTTATTCTGTTGCGAATTCTTTTCCACTATAAAAAAAATTTGCATTCTTTCTACTTTTACTATACACGACTGCAAAGCCGGGATTACATTTCATTCTAGTTTCGACGATACCGGTATTGCATTTTAATCGCAAGAAGAGGTGATAAATTATACAACAGAATGTCGGAGACGTAGAGATTTAGATGATTTCATTGACGCATAATAATGCTTCCGCGAAATGCTGGACGTAAAATCAGTTGCAGATATATATAAATATATTATTTTTGCATCTGCGACGTCTATGTGCAGCGCTTTCATCCTGGTTTATCGTACTTCCGCGAATAAAATTTTATTAACGCTTCCGATTCCGAAGAAGAGAAAAACGCACTTTTTTAGTGCTATATATCATGCAGGAAACATTAAAAAAGCTTGAGTAAGAACTAAATGCAATAAAGTAAGGTTTAAGTCCATCTAAACAATATGATATACAATAATCTTTTTGAATTTTTCTATATTGTGGTTTGATATGCGATATAATATCGCATTTAGAAGACGAAAAAACTTAAATTCAAAATTTTTATTTGCAAGCAAAATGCAATTTTCAAATTCCAAAAATATTTCTAAAGAACTTTTGCTTTACAAGGAATGAAGCTTGTTTCGATAGACATTCCAACTAATCTACATTTTTAACACTTACTTCTTAAAATTGTTTGTTCCTAAACTTCTCTTATTTTTACGAAAACATGCTTAGCTCAATTAACAATATTATTTTAATTAAAAACCAAGCATACGAAAACAATTCCACCCAACACCATCCTCTCGACTCCTTTCCTCAAAGGATGATCATCGGCGACTCGATCGAAAGCTTGGCCGATCCGTCGCCAGGTGTCAGGCACCTGCAGCCGACGACTCTCGGCGCGAAAAAAAAAAGAAGCCGCGCGCACATGCGATACGCGCGGGAAAGCAGGCTCGACAGTCACCGCGGAGAGTGAAAGAGGCTCCGGGGTGGGAGTTCCGTTTTAAAAGCGCCGCGGGAGACGTCAAACCGCGACACTCGACCGGCGAGTGTCGAGGCGCGAGGTTTGCAAGGGGCCTTCGGCTCTCGAAACTAAAGTTCGAAGTGGTAGTGGAGCTGATGGGTATTTTGTTTTATTGGAATCACAGGGTTTTGCGTTTGTGCGTTGATATTTTGATTTAAGTTATAGGAATGAATTTTAACGCGGCTTTTGCAAATTTTTTTATAATTATGTTGTGCGTAAAATGCGATTTTTCATACTAGAAAATATTAAGAAATTAATTTCTTACATTATCTTTTCTAACCAGTTATATTAAAAAGCATCATATTACAAATCATGCCGATTTCTTCCAACCGTACATTGCGCGATGCCCCATAAAACCCCCTTACGCTATAAAAACAAGCGCCCAAACAAAACCTACGTTTTGCCAGACCCCAATAAAAGCGTCTCAAACCCCAATTCTCCGAACCCAAACCGAACGAAACAGACACCTCCGGTCCATTCAAAGACCCATCCCGCCGCCTCGGATTTCCGCGCGTCGTTAGCCCAAATACCGTCGGGGGAATCAATAATCCCGACCGCAACCGCAGAATGCCCCGCTAAGGACGCGCGCGCGCGCTAATGCATAAATTAGCGGCGATTATCCGCGGCGGCGGCGGCGGCGGCTCGTAAATCCCGCGGAGCAGCGGCGCGGCTGATTTATTTACGCGGCGGGAGCGACGAACCGACAACCGGGGGCCGCCTTGAGGAGAGCCTGATTTACGAGAAAGCCGCGGAAACGAACGGACGCCGGCATGTGGCATCGAGAGTTATTACGTGGAAGTGCGTGATGCGAGAGAGGCTGGCGCGGGCCTGCTTTCGTGATGTCTGCTCTCCGGACTGACTGGGTGCCTCTTTTTTTGCCCGGGTGTTCGCCCGCGGGGAAAGTTGCCGCGGGAGAGTTGGGCAGATGTTGATTTCGATTGATCTTGGCTTTTTTAAGAATGGATGGTGACGTTGTTGAGCTTGGTTGGATGGGTGAAGCGATAACGATTATCGAGTTTGTGTACGTATGTTATATCTTGAATGGTGCAATTATTTAGGAATCAAGACTGCAAATAAAACATTTTAAAATTATTTTTTATGCATAAAAGACCCAAATTAAAACAAAAAGAAGGAATAAGAAATTACAATTACGTATCTTTAAAAGTAATGTAAATTATGGTCGTCTGATAGTTAGTTCGAAAGATTAGTGCTGCGACTGAATGAATTTCAACCATTATGAGAAATATCACAATTACAGTATTTTGTCTTCTCACATTTACATTGAAAAATTAGTAACAATTCATTAGGTCGATGTCGTCATAACATTGTACATCAAATAAGCAGTAACAACATTTTTCTTCACGTTTCAATAATCTCTACTTTTCCATATTTTTTCTGTATGTATATACAATATAAAACACCTGCAAAAACCCTCATTAATTAGCATTATTTCACGCTCTTTAGATATTTACTTCCACAAAATTTAAACCAAGAATTAAAACTGATGCCGAAACCTTTGTAAATTCATAAAAAAATTCTTCTGTTCTTTAAATATTCAATTAGGTAGTTTGAACCTAAACCTGGCCAAACTGGAGACCATCAAACAATCAAATAAATATATTAAATTTCGAATATGATTCGTTTTTAATACATTTCAAAATCGTGTAGCTTAACTTTGAAATTAAAATCACCTTCCGACTACCTTAAAACATGCATAAATCGCGCGCAATTCGAGAATGCCATTCACAATCCGCTATCTAAAAACCTTCGCGCAACAATAATTCTCCGTCGCGGAATAAGCCCCTCTTCAAAGCTACAGCGCATCCTCGCCTTTGTTCCCGCGCCGCCTCAAGTCTAAGGCCAGGAGCTCTCGGCAAGTGCAGCCGGTGAACTTTCACTTTCATTTTTCTCCGGTTCGGCCTGGTCCCGCTACAAGTACCGCGTTCTCCGCTGCTGGCATCGGAAATACCCCCGGTGAACTCGACCCTCTCCTCCCCCCACTCCTGCGCGACCTCCGCGGGCAGATTATATCGTGTACAGTGAAGCGCGAAACTTATTTTTGCACGGACCATCGGAGCTTTCTGCGATGGGCTTTTTGGAAATATCCACGCCGAGATTTTGGCTTGATTTTATATCGGAATGGTGGAAAATGATATTGTAGGTTTTTAAGGTGAACGTAAATTTTTCATATTTCATAATTGAACAAATCGGACGTTTAGAAAGTTTCGAAGTAAAGTTCGTCTTGCAATTCAAAAGCTAATACATAGTCGGCTAAAACATTATTACCTTCTAAATTAAACTGGAGAACAAAAGTTAATTGTAGAAACACGTAGAACAGACACAACCAGAAATGGTCTCTAGACTACCGTATTCGACATCGTTTGAAGACTTCCGCACTTGTCGCCTTCTTTCTCTTGAACATGGCATGAAGATAATTGTTTTTACATCTACGACTTGGCAGCTTTTCAAAACTTTTACTCTTTATAATTAATTACACTACTGTTTTAAGGAAATCTTAGCGATATCTTCTGCAGTTACATTTGAATACTCAATGTATGTATGTAATTAACTAAGCACTTTCTGTGTATGAAATTTCATTAGAAATTTCATAAAAAGCTAAATTATTATTAGCTCTGAAGATACCTTGTTTATTGCCTTAAAGATGATACGTGTAGGGTTACCTACTCATTTTCAGAGAATTCATTAACTCTAAAAGTAATATATTCTAATATATACATACTTATTATACTCTATCAAGAAGAACCATCGAAAAGGTCGGATTTTTTAAATTAAAGTTAGATTTCAAAGTTAGATTTGAGATTTTGAAACTTTTCAAATAAAAGTTTCTACTTTTTAATAAATCAACAGTAATTTAAAAGCAGAATATATTATATTATTTTGCTTAAAACCAAGTTCTGCACTTATCATTGTAGTTTTACATTCTTTTACAAAATAATACGCACCTTTCGGATCATAACAACCAAATGCCTTGTCTTCTCGACCGATCGAAAATTGAGCAACGAAAATGAAATTCACGATTCAGATATCTCCCGGACATCCTCGATGTTAAAAGTTCACCGATTTCAAGATTGCAACTTTCTTTTTCGCCTCGTAAATGAAGCTATTGAACAAGATTCAATCGCATCGAAACTTTTGAATCCGCGTGTAATTCGACTCGCGGAACAGAACACCCTCAATCACTCCGTGCCGAATGCGAAATGGAAGGGGGAACGAAATAAAGCGCTCGGGCTCCATTTTCGGAAGAGATTCTTCGGTTACGCAAAGGCACGTCTCGCACGGAGATTCGCGAGGCGTACAATTTCTCCGCGTTTAATTCCCATTAGAGCCTCTTGAATTTCACGGCCGCGCACTTTCGAATTATAGATTTTTTTCTGTACTTCGCTTGTTTATTGATGGGAATTGCGTCATTGATTTTCCATTGGTGCATTAAATTTGCTGAGTCTTGGAACGAGGAAGTGTTGCGAAAACTACACGATCGACTATCAAGAAAACTCTTTTGAGAAACTACGCGATTTACTGAGACAGAAAGAGAGATTCTGTTATGAATTTTATGAAAATTGAATGGCGAGAAAAGCTGCAAATTTATGGGCTGTTTGGATTTTACGGTTTATAAAGATAAATTTATGGGTTTAATTACGGAGCTGTTTCGATAATTATATTAGATTGGATTGCGTAAGTTTGGTAAATCGTTATTAATGGAAGATTACAAGAACGATAAACAAACAAAGCGAACAGAAGTTATTATATTATTACTCATTTCCGCGTTAAAAGTATCAGTGGTTTTTGCTTCGTAATTTATCTTTCTTAATCAGAGTCATTAAAGTAAAGAATACTTTGTACTAATTGAATATAATCTGTCTCATCTAGCCATGTTACAAATTAGATTTTTTACTTGAATCATTCTCAAAACACTATAATAATTACTAATTAATACTAAAAGAGTAAAAACATACTTCTCGAAATTTAGCTAAAAAACTACAAATTCAAAATTAAAACAACCATTACTTTCACACCAAACAAGCCGAACCAGTACTCAAAAACTCATTAATTTCACTTTCATCATTCTTTTCCCAAAAACAGCCTTCGACTCCACACAAAAAAAAAACAATCACCTACAGTGGTCCGAAGCTTCAGTCACCGCGCAAATTAGGACCGACACTCGCCACCGTAAATACTTCAAAGCGGGGGGCTCGTCTGTCGCCGCGCGCGAAAATTTACGTCCGTCGGCTCCGGTAAACTTTACGGCCCGCCGAGGAGACGACGAGTTCGTAAAATTCAATGAGCGGGGAGAATTCGGCCCAGTCACGTCGATGGTATCTCTTTTATTCGAGGTGCGCGATGCTGGGACGGAGAGGCAACGAGAGGAAGCTGATTGTTACGGAGGCGGTGGAGTTTTGTTTTGCTCTTGGTTCCTTAAGGAGGTGGATGAGAGGAGATCGCATCTGAGTTACGGTGCAAGATTTACTGTTTATTGAATCGAGATATATTGTGTAAGGGTACACACATATATATATATATATATATATCTGTGATCTTTATTTTTCACTAATTTAATTTAGATCGAATCGATACAATTGATTTTTCGTTTTATAGTCGTCTGTTAAATGTATTTACTTTGCAGATACTGTAATGTATATGCAGGAAATATAAAATTTGAATAAGTATTAGAAATTATCTTAATTTATTCAGAAATCGGAAAATGAAGTTACCTTGCTAACGCAGTTCGCGAAGTAAAAATATTTTCTAAATTTGTATTTTAATATGTTATGGAAATCCAAGTTTTCTTTCGTTTATTATCGAAAAGAATAATTTAATGCGATCCTGCAGTGAATAAAACAGTTATAATTTAATTTAAACCCGGTATAAATAACCGGTATAAATAATAAAACAATAATGAAAGTCAAGTAAGAAATCACTACGAAAAAACATAAATTATAGTCCATTGAACAAATTCCACAGGCTTTTCAGATA
Source organism: Ormyrus labotus (assembly GCA_035582975.1). Lineage (NCBI taxonomy): Eukaryota > Metazoa > Arthropoda > Insecta > Hymenoptera > Ormyridae > Ormyrus > Ormyrus labotus. The sequence continues at coordinate 14,676,172 of JAWWEO010000001.1, read as the reverse complement.
TAAAAAAGCTCTCAAGGAAGGAGATTCAGTGAAATCCTACGGAGGCGATTCAATGAACATCTCGTGGATTCTACTCACGTTCAAATCGACTATAAGGCGCAATTAACTTGTTGCGTAAAATTATACCCGTGAAACGTAAAAGTGGGATGATTGATATCTAGAACTTGCACTTTATATTTTCTAATTAATTGGGACTATTTCAGGTCTATCACGAATTCGTGAATTCGCGTTTCTACTGCAATTTCAAGAAACTACATCAAACAGGGAAGTAATTTTAAGTCCTCCATTATTTTTTACCTTTTCAAATAATTTGTATCTTCCTCCTTTAAATTTAATAATATAAAAAAGTTGCACGTCACTCGCTTGTCCAGAAGATACATGTACGTCGTATATTTCATTCTTTTTATACCGACGTACTGTATAATTTCGCATTCTGATATAATTCATACAGCAGGTTCTGTTAATCAGATCCGATCGTGAATTATACGCGTTACATATAAGTCTTGTAAAATTGGACGTTACATTGATACAATTTCGCGTATAATCCAGCTATAAATCAAAGCCAAACAACGTCTTAACTCCACGTAACAGCCCCCAGGCCCAAAATTTATTTCGAGAATGATTCGATAAAGTACTCGCGTATCGCAATTACAAAAGATCAAAGGAGAAACTTCCAAAGAATCTTAAAAGGCCTTCGCCCGAAGTCAAAGTTATCGCCGGAGCCATCTTTCGAAAACATTCGGGAATCCGGTGTACGCGAGTCGTAATGAGTGTGAAAACTCGCGTTCCCGGGTGGCGACCGCCGAGGAAAGAAGCAGCCAGGCCAAATTACCATCAATTAAGCAGACTCGAGTCTGCTTCCTCCGAAGAAAAGTACATGCAGACGACGAGTGAAAAGAGATTCGGTGAAATTCAATGGAGCGCACTTGAGATTTTTTTTTTTTTTTTTTGCTGGGAGAGGAAAAAGTGCCGAGTGCCTGACGCGCCGGGCGACGAGTCACCTTTCTCTCTATGGAGCTTCTTTTTTTTTTTGTTGGATGGTTAACGAGAGTTATTTAATAAGGAATCGAATTATTGCATTGAGGCTTTGGTAAACGATTGGAATAATATTTTCATTTGTTGACACTTTTTGTATCTTGTGATTGGCAATGTTATTATTTTTTTAAATGGTTTATATTGACAATTATTCCGTTTATCGATAAATTAATGATATAGAGTAGAGTACATGTCAAAATCATAAAAATATTACTCTCCGCAAAAAATCTCCTGTGAAAGTTTAGCCATTCTTATTATTTTTGTGTGTATACGTTATATTTACATTATCAGAATGTGTTTGAAAAAGCTTCTAAAATATTAAACAACCAATACCCACAAATTACAAACTTCTCTGTAATCACCCAAACCACAAAATTAACAAGCTCCACAGAATCTCGCGCAGCACCTCCCCGATCCATTGTTCTCCATACCGAACTCTCGATCGACTCCCCCAAAAAGTTACGTAACCCATATCGCTTGCTTTCTCGCGAAAACCGTCGGCGGGGGGGCGGCGCGTAATTCGTGAGAAATTTCAGGCTCGTCATCATCGGCGCCCGCGGTCGTTTATATCGCGTAATTGCCAGCCGTTTCTTCCGGTTTCTTCGCCGATTTTCACCGCCGCGCTCAATGAGATAAACGAGTCCTAAACTCGCGCGGGGACTCGTCTGTGTGTGTGTTTGTGTGCGGCGGCTCGGCAGCCGCGGAGAAAGTAAGGTCACGGGTTCTTTTACCGACCCAATAGCCGACGACCCCATCGGAGACGAGTGTGTGAGTGTATCGTGCATGTAGTCGACGATCCGCTCGATCGGTTGAGCTTTCGAGCTGTAGATACAGTAACGGACAGAAGTATTTTGCTGTGGGTCGGAGTTCAGATGTTGTGGGGTTTGGTAGGGATTTAGGAAGAATTTTAGGCTACAAAAATTTGTTACATTAACATCATTGATACTTTTTATGTAATAATAATAATTAATATAGATTAGAATAATAGAGATTAGAATGATCTCTCCGAGCAACAAATTTGATGCAAACAGAAAACTTCTGACTGATATTGTATGCATTTGCATCTTCAGATTTATAATGGCATAATTTTACTTCCAATGCGCAAAAAATATAATTGGTCGTTTAGGACGTTATTCCTCACATAAACCAGTCGCTTTAGTCGATAACTACATGTAGATTCGTTATAAATTGCCCATAGTTACTTTTACAATGGCAACCGTGAAAAGCAACAATAATGAGCCTGTTTCCCAACGAAAACCAAAGATAAAAAAATAAAAAACACAATGTTGAGTTAACAAAAAACGCAACTTTCACTCGCCTATACCGAACCCTTTTACCTCCTCTTTTTTGCCATTCGATTACTCTTAGCTTCGTCATAAAAAATAAGAAGACGAACTTCCAGAAAGCAGAATACAATACCCGTGGAAACTCGCGAAGGCCGTAGCAGCGATTGTTCCAAAGTGTACTAACCCCAAGGTCCTGAGCAATTTGTCGGACGTGTCGAAATACCGAACTCAGTCTTCTGCGAGAAGAGCAGCGCCGGAAACTGCCGAGCGAATGATTGCCCTCGAATCTGGAGTGTAATGCGCACCTGACAATTACGCCGAGGACGACTGCATCACCTTGGTTTTCATTATTCTCCTACGACATTGTGCCGCTCAATTTTCGCGTAAGAATTATGATGGGATGAGGTTTCAAGGCTATCGGTAGATCGGTAATTGGATATTGTTGCTGCTGGATAATTGAAATATGTTAATTATTGGAAAATTGAAACCAGGATCCCACGAATATTCTGGTTTAATTTTGATGATTATCTTCACTTTAATTTCTGTGTCTTCCATTACTCATAACGAATATGTCAGTAACTTAACACTGTGAATATAATGCTTATTAATTCTGTTATCTTGGCAATATTTAAATGAACCTTTTTGTTTATATAATTAGTACTAAAAAAACTGTTGACATTGTAGAAAAAAGTTTTGTCTGAGTATTTCTACTTGTACAATAATTTAAGAATCAAACAATGTTAATTTGAATCAAGATTTTAAACTATCTGAAATTAAACATTTTAAATAAACTTAAATACATCCAATAATTATAAATTCGAGAAACTTATTTAAAATTCATAATGCTCGGTGACTACTACTTTTTATCCCCAAGAGATTACTATCTCATTAAAAGCCAATCACATCCTTTTTAGCCAGCTAATATATTTGCAATATTAAACTTTTGTTTTAAGAGGACTTTCTTGTTAAGAGAAAGTAATTTCTCTTGTTGCATAATATTTACAAATGACTTTTGAAACAGCTTTCGGCCAGCATTAAAAAAACTTCAATTAAAGTCTCTTAATTTATAACAGCCACCTCTCTCTAAAGTATCAAAAAGATGTCGTAACGCTCTGTAAAAGAGCCCAAAAATTATGAAAACTAGATTTCTATCCAAAGTACGAATAAATTATAAAGTATCGACACTTTAAATCTAGCATAATTAGCTCAGAGTTCCAACAACAAGCTAATTTACGTGTGCACGAGCGCGTAAAGCCTCGTTATATTTAAATTTGTTTTCAATAAAGAGATATTTACACAGTCGATGTGCATTTACATGACTAATAAACGGCTAAGTGTTGAAAGACCAGGCAGTACGTGTTTTTTTTGTATAAAAAGGTTTCGTTTTATTTCGTATAGAAAAATAATAATTGCAAACGTACAAAAATTAATAATAATTATTACATAACTACGGGCTAAGATATAAAAAAAAACCTCACGTTATTTGACAATAGTTATTTACAATGGGGGATGGGAGAACACCGGCAAACAATTATAATATACAACGAACTGTTGACGTATAGACTAAATAAGCTAGTGAGCTTACATACTTTGATTCACGCATCCATCGATTGAGTAATTACGATTGCCGAACGTTTCGCTCATTCCACCTCTCTTTGTAACGTTAAGCAGTCTCTTACGGTAACCCTTCAACAACTGGTTAGACTCAACTTTACAAAAAATCCACGCAGATTTCCATATTTTTATAGTAAACAATGGCCGTAACTGTTAATCTTTGCTACTTGATAGTATAAACAAGGTATACCATCGTATCATCAATTATACCTAACCATTTTAGAAATCTCTGCAGATTTTAGTGCGAAGTTGTCCTGCAGCTGTGATTCTTCCTAAAGAGACGGTAACTTCATTCACAAGAAATTGGCCAAACGCAACCGGTCGTTTAGTGGTAACAAAGACTTGCACACAAGGATTCGGACATTTAGTACTTGTATCCTTGGTCGTGGTTCTGCTGTTCAGCGACCCAAACGTTTTCCCAGACTGGCTTCCATACTTGCTTCCAGGCTGGTACCTGAACATCCTTCCAGACTGGAACCCATCTGCTCTTCCACTCGTCCTTCCAGACCTGTTTCTTGTCGGTCACCCAGACTTGCTTCTTCTGTGTGTCCCAAGCTTGGACGGATTCTTCTTTCCAGATAAGCTTCTTGTCCGTGTGCCAGGCTTGCTTTTTCTCTGTCTTCCAGACTTGTTTCCATTCGGCTACCCATTCGAGCTTCTTGTCGGTGGACCAGGCTTGCTTTTTCTCGGTCTTCCAGACTTTCTTCCAAATGGGCTTCCAGATCAGTTTCTTCTTCCACAGGTCGTGGCTGGTGTATTGCCATCCGTGACCGTCGCTGCCCAGGTTACGTTCACCGGGGATACCGACCTTGACCCATTCAGGAACCCAGACCTTCTTCCAAGCAGGGACTTGAACTTCCTTCCAGATGGGGACCTGGACTTCTTTCCAGATTGGCTTCCAGACCTTCTTCCAGGCTGGGACTTGGACTTCCTTCCAGACGGGTACTTGAATTTCCTTCCAGATTGGCTTTTGGACCTTAAAAATAAATTATTTCGTTATTTTTCTAATCAAGCATAGATTTATTTTTTGGAGTTATGTCTAATTTATTTATTATAATGAAAATATACTCGTACCATTATACAAATTTTTACGAGTAAAATTTTGTGTTACTAATTTAAAGCGCTTACAACATCTCCGTTATAAACGGATTGCACCATGCTTTTCTTATACCTATTATGTATCTACAAAATACTTCATCTCACCTTCTTCCAGATAGGCACTTGAACTTCTTTCCAGATGGGCACCTGTACTTCTTTCCAGACAGGAACCTGAACTTTGTTCCATTCCTGCTTCCAGCTCATTTTGGACTCGGTCTTCCAGACCTTCTGCCATTCAGCCTTCCACGTGAGCTTCTTTTGCCACGATCCATGTCCAGACTGCTGCTGTGGCGCACCATACTGCGGTGCGGGAACTCCATATTGTGGTGCGGGTGCTCCATACTGATGTGAAGGAGCTCCGTAGTTGGGTGCAGGTGCTCCATAAGAATCAGAGGGGGCAGGCGCTCCGTACGAGTCGGATACATGTCCAACGGCATTACCGCCACCGAACGAGCCGTGGTCACCACCGAAAGATCCACCGATGCCGCCACCAAATCCACCATGGCCTCCGCCTAGACTATTGCCGTGGTCGGGGACTCCATAGCTGGACGATGGGGGAGGTGGGGGAATTCCATACGAGTCACTTACGCCACCGATGCCGCCGCCGATACCGACGGAGTGCGCGTCCGGAACGCCGTACGATGTGGAGGGTGGGCCATATGTGTCTAGTGGTGCTCTGCAGAAGTATGAGAATTAGAATACGGTTTCAAGATAAATTTTTTGTTGTTAGCCAGTTTTGAAAGTTAGGCTACTTGCACAAGGTGCTAACAATACATGATTAGATGGTTTGAGATACGTAATATGTATAAGTCGTATTTTTAATTCTAATTTTTTTTTATTTAAAATTTAATGAGTTTAATATGCGTGAAAGCTTTTTAAAGATCAGTTTTGAGTAGTATTTATTAAGCAAATATAATACAGTTATTAAAAATACATTATATCGAAGAGATTGAAAGAGATAGTAGAGTTAGTCATTTCAATAATTTATACATGATTTTATTGATACGATTGCTTATTGAAAATTGAATTGTTGTTAAAGCTACAGTTTAAATGTTACTACAATAGAATCTGACTTACTGTTTCTGCGAATATTAACATTAATAATTTTACATATTTTAACATATAGTAAAAAATTGCATTAATATTTATTCATATTGATTGAATTTTAAAATAAAATAAAGATATAAGCAAAGTAAAAAATAACGTTCTTACGTAATTAAAAATGTCGTACAAAATATTATCTTACTCCTGTATAAGTATTCTGCAAATGCTTGGAAGATTGATAAAATTTATATCAACGGAAATTCGCAATAATAATGAGCACATATTCTAAAATGTGATTAAAAGCTTCCATTCTCAAAAAAGTAACTGCAAACATGTTTGTGACAACATTGTCATACCGACATAATTAAATAATCGCCTTGAAGCAAAATATTAAAGACTAATTATTGGAAACAAAAAGCCGAGATAACGTAATTAATAGTAAATGTTGCGAGATAATCAAAGAAACGCATGAGTAATAATGGAGCATTAGGTCATTCATGCAGAAATCAAACGCGTATATAAGAAAACGCTCTTCAGTGATCACGTTTTAATTGTAGTGAGTGATATTTGACATCAAAATGAACCTCTCGGTATTTGCTTTGGTTGTCGTCTGTTTCGTCACTGGTACGTAGTTTTAAATGTCACTGAAATTATTTTTGTAGCAAAAGCTACTTATTGACCTTTAGTTTCAATTAAATCAAATATTATCTAAAAGTCAAAAAGTAGTGCTATTACAGTTTTGAAGAAAAATTTGTGTTTTTAAATATCAGTATTAGTTTTAATTCAGTTTTATCGAGTGAAAAATTTTCAAAAAAGATAAATAAGCACTCACTCTTTCTTTTTTCTGAGCGGCTCCGCAAAGCTGACGGAGGCGACGAAGAGGCACCCTAATAAAATCTGCAACAAAAAAGAATTAATCGTTAACACCAATTAATTTACTCCCCGTAAACAAGAAAAGCTCTTACGTAAGACGCGCACGAATATGAAAGTGAAATTTTTAAGTGGCCCAATGCGTTCCCGCGATAAATCTAACGATTCTTATAATAAAGCACGTAAAACTTGCGGAACACTTGAAACGCAAATCACGTGCCGATTTTTCTGTGACGATTACGTGCTTCCTCGTTTTTCATCTGCGTGTTTCGGAAGATCGATGGAAGCTCGTTAATTTAATATGCCTCGCACGGGAATTTTCATCGGGCCCAATTTTCGGGACTTTTATGGGACTTTTACTCGGGCCTTGTCGTTAAAAAAAACGTTAAAAATTATTGATGTGGCTTTTAAATCAATTTTGAAGATGTTTTTAATGGCTTGGCCTTTCGTGCAATTCGGTGGGAATTATTAACGCGCCGGTAATTCTGATGCATTCATTTTTAAAAATGTGTTTGAGGATACATTGATTTATACATTATTTGAAAGTAGCTTAAGATGCTTATTTTAAGATAAGAAAAGATGGTGCTCATCTTTAATATCTGACAAATCATCAATTGCAGTATAAAATTTGCATATTTTGTTTTAAATTGAAATGAATGATATTCTTAAATTTTGATACATATAGACGAGTAATTTATGTATTAATTAGTTTGTACAAAAAATGAAAAAATAATGGAAATAATGGCAAAAGTGATAAAAAAAATAAAGTTTTTTACATTATTTAGCAATTATTTCTTTCTCAAAAATAGAGATTTATCAACAATAAAGTCAGTTCGTACAGGAAATGCACGTCTGATAAATCCTTTGCATAGATAACAAAAATCATAGAAAAATAACTTTTTATTTTCCACCGAATGATTATAAAAAATTATTCGCCCCAAAGCGATCACTTAGCTCGCGATCTCATTTCAATTAAGACCATTAAAAAAATCGTCAAAAATTTCTCTTCCTCCTTCGACTATAACGCCATATTTATAAACTCCTCACTCGAGCATAATCGCGGCGTAAAACGCCCGTCAACATCTCCCCGGGCTCCCATAAAACTCAATCGCCTCGAAGAGCCTCCCATCCCCGCAACCGTTCGTCCGTCCACTCGTCGTAAAAAAGAGCGCGCGCCCTAATTAGCCTCGCGCTCCGTCCGTCCCAGCCGTTTGGCGGGAGAAAACGAAAGTGAGCAGAGACGGAATAGAGGAATTGGGTCGCGAGCGCCCCCTGAATCGGTGAAAGCGCGCGCGGCCGGGAGGGGAATCCCCGGGTTCTCCCGCGGATGAACGATAGAGCAGAAGCGCGTATAGCCGCGCGGTTACGTCAAGCTGCCCGAGAGAGAGAGAGAGAGAGAGAGAGACCGAGCGCCGGTTGAGTAAGCCGGGATGCGCGAGCCGTTTAGTAACGGGATTGCGAGGCGAGATGGAGGCCGGTTTTTTTTTTTTTTTTTTTGGGACGAGTTGCAGGATCGTTCGGGGGTGGATTCGAGGATGCGCACTGATTTGGCGGGACTGTTTAAGTGACGTTTTTTTGGTAGTTGTCGGGGATTTTGCAGATTACTTTTATTAGATTTTTGTTTTATCTTTAGGTACTTTATTTAAATTTAATTATTAGTAATCTAACGATATTATACAGATTTTGTAAATTTTACGTATATTATAAAATTTAAGTGATATTTGTATCAACTTTATTTTAAACAAATAAATAAATTTATCAGTTTTTTTCAATTGTTAACGTCGATTCAATTGTTAGCGTTCTTCAAATAAAACAAATTTAAAGAAAAAAATAAATAAATAAAACAAACTTATTTACAAGATAATGGTATTTAGGATCTTAAGCTTGAGCGATTTCAGGTCATTATCACGTTTTCATTGTCAAGCATTCGGAGCAAATATTACCAAGTCAGCTGTAATGTTACTCTAAACGTACCGTAAACACGAAAACGTTATATAATAGTGAAACGAAATTTTAACATCAAGTTTTCCGCCTTTTAACGACTTCTTTTTTTTCTCGCTCGATGCGCTTATGGCGAGTGTTGGGCAAAGAAAAAAAAAACGTAAAAAATTTTATTATGAAATTAAAATGAAATTATGTATGAGAAAGCAATGTCAAGCTTATTTATGTTTACGCGAAGAGGTTTATTAGTCCATAAAATTTAATGCAAATCGACGCGCCTTAAAATTTCACGTCACATTAGAATTTCATTTGTGAATTTTATGAATTAAAAATGCTCATTAAATTTTTAATTCGGCGCTTTTTTAAATTTTCCTATATAAGCATTACTTATTTATTTACTATTTTTAGAATAGTCAGTTATATTTGTACATTATAGCATAAAATTATTATTAAACACCCATCATCCAACATTTGCATTTATAATCGCCTAAAACTGTCCGAATGGTTTAAAAATACAACGAAAGATGAATGAAATCGCAAATACTGCAAAACAGACAAGAAAATTCTCCGCTTCTCATTCGGCAGCTCGACCCACATTCGCCGGAAAAAGAATCCCCAAACGGGCCGAATCCCAAGCTCCTTAGCATAATCGCGAAAAAAAGTATCGCGTATCACGGTTACATATAATTAAAGACGTCGCGATATCGCGATTAACGAACTAATCCGAAAAACGTCCGCTAATTAAACGCGCGCGAGCCAAGAGGATATATGTATATATGTCTTCTGCTCGGCTCCTCCATTAATCCTCCCATTATTATTCATCGCTCGGCGCGCGGACAAAAATTCGTTTTCCGCCTAGAGGCCCGACGGAGTCGCGGACGAAAAAAAAAAGAAGAAGGAGACGGCAGTGAAATTTTGCCTTTCTAGCTCTCTTTCCGCCGCCGAGAGTCGGCGGCGCTTTCGGAAATTTCGAGTGCGCGAGGAGGCATTTTCTCCGGCGCGCGTCGATCGCCGGAGTCCCTTTGATTAATAATCCGCGGACGGGATTTTTTTTTTTTTCGAGGTTACGGCCTTTTTTGTGGAAATTCTTCGGGTCGGTCGAAGCGAAATTTTGAAAGTGACGTTGAACGGTCGGTTGTTCAATGAATTTGTTTTTAGTTTGGCGGAAAAAATGTGTTTCTGTGATATTTGGTAATTAGATGTTTGTACTAATTTTTAGATCGGCGAGGTGAAACAAAATAATTATACTAATAGAAGTTATTATTAAATATAATTTTCATTTAAAACATTTTTTAAAATAAATTTTAATGTAAATATCAAGAAATCAAGAAAAAGCATAATATTACATGCTAAAAAGGAAAAATATTTGTTCATACTTTCAAAAAAAGACTTTTTTCAGAAAAATTTGAATAGAAATTCTAAAGAATCGCTTAATCTAGAACTATTTCGTTTAGTGAGAACATTTTTACTTTCTATTGACTCTTCTCTTTACAACGTACGTTAATTTATGTAAAAAGAAGAGCAAAGTAAAGCTTCATTGTTATGAAGGAGTAAGTCTATAACTCTGAAAGAAAGTAAATTAACTCAACTGTACAGCAGATCTATTCTGTTTACGTTTTGATAATTATTCAATTCGTGTACTTCTTACCAAAAAATGCCCGACTTGAAACACATTTTTCTACACTTTGCTAAAATTAAGAAAAAAAAAAAAATTTTTTTAAAAACCGACATGAAATGATTTTCGAAAATAAAAAGCACAACCCTTAAAACAAAAAAAAATTTAATCGTTTCATGCACCCAGTCAACTTTCCGTCCCAACCGTCACTCGTCCTCGATTCACCCTCCCGCGAGTAAAAAAAAAGAAAAAAGTAACCAAAATCACTTGGCAGCCCCCCAAAGCCAAACCTCAGTCCGTCACGCTTCACTTCCCCATCACTATTGTACCGGTTATCACCCCAGATTTAAAATCACTAAAAATCACAACTGACCAGGGCCGATCGCATGATGCTGTCGAGGGGGGGCTCTCTTCCGCGAGCGGTCACTATGTATAACGTAGACTCCTCTGGCGAATCGGTGGTGACACGCCGGCGCTTATATACTCCGGGCTCCTAGGTGCGTCCGAGGTGGGGCCGCCGCGTTTTTTTTTTCAACCGCCGAGGCGCTCTTTCCTTTATTAGGCGGCCGCCACCGCCGCCGCCAAGGCCCGGGTGGGGATCTCTCTCTCTCTCTCTCTCTCTCGCCGAAGACAAGACCGCAGGATTTTCGAGGGGGAAGTCCTGGCGAAAGGTGGAGAGAGAGAGAGAAAGGGACGCGGAGCTTCTGCTTCTGACAGGGGAGCCGAGCGAATTTTTAGCGGAGAACAGAGAGAGAGGTGCTTTGCTTCTCGCCGGATAAGATTCGCCGGGAGATGATGGCTTTCGAGCGGTTTTAAGGCCCGATGCAGCTAAGCAGAGGTAATTGCCCGGTGAGAACAATGCTTCTTCAAAATGTAGTTTCTCTTGTTTTACGGTTTTGATCGCGGTTGCATAACGTTTCGGAACGAGTTCTTATATTTTTATGTTTTAGGTGGAAGACCGATGGTATTGAAAGTTGAGATTGTTCAATTCTATTGAAGTTGAGTTTGTAAATCGAGTAGTTTCAGGTACACTGATGGAAGATATACAGTAAAAATTACAAATAGACAGACTGTCAAAACCAAAAGAAAGTTAATATAACTTGGTAAGAAATTTGACTATACTGGTTGGTAAATTGTTCTATATTTTTAGTAAAATTCCCTATAAATTATGGTAATTTTGTTGGTTTTACAGCCTGTGGTAACTTTATTAGACAGTATGGTAATTTTTACTAAATTTTTCTCTCAGTGTAACATTAAGGGAGTTCATGATAGATAACACTACACGATTCCGTCTCGCGTCAAAAAAGATTTTTACTTTTCTGCAATTTCAAGGCTACTTAAATTGTAAGAAAAATAAAATCTTCAATAATTATTGTACAAAACGTAATTCATTGCTCAATAAACAGCAAGGCTTTCTCTCGCGTCTATAAACACTCATTTTTCCAAATATCCAGATTTGTACCCCTCGAATTACGACGTACGTCATTAGTAAGTAAATCACCTCGATAATTGCCCGCAGCCTTTCAATTAACACATGCAAATAGAGTCGTTAATTCCACAATTTAGTTAGATGCTTGGAAGTCGCGCGCCGAATAACGACGGAGACATTGGCAGATTATAGTCGCGAAAATTGACGGGTAATAAAGATTTTAGTGTTCGACCGAAGTATTCGCAAATTGAATAATCACGACGAGCTGGTCGATTAATTGCCGGTTCGTTCTTCCAGTCAACAAAAGGAACACAAATTTTTGCTTACACGAATCGTGGACGTGAAATTCTATATTTATCTTTGAAATCACGATGGAGTTATGAATTTTAATTTCTTATCGGTTAAAAGATGGTATATTCGTGAATATTTGCGTCTAAAATTTTTTTCGCGCGGAGAAATGTTTTGCCGAAGTCTAACAATTTTTTTTTTTTTTAACGAATTCGTGCGTAAAAATAGAACAGAAATATAAACGCGTTTATAAAAATTGCGAAGAAGAAACTTTCTTTTCTAGTAATAAATTTTTTCTGTCAGCCCAAAAACATTCACTCGCAGCAGTAAAATTCACTCAAAATTAAACCGAAAATTTTTCTACATATTCATCTTAGTAGTTTACACTACTTTCTGCTTAACGTAAAAGTAAGAGAAAACTCTTCTAATGATTTTAACATTACTTCTAGTTCGTATAAATTATATTAAAATTGCATTTGAATTAAAAAAAAATATACACCGTGTCCTTGTAAAAAGAATCCCAATAAACTAACTCCAAACCACATAATTTAATTACCGCAAACAAGTTTTTTTTATTTCCTTCTAAAAACCAAAATCGCATCCAAATTACTTAAACAAAAATCTTCCTCTCGAGGCGCATCCGAAAATCCAAAAAAAGAAACCGCCTCGTCATCTCTCCTTACGAAAAGAATCGATCTGGGTTGCGCAACGGTCCTCTCCGAAAACGCATCTCTCCGCGAGCACCTTGAAACCGACTCTCTCGCGGCTCTTTGCGCTCGTGGAACGAGCGGCGCCGTCGTGGGAAAAACCGCGAGAGGCAGTCGAGCGAAGTTCAGGGCCTCTCTCGTGCGAAAACGAAGCCTTTGCCGGTTGGGGAGGGAAGAAAAGGAGGCCTTTTCCTTTGCTCCGAGAGGAAAAGTGCTCGGAGATAAGGATCGAGGAGTGCAGGAGGCTGATTGCGCGGTAATTGGCGATTGATTGATGGTGTAATGGAGGAGGGACACCTGCACGTGACGTTTAGGTCTTTTTTTTTTTGTTGGAGGATACTTTAATAGATTTATGTAATTGGCTTAGACGATGTGTTTCACAATGGTTTGTCTGGGCATTATAGTGTATTATCTTGTAAGATTTCTAGTTTTCCTTTTATACGGTAAATGTTATATAGATGTTTCGACTTATTGTCTATGCAAGTGAATCTCTGTAATTTTATTGATTGAACAGTAAGAGTTGAATGTTTGTTTAAAAAATTATAATTTTTTCCTTGTATCTTATTTAACGGAGAATTAAAATTACGTGCATTCATCGCGTAAATTGTTTTATCTTCTTTTTTATATCGAGAGCCATATTGACTATTAGGTGTCACTATTATAAAAGACTGTCTCTTTCGATTAATGTCCTTTCGTTAGTAAAATTAAACCGCGCCACGACAAATCAAAAATAATTAGCTATAAGATTATTCAATATCTTCCGTTTGCAAAAAATAATTAATTCGCCTCGAGACCACCATCAGAAAAGAAATTGACTCTTAAAAAACTTTCGTTCGCCAGAAAAAATGACATAAACGTTGAAAGTGACGCGATATTTCTTTGGTCGATAAAAAAAATATGTAGAGATCAAATCAATTAATTTTTATTATAGAAAAAGTTTCGGTCGATACTTGTTCTTAATTCGTTTATATAATAACAAGTAAAATTTCTTTCCTTATACACTGAAAGTCAAAACAATTTAAAAAAAAAATTAATTAAACATTTTTTTTAATTTTATTATTACAGAATATAGAATTTGATACCTTTTAAAGAAAAAATTAATAAAGTTTGATTTGAATTGATTTGCATTAAAGCGGCTGATTAAATCATTTCACAAATGAACTTTGTGGAAGACTCGCTAAAAATAAAATAAAAAAGGAATTGTCATACATTGTTATGTCTCATGGTTGTCTGGTTTGTTCGTTCCGAGAGCAATTCCATTTGTTGCTTTGAAACAGAAACTAGTACAAAGAAATATTATATATCCTCTGCAAGATGCTGCAGTTTTGATTTGCCAATTAACAGCAGTTTGACATTTCAATTAAAAAAAATTCTTAAAAGGAGAGTATTACATAACATTTGGGTAACAGATTGCACCTAAACTGAGTTATGTTATTTCAAGTCAATTAATTTAATTAATTTAAAATAAGTAAATCGTGTTCGCACAAGAAATACCTAAATCTGATTCAAAAAAATGTTTCACAGATCGGCAAAGAATTTTTCTATTTTGTTTTCACATTTCCAAAGAAACTATTTTTTGTACTTAAAAAATGGAACACTCTACCACCAGGTAACTATTTTGGTCCGAAAGGGCAACCTTCAAAACCTGCTTCTCAATCCAAACTCAGCAAAAGACGTTATTCACTCTGCATCGATGAAGCCGCGCTTCTCCTTTTCCCACAACGATCCCCCAAGCCCATCGATCCTCGAGCGTCAACAATTGCCTCACAAAGGCCCCGAAAATCAATGCCGCCCTCGAAATAAGCGCAAAAAGAAGTACCCCGCGACGATCTCCTCGGCGCTCTTTGTGCGGTAACCGAGATTACGGGAGAGCCTTCGACTTTCTCTCTCTCGATGCATTACATTACACGCGACTATACAGGAGGAGGCCCCCCCTGCCGCCGCCGCCGCCGCCGTTGGCGCAACGCGCGCGCGCACACCTTTTAATTGCATGTGCAAGCGCGCGACACTGTACACTCGCCGCGCGCTTTCCAGCTTTCGTTTTTTCCTCTCCGCGCGCCGCGCGAGAGAGAGAAAACAAAAGGAACAAGACGCTGATGGACTTTGGATGGCCTCTCTCGAGAGCCGTCGCACTTCCAGCTCGCTTCCGGCGAGCGATCGCGCCGGTGTCTTGAGAGCCCCGCTGGAAAGGAAGCTCGAGATGATTAAAAACGAAGTTTAATGCAGACGAAGGCTCTCTCGCTTTATTAAGTTAGGAAGTTGATATGCGATTTTGCGGGATGAGAACGTTGAGGAGTAAAGTGCATTCGGAGTGAAATTTGCCAGAGATCGCGCATGAGAAACGTCGCGGCGAGATTAATGGGAACTGAGACGTTTTTACTCGCATTTGATATCTTACTACTCATCTCTAAGAATTAATGCATACGTTAAGTTCAGCTCTTTTTGTATAAAATTATCTTATATTAAAATAATAATCTATCAAAATAACTAAAGGTTATCCAGACATTTATTTTTCTGTATATTATTCTGTAATTCAGTGTATAAAAGATTGTTTAACTTGCTGAATATGGTATGATGAATAATACAGTCATTATTATTAGTTAAATAAGTTTTTTGCAAGTTAAAATACTATTTTATAACACTTGTTAATATAATTCTATATTTACTGCATTACCTTACTTTAATTATAGATAAACAAAATTATTAAATGAAAACAACATTTTGTTTCTTTATGTATTATATGTCTTCAACATTATTAGAGAAGTATAAAATCCTAATGAATTATATATAGTTATATATAATTTTTATAGTGTTTTTTTTTAAATTTATCAACAAGAAATAATTGTTAGGAATCAAAAAATTTTTTATTTTATAAAAAGTAATAGAGTTAAAAAAGGTAAATTTCTTTTACTTAAAAAAATATTTATTTTTTAATTTACAAATGAAAGAATCACATATGAATAATTATTAACTTATATACTTATTACAATTATAGACGAATTCAAATAAATTGGATGACGGGGAAACTTGCACTTGTTGATACGTAAACCTTTGTTAAAAGGTAATTTTTAAAGATTATTATTAACAAATAAAAACTGAACTGAATAATTAAAACAATCTGTATAACTGAAAAAATCTTTTGCACGTATCATTCCATCGATATCCTCGAAACTTAATTAATACATCCTGTTAACTTGTAACTTTCGAGAATTATTTATCATCTTTATCTCTTTTTATTTTTGTTCTTTCTCCAGTGTGTTTCTTCGGATTGCTGTGTTCCCGCGTGTAGCTCCGATGAGGAATTCGGGAGAGGTCCCAAATGAATGCGGCACACAGATGTAAAATTGCAAACCTTTCTACCATTTAGTCTAATGAAACTTTTAACACTATTATTTACTTAATCTACTTAATCTAATCGTCGGTTGAGCAAAACTTCGCTAAGCTGGTGATTTCGGGAGCAGGAGCGGTCGAAAGAGAACGAGCGAGGCCCGAACGTCGGTTCGAAGTCCTCGCGAGGAACGAGACGAGCCGTTGCTTGCGCGGTTGTATAGTGGCTCTCTGGGCTCGGCGGCGCTTGCGGTTGCTGGCAAAGCGTCGAGTGATGCAGACGCGGGGGCCACACTTTTACCAATTGAGCTTTGCCCATGCTTTTTCCATGTAGTACTTTTTCCAATTCAAATTTTACTCTTGCCACCTCTTCTTCCAGTTTTTCTTTGTCCAATTCAAACTTTACTTTTGCCTTCTATTTTCCGATTTTTTTTGGTCTAATTTCAATTTTACTTTTAGAATCTCTTTTTCCAGTGCATGTTCAAGTTTACTTTTTCGTTCTCTTTATCCAGTTTTTCTTTGTCCAATTCCAATTTTACTGTTGCCATCTCTTTTTCCCCGTCTACTTTTGCCATCTCTTTTTTCAGTTTTTCATTTTCCAATTTTTCTTTGCTCCACGCTTTTTCCAGTGTTACTTTGTCCAATTCAAAGTTTTCTGCTCTCATCTCTTTTTCCAGTTTTTCTGTGTTCAATTGAGAGTTTATTTTTGGCTTCTCTTCTTCCAGTTTTTCTTTGTCCGATTCCGATTTTAGTTTTGCCATCTCTTTTTTCAATTTTTCTGTGTTCAATTTTACTTTTGTTATATCTTCTTTAATATTTTTTTTGTCCAGTTTTTCTTTTTCTAACTCGTTTTCCAATTTTTCTTTTACCAGTTTAGCTTTCTCCAACTGTTTTTCCAGTTTTTCTTTTTCTATCTCGTGTTCCAATTTGTCTTTGAGCAGTTTAGATTTTTCCGACTGTCTTTCCAGTTTTTCTTTGACCGATTCCAATATTAGTTTTGCCATCTCTTTTTCCAATTTTTCTTTTTCTATCTCGGTTTCCAATTTTTCGTGTAGCAGTTTAGCTTTTTCCAACTGTTTTTCCAGTTTTTCTTTTTCCAGTTCTTCTACCAATTGTGCTTTTTCCAGTGTTACTTTGTTCAATTCAAATTTTAATGTTGTCATCTCTTTTTCCAATTTTTCTTTTTCTATCTCGTTTTCCAATTTTTCTTTTCCCAGTTTAGCTTTTTCCAACTGTTTTTCCAGTGTTATTTTGTCCAATTCAAATTTTACTGTTGTCATCTCTTTTTCCAGCTTTTCTTTGTCCAATTTTTCTTTTTCTATCTCTTTTTCCAATTTTTCTTTTTCCAGTTTTGCATTTTTCATTTCTTTTTCCAGATTGTTTTTTTCCAATTTTTCGTTTCTTAAAGACATTAACTTTTCCTTGGTATGAATTTTTTGCAGTTCTTTACAAAATCTTTCTTCTTCTTTTTGCGTATTTAATGCCTGTTTTGATAAAAAAGCTTTCAATTGGCCTGAGATCTTTTCTGCGGCAAGACAAAATGGCATACAAAATTCATTACATTTATCTAAAATTTTCTTCTTTTCTTCTATTAATTTAGTTTGCACGATTATCAATTTCAAATTTTCATCTTTCAAAATTTCTAATTCGTGCATTGCTAATTGGTAATCAAATGATATTTTTTGAAACTTTTGTTCGATTGTTTTAGTTATCTGTTTATCATTGATACTTAAAATCTGCTCATTAATCAATTCTTCGCGATATTGGTTTAATTCATCTACATAATTTCTCAATTCATCCTCGGATAGTGTATTACCTATATTTTCGAAAGCTTCAATGATAACAATAGATTTTTGTAAGATTTTCTGTGCATGCATATGACGAATGCGTTGCTGATCTAAGTATGTACTAATTTTTTCTATATTAATATTAAACATATTCACATTTTCTTTTGCATGTAAGGTTTGAGAGGAATCATGTGTACTACTCTGATCAAACTCAATTTTCGAAGAGTTACTACGGGTTACAGTGTGTAATAATCCTTCTGTTTTATTTTTCAAATAAATTTCATCATTATTAGGTGGATCACCAGTTCCCGTGGTTTCCTAAAAAGATTTAAAATACATTGAATATATTTGATATATGTTTGAATAATAGTTATTTGCCTTCTTATTTAAAATCACTCTAATATATATGCTCCTATATTGGTATTAGTTAGCGACGCGGCTCAATGGGCTGTTTTAATAAATAAAATCTATTATTTCGATCGATAATCTACATTTACTTGACATTTTTGCGAAAAATGCAAATATTCGACACTGATACAGATTTAATTTCAATTAAAATAAAACTAAGCATTTTTTGTTTTAGAAGGCAAATACCTATCTGCTGTAGTCAAATGTCACTCAGAAAATATAAATATAAATAAATACGCATAGAGTAAAAAAAAAAAAAAAAAAATACAAAACAATAGAGCGATGTTAAATGAGGTAAATAAAGCCATTTCACGGGTGCAGGTAAGCATTAAGAGTTAAAATATAATGCGATACAGATCATATAGTATAACACAATAATTAATTTCGAATTAATCCAAAATATATAAAAATAAAAGATACGGCTTTTTTAAAGGAAATAAAGTAGAATGAATGAATTTAATAGTCATAGTAATATACTTTACCAGATTGGGTAGATCGATCCATTCAAATGATGATAGAGAATTAAAATCATCAATCTCAGCAACAGATGCATTGGATTCCTTATCTTCCGAAAAACACTTCGTGGGAATACTTAATTGGGTTCCAGACATTTTCTACAGCAAAAATTTAATTATACAAAATATATTCTAATCTTATTTACAATTATGATTCATAAATATAATAAATTAATAACTGAATTACAAAAATGTTTTTTTATTAATACAATATTGAATTTCAAGAAACAAAAAGCTATTTTTCCCAACTCAGGTATGAAATGGGCCTCATTTCACACTAGAAAGTAGTGTAGAAAAGCGAGTATTTCAAACGTTTGACAAAATTGTTTTTTTAATACATGCCTGAAAATGCTACATTTTCGTGCTTATTTTCTGTGAGGGAAACTCATAATCCTTCATGTGTGCGATAATGAGTCATTCCCGCACGGTTTTTTTACGGCTTTTTTACTTTTTTATTTTTTTACTTTTTAAAAATAATTTTGAACAAAAATTATTAAAAATTAAACTAAATGGAATATAAAAATATAATTTTATTCTTTATACGTAAAAAAATAAATAAATGAATAAAAATAAAAAGATGTATCTTGTATCTTGTATTCTAAGCACTCGAAAGTTCCATTTTCATGCATTTGTTAAAAAAAATATCGAGTGTTATACGTGCGGGTGCTATTCCACTCGTGGAATAGTCTCCTTCCCGAACTTGTCGGCATTTTCAGTCTTAAAAAATAATATATTATGCAACAAGGGGAGAAAATGAGCTACGTCTTATTCAGCACGAGTCGGAGTCGAGGGCGCTGAAGACGCCCGAGACAAAAACGAGTGCTGAAAATACCTCGCCCGAGTCTGAAATAGTTTTTCTCCCCGTATTACATACCGTGTTTTTGTCAACAAGGGCATGGAAGGCCCCCATTTGGTGTTAGAAAATTGGGTAGATCGTCCATTTCAAATCGTGGACAGAAATAGTAAAAAATTGTTTAAAACAGAAAAAAAAATTTTTTTTTAAATTTTTGAAAAATTCTAAAAATAAAAAAAGTGACATTTTCGTTAGGTAAGCTCCGCCGGAGGCGGGGAAAAATGATTTTTTCCCCGCTTGGACAAACAATTTTGACAAACGTGTGGAATGCTCGATTTTCTACGTTACTTTCTAGCGTGAAATGAAGGCCATTTCATGCCCGAGTTAGGAAAAAAAATTATATTATAGTTCAAACTATATTATATCTTAAACGTTACTATACTACAGCCACAAAAGCAAAATATTATATTATATTATTAATGCAGTTCTTTTTTATAAAGGAATACTTTTTAACTCAATTTCAAATACTTACCGAAAATTCGTCGTCTAACTTCGTGCTTCAGGAAAAGCTAGAACTAGAGGCTAATGCTGAAAGACAGACAGATAGACTCGTACTGACGTGCACCGTATCCGTGTGAGTGGAGGTATATGCCCCACTGCACCAGTCCATTGCTCTGCCGGAAGTAGTCAATGGCGTCTTCTCTTTTTGACTGTTAGTTTGTACAAGTTGCCGTAGAGGGTGCTTCCGTAGTTTTACTTGGTACTAACTAGTGTCGATGCTGGACAAATTGCGTCTAGGGTCCCTAAATTATTTCATTCGGTTCGCTTCTCGTTCCAATTTTCAAAGTTCATTTCTACAATCCAAGGACAACAGCAAACTCGTTCAAAACTTAAATTGGAATTTTTATACTTCTGATTTACTTACTTTCTATTCACTTCCATTTCACTTCCAAATATAAAATATAATAATAACAATGTAAAAATAATAACAACATTATGTGAACCTTAATAATTATTTAATGTATTATATATAATTGACATGGTATATATGTATATATAGATATTTATTATAATATATAGATAATTATAAATAATGTAATAACAACCTACATAATATAATAATATAATATTATAAATATTATAAATAATTATGAATACTAAAGTAGATAGAAGACCGGATGGACGGACGGAGATTATATAGATTTTTACCGATATTCTACCAATTCTACGCATATTATTTTTATGTTATATTAAATATAATTAAATTATAATTTTAAAATATAATTTTGGCAGCCCTTTTCAAGTCAATAGAGTTCACAATTATAAGTACGTTGATCGGTACGTACTAGTCAAGACGTAAACTAATACTATACCAATATATTATTATTTATTAATAAAGTCATCATTTGACAGTATTGCCAGTAGTTGCTTTATTTATCCATTTAAATTTTAATCACTTTGTTGTTGCCTTTGAAAATTGTATTAGAAATGAACTTTGAATCTCGGAACGCTAACATTGTGACGGAATTGCGCGCAATGCGCTCTTTTTTTTTCTTTTTTATTACGTGAACTAAGTAGGTGTTTGTATAACTCCAAACAAATAGTAAAAGCGATCAATTATACAATGGAGAATTGAACCTCAGAAAAGCAGCCGTTTAGCGAGGGAACATCTCCGGATGATTGATTAGTCATTGTGAGTTCAATTACCTTCGTTGCTTTCTTGAACGCAGACTCTTTATGACGGAGAATGCATGGGAGATTTCTTTGAATGATGGCAACTTTCTTCAAAGTTAAAGCTTGCCTTACATTAAATGAGCGGATAATAAAAGCGGGAAATGAATTGGTACTAATTATTTATTTCAGATTCTTCAAACAACGATTTTTCGAAAACGCGTTTGTTTTTTTTTTTTTTTTTTTTTTGCAAAACTAGTTGTGCAAATGCAGTTGCGAGGAGAAGCTCCTTTTTTAGTCATCTTGAAACTTCATTTGTTTCCATAATATATTTAACTGTTGAATAAAAGTCAATTACCTGTTTTAAGGTTTTTTTGACATAAATCTTAAAATTTTAACCGAAATAAGAAACAAAATTTAATACATTTAATTACTCTTTTTTTACTAATAACAGCTTTCGTTCCCACTTTTGAAACTAAATTACCCCCCTTACAAACCCAACAATCACCAGTCAGCACCAATATTCGCCCCACATCGAGGCACGCTTGTCTCGCTTTCGCGTGATCAAATTCCAGGAGCCCTTCTCAATCGAAAATCCTCCGTATCGCAGCCTCAAGAAGCGACCGCAGCGTCAAAGACGTCACCGCAGTGTCAATATCGCGTCAGCCTCTCTCGGCGGGCGCGCGATCGTGTCCTCGCGTCGCCGCGGGCCCCGGAGAAAGTGCGACACTCGTCGTGGAAAGGCAAGCGAAAATGGAAGGACGCCTTGAGCGAGTTCTGACGCTTGGCTGCGTCAAGTTCAAGTGGGAGAGAGATTTCGCCGCTGGACGTAGCTGCGGGTCGTGTGGATGATTCGAGGGTCGGGTTGGTGGAATGGTATCGAATGGTGGTGCTAGTGAAATTATGAATATTTTAATAGTTTTTACTTGAATTAATGAATATAATAAAGTGAAAATTTATAGGTCCGAATTATGGACCTGCCAAAATTTTAGGTTTAAGAACCTTTTATAAGTACTCCGAAGTGGCGGTTTTGCCGCAAATTAGCCATTAAAAATTGCACATCTTAAGGATTTTCTCAGAAGCATATTCCTATTATAAATCTTAGCAATTTTTTTATCGACGCAAGCATAATATCGCGTAATTGCTTCCTCGTTCGCGCTTCTATCCGTCATTTACGGTTTTTCGTGCTATAGGCAAAAAAAAAGCCGCTGCTCCTCTCGCACCCGGAGAAAGTTAATACCTGATTATCCCGACTTAATTGCAGATATCGTAAAAGAAGCACGTAATATCCAGTTACCTTAAGTAGATTGGGTCCGAATTGTTAATTTCGGTCCGACACCTATGCCGATTTAATTAGCAGTGCTTCGTTCCTCTTTGGCGGGTCGTGTCACAAGAGGCGTAATATTAATTTGTTCGGTGGCACTTTTATGTGGACTGACTCGGTGGAATGTACTTACTTTCAAAAACAATTTAGGTAACGCTTCTCAATGTAATATAAAATAAAGATAAAATACAATGTAATTGCACGATTCCGTGTTGTATTTCATGTTATTGATTGTAATACTGTGTAATTTAGAAGCGTTTTAATTAGAAATAATTCTAAATTCACTAGAATCAAAATCTAACTATTACAACTTAACGATATTAATTGAACGACTTTAGATAGGTGGAAATTACCAAATTTCAAAATCAGTCATTTGAATTTACATATTATTGGCATCCTAAAGCTGTGACTTTTTGTTACAAGAAACTTTATCTTCTAAATTGGTTAAATAATCTATTTTTAATTGACATTAAAATTAATTTTTTTCTGCATGCCTTGTTGATGAATGAAATAAGCTACATTTAAGGAGGTTTATCCGATTTTGTTTTATTTCCGTAACGTTTCAGGCTAAAACTTTGAAAATACAATTGGATTTTTTCTAAAAAATGAATACGTTATTAGTATCAGTAATTACAATCTCTATAATATTATGGTTTGGGTGTCTCTCCGTCCGTCCGTCCGTCCGTCCGTCTTATCTATTATTATTTCTCTCGACTACTATATATATAGAAATAGAAATGAATGGAAAGTGAACCAGAAGTGAATATGAACTGAACCGGAAGTGGACCGGTAGTGAATAGCAAATGCACCGGAAGTGACTCAGAAGTGAATAGAATATGAACCGGAAGTGGATATCATATTAAAATTTCATTAATCGAGATATAACGAATTTGAAGTCGCGGCTCCAAACGTTCCTCGAAAGATGTTCCTCGATGCATAAAGAAGTTTTTTACAAAATTTCATATTGATTCAATGATTATTATTAGAGATGCAACGATTTGAAGACGTGGCTGGATTTCCGTATCGCGGCGTCGAAGTTGTACGGTTTCGTTGACGAAACGTTTGGAGCCGCGACTTCAAATTCGCTGTATCTCGATTAATAATCATCAAATCAATGTAAAATTTTGGGAAAAG
>JAWWEO010000001.1:14573761-14652186 GCA_035582975.1 Ormyrus labotus | reverse complement strand
TGAGGTGGATTAAGGACTGCCGAATTAGTCGCCAGTCTCATTGACTTTCGTGTCGGATTGCTGTCTTGCAGTTTGTATGGGTGATTGACCGCAATTTTTGGCTGTATAGGCATTGTGCATTTTTTGAACTTACCATTGACGAAATCTGTTAAATTTAGTTTATTAAATATTTAAAAAGAAATAAAAAGATACGTCTTGGGACGTAACAATTAAAAGCTGAAAATAATAAGCACTTATAGCCGGGGTAATTTTTTCTCTACATCAAAACGTACGTACATAACAGAAACTTTTCTCTCTCAATATGATTTATACCTTCATCTTTTACATCCATAAGTAGGAGCTTACTATCTAGTTAATTCAAACTTTTTTACACTTTGTTTCAGCCTGCTTTGTTTCCGGGTATACGATAATGATATCTGTAGTTTACTTGTTACGCGAAGGGGTAGAGATGTATTTTTTTTTATTTTAACTTCGTGCAGTTGCTGGGAATAAAAGTTTAAAAATAATTCTCAACGAGCTTTACAACTTTTAATTTTTTATATAACAAGGGCTATTATTCTTATGTTTATAAATTATAGTCTTTTTGCCGTTCGACGAACCCTTTTCTTGATTACACTATTTTAGTACTTTCGATATTCACGAAGCAATTTTATGTAAGATAATTGTTATCGAGGTTTTTAAAGTATAATAAAATGAACATTTCTGTTACATAGTTTCGATATAATTTTTGCATTATTTGCAACGACGAGCTTTTTTATTGTAAAAAAATATTGTAATTGGATGTTAAATTAAAATGTTGTAATTTTGATTGCATTGAAGAGTTGGATAATGCAGATTTAGAACTTTGAAGATGCAAAACAAATGTTCAAAATATATTTCTAAATTAAATGACTTGTAGTATATGTATAATGCAAAAAACGTTTTAGATGCGATAAAATTTAGATTTTTTATAAGAAAACAGGCTTGAATAAGCAAAAAAAAAAATACATTTTTAATAAATATTACCTAAATATATTATATTTTGAAAATATAAAAGATATCTCTGATCCATATTATTTCGGTATTAAATCAATCAAATAAAAAAATGTTCATTTGCTTATTTTGTTCAAATTACATATTTAAGAATAGAAATATTGTATAAAGCGTAAAAAATTTCCGCATGTATTAAACTGAACACAAAAAGTAACTTCAAAGTTTTGTCAGTCACTAATTGCATTATAAAATTACATAATATAGAATAAAATTGTTTTTTGTTAATTACAATTAAATACTTATTATTAGATCACTTACGCCGATCATTGTTTAAATCTGTAACTATATGAACAATTAAACACTATACACGTGCACAATAAATTATCAATGTACCTTAATTTTAATAACTGATGCTCCAGTGAACAAAGAACACGAATTTTGTTCTAATCTTCAAAATTTAAGTACTGTCAATTAAAACTGGTCGCAAGCTCAGTCAATAATTCAACTTGATATCTGCACTTGTCCATCGCGACGACTAAGCTTTTCAATTCCCTCTCCACCAAATCGGAATTCACATCCCTTCCCCTACGGAATATTTCATTTCAGTTCTCCCCATCATCGAAGTTACTTCAAAGTTGAAACTGCATAATGGATGCGAACTTCCACTTTTAATCGAAAGTTTCACGACGAACTTTTCGAACTTATCGATTTGCAATATTTTAATCCACGTTCGCGTAATTTTTCACGACAGTTCTCGAGCATGGACGAGACACTGGAGTACGAAGTGAAGAAGTATGAGAAATACAAACGCGACATCAAGTACTTACTGGTTAGCTCGGGCGTTTGGCCAAATTTTCGATCACATCCAAGGTACCTGAGAAACTTTTTGTACTACTGCTCAGCTTTTGCTAGTGGTTCTACGTTCTGGGGAATCGTCATGTTTTTCAAGAAATACGTCAGAAACATCAACACCTTGACGAGAGGATTGGGATTATTGATCGGTTTTTTTTCGACATTTATTAAGGTAATCTGTTCGTTAGGCCATATTAAATGTTTTAAGTTTTAGTGAAATCAAAGAAATAAGAATATAAATACTGTACGAAATACCATTCTTAACAAATATAAATTTTCGTTGATCCATCAAGTGATTCAAATATTTTTTATAGTAGGTCATCATCCTGCGAAAGTACGAGAAGAATTTGGAGAGTCTCAACAAAGGCGTCTCTGCTAAGTTTGAAGAAGACTTGAAGGATCCTGAATCTAGGAAGCATCTTTTGGTACACCTTCCAATGTTCTCCAGGTTCTTTTACACTTATGGTTTCTCTGTAGGCTTCAGTGTCCTGTTTTTGTCAGTGCTTCCTTTTATGTTGTTGAAACATGATAAATACCCAAGGATGTATCCGCAAGTCATTCTATTCGACTATGAACCAGGTAGATCAGTTAGTCTAAAAGAACGTTTGTTATTAATTACCGTAGAATCAACCTTTTCATTATCGTTGGATATTATTATGCATTTAAAATTTTATAAATCAATATTTTTTGGAACGGAGTGCTTAAATAAAATTGTAATGCTTAATTATATATAATAATTAGTTACTGCACTGAGGTCGATATTTAAACATCTGTTTAAGAATATTTATCCGAGCAATAATATAAGAAGAGGCGTACCCGATTTTCGTTTTTTATTTACATTTCAAGGAGGAACTGTCCATTGGGCCATCTACAGTTACGAAGTCTTCTGCGGATATTATCTTTGGAGCGTAACAGTCGGCGTCGACAGCGTACTTGGGCTTTACTCTCTCCATATGGTTGGAGAGATGAGGCTTCTGGCAAGCCGCTTTCGAAGTTTAAGGTCTAGCTCAGATTACAAAAAAGACATTAAGATCTGCGTCGAGCGGCACCTTCTGTTGATGGAATCGCGACGAATATTGGAGCGCGTCTTTGGATTTCTGGCAATCTGGCTCGCAGTCACTTGTGCGATCGCTCTCTGTGCTCTCGTTTTTCAAATTACTCATGTACGCGTATGTTGTTTGTAAAGAGATTTTTTTTATAATGTTTGAAATTCCAAGCTGAAAAATCTTGTTTAATAATAAAATTCAATAAAATAAGTGACAAGGGGATTGAAAAATATTTATGATAATATTAAAGTCAAAATATTTTGTTGCAGCAGAGTCAATTTAGTCTCTTTAAAGTATGTTACTTAAGCGGCCACAGTATCCTAAAATTGGTACAGGCTTATTCTTACGCTTGGTATGGAAACATCATTGCTGTAGAAGTGAATATTAATAATACTTTTTTTACATTATACATTTTATTATTTATATATTTTTTGTACATATATTTTATTGCATGCTAGTGACTCAATAATAAAAGCATATTGCAATATAAAAATTATTATTTGCAGAGCGAAAATTGCTTATCATCAATTTACGACGCCTGCTGGCCAGGCAGTGGCGATACGTCCTTTATGAGTGACGTATTAATAGTCCTGTCTCAAAAGCCATTAATATTTCGAGCAATGAGCTGCATGCATTTGCGTCTAGATATGTTTATGAAGGTAAATTTTTTAGCAATTTTTGTCTTTTATTTTGTTTAATTTGATTATATTTACAGGTAGTACATACAACAGCTTCTTATTTCTTTTTATTGCAAACTTTGGAAGAAAAATCTGCTTAGATGCCTTATGTAAACCGCTTAAATAGAGTTAATTACAATATATTTTTCATGTAAAATTAGATAAAAATGTATTATATTTTTTATTCGATTCAATATTTGTCAGAAAAAGTTTATAAAATTAAGAACTTTCATAAATATATTTATAGGAGTAATCAAGCATAACTATGAAATTTTTAAAAGAAGAAACCTACACTATACTTAATCTATTTTCTCTCCGCGCGATTTGCATTCCTTCCTAGGATGTCATTGTATCGCGTAATTATTGATATAACATGTTACAATTAAAAAACCACCTTAATGATTTTTTTTTCTCTTTGAAAATTTACATATTTCTATAGAACAATGTTAAATTGAAATTGTTATGAGGTCAATGTTCCATCCGTCAATAATGCTTCATCTTACGAGAAAATAGGCTCCAATAAGCAAGAAAATTGAACAGCTGAACGATGTATAATCGTGCATGAGAATAAAGAAATAAATTGTTTCCACGAAGTATGCACGAAAAGGTAATATTGATTCAATACCAGTTATTAAGTTCTCGATCATGCGAAGCGTGTCCGCCGAAAAGGGAAAATTAATTTTAGTTGCGGTGCTCTATTTTGATTTTATTAATTTTCGATGCAATTTTCGCTGCATCATTAAAGAAATTCATTAAGAATATTCTTCGTTAATGGATTGCTAATTTTAAGAAGTGCATTTTGTTCGCTTCGAAGCTAAATGCCACATAATTTCGTCGATAAATCATCGGTTATTAGCATTGAAAATGTTCGACCTTCAATTATAGGGACTTACATTTTGACGACAGGCAAGACAGTCACGAAACTGCTTTGCAGAAGTTTCTAAATGTTAAATCGTGTGAGTGAACCATATACAGATACTCATGCGAAACCACTACACACTCTTCACTTTCAGCTAGATTGACTGCTTACCGGAAAATTTTTCAAAACCAACAAACCATCATTAATTTCAATTGAATCCATTCTTAAAATCCAACTGACTCGAAAGAATTATGCGCCGTTAAACGAAAATCAGGGCTTATTATTTAACAGATTACCCGATTACTTGACTCGCGGACGAGCCGTTGCGTGACTGGCAATTGCAACTTTCTCGCGAAGCAAGATTATACACCTTTTCTTCGTGTACGAGCGGACAAAGTATAAGGGCAGAAATCGCTTTCCAACGCGTTCCGCTACACCCTGGCGTGTTAAAGATGGGTAACGCCTGACAACTGAAACACCAAGCTCGCCTTTCTCGAAAGCTGCAGGTATATTTTATTCGAAACATATTGTGCTGCCTTTTTCGTCTCTTTCTTTTTCTGCAAAACAAAGCTATTGAAAAATGGGATTTAGAGCAGGCAATATACTTCTGTCAGGATTGTTTCTTTTGATATGAATCTTTATTTAGACATTTATTTTTGTAAGCGGTGCATGCATACTGAAGATTTGATCCTTCAAATAAATTTAGATGAAATACTCAATTTAAAAAAGAATGCAAATAAATATTACTATTTTTTAAAGAATTATTTTTCTTGCTATTCTAGGAAATATCTAGGAAATACCAGTAAATGGCATAAAAAGGGTTTGCGAAAGAATGATAAAAACTGGAAGAGGCATATTATTAAAGGATTAATGAAATAGGTGGAACACGTGTAGATGAGCTCTTCAAGTTGCAGGAAGTCGAAGTGAGCCAAGCAGTAATAAAAATGAAACGAGAGTGTAATCAATCGCGATCGTTTACCATACAGTAGTAACAGCATGTATGCCTGGCACGAAAACCTCGTCACTAGTCGACTACGTAAACCAATATCGCCTATTCTTTGCACGCTACCTTATCGAGAGACCGTTTGTCGCTCTTCCCATCATATTTTCTGGTTGATCGTCGAATTTTGCTTCTGGGCTGTGGTTTAGACGCCCAGAGTCCCGTTAATTCTGTTCTAACCCTAGTACAAAGAACCTAATATAAAAACTGATAAAATGGGGTCATTTCGGGTGCAAATACACATATTAAAACCCTTTAAATGGACACAATTTTATCGGTTTTTATAAGACACTTTCAACAGGGTAATCTGTATTAAAAAATACTAACAATAAGGAATACATATTTTAAAATAATAATCGTTCATATCAAGTTAATTTTTATTTTGTAGAAAAAGTATATTTCATTTTATTTGATTTGTTATATTTTCAAGAAATGGGTCAAAAAATCTTTTTTCCCCGAAGGGGAAAAAAGACATTACTCCCCGGTGTGCCCTGTCTTTGGCGGGGCTTATCTGGCGTGTTATACAAAATTTTTTTTTCCCCGAAGGGGAAACTTTTGTTTTTACTTGAAATAGGCATTAAGCAATTCAGGACCAAAATAGACAAAAGTGAAAGTAGTAAAAATTGATTATTAGCAAAAATAACTTTTCAATCTAAGCTCAGGCGAGGCTCGGGCAGCAGCTGATCGATGCTAAATTCGAGAAAAATGCAATTACGAAAGTGGAGCAATGACACAATTAGAATATCTCCTCCGTTACTCTCTTGAGGATGCGCATAAAAGTAGGAGGGAAAATGCGGAGGCAAGAGTCACGCGAAATGCTCGATCTAATACGGAGACTAAATTCGGCTTTTCGATGGATCATATGATTAAATTTACTTTATATTATATTTCATTTATACATTTACAGCGCAGCTTTTGGAGCTGAAATCGTTGTCTTCACTTTAATAAAAATAAACAGTTGTTATCTAATGATAGTATACAGATATATATGTTACATTGAGTTGTTGCATGTGAATAATGGAGAAGATAGTGTAATATATAATACGAAGAGAGTATAATTTAGAACGTTTTGGCAAGGCAAATATTTTATAATTTCCTATTACAAGTAATAAATTCAACTAAATTGACAAAACTGATCTCAATCATGTAATATTATAAAAATAAAGAACGATGAACTTTCTGAATTTGATTACTAAAAAAACTCACACGTTCCCACTAAGACTTTATTTTGAAATTAAGCACAAACATGCCAATCAAAGCAATAACCCAAAACCGTGATTCCAAGTTCAAGTTCCCCAGCTTCGCTACTCAAAGCCATCCCCCGGAACCGAAAACAACAATAATACATCAGCAGCCGCAATAATCACGCGAGCAACACGTTGAGCGGCGACGATCGTTTTTCCATCGGGGGGGAGGGCAGAATTATCGGAGATATATACGGAAATGGAGCAGCGGCGCAAGATATTTACGATCGCGACCGGTGCTATCGCGATCCCCGAAGAGACGTTTCCGCGGCACGCGAACCCTTCCTTCCACACATATCGCTTACCCAGTCTTCGAGCGGGCCGCCGCCGGCGCTCAGTTCTTTTTCGACGGCCGCGTGAAGGAGCGCACGCGGCCGCGAGGGGTTAGTGTGCCTCCAGACGAGGCGAAGGGCAGATGGATCGTCGGTGCGTGTCTTTCGGCGGCGAGGAGTAGACGGGCAGAGTTTTTGACAATCGACCGATATCGATGAGGAAAGAGGCAGGAATGTTTCGCGAACATGTCGATCGTCGTGCGTTTTCTGTATAAATACAGGCGAGGTAAAGCGGTAAAAATGAACTTCCCCCTACGACTCAACGGAAAACGTCTGTCCGCTAAAATGAAGAAGCTGCAGACGTACCTCTCGGGCTCCTGTTGCGCCGCTCTCGCGTCCGAGAAGAAGAAAAAGAAGTGAAAACCTGCAGTCTCCCGAGCAAGATGTACAGCTCGATGGAGAGCGACACGGCGGACTACCTGTCGGGCCTGATGAAGGGACAGAGCAGCTTGCGCCGACGCTTCCAAAGCGGCAACTGCCTGCGCAGATCGAGCTTGTTCTCCCTCTACGCGAAGATCTTCCGGCTGCTGCTCACCAAGTGGGACAGCAAGACCGGCGGCTTCGACGAGGACTCCGAGGAGGACGAGTATACTAGGGAGCTCGACAGCTTGGTGCTGCCCAGCAACGAGGAGTGGAGGCTCAAGGTGTACTACAGGCTCGTCGAGCTGCAGAGGGAGAGCGACTGCGAGGAGGCTGCGCAGGAGGAGGATGCGTGAGACCTTTTTTCTTTTGCGATCGAATTCGTTTTAAATTGGCGCGTTGTCACACGTTGCTGGAACAAAAGAAAGAATTAATTTTTGAGTAGTTTCGAAATGTTGTAAAGAAGCGTTGGTAAATATTTTTAACAAGTATATGTACACTGAGAGAAAAAAAGGAGTAAAAATTACTATTCTGGATCGTAACTTGAGATATGAGAAGAAAAAAAAAGATTTTTACTAAACTGAATAGTAAATATTAAAGTCGAAAATTGTAGATACGAGAAGAAAAATAATATTTACTATTCATAAATAGTAAATATTATTTTTTCGACTTTAATATTTACTATTTAAATAGTAAAAATCTTTCTTTTTCTTCTCGTATCTCAAGTTACGATACAGAATAGTAACTTTTACTCCTTTTTTTCTCTCAGTGTACATTGAAAATTAAATGAAAACATCTACTAAACGTTCTAAATTTACTAAATTTAAATTACCAAACTTCTTTCGATGAAATCTTCCGTTTCGAATCCCGAAAATCCTTTCGAAATATCTCGGCGCGGGAAAGCGAAAAACGTATCCCCCGACCACCTTCACGGCCTTCCCGCGCCGCGGCCGCGCCTAACCTCGCTGTTCCCCCTTTTTCGGTCCGGAGTCGCGGCCCCTTGGCCCACGTGCCCAGCGGTCAAAATCCTCGCTCGTTTTCACCGCATAGAGCAATGTAAGCGCAGGCAGGGCGAGATGTCGAGGGTCGGTCGTGGCAGGAGGCGCGAGACTTCGCGCAGCAAGCGATGGGACTGGGAGCCGGACCTCAGGATCGCCTACCCGATGACGCCGCGGCCCAGCCGCAACCTCGCTCCGAACAGCTCCAGCTCGTCCGTCGTGTTCGAGAACCGGGTGGAGCCCGGATGGAGGCTCAGGGATATACTGCTGGCCGCGAGGATACTCATGGAGGAGAGTCTGGGGGAGGATTACGCCGACGAGGCAGAGATGAGGAGGGTTTACGGACTGATTTACGACGTGCTAAGATGTTGGTTCGCTTGTTGATTTACCTGGGAGTCGGGCGTCGAATGAGCTTTTCTTCTCTTGCGTTAGATAAGCAGATACTGGACCGAGCTCTGGACGACGTGGGCTTTTGGTCGCGATACGGCCGGTCGAAATTTCCGGAGAAGGTCGTTTGGCTCCTGCTGTACGACATGCAGGGCAGAAAGTTCGCTCCGGTGGCTGGAAGTGCGGCGTTGGCGTTGAGGAACGAGGCTCTTCAGGAGGCTGGCCTCTTGGACATCGAGAAGGTTCTACTCGGCATGAAGACACGACTCGCCGCCAGCCTCTCCAGACTGCGCATCGGAGGATCAGCCCTTAGTCTCGGTAGTGCTGAGGTGTATCCAGTATTTTAGTGAGATTCTGTGGAACTGTATATTGTCCGCGGGAAAATATTATACGAGATCTCATGTGAGATCTCATCTGAGATCCCACATAGATCTTATATAAATATCATATAAATCTTATATAGATCTCATATAGATCTTATAACGATTTTCAGCCATGATCTGATTGAGATCTCATCTGCAATTGTTTGTTAAAAAAATTAATAATTTTAAAAATTTATAAATTTATTATTAAAGATTATAATAAATTATTTTATTTTAATTTTAACAAACTGTATAACTTTTATTATAATTTTAATAAATATTATTGTTTTTTAAAATTATATTCTAACTTTTAATAAATTTATAAATTTTTGAAATTATTCATTTTTTTTTTAATAAACAATTGCAGATGAGATCTCAATGAGATAATGTCTAAAAATCTTTATAAGATCTATATGAGATTCATATGAGATCTGTGTGAGATCTCACCTGAGATCTCATATAATATTTTCACGCGGGTGGCAATAGTATGGAAATTAATTTGCAAGAGGCGCTTGCTCTGCCTCTTACATTCCCTTAAATTCGCAGGAGTCCCCGCACTATTAATTAGTAAAAGGAGCGCCAAAATTAACGAATCGCCTCAGGAAAAATCGACTTTGCCCAACAGACGAGCTGCTACCGGCCCACCTGCGCACGGCGGAGGGTATCACTTGGGGCGAGGACGGCGCCATCGCCTCCGGCTGGGTGAACAGCGCGAAAATGACGAGTCGCCGACACTTCATCGAGGAGATGCTGAAGCTCGGGTTGCACCTCTGCTCGGCGTACTCGCAGAGGGAGCTCGCGGAGGATCAGTACGTGTTCGATCCGCTCTGCCCGAAGGTCGTGAATCTGCACGAGAAGGCCAGGGAGAAGCTCGCTGTGTCCCAGCTCGTGAGAAGTCACGGATTCGTCTTCATGGTAGATCTGAAAATTTAATATTTTCACGATTGGGGAGCAATTGTACATAAGCCGAGTTCTTTCTCCAGGAGAGATCGCTGTGCGTCGGAGCAGCGGCGCTGGTACAGGCGATTCGGGGGGGCAGGCTATGCGGTCCGGTGATTTTGACGCACTCCTTGGCCCCGAGGCACACCGGATACCTAGCGGAACTGCTGGGCGACGTTGAGGATGCAGGGAGATTGTTGGCCTTTGGTCTCGGGAGCAATCTGAAGGAGCATCAGGCGTACCTCGAGAAGCTCGGCATCCCGATAAAACGCTGCAAGCTCTTTCCCGAGAGGTTTATACAATCGAAACGTCGAGAATCCGGCCCGTAATAAGAAGAGCGCCATTGTAGGTACACCGCGGCCCCGTCCTCCGCCGAGATCGAGCGCGCCACGGTCGTCCTGGCGACGCCGCCCTGCAGCTACACGGGAGTCCGGGACGTCGTGGACCTGGCCATCGCCCGGGGCGGTGACCTGCAGCTCCTCGAGTCCCTGACCAGCATCGAGGCGGAGTCGCCGCAGCAGCCGCGAGCCCTCCTCGCGGAGCAGATGGCCACGCTGAGGTCCGCCCTTGCGAAGCCGAACGTCCAGCTGCTGGTCTACGAGGTGCACACGCTGCTGCCCTCCGAGACCAACGAGATGGTCGAGCAGGCCGTCGATCACGCCAACAAGATGGCTACCGATAAGTTCCTCAGGGAGCACATGGTGAGATGCGAGGGTGGTATTTGCTGGAGGAAGCCCAGAGCGAGGGTGATTTGCACATTGTTACACAAGCTTTTTAGTTTAAGATTCAAGCACTTGCTGCACTTATTCTGTGGATTATTGGTGCTTTGTGAGTTTATGCGGCAATTTAGTTGTGTTTTTGATGAATATCAATGATTGCTGAATACAGTTTCAAAGGCAAAGAATAGTTGTTGCATGGAACTAAATGAAATAGCAGTTCAGTAATTTTGTTAGAAAATTAATATACTCGTAAAAAAGTAACATAATCATTTTTGTTGTGAAGCACCAAAGAAAAAAATCGCCGCAGAGAGAGTCGGGAGGGAAGAAGAAATCAAGAAAATTGTCGCACTCATCTTCTGAACATCTGTCGAAATCAGGAACGAGCGAAGGAAAATCAAACGCGGAGTCAGAAGATGAAACACACGTCGAGATACGCGTAAGCATTTACTTTAATACCGACTGCAGATAAGAATCTAGAGCACAACTAATATACGGCTTGATATCACGCATTAGTTTTTCCGCTTGTCGAGCTCTTGAATCGATTTTAAAAGCACTTTGACGCGGCGCAAAATCACTCCGCACGCACGCCAAGGTAAATGCGCACGATCTCTTTCGCAACTAGGAGAAGATCATCCGTCATTTCAAACGTATGCCCAAGGTCCCGGATAGCGACCTATTCGAGATCGGCGATCTGAACGAGCTCTACCATAAGAACTGCGAGAGCATGATCGATCAGGGCTCCTTCATCGTCGTCCTCAAGCGCAAGGAGATGATGCAGTTCAACTCGCTCTTCATGATCAAAGTCGCGGAGGCCAAAGGGGTCTTCGGCGAGACGTCGAGGCGACCGCAGACCTCCAACGCGCCCGATACGGATCTACTACCACCCGAACCCTCCGCGACCAGTCGGAAGAATCTCAAGCGCGGCAAGGTAAGCCTGCCGTATCGCCGGTGTCGACGAAGACTATCCCGCTCAGAAATGCCACGAAAACTATCCCCCATCAGCATTCGCCAAGAATAGAATCCCATCTACAAAAGTGCTACGAAAATTATTTCGTATCAATGTTCGCCACGAAAAGAATTTCATCTTCGAAAACTTTACGAAAACTATCCCTCTTAAAAAAAGTGTTCTCTAAAACTGTCCCGCATCGATATTCGCCACGAAAAGAAACTTATCTAAAAAAAAAATCGCCACGAAAAGAATCTTAGCTAGAAAAACGCCAAGAAAACTACATGCTAATACGAAAAGTGTGAAAAGTTTTTGTGTCACTTTTGTAAATGTGAGTCCTTTCGTAAGATTCTTTTTCTGGCGTTTTTTTAGATGAAATTCTTTTCGTGGCAAAGATTGATGCGGGATAGTTTTCCTGGCGAATACTGATAAAGGATAGTTTTTATTCACGTGGGATAGTTTTCTTCCGACCCGGCGACATGTCCTCTCGATTCCCAGAATGCAGTAACTAAATACGAGTACATCCGTCGATTCCAGGTCCAGATCGAGCGAATAACGGCGCCGACGCGCTCCTCGATAGCCCGGGTGCTGCGCGAGACGCAGCTCTGCCCGCGGCACAAGCAGCACCTGAACCACGAGGAGGTCGCCCTGGAGTTGCAGGTACGGAAGGCGCGTCGCCTCGACGCGCGCCGCTGGTGGGAGGAGCTCGCGCGGCACTGGCGCCGCGACAGCTCCAGCCACGCGGAGGACTATCGCTTCCAGGCCCTAAGGACCGACCCTATCACCCAAAAGATACTCTTCCCCTCTCACGTCATGCTCATCACCTACGCGGACTCGCGCAGACCCTCGCTCACCGTCCTGTGACACGATATATCGCGGACAAGCCCCTTCATTGCTCGCGGTGGCGAATTAAATTTATCGGTCAGTTTACTCTTTATTTATATAGTTTTTTCTTATTTTATTCGATTTTTTTTCCTTCTTCATTTCGTTGTTAACGTCTTTCAAGTTCTCTGTCGGAAGCCAGTCGATTTTATTGAAATGATTGGAAGAAATTTTTTAGTTTTAATTTTTCAACTTTTTACTTTATCCAAAATTCAGCTGTTGCCTACAATTAATAAAGCTTTCCTACAAAAAAAAAAACAAAGCTAAAGCCAGCTCGTATCCAAGCGCGATTCGCGATTGCTTCCATCGAATGCTCTCCGCCGCGAGTGTCAACCGAGCGCCTCGGTACGGCTCGATTTATGCATTCTTCGCCTACGATACGTGTCAACTCGTGCTTGCGTGCGCGCGAACACAACTGCAGCGAGGGCCGCATTAACAATACGGCACGAAATTCCTGGCTCGTGTTTTTACTGTTATCGTTTCTATTCATTTTGCTTTGATGAACTTCGCCCGGATTTTTGTGTGTACTTTGAGCTTTTTTACTCCGTGTGAATATCAGCGTTTTAAAACTTGTGGCTGATGGAAGAAGAAAAAGTTTCTTTGTCGAATTGGAGGAAAATGTAAATTACTAATAACTGATATAGTAACTTTGTCAAAACGAGATTTTAATAAAATTTAAAATATAAACGATGGATCCTCTCTATTATTTTAGATTTTAGTAAAACGACCCAGCAATTTTGTGTTTCACAATTACTTTTACTTTTAATTTAATTATACTATTTTTATATTACATTAGATTATTAAGTAACTGTACCGGATACAATGAGGCCACGTAATTTTAATGTTATTTTTGTTACTTGTCCTTAGATACAAGGTGAATTTTTAAATTATACTTTTATTCGGGCATACATATAAACGTCTGAAGTTAAATATATCTCAATACTGATATTTCACAACAGAAGATGACAGTTTCTCAATCCGTGCATTCTCCACGATCTCCACGAAAAGTCCAAAAGAGAGGCATTGATAAGAGTCAAATATTTTCTGATTTACCGACCGACGAGGAAGATATAGTGCGTCAAAAATTGAAGAAAAAAAAGGTCGTTTTAAAAAAAATAAAAGAATGGGGTAACGACGCGGCTGACGAATTTAAAGAAAATTTCGATCACGATTACGAAAGGGCAGTCGCGGAAGATGCAAGTGAGCCGCAGTCGCCTTTAGTGAGTTCTTCAATGACTTATTTTAATCTGTCGCCAATTTAAAAGAAATGTTTTAATAAGCTGATGATA
Source organism: Ormyrus labotus (assembly GCA_035582975.1). NCBI lineage: Eukaryota > Metazoa > Arthropoda > Insecta > Hymenoptera > Ormyridae > Ormyrus > Ormyrus labotus. The sequence goes on along the minus strand of JAWWEO010000001.1, from coordinate 14,638,322 downwards.
ATTAAATTTTATTATAGAGTAGGGAAAATTTGAAACTAAATAAACTTTTAAATCCGCTTCAGGGTAATACGGATGTAAATGGATCTGACTATATACCAAATCCGGAATCAGATTTTCGTCAGAAAGTCGAAAAGTACGTTATATTTTTTCAGAATTTAATTCTTTATTAGGTACATTAATTGATGATCGCTATAATTGGAAAACGAAAAATGTTTAACTTTCAAATGTGAATTCTTCTCTCTTCTCTGTTTTAAACCAACAAAACACCTAAAATAATATTCAGACATTATTATTTCAAGCTTTCAAGTAAAGAACAAAAATACATGTTTATCTTACAGATACTCTTCTTCGTTTGAAAAATCCATAAACTACCAACCCCTGACGCCTTTGAACGAGAGTTTGACAAAAAACAAAGAAGCAGTCATTTTCGATCTGAATGCCAGACCAAGACGTGGTCCACCTTGTCGTCCGGTCTTTTCGCCCAAAGCCCCGAAGAAGCCTTATCGCATCCCGTTCAAGAACTGCCTGGAAACCGTAATCGAACAGAGCGACGGGTTTTCGTACCTTTTCCCCGAGGAAGAATGAACGATTAAATCTTTCGACAATAAACCTTTATTTCCACTAATTTATAAGAACGAAATACAAATTTACAAAACACAAAACTCACAACGAATTTCATTCTAACGTTTCACGCGTCGAAAAAGTAATCGACGAGCCTCTGCGCGTATTCGCCGAGCGTGCGATCGAAAGCGCGAAATTTATCGCAAAGCGTCTCGTGCACACTCGTTTCTAGGCTGACTAGGTGTTCTGCTATAGGTTTCAATGTGACTTCGCCGTCTATGCAGAATATATTGAACAAATCTATCCGTTTCACGAAATCGGAGTCCATTGAGTACCAGGCGGTGTGACTGCAAACGCCCAGGACAAACCAGAGCACTCTAGAAGGAATCAGTTGCTGATAAAACAGCGTCCAGAGTTTGTGCAATGTACATTTGGTAAGTTCATAAACGCCGAGTAAAATCTGGCGCTCCGAAGTATTCGAAGCTCGAACTTGACGTTTCACAGCTTCTTTGCATTTCATTAGCACGATCGCCGCGACAATTGCACCCGAAATGCTGGCTATGTAAAACTGGCGCTCCATAAGATACTCGGACGGAGATTGAAGCAATAATTCTTGCGACTCGTGCAGCCACGCCTTCGTCTGTGCGGTTTGGTCAATCGTAAATTTAGCCAACGTCTTGGACACAAGTTTCAAGTTTTCAAGTGTAAAGGCCGACAGGAAGTTTTCCGAAAATTCATTGATGTCGCTCATCAATTGCGCGACAACAGGCGATCGTTCCAAAGCTTCGTTCATTTCGTTCCAGTAAAATATGATTTCGGACCTCGTAACGTGGGCCATGTAAATCACGATCAAAACTATGAAGGCGATCGTGGAATCTTTTTTCAAGAATCCCACTGCCTTCTTATCCAAGGGGTCGTCGTAGAATCTCGCTTGTTCGATCGGCTGAAAAACAATTAAACGTCGTTTTTAGGCAGGAGAAAAAGGAAGAACGTTTTACGTTCTCTTTGAAAAATATCAAAGCATTCAAATAAAGCTTCACACAATTATTCAATCGTCCGCACCTCCAATTCTTTCAAGCGAAGTGTCTCACGACTGCCACCCTTGAGTTCGTCGGTAAGCTGTACAATAATCGCGTCCTTATTCCGGCATTTATTCTCCAGTGCTCTGACAACGTCCAGCAAACCACTGCGCGTCTTTTTGGCTACGTCGAGGGTGAAAGTGCCCGAACTCTCGGATGATTTGGGCGCGAGACCCAAGGGATTCTCGAGGCTATGCAGGAATTCCTTCAGGTTTCGATTGCGGATCTTTAAGCGTTCCAGACTCCCGCAGAGTTCCTCGACTTTCGCGAGCTGCGAGCGAAGAAAGTTGCTTTCAACCTTTCGTACAACTGTTTAAACGACGTTTATTACCTTCGGCTGATCCACAGTTTTCTGTACCACTGGATAATCACGATTTTCATCTGATTTTACTTGCAAGTCGCCGGGATTTGAAGTACGCGTTTGCAGTGGTTCTGGATCTTTGTCGTTTTCTTCTTCCTCGCATTCCTCCTCATTGCATTCTTAAGAAAATTACGAAAAAATTACAAAACGTGCTAGTTGACAGATAATTTCCGTACCTTCGCTGTCTGCTCCCGATGAAGATTCTTCGTGAGATTCTGCTTTACTGCAATAGCAAGTGAGTTTCGAATTTTCACTGCTTCCACTCCCATCGTCGTTTGACAAATTAGATTCATTTTCCGAGTCAGAATCACATTGATTCCTGAAGTGCGCAAAAAAAAATATGCGTTGATTATATTACGTAAATGAATAGAGAAGTTTTTATGATTTACCGTTTCTGTTTTTTATTACATTCGCAAGAAGCTTCTGACTCGTCTGATGAAAATTCACAAGGGTATGTTCTTCTTCTCCGAGGATTGTTACTTTCTATTAAACACGTCTTTTGCTTACGTTCGTCGCAGCAGCATGGAAGGCTCGACTGTAATAAAAAATATTAAAAATTGCTACCTCTCAAAAAATAAAGCGATAGCTTATTTACTTTGGAAAAACGTGACTGGCAACACGTGCTGGGTGGTCCACTTTTTTGGTGGCAGCAATTGTCTCTCAACTTTGAGTGAGCATTTCTTCGTGTATTATTGAGAACTTCGTCGTTCTGTTTTGCGTAACTTTTTAAATTAGTAGAAATTTTTTGTTTGAAGGTTTCGAGAATTGCCAGTTTCTCTTTCGCCTCTCGATTTTTTAGACAACTGGGACGAGGATTTTTTCGTCCTTCCTCGGAAGGCAAATTTTCCTTGTTCCCCCTTATTTTATGCAGGTAAACCTGTTCAGTGCACTCCAAATCGTGTATTTGTTTGCGCAAAAGTTTTTCCTTCGACATCAACTCCTCGAGTGTACAAGTGTGGTTAAACGCTAAATTCATGTCTGCGTTTTAAAGAAATTGTATTTGATTTAAAATTTCAGATTATTTTAAGGTTGCCCCATTTTCCATTCACGAATTGAAACCGCGACTAATAAATAGATGGAACAATAAAAAAGGCAAAAGGTAAGTTATTATTTTAAGTAAATTTTATAAAGAACTGATTTCAAAATTGCATATAATGACTAAAGACGAATTTGAAAATTTCGCTTAAAATTGGCTGATTTAAGTAAAAACGATTGCTTACCTCTTTTATCATTAATAATATTATCCGCTATATCCGTAAACCTAACTCCTCCAATAGCACTCAGCGGCAGCATCTTCTCAAGTTTCGAGAGCTTTTCCCTCAAACACTGCACATGACATTCCATCTCCGCGACGCGACGTTCGTCGCGTTTGAAGTGCCTCAGTCTTTCCTCGATGCTCGCTTCCTCGCAATCCTGATCTTTGGTTCCCATTTTCGTTGCTTCCTCGTTTAAATTTTTTTTACCTTACGGGTCGACTTCAAGATGAGCTTTTTGCGTTCCAATTGCCAGAATTTAATTTTCTTTGAAATTTCGATTGTGGAGGATTTTTCTTGAGTAAGTTTGAGTCGTTTACATTTCTACGAAAATTTACATGGTTGTTCTGACAGGACATGTGTTTGCGTGTGCCGAGACGTGAATTTGGTCGACGGTCGAGGGAATTGAGTAAATTTGAACTTGTCTATTATTGAGGGTTTTCTATAAAGTTATATTTAAAGCGTATACAGTGAAAGATAAATATTTTTAAATTATATTTATCCTGAATCAATGAACTAGTAGAGGTTATTTAGTTGTGTGATTCTTTAATAACAAATAATTATAAAATGTAACAAATAGAATATATGTCGCCGCCTCGCGGGGGTGAAATATTTTCAGTGAATCATCAGTTTTTTTGCACAACTATTAAAAGCAGTTGCGACGGAGCCAATGCTTTTAATATTTATTACAACTTTAAATCTTATTGAATAATATTTAAATTAGTAAAAAAAGTATAAAATGTAAAGTTCTTAAATTTTCGTATAAAAATGTAACTAATTAATTTTTACGTCATATCACAAACACCTTAATTGTTATTACAGTTGCTAACTTCAAGAAACTACGATTAACAATTAAATTCGTTCTTTTTACTCCAAAAAATACTATTTTGATATTTAAATTGCTTCAAAGTTCTTTAGTGCTCTGATTCTGATGCTTCATCCAGGGTTTGTAATAAAAAGAAATAGGACACCGAAGTATTAAGAATCTGTAAAAATAATAAAATTTGTTTAAAAATAATTTTCGTAAAAAGTTTTTTGCAATTACCTTTGAAAAGATTTCTAGTTTTAAAGCCATGCAGCCTTTTGCTCTAAAGATTAAAGGTTTTTGTGAAAGAATAACCAGGATATCAGTCATAAATTTATTGTCTCCAGATCCTGGCCAGTCAGCATTATATATGGATTTCAAACACATTTCACTCTAAATGCATATAATCTAAATACAATAACTTATAATGCATCAAATATTGGTAAGATGAAATAACTTCACAAAGTTATAAATATTATTAGATAACAAGAAAAGCGAAAATTGTTCGAAATAAGTTCTTTGAAAATTGTATTTTAAAATGTATCCACATATGAATGAAATAATACTGACTTTAGCTCGAAAATAATGTAAACTTGAAAAATTGAGAATGATAAGATAATATTTACAAATGTTACTTAAATTATTTTAACTTTTTCTTGTTAGAATAGACGTACACCGTTCGAAGTGTACTGACTTATATACTCAATATAATAATATAAGAAATTCTCCTAAACACGTGAATTTTTATTAAAAGAATAAACAAAAATATGCTCTCATCTTGTAAATATTACTGTGAGTATTACTGACTAAGCAAAAATAAAAAATATTTTCGTCTAACAATTTTTCAAAGATATACCATTTAGTTGAATGTAAGAGTTTTTATATATAAATGCTGGAAATGCTTTTATATTTCTAGGTTCGGCAATACCACAAAGATGGGTATTAGTTTTAATGACTTCAATTGGATATGCTATTTTGTTTATGATAAGAAACTTCCTTTCAATTACTATAACAGAAATGGTTTTTAATAAGAACTTAACTACCGGAAATGATAACCTAACTGGCAATGAAATAGCGTGTGAAAACATAACATTTGGTTCTTGTTCATTATATGATTGGAATGAATACGTACAGGTAATAATAAACTATCTATTCATACAAATACTTTTAAAAATTAATTCGTTTGAATTTATTAAACATTTATATATACAAGAAATTTTCTTGATAACTTTAGAATTCTGCGATAAATGGTATAGCCAGTTTCTGGCCGTAATATGATCAAAATAGCAGCTAAGTATGAATTCCGTTCAAATTTAGAATGGTTCTTTTATTTTCAATATAGTGTAAACAGGTCTAATGATAATGAATCTATATATGTCAGAACTAAAAGTCTTATAATCTTTTAAAATTGTAATAATTTTTTATCAATTTTAACTAATTAAATAAAATTCTCTAATTCAAGTATTAAAAACGATATCATATTTTGTCAGAATGCGGCCAGAAATCTGATGTTAACCCGGTGAAACTTTTTAATACAATTTCAAATGAATTATTTCAGGGAATAATTCTGTCAGCATTTTACTGGGGTTTCTTGCCTGGACAGATTTTGCACGGCTCCCTTTCCGAGCGCTACGGTAGCAAGTACTTTTTTGGCTTCTCAATTCTCTTACCGTCAATTTTCACATTTTTAACGCCAATCGCTTTAAACTTAACCGACTACAGAGCAATCGTTGCTCTACGAGTCGTCGTAGGTTTTTTTTCTGGCTCCGTTTTTCCGTCCGTCCTGAATCTTATATCCGAGTGGGCGGCACCTGCCGAGAGAGCAAGATTTGGAAGCATCATCACTTCGTCTCTTCTGTTTGGTATAATTTTCGGTACGGTGGTACCGCCGCAGATTATTATCCACACAGGCTTGGGATGGCCGGGTGTGTTTTACGTTTGCGGGATAGTTGGCGTCGTTTGGTTTCCGCTTTGGGTACTTTTAGGTTACAGTAAACCAGAAGATCACCCGTTTATATCAAAATCGGAGCTGAACTTCCTTCGGGATAGCTTGAAGTATGAAAAACACAAGGATCTACCTCCGGCATCTTGGAAACATATTCTAAAATCGAAACCATTTTGGGCGCTTTTCGCGGCTCTTATAGCCGGTAATTGGACGATGTGTACGATTTCTAGCGATCTTCCAAAGTACATGAAAAGTGTCGTTGGATTCTCAGTCGAATACAATGGTTACTTTTCCTCATTGCCCTATTTGTGTACGTGGCTCAGTGGTATAACAAGTTCTTGGCTCAGTGACAGATTAATTGCAAAAGAAGTAATAACTTTGATCAATATGAGAAAGCTTATGACTGTCCTTTCTCTTGCCGGACCAGCGTCTTTTGTCATGTATGCTTCATTTGCTGAACGGAATCAGGTAGCTGTTGTTGTACTGATCATTCTGGCATTGATTATGATCGGTCCTGCATTCTGCAGTACTCTAGTAAACGCCATGGATCTTAGTCCAAATTATGCGGGAACGTTAATGTCGTTTGGAAATGGCGTTGCAAATTATGCCGGTATATTATCGCCGTTTGTGACTGGAGTACTAACATCTAACAATACTGTTCATGAATGGCGACACGTGTTTTGGATTATGATGTCAATTAATTTAATTGCAAGTTTCATTTATTTGAAGTACGGCAGTGGAGAAATACAGGCGTGGAACGATCCGGAATTCGTAAAAAGAGATGGAAAGAAGAACGAAAATTACAAAAGGAAGGCAATAATAGTTTAATATTTTAGATGTGCACTTTGTTGTATTACCTATTGTTGACTTCTCAAAATATAATGATATTTTTATATATTTGATCAAAATTCGTTATTATTATATATTATACAAATCAGAAAAATGACGAAAATATTTTTTATTTTATTCGCTTATTTAGTATCAAAATTATTATTCATGTTATGTTTTAATTAAATTTTAAATGATACGAATAAATTCTGTACTTGCCTCTTCCGCAATAAGATTTCCGCACCACGCATACATGAAAGCCTGTACCAATTTTAGAACAATAAAACAAAGCAGAAAACCAATTTTTACTGGATTCATAGTTTTAATGACCTTCAATATTAAAAAATTAGCTGATATTAATTAATGATTCTTTTTCATTTATCCAATATAAAATATTAGAAAGTAAGCAGCTTACTTCCGTAATTTGAAAGACGAGCGTGCACTGAATAATGGCACTGGTAAAAGCTAACCAAATGGCTAAGAAACCAAAGAGCCTCTGCAACTTATCTTTCACCTTCATGAGCATGTGGTGTCTCTGCATGCACTCTCTAAAATTACTCCTATAATTCGGCGTGGCGCTTAAACCCGCAAATTTACTGCCTAAAATTCTGAATTCCCCGCACATCTGGAGGGTGAACATTCCAAAGGCGGAATCGACGCCGCAGGTCACGACCCAAACGACGAACGCCATGAAGGTTTCCGTGACGTAAATGAACCAGAATATCGGGCTTCCAGGCGCGTCGTTGATTGGAAAAATCGAAGGAGTCGGATACATGTACTTGCCGTGCTTGAGGGCCAGAAATGGAATCACTATGCTTGTCAGGAAAGACGTCAGGCCCACTGTCCAGACTAGTACGTAGAACAAATTAGCGAACAATGGCAGATGGAGCAGAGCGAGATGCTGGTAATTCGGATTTTGCAGGTCGTAGTGGAATTGCGCCGAGAGATAATCCTGCAGGTATACGATGTCTTCGCGGTGAGATAGGAAGATGATAATCTTGGATTTAAAAAGTTAGTTGTTAATTATTAATGAAATATATTTTATAAGATTTTTGTTTATTATTCTTGACACAATTTACTTTGGATTATATTATATGTATATAAAAAATTATGAGTGAATGGTGTAATATTAAACGTTACCTTCATAAAAGATGATAAAATAGAAATATCCAGACCTACGCCTTTCGTAACTACCATAACATTGGATATAGTGTGCAGGCAAAAATTCGTGATTCCAATGTACCCCACGACCAGTGAAAATAAACCCACGTAAGCTAAAAGATTAAAAAGACGATAGGGGCTTGGCCAAATGCCCGCAGCCGTAAGCATCAGCTTGATGTGTCGCGAATATTTCTCGTACTTCTTCAGTTGCATCTCCATGTTGCAAGGAGCGACTGATTTTGTCTCATCGACGGTCGTGGACTGACTGTACAATAAATGATTGAAATATCGATCTTTTTTTTTTTTTCAAATTGTACATTGTGGAAAAAGTTTAAATTGCACCGATTGGAGTGCGCTGCGGTTTGTTCATTTATGTAAAGTAGTTGAAAAGGTAAAAACGATCGGAAGCTCCGAGCTTTGTAGTGGGGGAACCAACGGATTCAGTTCGGTGGTAGGCGCGGCCAGGTAAGCGCTGGTTACTGTGTAAAGTGGAAAGTGGTCATGAGTCTTGGGTTGTTGATGAAAGACTGGTAATGATTGTCATGTAGTTTTGCATTATATTAAGATTTAAGAAGTCAAAATCAATTTTAGATTATTCATTAACTTTAAATAAATGTATATGAAAAATAAAGGTATATCTGAAAATTTATCATTCACGTTTCTTAGTAATCCGGCGATAAATCAATCACATTTAATTTCGACAATAAATTCAATTCTGCCTTTAATTCTTTTTCGAATAGCGTTTTTGTTGCAAAGTTTAATTTGACAGTGCATTGTCTTGCCGCATTATTTTAGGCCTTTTGAATTTTTGTTGATATTATAGATTAACACGTGAACGTCATTTAGGACTTAATTCATAAACGTCACTTATTGTTGTAAAAATGTTTTTAGGTTATTAAGATTTCGCGTTGTATAATTGTCACTATTTCTTAGTTCCACGGTCTGACTATATAGACCGTAAAAAAACATGTTTTCAAAAACATTAAAATTAACAATTCGTCCCATGACTTTCACCCCGAGCCGTAGGAAATCCGCCCAATTCAATCCGGTAATTTAGCGACTCACTAAGAACTGTGATTTTTCCCAATTCGAACCACCGACTAACCTAGCGCCAATGATTCAATCAGACATACGAACTCTACAAACTCGATCAAGGCCCGCCAACTCCGTGCGAGATGACCGACGAAGAGGCCACGGATCTCATGAGACGGATGCTGCTGATTCGTCGAACGGAGAGCAAAGCAGCCGATCTCTACAGAGCGAAATTGATTAACGGATTTTGTCACTTGTACAACGGTCAGGTACAGTTGGTAGCGGAAGGACACTCAGGACACTTAGGAAAACAAGTGGCTCGTCGATCGCGCGTTGCGTTTCCCGTCGAGTTTTTTTATTTAACGAAACAGAGGTTCGATTCAGGAAGCCGTGGCAGTCGGCGTGCACGCGGCGATGCAGGAGCCGGACACGATAATCACGTCGTACAGGTGTCACGCGTTCGCCTCTATGTTCGGCTCCACGCCGCGAATGGTATTCGCCGAATTGATGGGCCGACAGACCGGCACGTCCAAGGGAAAGGGTGGATCCATGCACATGTACGGGCCCAAGTTCTTCGGTGGCGACGGCATCGTCGGCGGACAGGTTTTAATTCATTGACTTCCGTAAACGCTCGGACTCGTCGGTGTGTCGATCGAGGACAAAAATAAATAAAAAAAAACGAACGAGGCAGGTACCGATCGGCACGGGAATCGGGCTGGCGCACAAGTACAACAGCACCGGGGGCGTGAACATCACGCTGTACGGCGACGGCGCCGCGTCCCAGGGACAGGTCCACGAGTCCTGGAACATGTGCAAGCTCTGGAACCTGCCGTGCATCTACATCTGCGAGAACAACAAGTTCGGCATGGGCACCGCCACCCACAGACACTCGGCCAACCCGAAATTTTACACCCGGGGAGATCTCATACCGGGCATTCAGGTATTATGCGTTGGGCTTATCTTTGGAGAATTGTTTCGCAGGATTGTGTATTGTAAAAACTGCGGGAATTTTGTCAGGTGAACGGAATGAAGGTGGGAGATGTGCGAGAGGCCATAAAATTCTCGAGAGAATACGCCGTGAAGAACGGACCCATAATTTTGGAATGCCAGACGTACAGATACTTCGGACACAGCATGAGCGATCCCGGAACGGCGTATCGAACGAGGGAGGAAGTCAAGGAGGTCCAGGAGAAGGAGGACCCGATCAAACAGTTTACGGACATGGTCCTCGAGAAGGGCCTGATGACCCAGGAGCAGATCGATGTGCGATTTTTTTCGGTTTATTTTAAAATTTTTTCTTAAAACTAGGCTTTTTGAAAAAACGGGTTGATTCGATTTGAAATAAGGCTAAATAAATAGTAGTATTTGTGCGTTATTTCAGGGAATGAAGAAAGAAATTTTTCAGGTTGTGGACGCACAACTCGAGGAGGCGAAAAACGATCCTTGGACGGACATCTCGGAATTGGGCACCGACGTTTACGTCAAGAAACTTGAGACTATTCGAGGGATGGCTCCGTGGTCTAAAGTATAAAAAAAAAAGAAACTTTTTTAGATTTAAACTTTTGTGTGAGACCGAATAAGTTTTCCTATAAACATACGCTTTTATAATTTTATAAACGAACTTTATTTCGTAAAATTTGTATTGTCGATAGGTAAAAGAATTGCATTGTTTGAAAAGCAATAAACGTGCATTCGTATTGTAATATCTTTAAATAATTATTATTGGAACGTCGTAAGAAGTTAATAGATATAAATATGAATTCTGAATTAAAATTGAAACCTTAATAACAATTGAGTTGATTTACTGCTTACGTGGTTCTTATTAAGAACGATTCATTGACAAGGAATCAAGAGTTCACATAACTCAATCAGCAAACTGGACAGATTATTATTGAGAGATAATTGTTTTTGCTTTATCTGATTGTCGTTTAATTCTTCTGCGATTCGTCATCCAACTAATATTTATTGATGAATGCTTTTACGCGTTACGACTAAAGTTTTTCTGCAGTATCAGCTAGGAATAACACTTGTCTTAAAACAACAGAGCAATCAATCGATATGTTTAAAATCTTAATTTTTTATTAAAAATCTCTAGCGCTTATAATATAAATTATACAGGTATAAAACTTTACAATTTTATGCATAAAGCATAAATAGCCTTTATTTCTTATAAAATATAAATGTAAAGCTCAATTGTATATAATTGCAGGATTATGATTACATTAAAATTCATTCAATAAAGTAAAAAGCTTTTTGGTTTAAAAAAACAATACAATACAATTCTTGTTAATATTTAAAAATTTGTACATTTTCAATGTTTGCTTGATAAGATCAGATATAAAATTTATGCGGTGTTAATTTAACATTGTAAAACACAAATACAGCTAAATATACCTACATTTATCACAAAAAATTTCAAACGTGGAGGTAATACTAAAAGTTGCTTTAAAAAAACAAAGTCAACCTTTAAGGTGGTCAAATTTTAGATCATTCTTAACTAAAATCTAAAGTATGCCATACATTTTAAGAATCGCAAATATTTCATTTGTATTTCATGAAAAGGAATTTGAAAAATATAGTAGGTAAATTTGAAAATTACATAAAATTATCACGTCACGCAAGTTTTAGAAGATAATAAATTTTAAATATCATTAGGAACCTTCAAAATTTCCTGAATAAAATTGATGTTATTGAAAATATTCCAAATGAAATGATTTGATGGAAGACTTTATAGATGTAAACTATACAAAACAAAATTATCAAAAAACATGAAACAATTTTCAAAGTAAATATTTTAAAAACTTAAATAATCACATATCTGTTAATAATTTCTCCTTGTCTGCGATTATCAGATCTTACAAAGTAATGAGCAGACGAGCTCCGCGATTTTTTGCTTATCTCAAACAACCTAAAATTACATTGTTTAATATACAGAATAAAAAAAATTCCAAAGAATCGTTCAGTTTTCATACGGATACGTTTAAAAAAAAAATAGTAAAATAAAGTGTCAGACTTAATTCTGCGTGACGCCACTGGCTTTGGTCGCTTTTCCCAGAGTATTCTCCACCTTGCTAATGAGTTTCTGGAAGGGCCTGCTTTGATTCGCAGGGCCGTCCGTCGACTCGTTGCAGGACGACTGTCGGCTGAGGATTCGAGGCATTTTTCCGCTGCCCAGCCGACTCCAGACGCTTTTCTCCGGGGTGACGACGGAGTCTCGCTGGTCGCGCTGATTCTTGAAGTTCTGGCTGATTCTGACGTCGTCGTAGACGTCCTCCTGCTGCTCCGCGACCCGGCGGTTGCCTGATTTTGGAACCTGATAGTGCTGCTCCTGCTCGATGCTCAGCTGGAGGTCGGAGAGGAATGATCTGTTCACTGAAAAATCGAAATCGTCGCGTTTAATTTAGAGTTTGGATGCGGCTGAAGGGCGAAAATCAAAATTGAACAGGGAGAAACGCACTTTCGTATTTTTTAATGACGTCCACGTTGGCGGAACCAGCATTGTCGTTATTCCCGTTGACTTCGGTACCGGAGCCGATGTCGTCGTAAATTTCCTCGTCGGAAGAAGGAACTGCGCACCTGATGATCGTCGGTGGTCTGGAATAAATTGGCCTCGGCGGCGGTGGCGTCAAGTAATTTTCTTCCTCCGTACCGTTTTCTTGGTTGGTCAGATTCGCGACGTCGTCGTAGCAAGGTAGTTCGGGCTCGGGATTAAGGAGATTGTTAGTGGATTCGACTTTGGTAGGGGACGAGATGTGGATGATCGTCGGTGATTTGGGTTTCTTGTCGTCTTTCTTCACGGATTCCCTGCGATTCAGAACCCGATCGAAATTGAAGAGTTTGGAAAGGGGTTTGGAGGGTTTTGGCGTTTTGTCCTTTTCCGCTTTTGCTCTCAAGCTTTCTGCTACGTTCTGTTTAAAAAAAGCAAGCGTTTGTGATGCTGCTCGAAACAAATAAGGTGCCGATATATTTACCTGCACATCGTCGTAAGATATGGGCTCGTTGTTATTTTGATTCTGAACTAACGAGCCAATATCGTCGTAAGTTTCAGCGGGTTCTTCCACCTTGGATTTCTCCTCGATAGCATTGACGTCGTCGTAAGTCTCCTGGACGAGATCGACCGACGAAACATCATTCTTATCTTGCGAAGACTGAGACAGTTCGAATCTGTAATTCTGATATTCCCTCTGAGCTTTGATATCTTCGATTCTATGGTAAAGTCCTTCTTCCTCGTAGGGCTCTTCCTTCGAATTACCGAAGGAAACCCTGTCCTGCGAAGGAGGAATCGAGGGCAGCTTTCTAAGAGCCGCTCTGGCCGGCAAGGGAGGCGCTGGTTCCTCGTCTTTGCCCTCCGCTTTTTCTACTTTATCTTTCTCCGACGACGCTGCTTTTACGACTGGCTGCTTCTCTTTCGTTTTCACCTGTAACATTTTTAACGCTTAAAAAATAAAGAAAAAAGAACATCCTCCCCAACCTGCTTAATTCTCAAAGTAATTATCAAAGAGCGGACCTTAGGCGACTGCAGCACATCCTGATACTTCTCCTGCTCCTCCTTAACTCTCTCGATGCACATTCGTTCGTTGGACTCGAGGTCGAGCAGGTCGACAAACGTCTGCGTTCGGCCCTTGCCGCCGCCGCAGGCCTCGGGCTCGAGGCTCTCGGTGACGGCGTTCACCCAGTCGCGCATCTCCTGCGCGTTCCTCGCGACGAACTGGAAGGTGATGTCGCCCGGGCAGTAGACCTCGAACGCGGCGTCGCTGCGCCGAGAGTCCTTGGGCAGAGCCGAGGGAGCCGCTCGGCTCTTGTAGCCGCGCAGTGGGACCGTCAGGTAGGGACGACTATCGCGCTCGTTTGCGTACAAAAGTAGGTGCGTGCCGACTAGGCTGGCCTGCGCGGGGGCAGATATTTTTATCGGTTTAGTTAATAAGTTTCCAATGAAAAGCAGTTCACTTTGCGCATTCTAATTGCAAGTTACCCAGCACTGCCGATCCATCCACGTCGATCCGAAGACGCTGAACGGCGCGAACATTTTCCTTTCTCTCCTGAGGTGCACGAGCGGCCCCGATTTCACCGCCTTCTCCTTCGCCTGCGCGGCCGAAAAGCTCGCGTACAGCAGGATTACGTTTTCCATGTCCTTCTCGGCTTCGGTCTTCACTTCGGCTTTGCCCGCTTTGTGCTGGAAATCCTGGAAGGTCTCGTAGTAGTGCAGGGAGCCTCGCTGGAACGAAAATTCAAACGTTTTTCAGACACGATTTAACTCGGGTTATTGCGTACTTTCCCTTTCGCGATTGTAAGCAGCTTAAATAGTGATGGAATTAAGTTATCTCTTATAAATCTGATTCTCCAACAGTAAATGCACAGTCTATAGAAATTCCGACGAGTCTTTGACCTAGATGATTCAATTAGCTCGTTAACATTATATTTCTCATATTTTCTGAAATTTAATCCTCTTACACAAAACTACCATTAAACATTGACATAAAAAATTTTTGCTACACACTCTTTTACAATCAAGAAAAATTTTAATCTTCAACACTCAATATTTCTATATTATTTATAATTCCTCGAACAATCTCTCAATCGTCACCTGAACCTGTTTGTCGGTGTGAATGTACTCCTGCGGCTGCTGGTCGTCGTCGCCGTTCAGCAGCATCAGACTCTTCCCCGCGTTCATGTCGAGGTACGGCTCGGGGGAGTCGGGCGCCGAGGGCTGCTCCAGGGCGGAGCGCGACCGCCTCAGCAGGGCCTCCCGCGCCACCTGCAGTCCCTCCGGCATCTCCACTTCGCCCAGGCACTCGAGGAATTCGACGAGATCTATCGGGAGACAGCGGATGAGTCACGGGTGTTTGCTTTTTGATTTTGAGCCGCGGGTCGATGCATCGGCGCGGGAATGCGGGGGGGGGGGGGAATCTTTTTGTGGAATGCGACGCGGAAGATTTTCGGTTCGGAATTCGTTTTTTGTAATAGGTAATAAGCAGGAGGTCCTTCGGGAAATGTTTCTTTCGTTCGTACGATTATAATTTTTTTCTTCTTTTGCAATTTTATTGTTTCGTTTATGTGTAAAAAGATTATAATAATGCAAACGCATGAGTAATTACGATTAAGTTCTATAGGTGATTAATTTTTTATCACATAAAGATAATGTAAGCGTGATTAATTTGCAACTAGATAATTTTGAATATTTTTTTTAATTCTGTGGGGCTCGCCACAAAATTATCGTTTTTTTTTTCGTTTACATTGGTTCAATGTCACCTCTCCGATTTCCTTATTTGAATTGTAGATAATATTATCAGGGTGCAGACCCAAAAGTACGATTTCAAGAAGTTGGTGGTATTTTTAAACTTTCTAAAGAGATTTAATGTTTCATTTCACTCAGCTCCATATGAAAATAATAACTGCGTATTTGGTATAGTTTAACGGCAATGCAGTAATTTAGAAAACGAAACACTTTCTTTGTTTATGCCTACGATTATTCAGACTTGATGGATGCTAAAATGGTTAAATATATATGATGATGATATGAATCCTCACATTAAAGTTCTGCTTTTCCTGCTATTATATGCAAATATGAATCGAAGCAAGAAAGGTTGCTTTTTCATGGTCATAATTGTTCACATCCCACGGATCGCCCTGCAGTTATTACAAAGCAATTTTTTAGATTCCGCAATGCTCATTTCGTAAACAAACATTATTAGCCATTGAACTGTAAATTTCATAATTAACGTTTCGTTATTAGATTTAATAATCTGTGCAATTACAGGACGGATACAATCTCTATACTCGTTTTTAAAAGCCAACAATTGAAATAATCTCTGACTGTTAATCTCGCTAATTAATTTACTAATTTTCAAATTTTTTTCATTTACAAAAAACATTTTTCAATGCTCATTCTCACTTTTACGACACTGCAAAAACTGTCCAAACGACTCTACTTAAGAAAAATCACGACCCAATAGCTCTTCATCTCGTTTCACCGGCGATCCGAGCGATCAATTCGCTCTTCTATCCGTTGCCATTGTTTTCCCCGTCCAACTCTCGCTCGGTGCGAGTGAAAGCCAATCTCGCCGGCGAAGCATCAAAACAAGCGCCCGGCGACGTTTACAATCATCAATGCCCGCGATATCGAAAGGAGAACTCACCGCGCAGGATCCCCGCGACGTCGCCGTCCAGCTCTTGCATGGCTCTTGGCTCTCCGCTTCACTGGCCGGTTGTCGTCGTCATGATCGCGGGAGGCGGCGTCCCCGCGGGATTTACACCGCGGCTCGAGATCGAAACAGGATGCCCCGGGACAGGATGCTGCTGTTTTCGATATTGCCGGCCGTAGCTTATCGTCGGCCGGCCGTTACGCATCGGCGCGCTCTTGATTGTCGTTCTGTTCTGCTGAAACGAGAAGAGGAGATGGTGCGCGTTATTTTAATGGCGTGACTAATGGCTCGGCTCGGGCTTGTCATTATTTTATGAGCTGCCGGCGCGCTGCTGCCGCTGCTCTTTTAGTTTTGTTCCTTCGCCGGGTATATTGTTTCTAATTTGATAGCTTCCGCGGCTGTTGAGATATTGATTTGAGGAACTGATGAGTGGTGGAGAGGGATTAGTTTCACTTTGTAGCGGATGATAATTGCAATCGCTTTTTTAAAGTCGGAATTAATAACGGTATTGCTGAGAAAGTTAAAATTTTTCTAATTTATTACTGTAATGAAAATTCCTTGTTTTATCGTATCAGTAAATTAAAATGAAAATTATTTAACGGTAAAGTTGAAAAAATTATTAATCTATTGTTTAATTTTCGTACGTTCAATACAATTAATTGAAAATTGTACGGGCTTTTGTATAAATTAATAAATCATTAGCTTTTTTTTTCACGTGGATAATATCTTCTTCGTAAAATACAACCTCTAAAAAAGTCGTTCGTTCTTCCACCAAAACACTAAAAGTTACATCTCCATAAAAATAGTTCATTTCCATTACAAAAACAATAACTCTTCAATTACAATAGAGTTATCAGTATAACTAAGCCCCGACTTTCCGGGATCTAACAGTAAACCGCGTAAATTCAATCCAGCGTGAAAAGAGGCAATCCCGCGAAAAGAGAAAACAATAGCCGCGGCGGCAGCCGCCTCCTTTTTTCCCCGACAACAGTTCGAACCTCCTCCCGTCCTCCTGTATATTTTCACGCGTCATAATTTTCCGCGCTACCCGCGCGGAGCTCGTCTTCCCATATCGACGCACACCGCCGCGAGCCGCGGCAGTAAAGCTGCAAAGTTTACGGACGCGTGCGAGCCGTTTACGAGCCGAGGATGAATGTAAAAAGGCCGGCGAGTTCGCGAGTGCAATGATGCGAGAGCCACCGCCTTGGCTCGCGGCCGCGGATAATTGCACACGCGCGAAGTATACGCGAGCGTCGCTGCGGCAGCCTTTTTTTGGGAGCGCTGAGCGCGCGAGTTCCTTCATCGACGGGATGTTGCGAAGAATCGAGCCGATTGTGTTTGGGAATTCGAGGGTTTTCAGTTCAGCTGTTGGGGTTTCAATGGAGAGGCTTGTTGTTGGCTGGGAGCTGTTAACGTGTAATTTGAGCTAATGAATATGTAGTGTTGTGTATACAAGGTTGGGAAGTTTTTAAGGTACCTGTTGAGCTGGAAGTATATTGAAAATTGAATTTTCTAGGTGAAAGATTTTCATTTGCGGTTTTCATTTTGAAAATGTATAAAAATAATGTCTTAAGGATCGTCGGTTTTTTTTCTCTGCGCGTAATCAACATAAATTTTTTATCGGACAT
The DNA here is from genome assembly GCA_035582975.1 of Ormyrus labotus. Taxonomy (NCBI): domain Eukaryota; kingdom Metazoa; phylum Arthropoda; class Insecta; order Hymenoptera; family Ormyridae; genus Ormyrus; species Ormyrus labotus. The sequence goes on along the minus strand of JAWWEO010000001.1, from coordinate 14,620,527 downwards.
TGTTTGAAAAAACCTTTAGTTTTTTTATAACCTTGTATTAAATATAGTAATTGCCACTATTTATTATTATATTATACTATACTTATATACAATACTTTAAAAAATGCTTACATTAAACTTAATAATAATAATCAGTTGTGTAAATTACATTCACCCAACGTTTATCATAGAGTAAATAAATAAAAATTTCATAAAAAAAATTGATTCTACAATTATTTACATTTTTAATAATAGTACAAGGACAAAAATTTTATAAATCAATTGCCAGAACAAAAACACCGCCAAAGAGGTTCCGAAAAACATGTCCTGACAAAAATTTTAAAAAGGCTCGTCTCGCGCGTCGAGCGGCAATACCTCGAAGACAGCTCATGCTTACAATTACGTGCGTTAGTCGCATCGACGCGATTAAATTAAGGCTAAACGAAAATATTATTAACTCAATTACCTCGGCAAACGGTCACTCGTTAACCACCCACTTAACACCATCAGCACTCGAACCCGACGCGATTACAATCGATGCCAATTGCGGCTCCTCGAAAACACGTTAAAAAAAAAAAAGGAAACACTTTCCATGTAGTCCGCCACTATATCTTTAATCACAATGACCGCGTTCGCCTAGGCCGAAGTCACCTGTCCATATCCGCGAAAGGAGTAAATAAAGCGAGGCGAAGTGGCACGAGGCCCGGGAGAGCTGCACGTGCGGCGGCCGACGACGACGGGCGACTCCCGGCGAGACTCGTCTCGGCCTCTCCTCGATGCGCCGTCTCCTTCTCCCTCCCGGCCCGCGGCGGCGAGCGTGACATCATACATGCCCAAGCAGCGGCTGCACTAATAATGCCCTAACGGCGCTTCTTTCTCGCCCGAGCGGCTGCGTGCGAGAGATGTCTTCTGCATCGCTGCGGGTTCCTTTTTTTATTTTGGAGGCGACGGAGGCCGGGGAGGTGGCCGCGAGGGAGAGCTACGAGTTTTGGTTGAGGTTTTTTGTAGTAAATCAAGCGTAGGTGACAGTTTTGGTGATCGTGTCTTCTTGAGGCGGCTTCTGCATATGCATTTTTCGCATTGTGAGTTTGTAAACTGGGCATTTATGATTGCGATATATGAGGCGTGAATCATAATAATGCGTAGAAGAAATACACTTAGAAAAATAAAAATTGAGGTATAAAATAGATTATTTTTTTGGAAGAGTATACTTTTGATTTTTTAATGAATTCAACCAGAAAATTATGGCCATAATACATAACTTATTAAAATGTAAATTTGAAAAACGCGCAAGAATTTTTATCACTAATCTCAGGAAACCTCAAGTATTGTTATTTTTAAAAAAATACGTAGCTCAAAAACTCTTAACGATAATAAAAGGAAAAAAAAATCGGCAACCGCAAAACAAGCTCAGCAAATCTAAATTACTATGATTAGCGCGAAAGCTATTTAATCGAATTAAGGCGTTAAAATTTACATAGACATCTGCGACATATAAAGGGCAAAGAATTCCAAGGCAACGACGGAAAGGCAAGCGTGCATTTACTCGCGGCTCGCCATTGCCGGTCGAGTGAATTATAGCTCGGCAGGAGAAATTACATAGGATGATACGCAGTGTCGTATATATATATTTCCAGGCGATCCGTTCAATTAGTGTTGATTCATTCATTTCGACGCAGTAATCGATGGTATCGTTTTACGCGCATGCAGATCCTTACCTGCACGACGTATCGAATTTCGATCTGATATCGAAATGGAAAAGTGCGCGCGGAGAGCTGTGTTTTTCACCTCTTACAAGAGCGTCCGGTAGGCTTTTATGCAAAGCAAATAGAAAATATATATATATATATGACATGTGTGAGAAAGCGTTTGCAGATTTCTCGCGCACTTTTACTTTCGGCCGGCTGTAAAAAAGGCGTTTGTCTTTCCTGTGGGTTATTATGACTATCGCTCGAGCGGTTGAGGAAACATTCCTTCCTCCGTGTTTTACATGGTCGCGCCTTCGTCGCTAATTGTTTGCAGACATTGAATATAGTCATTTTTTAAATGGTACAATAATTTTTAATTCTTGGTTCTATTCAGTATCATAAAATCGGTTTTAGTTCGATGACTAAGAGAAAATTTTGTTTATCGTATCGTGAAAATATAGCTTTTTAGTATACGTTTGACACTATGAATTGGTTAAAAATACTTGTGATTCAAAGTTGCGACTATACAGTATCAACAACAGATATTTATACGCTGTTGTAAAAACAAGTAATCATCTTCGTATTTTTAAGAAAATTGCAGCACGGTTCTCCTCAATTATCACGTTGCTTTCAATGGTAAAGGTCATTATAATTAATGGAGTACTTGACACTTTACTAAATACAGGTGCAGACTTGCGGACGTAAATTTTTGAGAAAACATTTTCACGAATGATTTTAAAATTTCAGTAAGAGAATGTATTTCCAAACAATTTATATTAATATATTCTAGATGATTATTATACTTTTCTATGATAGATTTTATATTAAGTTATGCCATAAAGTTTACTCCGCCTATGTTTTATGCATAAACCAACAGATGATAATTCAATTTCAAGCGGAGTAAGAATCACTATGGTTTTGTTCTATTTAAAATTCAAATACAAGTTACACTTGAATAAGAACAACGCGTCAAAAACGGTAAATCCTGCAGGTATTTCTTTATATAACGACGCGATCATCATTACGCAATGCCGACGAGAGAAGAAAAAGCTGAAATAAAAGAGCAGGTAGGTGTATATATTGTCTTTGAACGATCATCAATGAATTAAGTATCATTGCGAAGGTTAAAAAATGGAAGATAATGAGTACATTCCAGTATTATAGAACTATTATGTGGAGATAAAGTAGTTAAGAAATAGATAGCCAGTTCGAACAGTAGCAAGTGGCCACTTGCGATGTTTTTTGCAAAAAATGATATTGTAATATTGTTTATTCATAATTTGAATGATGATATTCTTTCAAGTATTTTTTAAAACTATAAAAGCTTTGTGAATGTATCTGTGTCATTTGACATGAGCTATTTTCTTATTTAACTAGTAGTATAAGATGGTACTCCCCTGTAAAATTGATTATTCATGGATTGAAATAATAATTAATAGTACATTAGAGAAGAGGAAACTAGAATTCGAGATACTTATATTAATGATACTTTACACTACATATTGTCAGTGTAGAAACGATAAAAAGAATAAGTCACTTTGCAGCTGAATTCCTTTAGTTGATAATGTCCAACAGAGTATAGTATGATAAAATATTTCTAGGTTTTTTTTTTTACATCATACACCGTTTTATTCATCAACTACCCTATCGCGAATAATTAAATTACACTATTCAAATTCTCTTGACCATCTAAAAAAAACCTGTCAAAACATCGAGACCGCAAACCGATTTCCTTTCCTCGTTACACAACACCCATTGTTCGAGCCGAGCCTGAGCCAGCATTCCAGCCGACATCCATTTCATTCCTTCCCCGAGCCCACACGACCGCTCTCGTCGCCTCCGAAATTTAGGAAGCAATCGACCGCCGGTGACTCATTCCGAGTTGACTAACAGCCGCGAGCCTCGCTCCCGTCGGAGATCGCTCAATTGCCGGCGGCGAGTCAACGGATCGGGCGTTAAAAAAACGCGGGCTGCAGAGAAGGCGCGAATTTTACTGCTCACCGCCGCGCGCGCACTCTGACCCCGCGGTGTAAGTGGGGTAAGAGCGTCGGCGCGCTTTTTCTGATGGCTCGTCGAGCGAGAGCACTTGAGATTTTTTATGTAGTCTTGTATTAGTAGGCAAAATACTGTTTTTAATAAATATTAGCCCGTCTTACATCTTAATAACTTAATAACTCTCTGCCCAACTAATAGCTTAATCCTCAATTGGAAGCTCCGGACTAATGAAAATCACACGCCGCCAATTCGCCAAATTGACCCAATAGAAAAAAAAAAAAGCCGATTCGCTAAGCCCCGCGATAGTCCGACTTTCTCCGGGGCCAGGCAGCATCTCGGCCTCGAGTGTAACGGCGCTGATGCTCTTGATCGGATCGCGCTCACACCAGATTTAACCTCTCCCCCGCGTCGCGACCGAAATATATATCTGTAAGTCAGCGTCTCGAGGAATTATTACCAAGGCATAGCCCGGGAGCTCTTTCTGCTCTGCTCGCTAAGCTTTCAAGGCTTGTGTTCTTTGAAGAGAGGTTTTTTTTACGCTCGAGTGGCTGTGATTAGAATAGGATTAAGTTTCGTTTATAGACGCAAGGCACGAAAATGAGAAAAGGTTTTTGAGTTCACCTTTTCGATAATTATAATAATATTGATAATTTTTCGTTTTCAGCAAGTAAAATCTAAGTCTTTCTCGCTGACATAGATATATATATTATTTTGAAATCTCTTTCAACGGAATTTTTACTCTTCGCGAGGCGAAACATAAATTTAGGTCTCAAGAGGCGTCTTGTTAATGCGTCTACACATGTGTTCTCAAGCTTTTACCCGCCACATACATTCTCTGCTTCCCTTTGAATCTCAAAGCTCTCCCCACGTATCGCGCTTCATTCCAAAGACGTAACACTTAAAAAAACGTCTCGACGTCCGTGTAAAGTGTGAAGGACAGTTCTGTTATTACCATTACACTTGCCGCGAGCAAACGAGCAAGTCAAACTCTCTCTCTGGGATCTTTGCCAAACGCAAACGAGAGTGACGAATTATGTTTTTGCCGGTCTCGGGCTTCTTCCTTTATCTGAAACGCACTTCGTCCCTGTTAGCGCTCGTTCAATGCAGAGAAAAATATTATTAATTTACATTTTTGCGATTGAATTATTTAAAAATTAATTCTCTTACCTGCGATAATAGACAGTTTTAATAAAAAGCACTCTGTAACTTTCTTTCGTCAATAAAGAGTTCGTCCAAGATAATCTCTTCTCCACAAACCTTATTCATATGTACCCTCCCATTATCTGGACTTTAAAATTCATTCCTCATTGTCCTTTTGTAACGCACTTCAATACTCCCGAAAATTCAGAAAGGACCGCGTCTCGCCAAAGCCACAAAGCTCAAAGCTTCCCATTGTGCGTTCCGCGCGACAATACGGCTTATACGGAGAAAAGAGACATTACGCGCGGCGGTAAGCTAAGCGCATTAAAATTCAATGACGTAACGACTCGCAATGACGGTAACCGCACGTTTCATCATGGGAATTGAGTTTAATATGCGCGCCGTCATCAAAACTTACTCCTACACGCGGCGGCTGTATCGATTTCGGGCTCAGTTAGCTGCACCGAGCCATGGAGGCGAAGCTGAGCAAGTACTTCTCGTACAGGAACGCCGTGAATCGGCTTCTGTTTCTCAGCGGGATCTGGCCGCATCTCGATGAGACCTTTCGGTTTTACAGGGCACTTACGTTCGTCTCGACGTTTGTCGTCGCCGGCCTCGGGGCGAAAGTCTTTGCGTACTGCCTCGATAACGTTACGAACGTGTCGATTTTCGTTAAAGGAATGAGCAATGCTTTCAGCTTTTTCACCTCGACTTTAAAGGTATTTAGGTGCTACGGAGCATCGTTGGAGTTTAAAATGCGAACGAAAAATCTTTTTAGAAATTTTATGTTTTATAAGTATTTCTCCTCCAGGTGGAAATTCTAATATTACAGAGAAAGTTTTTAAGAAAGATTAAATTGCTCTCCCTCTAAAGAAAACATTTTGTTTTAATTTTTTATTGCTCCATTTATTTTTAATTTTTAAATATTAAGCTGTCGGATTAAATTAGTATGCTATTCTCTCTAAGCACCTTTTTAATTAACAAAATTACTGTCATTATCTGACAACGTCTTGATATCAAACAAAGGTAGTCTGTTATCTGATATACCGGAGGGATCTCGTGATGCTGAACGACTCTCTAGGTCAAAAGTTCGAAGAGGATTTGAAACAAGCCGAGCACAGATCCCTACTACTCCAACGCATTTCCGTGTACACCCGTTTTATGTACATAGTGGCCGGTCTCACCGCAGCCGCTCTCATCTTTTACACGCTCGTGCCGCTAATAATTATCTTCAAGTACAAGAAACTGATTCAGATCTACCAGGCAAGCGCAACATATAAAAATGATAATAAAGTATATTATCCGTAAACCGTTCGAAATCCAGGGCAGATACCCGTTCCCAGTGTCACCGGGCAGCGGCCTCTACTGGACGATCTGCACCGTGGAGACGTTCTCGATCGCGTTCACCTGGAACATCGTCTGCGGCGTGGACAATGCCTTCGGGCTGCACAGCTTCCGCATGTGCGGTCTCCTGCGGCTGCTCGCCGAGCGCTTCCGCAATCTCGATCCCGAGCGGGCCGATTATCCCGCGAGGCTGCGCGACTGCGTGCGCACCCATCAGCTGCTGCTCCGATACAAGGACGCCCTGCAGAGGGTGTACGGGTTGGTCGTCATTTGGACCTACGTCACCAGTGCCGTCATCATGTGCAGCATCTTGTATCAGGCCGATCAGGTGAGCGCGCGGGGATGATTGAATTTTTTATTTTCTTATTTTTGTACGTTCGATATTGAAGAATTCTTTTTTTTTATGGAAGTAACCATTGAGTGGTGAAAATTGATTAAGAATTTTTATGAAACTTAGTGGAGTGAATGAGTTTTATCGCGATGAATTGGATCAAGTTATATCTGCTTGATTGGCCGAGAAATTCAACGAAGTAGTGTAGTTAATCATTTTAATGCTTAATTGTTTTCTTGTCATTTTGCTTTATAATGCTGACTTTAGTTTAATTAATTTTATATGACTTTGGATTATATTGAAAATTTATACAAAAGCAAAGATTTTTATTAAAATTGTTTGTTATTGATTGCAGGTATTATATATAGATATAAAGTGATTCGAGTGCTTGAAAAATTTTACAGATAGTTTCTTATCGATTTCTAATCTAATCATGTTGAACTTCTTATTTATATAGCAACACGTTTCAAAAATAATGACTTATATTAAGAAAATGATCTATTTTAAAGTAAAGCTTTCTCTAGAAACTCGTTAATTTCTAAATTAGCACACTTAAGAAATCAGTAGTATCAATATACAAACAATCCAAATTGCAGAAGCGTATTTTCTGCATCCCTAATTTTCCAGTAAAAGCGCCAATCTTTTGCTTCTTATTTTAACGCGCTTGATTTCTTGAAGCGTCGAAGCTAAAACGTCGATTCGAGCGATGATTGCGATGCTTTTTCTCATTAAATGTTATGTCACGAGAGAAGAAAATCAGGTCAGGTCAAAAAAGAAAGTTTAATTTAGCAAATAAAAACGGCGCAAAATGTAATGTAGACATTATTATTTAGCTCGCAATTAACTAATCATCCCAACTATTAGAAATTTAACGCTCTATTAGAATGTGACTTCTTAATTTTAATCATTACATTACTTTTTCTCGTTATAGGCAAAAAAGCACATGACCGTAACCAAAGTGATTTTTTTCGCGTCTTACATCGGGCTGAAATTACTGCAGTCTTTTACATATGCTTATTACGGCTCGCTCGTCTCGCAGGAAGTGTGCACTTTGTCGCAGTAATTGGAAATTTGCATAAACCTTTTTATTTCGTGCTTTAACAGACTCCTGAAGAATTCTTGTCCCAGTTTTGTAAATTGATTCCAGTATAAAAGTCTTATGCAAATTTTTATTTGTCAAAGAAAAATTTTCAGTGAACTATTTAAAATTTGTAAACCGTATTTTTAGAGTGAAAACTGTCAAAATGCAATCTATGCCTCAAAATGGCCAGGTTCTGGTGATTTACGATTGATGAAAGATATTTTAATCATTCAATCGCAAAGGCCGATAATTTTGAAAGCTAATGGATTCTTTATTGTATCAATGGAGATGTTTGAAAAGGTTCAGTGATTAAAATTTTAATCTAAATAAATCTTTACAGTTTATAATATGCTATTTTTATTTTACTTTTAGATTGTAAATACAACTATATCGTATTTTTTCTTACTTCAAACAGTGGAAGAGAAATGAGTTCCATATTTGAAAAAATTAGCTTGCCTACAGTGGTAAAAAATAAAAATAAGAAAAATGTGGTTTTTAAACGTTAACATTTTTTGTTTTTTCTAAAATTAAAAGAATGTCCAATATTTTTTTTTTGGTGTCTAAATATTAACTTAAATAATATGTTTTTTTTGGTGTCTAAATATTAACTTAAATAATATGTTTTATTTTATGTTCGAGAGAGAATAAGTAACGTAGTGACTTTATTTTCTCCGTTCTCAGTTGTAAACGCACTTTTTATAGTACCTTTAATGTGCTTTTACGTAATAAGTTCAATTACAGACTCTTGAGCCGTCATCATGCAGCTCTACTTCAGTAGTTGCGAAGGAAAAAATGGAATTCTTTTTATATACGCATAAAATTATGCTGCTATTATTTGTTACAAACTTCTAAGAACTGTATTTGTCTTATGGACAAGACAGACAGCATATTTGCTATTATTGACAAAATCGATTGAATGTACTGGGTTCTATAATAAAACTAATAGTTTCATTAATTTATGTAAAGTATATAGGAAACTTCTACAATGCAAAAGTATTGCCGAGTTTTTCTTATTTCATCGCTAAACGAAAGCTATTATCTTATAAGATATGATAACAAAACTGCTAATTATGAAAGATGGCAATATAAATGTTAGTGACATCTTTTCTAAGAATAGTATTATAAAAAGATAATACAACTAAAATTAATTTTTTTATGTCAAAATAGTTTGATAAATTGATACAAAAGAGGAGTCAAACTTTTATGATGCTATGAAAATTTTATTAGCATTTAATCTTTTACATCATTCAAAAAAAACATGTATTTATTTACTAAAATAATAATCATTGCACAATTAGTTAATAAATCAATTATGAATTGATCAAATTTGTAAATTACATTTATCTACAGTAATAAAAATTGTAAAAGGGCAGGATAGAGAATTATTAAAAACTAACATTTCGGCACTATTATATACATATAAATTTTCTTTACATAATTATCAAGTTATAAACTTTGTTCCATCTTTGCTAAAAGTAAGCAACGATGTTATAACGTAGTATTACAAACTTTTTCTTATCTTTGTACTACAAACTCAAATTAAGCACTTTTCTTAAAGTCTACAAAAGTTATGGATATATCGAACATCTATATTTAGTCTAGTTATTTCAGTAGAAAAAGTTTGTTACGTTGAATAATTTACTTAATGCTAGACTATATCACTAGTTTAACATCCTTATGGAGATGAACAGTTCTTTTTTTAATATTATGACAAATAGGAAAACAAAGTTATTTTTCTGTAGAGAAATAACATAACAATACAAAGTTCTTTTATTACACATTTTTGCACAACTCCATTGGCGAAATGTAAAAATAAAAAAGATTCTTAAAAAGTTTAATTGAAATTTACAAATTGTAGAAATTAAAGGTTAAAAAAATTGAATAGTGCCACTCGGTGGCAAATGCCTCCATCTTTCAAAAGAAAGAAAATATAAAATTACTTTAAAATATTGCATCCCATAAGTCTAATTTACAATTAATAATTTGTCCATTCGATCTTCATAAAAGATTTAACAATTTTATTTAAGATTCACTTTTCTTTTTTGTGGCAACATCTTCAGGAAAATACTCTTGATATGTTTTCTCTGCAACCTCTCGAGCTTGATTAGACCATAATTTTGCCTTCTCAATAGAAACTTCTAACAATTTAATACCTTCTTGACGGTAATGTTTGATTGGTACACCCGCTTGAATTTCAATATACCTGAAAACTTCTTCTGATTGTTGTTTATCATACAGAGGTAAAATTGCAATAACCACAGCAGTCAAAAAAATGAAAAAGACTGACCAAATGATCAATGAAGTAAATACTCTGCATACAAGATTAAAGGCACCTCCTAAAATATAAATTTTTTAGAAAAATAAGTCTTTTGTAAAATAATAAATTTTTATTATGAATAAATGATTGAGATATTTACCATTGGACCGTTTTTTCTTTTTTGAATGCTGGTTTGTTTTATCAACTTTCGGAGGTTTCTGCATATTGCTTTGTTCGCTTGGTTCAATTTTCAAAATTGGAGTTGCCTTTTCTTTTTCAACATTATTTTTATTTTGAGCATTTTTCTTTTTTTTTGCTTCTTTTTTATTGTTAGCTACAGTTTTTTCAATTTCTATTTAAAAAAGTAGTAATTATTATAAAAATTTGTAAAGTAAAGGTATTAATGTATTTTTAATTATTTTACCTTGTTTTGCTTTAAGGCGGCGCTCCTTTTCTTCTTCTATTGTAATCTTAACTTTTGAAAGGTATGTAACAATATTTTTAGCACATGCGTAGCATTCGTTAGAATTAATACAAGGACCTGCTATACTTGCAACTGCTGGAGTTAATGGATTATCTTTCAAATCTAGCCATTTTAAGTTCTTTAAGTCACCTAAACTTAAAGGTAACCTACTAATTTTATTATGATACAGATCCAAATGTTTTAACATCTTTAGTTCTCCAAAGTTTTCAGGCAATGATTCTAATAAATTATTACTCAAGTCTAACTTGACTATTTGTGTCAATATTGCAAAATTTTTCTAAACAAAAAAAGTTACTATTGTTCATAATGTTTATTTAAAAAGTTAGAAGAAAATTAAATTAATTGTTTTATACTTACTGGTAGTGTAACTAATAAATTACTAGATAAATCAACAGTAAGATATCTTTTAATAGTGAACTGTAGAAATAAATAAATTTTATTTTACATGGGTAATTATGACAATAATTTATAAATATTTTTAAATATATAACTTTCTTACAATCTCTTTTACAGGCACTTCCTCTAGATCACATAAACCAAGGTCCAAGGTATCATCATTCAATTTGTCTGAAACCTCTTTGGCAGTCATTTTTCGTGGCATAGTGATTCTTTGAGAAATAAAAACATAATTAAAAAATTCAAACAAGTTCTCTATTAACAGTAACACTTTTATCTAATAGCATATGCTACATAAAGAAATATTTTACTTTGAAAACACTAATACTCACTGTTTTTTCTTACTATTCCTTTTGAAAAAATACGTGGCAGATTAGAGTTTTCTAATCGTGGGAGAGTTAATCATTAAAAGTTCGACGTGCAACTATTTATTTAAAAAATTGGTAATTCGTTTACGCGTAAAAAAGAGTTGTTCCACCGACGCCGATTACTTGCATTTACAGCTGTTTACGTGTGAAGATTAGAAAATGCTGGAATTCGCTTGATTGGGGGACAACGGATAACCTAACTGTGCAATTGTCGACGTCAACAAAAGTCACTTGGCGGCTTGGCGCGACAATTGAATTGAAGTCACAATTCAAGCTTATGCGTTTATTGGAGATGGTGAACTCACTTGTGGTTGTGAGACAAGATTTGTGCACCGCTGATTATGTGAAAGCCGAGTAATTTAAAAAAAATAATTTATTTAGGCGAAATTATTGTTTTTGAATTAAAATAAGAAAAGTCTGTTTCAAAATTCTGTATTGGGCATGTTTTTAAATATTTTTACTCTATAATAAGTTTAAAATAATATTTGACAATTTGACTGATTTGACACTACTGAATACGTTTAGTGACATAAATAGTGACAAGTGACGGTGCATTCAATGACGTGGTCGACGTGGATGAATTGCACTTGCACATTGCACTCCCACTCCAACTATGTGTATGTATGTGTATGTATGCCGGTCGACGCCTCGCCGGACTACGGAGTACGGACGGACGGTGACGGTCGCTACTCAGTAAAAATACTCGAGTGTTAATCAATTAACAATTTATTACAGTTTATGTGAAACAGATTAATCAAAAAGGAATGTTCCTGATAAGATAGCTCTGAAGTGGAATCATTTTTGACAGGGACCCGCCTATTTATGCTCGCAGTCTTCATCTGTACAAACAGAAGCTGTTTAAGAGAAACATTTATTAGATCCTTATTCTTTATTAATAAACATGGCTCTTCCCTCAACCTTAACTAAGCTTTTTAAGTAAGTATATTAGATTTCTATCAAGTTTTTTAAAGCATAAATTTTAAAATTAATAAAGATAATTAGTATATTAATTAAAAAATAGATAAGTTCTTGTTAAAATTTAGGAGTTTTGTTAAGATTATTTAAAATTTAGTGAATTAGTTAATATAAGATTATTTAAAATTTAGTGAATTAGTTAATATAAGATTATTTAAAATTTAGTAATTAATTAATCTCATTCTCGAATTAACAGACACATTGATGGTAAAAAAGTAAAGTACATTGACAATTTGCGTCAAGCTGTAGCTATCAAATCTGTATCTTCTTGGCCAGAGAGCAGAAATGAGATTGTTGACATGATGAAATGGGCAGAAACCCAATTTAAACAGCTGGGTGCAAGTACAGAACTAGCTGATCTTGGAATGCAGAAGTTACCATCAGGAACAGAAATTCCTCTTCCACCTGCCTTACTAGGAACTTTGGGTACTGATCCTAAAAAGAAGACTGTTTTGATCTATGGACACTTGGATGTTCAACCTGCCTTGAAGGAGGATGGATGGGATACTGATCCTTTTACGTTGGTAGAAAAAGATGATAAACTATATGGCAGAGGAAGCACCGATGACAAAGGACCAGTTCTTTGTTGGTTACATGCTCTTCAGGCATATCAAGAAACTGGACAAGACATTCCGGTCAATGTGAAGGTAATTTAAATTTTATTAATGTTTAGCTACAAAATATTTATTAATAAGAATAATATTTATTAATAAGAATCCAAATTTTTTTGTAGTTTATTTTTGAGGGAATGGAAGAAAGTGGCAGTGAAGGTCTTGATGAATTGCTCTGGTCTCGAAAAGATACTTTCTTGAAGGGAATTGATTATGTTTGCATTTCTGATAATTACTGGCTTGGAACTACCAAGCCTTGCATTACATATGGCTTGCGCGGACTTTGTTATTTCCATGTTAAAGTAACATGTGCATCAAAAGATCTCCACAGTGGAACATTTGGTGGAACTGTTCATGAAGCAATGTCTGATTTAATTTATTTAATGAACACTTTGGTTGATGTTAATGGTAAAATTCAAATAGATGGAATTTACGATAGTGTTGCCAAAATTACTCCTGAAGAGTTAAAAATGTATGATGATATTGAATTTGATGTTAACGAGTACAGAGATTCTTGTGGAGCTACTAGATTAGCTCACAATGAAGAAAAGGTAAGTTTTACATGAAGCACATTACACAGTTTTTTAGATAAGTTTTAATCATATCTGTAAAAGTAATTTATTTTTATATACAGAAACAAATATTGATGCACCGCTGGAGACATCCAACATTGTCATTACATGGAATTGAAGGAGCATTCTATGATCCAGGTGCAAAGACTGTTATCCCAGGTACAGTCATTGGTAAATTCTCGTTAAGAATTGTACCAGATATGACTCCTGAGGAAGTAGAAAAAAAAGTCATTGCTCACGTTCAAAAGCAATGGCAAATTCGTGGAAGTCCAAACAAAATGCATATTCATATGCTCCACGCTGGACGTACATGGTCTGCAAATCCAGATCATCCTCATTATGTAGCTGCAAGAATCGCGACCAAACACGTTTACAATGTAGATCCTGACTGTACTCGTGAAGGAGGCTCCATTCCTGTGACTTTAACTTTCCAAGAGGTCACTGGTAAAAATGTTTTATTACTTCCAGTTGGATGTGGAGATGATGGTGCTCATTCTCAAAATGAGAAATTAAACGTTCGCAATTATATCGAAGGAGTAAGTATTATAATTGCATTTACATAAAATATTTATTTTAACTTACAAAGGAAATCGCACATGTTTAGGTCAGGGATTTTATTGTATCTCTGGGTTACGTATTTTAATACCAAAATATGAAGGAAGCTCGGTCCATTCAATCTAATGCTCGATTTTTCAAAAATTGAAAGTTCTTTTAGCTAAAATATAAGAATAATCGATTTGTTCAATCATTAATACCTTTATATGAAGAATAATTGACAGTTCAAAATCTTATTGATTAAAAAGTCATCCAAAAATTTTTATTTGTTCAAAAGTTAAGTCTAAATGAAAAATCACAATGTAGATTTTTTATTCTAATTTTATTGCAAGTCATTGTTTGGCTATTTTTTAAACTTTTAAACATATAAATATTTAGAGCTTTAGACTGAACCTTCATATTTTTATATTACAAACATTTACAATAAAATCCATGACTCAAACGATGAAGTAGTAAATATTTATTAAAGAATTTGAAGTAAATTTTTTAAATATTAACGAAAACTTAAAAATAATTTTTTTAGACCAAGTTGTTGGGAGCCTATCTGTATGAAGTTTCTCAGATTTAAAGCAAGAAACTTTTAAGTCTGGAAGAGGATCCTATGTGACTAAGAAGATTATTAAACGCCAGTTTTAAGCATTTATGACGTATTAAATGTATATTCATTATTAAAATGTTTGTAAAATTATATCCTATTTACAAGTTAAAAAAATTATATATTTTGTACTTTTTTGTACGAATTAAAAAAAAAATATATAAAATTAAATTAAACTGTTTTTTTCATTTTTTATCTCTGCTTACAAATATCTGCATTACAATTTTTTTTAACTTAATTTAAGTACCCATGCTGGTTCACCCTTATGGGCAATAGAAGGCAAATAAACATTAATCATATTATTGCTTAAAGCTTCCCACTGAAAAAAACAAAAAATTAAACGTTAAATAATTGTTATATTAATTTTGCTGAATTTAAAAGAATGCATAGTTTACCTTGACTGTTTGTTCGATGTTAAAAATTATTATTTTCTTTAATAGTAAATTATTATGATCAATAGATAATACTAAACTATTGTCTGGATTTTCTGGCCAAGAAAGTATAATGGCATAAATATTACCGGTTTGTCCTTCAGTATACCAAACATTCTTTGACCTAGGATCATTTTGCATTTCATGCCAAGGTTTACTTTTATAAATAGCTTCACCATTAATTTTTAACCATTGACCTGGCAGTGAAAATTGAAATTAGAAACACAATTTGAGAAAAAAATAAAAGTTTTATTTTTTTACATACCAACTCCACGCAATCTTTCTTCAAATATGGGTGGTATTATACCATCTTTTGTAGGTCCAACATTCATTAGCAAATTTCCTCCAGTACTTATAGTAATAACTAATTCTTTAATTAATTCTTTCAATGTAAAGTACTCTTCTAAGGGAGCATTTCTACGGAATCCCCATGATTTTTTATCAATAGTCATTGCATTTTCCCACTTGTGGTTTTGTAAAATACCTAAAAATTTAATAATTATATGTAAGTAAAATATAAAAGCAATTGTAATACTTATAAAGATTATTTCAACAAAATTTTGTTGAATTCTCTCAAATTATTGAAAAATAATGAGATAAAAATGATGCATTTAATATACCAGGATTATAACGGTCTTGACAGTTGTAAAAGTCTCCATGTTTGCAAGATGTATTTTGCCCCCAACGATCATTAACTACAATAGTATCTTTAACAGGGCTATCATTATACAGCCAAGCTAAAAATTCTTTTGATTTCCAATATTCCTCTGTTGTTTCCCAATCACCATCTGACCACAGAACTTCTGGCTTGTAAAGATTGATAAGTTCTTTCATCTCAGGTATTACTTTATTAGTGACAAATAAATCAGTAGTAAAATTATTTTTTTTATCGTATAAGTACAGTGGATTGAACCACTCAAACAAAGAGTGATAAAGTCCAAATCTTAATTTTGTGCTTTTCCTTAAAGCAGTTGAAAGCTCTCCTGTTAAATGAATTTAAAGATAATTATTTATTTTTTAAAGCTGTTATTATATTAAATATTGTACCAATTAAATCTTTATGGGGTCCAACATCGAGAGAATTCCAACTAAAGGAATATTTGGAAGGCCAAAGTGTATAGCCTTCATGGTGCTTGCTTGTCAGAACAATATAATTAGCTCCAGAAGCTTCAAATATTTCACTCCATTGTGTAGCATTGAAAAATTCAGCAGTGAAATCTTTTGCAAAATCTTGGTAAGTGAAATCTGGCTTGTAACGCTGCTTCATAAAGTCCACATAATTTTTGCCTCCACCTAACAAAAAAATAATTAGTTAATGCATTTAATGTATAATTATACAAATTAGAAAATTTATTTAATTTACTTTTCCAGTTTATCCAGAACCACTCAGAGCCAAAGCTTGGGACGCTGAATACTCCCCAGTGAATAAAAATACCAATTTTTGCTTCGTCGAACCAAGAAGGTAAAGGGCGATGATCTAAACTACTCCAAGAAGGTTGATATTTCTTATATTTTTTTGCAGATTCTTGTGCAAAACAAAGAGTCAGAAGAAAACATAAGAGAAAAATAACTTTATAAGTTATCATTTTTTCACAAATTAAATATGAACTATAATCGTTCTACAGTATAAAATGACTAATTGGTCTCTTGAAAGACTGGTGTACTGAAAATCAACTGCTATCTAATCTGCAGCAATAAAAAATCAATTTTTTAAGGATAAGAATATTATTTTAAAGCTTATTAATGAATATTTATCAAGAAATTCAATAGATACTTCTTATCTGCATCAGCGTTAAAAATGCAGAAATACCGGTAAGCCGGCAACATTGCAAGGTCTAAAGTACAAGTAAGATATGTAATAAGTGAAATACTTGCTTTACATAAAAACAAAATAACTTTGCAGTAATTATATAAGAATTAACATATTTAGATTTTGATAAGCAGAGCAATACTAAACAAATTTTAAAATTTAATTGCTCGTATGTTTGTTTACATATGCATGACACAGTGTCTACCTACCTTACCAACTTTCGGATCTACATTCTGCAGTGAAACTTGCACCGCGCGAATGATAATAGTAGAATTGTGAGCATTTATGTCATTTTGTATATCCTTATTATTTTTGATGATACGATTTTTTATTAGTCCTAAAATTATTTTTGTGTTACTTATATAATCATTTTGTTGTATAATACTTTTATTAAGTATATTTAAGTCATTTACAAATAATAAATAATTTCAACGAGATCTAATATATGTTATTGATTTAAAATATTAAACAAGTAAATATATTTTTTTAAAAGAATTGTAAAACTTTCTATAAATATATATATATATGTTTAGGGAAGTACAATTCTTTGACGAGAATAATAATAAATATTGTAAATTTCAAATAAAAATTTACCAAACCAATTATAAAACATTAGATTCATTTTTTTAGAGTAAACGATGGGTAAAGAAGCTGATTTTACCACCAATTCTTAACAACATTTCGGCAAATAAATTATTCGTCCAGCTCAAAGATCCCCCCCCCCCCTCCCGGTTTACATCTTTAATTTTCAAGAATGAAGGGTGTTTCAGGTCACGATCTCCTATATACCCGACTATAAATAAATACATATTACTTTAAGACAGAACTTTGCTAATAAAATAATTTAATTATTTATTATAAGTATCCTTTCTAAGACACACCATAAAGTTAGAAAACAACAAGATTTATAAAAGAGAACAATTCAGAATTCTATTAAAGCTTTACTAAACGTTCTTTTTAAAATACTCGAAAGCCGCCAAATAATAAGCCAATAAATCCAGGTCATTTATAACTAACAAGCTCAAAAGTGAACGGGACCCGAAAAAGGGTGGCCGCGCAAGATAACAGAGGCAACGCGGCGGCGGGCGCGCGCGCAAAAAAAAAGCGCAAAAATCCCTCGCGCGGAATATCGAAAGCGGCAAATTACGCGGACTCGCGCCGGGGCGCAATTCTCTGCACACAGAGAGAAAAGGCGCAAAGCACGGCATAATAACAAAACCAGTGATTTGGCCGCGCGCGCTCGGCGCATCGTCGTGGCGAGTCACTCGGCCTCGGGCGATCCTCTTCCGCATTTCACATTATCGGAAAAATTTCCTGCCCCCCCTCTGCCGCTCTAAGAACAATCTGCGCTCGTTCATATTGCCCGTACAAAGAGATACGCTCTCTTTCTCTCTCTCTCTCCCTCTCTCTCTCCTGGTAAAATATAATACTGTAATAAGTACAGGGAGGGGGAGGGGGGCAAACTGGACCGGTAATGCTAGAGCCCGAGCTGCAGGTGTATGTGTGTGTGTGGCTTCGCGTGTGGATGCGAGCGAGACGCGCGTCTTTTTGCAAGAACGGAGCTGTAGCTCTATTGTTTCGTTACTGCGGAGTTGGGAAGGATTCTATGAGCTTACTATTTTTGCGCTGATCAACTTGGCTCCGGGTAGTTTTCTGCAGACTATATAGATTGTAGTTTCATGTAGGTAGGAAAAAATTATTTGTATTTTAAATGAAGTTAAATTAAATATCGTGCATCAGTCGTAACTCTCTTTTAGGCTTACTATTGAAACAATTTATTTCTTTTATTATACTAATATTCTATCTCAAAATTGTTTTACGTTTCAGTAATTCTTATTATGAAAGAATCGCCGGTAAAGAGAGAGATTATAATGTTCACAACAATTGATCTAATTAAAAATATAATTTAGAAACAATTTAATGATAGATCGATATGAAACCATAAGAAGCGCTTATAGATCAGTCAAAAAATAAGAAGGTAATAAAAAAAAAAAAAACTGATCAACTTGCTCGAAAAGCAATACAATTCCAGTCCCGCCCATAACTCGACTCCGTTCCCCGAAAAAAGAAGAGCAAGCGTCGAGGCAGTGGGTCAGCCTTCATGACTGGCCAGTTTGCCGCGGCAGAGCGGCTCGGTGCCCAGCATATTCGACAGTCGCTCTCGGATCGAGCGGAGAGGATCGTCCGGGCGGTACGTGACAATCTTTTTCGCTTCGGCGGCCGATCGCGATAACGGCCCTCCCGGACAATAATAAACAATGCGTGAAATGACAAGTATACGGCCGAACCAACGGCATTTTCGCGAGATCCTTATCCCGCGGACCGGCCGTCTGCTTCTATATACCGCTGATGCTGCTACCACTACTACTGTGCGAGAGCGCCGCGCACCGCACCGACATCAATCATTCGACGCGCGAAATGTGCGCTGCTGTAACTTTATTTATAATGCGCTGGATTAGCGGAGTTTTAGCGGGAGACCGTCGATGCTGGAGCTGATGGTTCGAGGAATTTTATAAGGGTTGAGTTTGGAAAATATTTTTGTTGTTCGAGAACGAAGAAGGATTTACTTTGTTTCAGTGAAAATTGATAATAATGTTCGGTATTTGATTTGTAATGTAAAAAAAAGATCGAATTCGTACAAAATTATTAAAATATAAGATAATAAAATTTGTATCTTATATCAACTAAATTTTTTATCTTTAAATAACCAACATGTTTTTTTTCATAAATTTTATCTTTATTTTTCTACAACATTAAATGTATATCTTATTATCAACTAAATTTTGTATCTTTGAATAACAAGCATGTTTTTTTTTCATAAATTTTACCTTTATTTTTCCACAACATTAAATAATTTTTATCTCAACACTTTGTAATAAACATTTGAAATCTTTCCGTTCATCTACTTTACACTCTATCGCGACTGCTCATTTCTATTTATAAACACTAACACAATAAAAAGAACATTTAAACCTACGTCTTTTTTAAAAAAGCTTATTTACAATATTCAAAAGAGTCCTTCTTCCTCCACAACAGCTCCTACATCCCCGCGATCCGAATAAAGACTTTTCACCTAATAACAAAAAAAAAAACCATCGCGCCGCCTGGCGCGCTACGCGTATAATAAAATCGACGACTGCAAAGCCATGTTTTCCTGCTCATAACGACGGCTTCTGTCCTCGTGATGGATGAGACTCGCGCGTATCTCACATCTCTCGCGGGGCTACCTCGACTACCAGCGTTCGGTTTTTCACCGCGCGTCTCTCCTGCGCACTTCCTTTTTTCGACGAGGCGCGCTTCGCGCGCGGAGAAGATCGATGCGCGCTTTCCGCCAAAAATTTTTAATGAGCGCCCCGCGAGAAGAAGCACGAAGTCGATATGCTGATTACGCGGAGTCTTTCCGATATATATAAGCGACGGACTAACTGGTTTTCTGGCCGGGGGGACGTCGTCGCGGATGAAGATATTCGCGTGATCTCGTAATTACCTTGCTGACGATCGGATGCAGGAGACGGCGAGTAAAGGATCGGCGATCGGATTCGCTCGTTTTCTGTACACGCTGACTCCCGCTTTTACGGGAGTTTATGTCTCGGTGAATTCGAGAAAATTTATATCGTTACTTTTAAATTATCATTATCGTTAAATTCGTTAAAACTAAGACCTCCTTTCACCGTGAAAATCCCTAAGGCCGCGATTATTAACGGTACCCGGCAAAGACTAATAAAAAAAAAAAAAAAAAAAAAACGAGGCTCGGCGAATAAAACCTCGCTCCTCGACGCAGACCGATTACATCCAAAATTGCGCTCGAGTCTGCGCCCCATCATTCTTGATTTTCTCGTTTGTTGTGTAACGCGACTCACCGCAGATTATTACGGGGAGTATTATTTTCACCTGTTATCAAATTAGATATTGGCTTAGCGGATACCGGCCGAGGCGGAGAGAGAAAGAGAGAGAGAGGAGCGTTTCCTCGTGCACGTCTTACATTGGTGTAATCGAGCCTCCGCGCGCGATCTCGTTTTATTGTGCCTCGAGAGAGAGAGAGAGGCCATTTTCTGTAAATTCCTTACGAATTCGAAAGAATGCGGTAATGGCCCGAGAGAGAGAGAGAAAGAGCTTGCTTCCCTTCCACGGAGCTCGAGCCGCAGGAGGGTAATTGTTTTTATAACACTTTGCGTTGTTACGTACAGTTTTGAATTAAACGCTGCTTTCGAGCGCCAAGGCCCTGGAGGAATTTTATTTCTAATTTTTTTCAATTAACTGTAGTACGTAATTGTATATAAATCATGTTAATATTGATTGATAGAAATTTTTATTGCTTTAATAAAGGCAGGAAGTACAAGTTGAAGTTTACTTTAACTGCACTGTAAAAGGTGAGTATTATGTTTTTTGTACAGCGTTTTTAACAGAAATGTTATATATTTTTATTGAATTTCAACAAAACAAAAGAATTACATTTATCTCCAAACGAATTAATTTATTAAATGAGCTATTTGCTCGTATCCCGGTTGATTAGCCATAGCAGCTTTGTGTTTTAACATGTACCTCTGAGCTCTAAACTTTAAAAAATCAATTTTATGCATTAACGCTAAGTTGTAATATTCAATTACGTTATTAACGCTAAGAATTTGGCACAGATGTCTTTCGCACAAATTACTCAGTCCATTTACACCGTACTTATCCGCAGCGTATATCAGTTCTTTACAAACATCGGCACTGATATTTTTACTAACCTTCCCCGTGTACATAAATCGCAACATCTCCTTCAATGCATCGTAGTTAATATCCGAAATTTCTATTACATTCAGCCTATTCTCTTTCATCACGCAGTCGAACATCGCGGAGAAAACTTGGCTGTTGAACGAAAGTATAATCTTGTGCGCGTAAATCTCTTTATTCCCCACGCGGAATTTCACGTCGCTGAACTTCTTCTTCTCGAGAAAATCCTCGAAATCTTCCAAATTCTCGAATCTATTCGACGTCTTCCCCACGTGAAATCTGTCGAGCATTTCGTAATGCCAGTCCGTTATATTGAGTATTATTTGGCACACGATAGTCAGCGTATTGTTATCCAGAATCCCCGCCTCGTTCATTATTCTATCTCTTTTCGCGTAGCACGGCTGGCCCAATTCTTCCAGGGAGTTGAAAGACATCGGCGTGGATTGATTGAACACGTTGGTCTTCTTATTGTCGCGCGTGAGGATGTAAAGATTGTACTTGGTCAGAATGATTCGCTCCCCGTGATATTTCAAGAAGAGTGCGGCGTAATCCTTGAAGGGTTCGGACAAGCCGTGCGGATAAAAAATCAAGGACCATATCATTTGGCTGTTGTGCGGCAGAACGAATTTTGGCGATACCTTCTTTTCTCCCACCTTGTATTGCTGACAAACGGTGTCGTAGTCTTTTATTTTCCACTTGAAAGTAGAGGATAAATAAGAATCGTCGATGGTCAGATCGCTTAATTCGGATAGTGAATAATTCATGTTGACGAAACGCGTTGAAAGTCGAGAGTTGTTTAAATCTGACGAGCAAAAGAGGAGGGTTAAACAAAATAGATACTTACAAAATTGGTCTTTGAATATCAAATTAAACCTGCGTACCTTTATTTGATGAGATTTTTAGTAAAACGTATCACTGCAAAACGACACTAACAGAAATGATAAATTTATAATATATTTCATCAAATATAGCTTTACTAAGCTTAGAAATTTTTTTAATAAATAAATTAAGTGTTTATTTCATTCTTTAAAAAATTTTTATGTAAACTATACGTTTCTACTTTAGTTTCAATTAATGTGAGCGATTTGTTAATCTTCGCTGTATTTATGAAAATGTAACGAGGCTACAAAATGCTACGATATTGTTGACAAATATAGGCTGTTATCGAAAGCTAAGCGACACCTTGAGTTAAAGTTATAGAAATTATGATGTGCGATATCTATAAAGACAAAGTAGTAAATTTGATTATAAATTAATTTTTGAAATGAAGAAATTTTTACACCAAAAGTTCAATATATGATCTTAATTTAGATAGTTTTATTTTAAAGAAAATATGATAAATTAAAATGCAAAAAGAGAAAAGAAACTTATTTTTTTTTCAAAAAAATGTTTGCTTATCTTCAAGTTTACAGGAGCAGAGTTATAGCCGATTTAAAAACCGCCGCACAAATGCACTCCTCGATCCCCCTGACTCGTCCCTCTGTTTGTTCTTACCTATCAAACGAAATCCCGTATACCCGTCGAAAGTAACACCTCTATATTTACCCGCCGAGAAAGAGAGTCCCGCGGTAATGCCTTTAATCGCCGTCATCGTAGCGATTGCGTCGGCGTTTGCATAAGCGTCGCTGCACTCTCCCTCCGACGAGAGAGGCGACACACAGGGGGAGAGAGAGACTCTCTCGGTGCACGCACCGTCATCATCTCCTCCGCGGGCCAGAGGAGGAAGAAGGAAGATAGGCAGAGAGAGAAAGAGAGATCGCTGAAGGGGCCGGGGCGCAGTTTGCGCGGCGCGCGAACGGCGCCGCCCCGTGTGCCGCGGTGCGTATATACGTGCATCGTACGTACGCTCTCGTTACTACCTACAACGTACTTACTTTTAAAGCCGCTTATTACCGTAATTACCGGCGCGCGCAGCGCCGGGTGGATACCCCGAGAGTTCTACAATTTATGTTATTGAATTGCAGTTATCGCGGTGGATTTCTGCGCCGCGTGCGCCTTGTATAATGCGCAGGCGCATTTTTCGACGGGGCTCTCGCGCTTAGAGCTCGTAAGCGCTGTTTTTGCGCAGATATTTTCCGGGTGGGGGGAGGGGGTGGTGCGGCCTTTTCAGAAACTTTATCGCCTCTTGGGGAATGTTATTGAAATTTAGATGCGATTCGTGCAGATGTATTCGGGAGGTGTAGTTTCGAGCTTTTGATTCTATGGGTAGTTTAAACAGTAGTTGATTCTGATGATACTTGTGTGGAAATGTAGTTCAAAGGCAGATAGTACAAAAAAATAGGTATAGTAATTAAAAGCAATAACAAGATCTAATTAAATTTTATTGAGAGAAACAAAAAATGAAGCAGTTTTTCATACTTGTTCAAATGAAAAAGATAATAAAATTTCCAACATTTAATCTTACTTTAAAGGTATTACATACTGCTATCAATTACGTAGAGTCTCGTCACCGATACATTGAATTTCTTATGATATGAAGATTCTTATGCGTTTCTAACTGTACAATTTATTTCATAACTGATTTCTAGATCAGCTCTAGTTTATATCTTCACATTGATCGCAAAAAAAAAAACGCACGCAGATCTCCGTAAACTCCTGTCTCTCACAGACAAAGTATACACACGCGGTGCACCAAAGATGACACTGTTCGCGAGCGATCAGCAGCCAGCTCCGATTCGCGGCGAAAGGGTTAACGTTCCGGAAAATTCTCGCCCTCCTACAGTTTTTCTCCTCCTCGCACAATACTACACACGCACACCCACACCCACACATACACACAAACACACGCACGAACTGGAGTATATAAGATAGAACGATCGAGCCCATGCGAAGGATAGTAATTACAGAAGCGGGACTCTCTCTCCTTCTCGTCAAGAGAGCTGCGAGGCACGATCCCCGATAAGTATAGTTGTTTCAGGGATGCTCTCTCTCTCTCTCTCTTTCCCTACGCTCCCGCTATCTCATTTTATTGGGGTACAGGTCACTTAAAAAATATATTGCCTCGACACGCGCGCGAGCACCGGCCGGAAAGTAAGAGTTACGTGTGCACACACAGAGTCCGCGGAGTCACGAGCGCCGCGCGCTGTGTATACGGAGCGGCCCCCCCTTTTTTTTCCCCCCCGCGGTGTCGTTGCCCCGTTTTTATACGCCGCGACGCTTGTCGCGAGAGTAAGCCCGGGCACGGGGAAGGATATGTCGTTAATTACGCTCTTGTCCGAGGGGCTCAGTTGTAACGGAGGATTAGGAGATGCTGCTGCTGCTGCTGCTTTTTCTGGATATTAAGGATTGTAAAGGGCAATCGGTGGATTTCCTCGTGGAGGAAGACGCTTTGAGAAAGTTTATTTTGCCGTGTACTTGAGGTGGGAATTTGCGTAAACTGGAGATGATTAAGAAACTTTTTTTTGTTACAGCAACGCGAAAATAATTGGGACGCTAAATAAGTATGTTTTCACCGCTTGCAGATAATTAAATAATAAATTCTTGGTTACTACCCACGACTGACCCCGTCATTATAACTCGATAGGATTTCGTCTTTTTTCCTCCGCCGCGTATTCTGCTTTGTTATACTTATTATCTCCTCTTTGTTTCTGAACTTCGCGCTTCCCTTTTCACGGAATTTTAATCGATAGCTCTGCACGAAACATTGTTATTCATATGTGCTGTTAAAACTGTAATCGCCTTAATCGATATTACTCTTTTTCTTTTCTTTTTTTTTTTATTGATTATCAGAAAAAAGGTCCACGAATTTGGAAAATCGACATTCTATACATTTCGTGTTGAGAGACAATGTTGTAAAAACTATTTTCAGAAAAGTTTCAAATATTTATATATTATCAAGGAATCATAATATTTAAATGCAAGTTTTAATTTTTCAACTTTTTAATATCTTATAAAATATAAAACTTACTCAGCGTAATATAGTATAATAGACTCCAGCATCAAAGAGTTCTCTAGATTAAAAGGCCAGGATTAGATCCCAACTCCAAAAACTCTCGCACCCCAAAAATCCAGCGCCGTCCGTCAAAAATCACAGCCTTAGCAACGCAGCCCAGTCGCTTTTAAACGCGTAATAAACGTCCGGCATGGCGGCCGTGTTCGATCGGATTTGTCATTGATTCGAGCCGGTGCAGGGGTCAGGGGAGCACGGCGCCTAGGAAGTGGCCGGCTCCGCGGTCTCTTCTCTCTCTTTCCCGGCGTCACAGGACATCAATACTCGCGTACAGCCGCGCACCGAGGCTTCGGGTTCGGGCCGCCGCGATCGAACGGCCCCGGATGACGGCGCGACTGCATGCAGGCTGATGCTGCGTGATGCTACTTTGCCGTCGCGGCGAGATATGGTTTTTCCTCGGGTTGCGGCGATGATTTGGGTGGCTGTGATGATTGTTTGGCGGCGGTGTTGCTTGTCTTTTTTCGCGTCGATCGAAGAAGATATGAGTATTATTGTTAAGAAATATTATCGGAAATTGTTGAGTACGCGATGAAAAAGAATACGGAAAACGTGTTTTATTTTGATTCTATTTTACAAATACTTACATATGTACTGAATAATCTAGTATATTTAACTTATTGATACTTAATAATAAGTATAATTATATGTAAAAATGATAGCAACTCAATAGTAATATTTGAATTTAGTTTCTAAAAAATTCTTATTATATTTCAAATAAGTAAATTGTAGAAATAGTTTTTTATTCTATTTTGGACGACGATGAATGAACAATAAAAAATAAAAATAATGTCTGATATGCAGTTCTAATTAATTTTAATATCACAATTTTTATTAAAATTATGTTTTCCATTCGTTTCGCGTTTTTTGGTATATAATTTTTAATAGTTAAATATTTAAAATTAAAGCTGTAATTGTTTTCTAAGTGTTTCTTAAGTTTGAAGAATATTTGTGTAATCGATGAAGCCGATATAAAAGAAATCGCATTAAGTGCGCCATTACAGAAGTTCAATGCTTGTGAAAGAGATGGCGCTGTGAGTATTTTATTCAATGCAAATGTAATATTAGTTCATCATAAGAATTGTGAACCAAAAGCATGATCACGTGACTATAGTATAGTTACTTATAGCTTTTTTATATTAGTTCATTAAAAAATGTTTAAATTAAGTAAGGATCTATTAATTAAAATAGGAGTATTGTGAAGATAATGATACAAAATAGAAGTCAACATCAAATACAGTTTGACAAATTCATTTAATAATTATTACACATTATACACAGTTTTATACATTAAGCAGCAATTCAGTAATCAGTTCAAGTACGGTATCGTTATTTAGTTGAGTTATTACGTGAAAATCTGGATGCTTAACTAATTCTTTTCCATTACATAAGATAAGTTCAAGAATTTCACTTCTTAATTTATTGAGTTTATACGTTTGAGATAATTTATAGTATTTAAACACGTTTTGATTACAAAGCATTTCAGTAGCACATTTTTCACACATAGACTTCAGTCCGCGAACGGAGTATTTATGCGCTGCGTACAGTAGTCTTTCCCACTTTCTCTTTATATCGTTCACTTTTCCAGTATACATGTATCGTAACATTTCCATGAAAATATCATAATCAATATCCCGAATGATTACGGTATTGTCTTTGCTGCCCTCCGCGTGCTCGAACATTTTACAAAAAACTTTGCTGTTGTACGCAAGAACGACTTTGTGCGCATGGATTTCCTTCGATTTCAATGTAAATTTTACGTCGCTAAATTTTTGATTGTTCAAGTACACTTCGAAATTTTCTAATTTCTCAAAGTTGCAGAAAGTTTCCCAAACGTGATGTTTTTCGTTCAATTCGCGATAAAAGCTCGTTGCATCTACTTCGATTTCACATTCGACGGTAAACGTATCGTTTACCAGGAAGTCTGCAAAATTATTATCTTTCAGGAAAACTGGCTGTCCCAACATAAAATCGGTATTGAAAGTAACTGGCGTGGTTTGTTGACAGGCGAGAACTTTTGTATCATCGTTTCTAATCCGCCAAATATTAAATTTAGCTCTAACTGGCTCTGCTCCGGAATACTTTAAGAACATTTCTACATCCACGAATTCACCTTTTATTAGTTGATAAAAAATCAAAGACCAGTCTCGATTAGCGTTAGGAAGTACATTGAACCTCGGCGACTCTTTTTCTTGATTTATTGATAATTTTGATATTAAAGAACTAAAATTCAATATCTCCCATCGATGAACGGTTTTTATAGAAGACTTTTCAAGTATCACGCTTTCATTTTTATCTTTTAAATGACTTGTTTGATTTTTAACGACAGGTAAACAAGTAGATTCAATCATTTTATAAAATGTTTTTGAAATAGTTGCCAAACTTTAAACCTAAATTAGCGGAATATAAAAAATTCTAGTTAAGTATCACAACGAATTAAATTTTTTTCAAATATCAAATAAAAACTGTACTTATATACCTTTATTTTTTCTGTGAAGTTTCAAATGTCTTTTTCTATTATACAGCAACTTGATTTACTTTAATTCAGCGTTAGTTACAGTATGGAATTAGCGACGTTTATTTGAAAGTGTAAAGTAAGTACCTTGACGTTGTTGACAAACATATTATTTCCAATTAAACCTTAATGCTGACCAATGCCACAAGTTTGTTTTGCAAAAATTTCGGAGTGTACGCACTGAGAGAAGAAATATAGTAAAAATCTTGTAAAAATTACCATACTGTCTAGTAAAGCCGCCACAGACTGTCAAAACCCAAAAAATTACTATACTTTGTAAGAAATTTGACTATATTGTTTGGTAAATTTTCCTACATATGTAAGAAATTTTACTATACTGTCTGGTAAATTTTCCTATAAAGTATGGTAATTTTTTTGGTTTTGACAGTCTGTGGTAGCCTTACTAAGCACTATGGTAATTTTTACTAAACTTTTTTCTCAGTGCGGAAATGAAAGAGACAATTTCATATAACGAGTAAATAAAAAGATCGTATTCTCTGATGCATGATCTACACCCACCATTATATCATTACCCCGTCGTCAGTCCACCGAGAGCATTCCAGCTATTTCTTCACCACAGCAACGCTCTCTTAAATCCCTACACCATCCAAGCGAATTCCTTATACCAAAAAATCGTCGTCCGCGAATCCCAGCGCCCAAAAGCGACGCATATAGATCAGCTTAGCTCGGCTGACAGATCGAGCAGCGCGGATCTATCTGGAAGCATCTTTGCCGGAGAGCTCGTTTTCTCTCTCTCTCTCTCTCTCTCTCCCTGGGCACGTTCTAGTTGAGGTGCAGATTTATCGTCGATAGCGGCTCTCGATAACTGCTCGTGCATTACCACGCCCAGATCGGCTCCGCGCCCTTACGCCGCCGTGCAAGCGCGAAGGAGAAGAAAGGAAGGCGCGTACGGGGCAGGAGGCAGGATGCAGATTCCACGTTGGGAACGTCGCGAGAGAAAGAGAGGAGATTCGAGGAAAGCCGCAAGAGACGCAAAATCTCGAGTGGAAGATGGAAATGAGGAAGCGATCGGGCTCCATTTCCGTGTGTCGCAAGTCGACCTAGAAATAGCGCTGTTTAGCGAAATCATTACAGAACGTTCGCTCGGCAGAAAAAAGCGCAAAATTCGATTTACGAAGCAGAGGAGCAGATTATAAACGAGCCGTTTATTTCCCCTCGCACTTATCTGTCGTCGCAGCTCGCCGCGGACTACCGAACCGAGAGAGAGCGAGCGCGGAGGGCGAAATGAATTTTTCATAAACGGCTAATGAATATAATATACGCACGAGCGACGATAATTCCGCGCAAGCTCGCGCTCCGCGAACAATGGCGAAATATAGCGCGCACCGCGAACGAGAAAGGAAGATATGCAATCGCAGTGCAGGGGGGGCCCGAGAGGGTTAAACTCTTGCGCGGCGGAGGAGGAAGAAATAGGCGTGGAGGATCACGACTCATAAATCCGCGATGGAAGCAGGGAGCTTCTCTCTCTCTCTCTCTCTCTCTGCTCTTTGATTTTTTCCGCGATGTGCAGGAGAGAGAGAGAGAGAGAGCTTTTTAAATCGAGCGTAAACGAATCGCGATAGCGTCGAGAGAGAGAGAGGAACTGCCCGGCTGATTCGCGAACGATAAATTCCTCGGAGAAAGCTGCCGAGGATTTTCTGAAAAATTCGGCGCGCGCAACGATATCTTCGCGAAAGACTACCATTGCCTTTGGCTTTCGGGGCATATAGTTTCGATTGGACGGCCGGGAAGTATGTCGAATATTTTAATTATTCGATCCGACAACCGCTTCTTTTATTAAGCTTACGTTATTAGGTGCTTTACGATACAGCCCCGTAAAAGACGACAGAGTCCGGTAGATTGCGGGCTAAAAATAATTCAATAAATTCAAGAGCGCCGCGCGAGTTGCACAACGAGTCGTCGATTCGCAATAAAATTGGCAGTCGAGGCGCGCGCATAAATTCCTTGACGTCAACACAAACAGCGCGTCCGATAATCGAGCGGAGCTCTCTCTCTTTCTCTCTCTGGGAAATGATCGCAGAAACCGAAATTCCATCGAGGTCGAGGATAAAAATAAAAAAAGAAAGAAAAAAAAATGGAAGGAAAGAAGACACGCCTAATGAAAAGGAAGGACGATGGGAACGGCGCTAAAAGGCTTGAAATTTGCGCGTCGGCGTTGTGGTGCCTCTCTCGTGAGAAGAAGATGAGGAGCGTCGCGGGAGGTCCGCTCTCGAGGATTGATGGATTCGCGCGCAGAGCCGCGTCGGCGACGATACTTTGTGCCTAAGACGCGCGCGTAAGCCTGTATAATCGCCGCTCGTTAGCGCATATGGCAGATATGCGAGAATTGATTTCGATGCGCAGCTGCAGCTGCGCGCCGACTTTTTTTACGAGGTGGGCCCGCCGAAATAGTTTTACGGGAAAATCCGTAATGCGTTTTATTTTTACGAGTTTTTTCGTTGTTGTTAAATGATACCTTCGGATTGGAATTTAAATATTCGATGATGCTCGGGGCAGTTATTACTGGGCGCGTTTCGATATTCGGAGGTAACGGCCCTTTCGATTATTACCACTGGCCGATGATTGATAACCGTCGCTTTTCGGTGCACAGGTACGAATATACCGCGCACGTCGTAAATTGTTTCGAACGAGATTTTGAATGATTGCCTCGCGAGTCGCGCTTTATAAAAGTGTAAAATCTGTCGAATTTTTACGTCGTAAATACCGGGGAAAAAAATCCGGACATTTCGTACTTTTATATTTCGGTAATAACCTTGTTGTCGATTATTATTTATGAGTGCAGTCTATTGGGA
Organism: Ormyrus labotus; assembly: GCA_035582975.1. Classification (NCBI taxonomy): domain Eukaryota; kingdom Metazoa; phylum Arthropoda; class Insecta; order Hymenoptera; family Ormyridae; genus Ormyrus; species Ormyrus labotus. The sequence continues at coordinate 14,589,925 of JAWWEO010000001.1, read as the reverse complement.
TAACCGGTATTAAAAACGCGTATAAAATAAAACCGGTATTGAACAACGTGTGCTATAAAATAGGTCGCTTTTCGTCGTAAATTCATATAATATAAACGTTGAATAATGAAAATAATAGAATGTATCTGGCAATGCAATAATTTACAAGTCGAATCAATAATTATAGGAATGTACATCAAATTTGTGACTTCCAATTTAATGTTTAGAAACTAATACGTTTTAAGTAATACTGAAAAAAAAGAATCCTTCCACTTGACAAAATATCCCGATTCGAAATGCAGATTCTTTTTTTTTAATTAAATTAATTCAAAGTCGAATTTACGCTTACAATATTAGGCTCTTAAAGTTAGAATGTGAAAATATACGGTGTGCCGACGACCGCAACGTCCTTTCCCAGTGGCAAATTCCAAAAAAAAATGCATAATTCATCAGGAAATCTGTTTTTTGCTTTATTAGAGCCTTACAAGTCTTTCAAAACATAAACTGGACAGTCGCACATACTTCACCTCTCGGGTCGTTACATAACATCATCACGACAACGAGCAGACAATACGATTCCGCAAAAGAAACTCGTGATTCAACCGCGGCTTCGGCCGCAGAAATCGGTAACAAGTCAGGCATCTCCTCGACAGCCAGCAGCAGCAGCAGCCAAGACAATCGACTCTCTCTCTCTCTCTCTCTCTCTCCCGCGACGTGGCAAAATCGTTATGCTAATCATCGCGCTCGGGACGGAAAGTCAGCGAGAAATACCCACACACGAGGATTTTTTTCCCCGGTGGAATCGTGAGAACGATACCGGCTCCTCTCTCGGACGATTTTATTTCGTTGTCAGGGTAAGGCAGCAGCCTTCGCTCTCTAGGCCTTTCTCTCTCTCTCTCTCTCTCTCTCGGTCGCGCGAGGGGGAGAGTTAGAGTCATATATTAGAGAGCTCTCGGGGACACCTAACAAGCTGCCAGGACACGTTTCCTGGAATCGGCGAGCGAGCTGCGACACACACGTGTACTCGTGCGCGCAACCCTTCAGGGAGAGGAGAGGAGGCTGCATCCTCTCGGAGGAGCGAGGGAGACAGAGAGAGAGAGAGGTAGAAGAGGAGGGGCCTTTCGGAGAGCCGGCTTGTATTATGCGCCGAGCGAATCCGCGGACTCTCAGGAATTTCACGGCTCGGTGACTCGGATTGGAGTTTCGCCGGGGGGAGGTGGGAAGCCACCCGAGAGCTATTTGTCAGGCAATTTAGGCTTTTTCGTTTGCCCGAATCGAGGAATCTGTGTCGCGAGCGGCAGACCGAAGATTCGATTCCGCGATCCAGCTGATTTATACCGAGCCGCAAATAAAGAGCTTTCGCAGTTATATTCGGCTGCTCGACGCGCGCTGATATTTCGCCTGATTCGGGAGGGCGAATCGCTAAGCGGTAATCTGCGAGCGAGAAGAGATTCTCGTTGCAGTCGCATTGAGCAAGCCGATGAACTCTGTCGTCGTATACCTAATCAAGCTACTTTACGTTCTTATCGCGTGGAATATGACTTTCTTTCTCTTCGCTTTCGCGACGTCAACTATATTTACTTGGCTTTTTCGTGCTCCATTTCACGGGCAAGGGATTATTAAAATATGTACGAGGACAAAACTACAAGCAACGATTATTCCACCAGGCGCAAAAAGGTCTCTCGGCAGTTCTTCCAAAATCCAGCGGACCTTCCTAACACTCGATCCAAACATCATTAAGCGCCCAGAAATTTCTCGCGGCCAAAAAGGATAACTCATTATTCCCCGAGCGCCCGAGGAAGGCAGCATCGCGTGCCGCGCATCGCACGCAGGGGCATAAATTCGCGCACGCGCGGAAAATCCGCACCTAATTAAGCCGCACGCACTTATCGGGCCTCGCCTCGTCTCTCCCCCCCCGAAGAGAGAGGAGAGAGGGAGCGAGCGAGAGAGAGACAGAGAGGAGGGACTGCCCGTCGCATTAATTTATCGGCCTGTCTAGCCCGGAGAGATTTGTTTCGCGAGCGCCTCGTCATTCACCATCGCCGAAAGTGCAAACGAGCGCAGGCTGCCGCCGCCGCCGCCGCCGCCGCCGGGTTATTTATGCCGCGCGGGAGGCGCGTTTTTCGCGCGGGAAACGCGCTTTCCTTTGATCCTCGAGGAGGTTTACGCGCGTTTTTTGGGGCTTCCGATCCGCCGCGCGCTTTAACTTTGCGAGAAAGGACGTTTAATGTATGCCAGGGAAATAAAGAGGGAAAAAGTTTTGTCCCGATGCGTGGAAGTAAGTGTTTATGGTATTCGTAAAAGTTTTTTAATTGCGTGGTAATTTATTGCAATGTTAATTTTCTATTGCTCAATGTTATTTACTAGATGCGAATTAGTTAAATAATTAATTTGAATTTATTATTCAAGCGAATAGTAGTGAAAGTATTGTTTGTAGAAAATTATTGGCGCGTTTTACGAGATGGGATTACGGCCTCTCTTAATTTATTCACTAATTAGTTACTAAACAAGTATGTAAAACGTCAGACAACTGCTACTTGAAGTGTTTCTGAAAATGTAAATTTTAAAAACTGTATAAAAGTCTTAAAAACATTTCTCAGTATTATCAGCCTACTCAATCGACATCAAATAAACTACTAAAATGGATATTCATTGCATCTCACTATCCTATTTAACCAATTTTAAACCGTAATTTTTTTTAAACCGTCGCTGTGAAACCCATACAAGACGGTACTACCTACAAACTCGAATCAGTCACTCCCACCAGAGGGTAATTCGCAAAGTCCTTTAATTTCCCAAACCTCGATTCCTAACCAATCAACGCCGCTATCCAACGCCATCTCCGGCAGCTCTCCCGCGAAAGAAAGCAGTAAATAAAGGCGCGCGAACCCTCTTTAAAAAAAAAAGAAGAAAGAAACTTATTTTCCTCGATCAGCCCTCTCTCTCCTTAATTATCCCTTTTCCGTCGCGTCTCTCGGCTTAGGCGGCTGCACGCGACGCGCGCCAGGAATTTCCGAGGGTCGACGCGCGAAGCCTCGAGAGAGACAGAGAGAGAGAGAGAGAGAGTGGGGCGACATAACCGTGTGAATCCCGGCCGTAATAGTGTTATCAGGCGCGCCGCGTGTAGGACACGATGTGTTTCTGATAGGGCCTCCGCCCCCGGGCTTCTATATATATACCTGCCTCTCTCTCTCTCTCCCCGAGGCATTTGAAGTTCCCGCGGCGCGGAATGCCGGGACATCTTTGCACTTTGTACGTAATTTGCGCGCGCGGACTGCCTTACGTAAGCGCGGGGCCCCCTTTTTTTTCGGGCGCGCACAATGGAAATCGATTAATTAACGGCGGCGGGGGGAGGACGCCGTGGCCTATTGGAAGTTTAATTGGTTTGTCGCGGCTGACGCTGATTTTTATCGGGGCCCGGATTGCCCGACATCGGGAATTCGGGCTCTCTTTCGCGGGAGGTAACTTTTTCAGTTAATTGCCGGGGGGAGGGGGGGTCTCGCGCAGAATCGTAAACAATACACGTACGTGGGATGGAGAGTGGAGCGAGTAATGCCTTATGAGCAATTGGCTTCGTTAAAGGAGATCCCAGATCGTTTAAGTGCATAAGCACGAGCGTTTTTCCCATGATTGTATTTGTTTGAGGTCACATGATTGTGTGTATGGAGAGGTCTTTAAAAATGGCTAATTAAAGAAAAGATTGCTTGTAAGTCGTGTCGTTATTCTTGAGTAACTCGCCAGTCGGAGACATTCTCATACTTGGGAAGAATCGTTCGCCGTTTAACGCCTGCGGGCAGAATTAAAAAAAAAAATCGTTACTGCTAGAGTAATTACGTCTTTCGAAGATATGATTTTATAGATTTTTATCTCTCGCAAGAATTTAAATGTGTAATGGTCTTTAATGCAGTTAAAAAGTAGATAATGCGCGTATATTGTTCTCATAAATCGTGCCGTAGCTGGATATTGACGTTTATACTAAAACTATCGAAATTTTCGATGATCGGTAATAAAATTTTAGAGCCAATATCGAGGGCATTATTTAGATTTTATTCGAGTTCATAAAATTTTAGTCGCATTTGCTCATCTGTTTTTATTAGCGAATACCGCGGGTAGGCACTAAATTCGATATTGTTTACAGCGACTGTAATTGAACGATTCATTCAACAATCGGAATATCAACTGTTCACTTTAAACCGATTTCTCTAAAGTGTGTACTTTTACAATTTTATCAAAAATCAGACATATCATTATTAAACTCTAGTATATGAAACCCTAGTTTAATCCTACGATAACCGACAAACGAAGCCCGTCCCGGAATAAAATTGAGCGCATTTCCTCGCGATCGGTCTCTCGGTTCGCGCAAATGAAATCGTCGGGGCCTCCTCGCGGTCCAGTCTCGCGAGGCGTCAGTCCGTCTCGCTCGTACGCTCGCGGTACCCCGGCTCGCTCTCTCCCCCCACTCCGGGCGAGCCAATCTGAGGGCCCGTAGGGCCCCGTGCAGCCCCCCACCTCTCGGGGCCCGTTTTAAGTGGACGTTCCAATGCCGCGCTCGCTCGCTCGCGGAGAGAGAGAGAGAAGGAGGAGAGCGAAACAGGAGGGACACTAATTAGTGATTCCAGGAACCGAGAACACGACCAACGATCGGCTCGGTCGCGCGAGGGACCCACCGAATATACACACCCGGACAGTTTTAAATGTCGAATTTAAATCCGAGGTTCATTAATTCGTTACCCTTGACCCAGCCTCTCTCGCTCCGTACGACATTCCCCGTATACGGGCTCGTTCCTTCGGCTTCCTTTTTTTTCCGACTGTCCCCTATGCTCGCGAGCTGTGTAGCGGAGATTCCTACGTTCCACTTTTTTCTCTCTCTCTCTCTCTCTCTCTCTCTCTCTCCCGGCTCTCCTCGGGCGCGCGAGCGGAGAGCTTATTTTATTCGTCCCTCTCTCGGCTCTTCTTCCTCCGCTCCTCGCTTCGCTTTTTGGGCCTCTTTTTAAGCGAGGCTCCGCAGCGCTCGTGCCCCCGGCTTCGGGCACCTTGTGTGTACACGCGTCGCTCTCGGAAAATTACTAGATAACTCTTGTCGGCTCTCTCTTCTTTTGTGTCCCTTTTCCGCGCGTACCAGGAGGAGGGCCGCGGAGAAATTTACGGAAGGTTCGTTTACGGGATCGCTGGATGGTGGATGGAGGGCCCGTTGCGGGTTCGAGAAATTCGGTAATTGACGTTTGTCCAAGTGTCGCGAGCCAGATTTTTCGGCTGCTTGTTTTCGGGTTGTTGAGACTGATTCCTGGCTCGTTGGAATTCTATTATCCAAACTGTAAGGAAACCTGTGCGCAAACTGGGTTTGATGTTTCAATTACCAAATAATATCAAAGCACGTGAATTGAATGTTTTAAAATTAACATACTCGAATCGTAAATCCATTTGATCACGTGGTAAGAAACGTAAGCAAATATTTCTCTAAAACGATAAACAATACTTTTGCCAGGCTATATTTACTGTTCAGGTACACAAGCCAAACTCGAACCCACAAAGGCCATTAAAAAAAACCGCAGCTTTTCCCTCAGAAATCAATCGGCCGAAAGTCCCAGCATCTGCGCGTCCGAAGCACACGCAAAAGTACACCGTCGGCAAAGACAATGATCGTCCGAATCAGCGAGTTCCCATAATAAAAGTCGGCCGGTTCCTGCCTCGCATCCGCGCACATGTACATATACACTCGCTCGTGCGTGACGCCACACTCGACGGACGCGTCTCGATCGCCGGTCGTCGTCGTCGTCGTCGTCTCGCTGTTTTCTCATGGACCGATGACTAATGACAGGCCCGCGGAGAGTCTCTCTCTACCTCGTCGAGCGGACTCTCCTCATTTCTCGGTTCCACGGAGTTTTATAATACGCGCCGATGTCGTGGGTTCCGTCTAATTAATTATTTATTCCCCGAGCGGCGGCGGCGCCAACTTTCTCACGGTCCACGAGGCGAGAGGCGCCGCGACGCCGCGATTCCGCATTTTTCGATGAAATTTCGCCGCGGCATGCGTCCTTTATAATCGTATGCAAGACGCGCGGCTTGTTTGATTTACGCCGAATGCTGGCCTAAGCGGCGAGCGTGGGATGAACGAGTTGAGAATCGGCTCGACAATGAGGTATATTTTCGAGGCAGGAAACTCCTACTCGATTAGTCGCTCATGCCGGCAGTGACGTGTTTCGATATTCGACGATCGAGTTGATTGGCTTTGCAAGTGATTTCGAGTGAATTCTAAGCACGCTCTGCTAAGCTATAAGTGGAAATTTAATAACTAGCATTATATATTAGCGGATTCTTTACCTAGGAAATAGGTAGCAGAAAATAAGATTAGGTAGCAACGACTTAACTTATTTAGAGTATAATTTCCTAGCATGAAACGTTTTTTTACATGAATTAAGCCTTTAATAGAATAAAATCTTTAGCCCATTTTTAAGGTATTAAGTAGCTATTCTAAATATTCTAAAAAAGTAAGGCTATGTAACCTCGTTACACTCAATGTCACGCTAGAAAAAAATTTTATCGATTGTCCGTCTACATAAGAAAAACAAATTATATACTATATTTCTATTTATTTTAGTTTTATATTAGATTATTTACGTTGAATGATGTATACTGAAACATAAAGAAAGATGTATAATTAAAGTTTTGAAAGCTGGTAATTTTATTCTTAGCTATTAAAATCAAATTTTTTGGCAATTTAAAATTGGGAATTTTTTCTTACGTATTTACAAGGTAAAACTTATCGTGTTATGTTGGGATATATTTTATATCACAACAATAACTTTCTTAATAGGTATACCTATTTACTAGCCAATGTCAATTAGAAAGAAAATTATGAGTCTATTTAATAGCGAAATCATGTGAAAAAAAGCGTTTCTTCGGAACTTATCTATTAACTATTTTTCTGGCCATTTTCAATACTGGAAATTCTACCATGATTCTTATTTATTTAAATTCCAGTAAAAATCGAGTTATGTTTCGAGATAATTTTCTCGCGTCTTTGTTATCCTCGCAGCCTTGAAGCGACGTCAAGAATTTTCTGACGATAAATATTCATAATTTCGTTCAAAATTCACGGCAAAATATATTCACACTAAAAGTTTACTTTTAAACTAAAATACTGACAAAGATCGAAAAGTAGAATCACTCGAAAAACCTAGAAGCAGCATTTAAACTATAAAAACATCGACAAAGAGAGGTAGAATTACTCGGAAAAACTTAGAACCAGCAGCAGCCGTGCACTCATTATTGGGCCCTCACATCAGTAGCCTGGCAAGATAGAAAATCACGGGCGGCTCGCGACCTCGATGCAGCCGAGTAATCGAGCGGAGATCGACTTCGAATCTCCTCTCTCTCTCTCTCGCTGCAGGCTCCGGTGCAGCTCTCTCGTAAAGGGGGTTGACAGTCGCGGAATGCGCGCCACTGTCTCGTTCGCGAATAAAGAGAGGAGAGAGAGAGAGAGAAAGAGAGAGAGAGAGAGTGGGGAAACGTGACTGGCGCGCGAGCAATTTACGTGGGTCGTCGCAATTTACGTCAAACGCCGGCGCGTGAATCGATCGGCCCGGAGAGAGAGAGGCTACCGGTTGCACACCGTCTCCCCGCAATATACCGAATAAATTACGATTATTCGCACACCTGCCGAGAGAGAGAGAGAGAGAGAGCGGCGGATCGGAGAGTTCCTTCGCCTCCTCGTGCGTCTCAAAAATAATTGTCAGCCTAGTTCTTTATCATCGGGATAATTGCTTCGGTGGGCTTCTTCTGCCGCTTGCTGCTGGCTGTTGCTTTTACGTTCGGAGCTCGTTTGCGCCGAGCGACGTGGACGATATTTTTGCAAGTTCGATTGTGAACTATCGAACGCGTTCTCCGAAAGAAATCGCTGGCGCTATATTGCCAATTTCTAATAATTGAACGCGAACCTTCTCTTTTTGCAGGGCAATAAGGCCTTTCGGACGACACGTTGCGTTTTAATATTCGATTAACCGTATCATGTAAATTTCTTTTTTTTGTTTATAAAAATAATAGACGGTGTACTCTGCTTCACTTCGAGGATGACTCGGCTCGAAGCAACCTGCGACATTTCTCCAAAGTTTCTAAGCCCGAGCCGACTCGACGTTCAGACCTCCCAAGCGAAGCAGTTCCGCGCGGAAACGAAAGGCGATTAAGCGGAAATAAACAATGGACGTCTTTCTCAAAGTAATTGAAGACACCCAACACCGTTTCCACGATGCCGATGCGATCGATCGGCGCTCGCGGGCGGCCTACCAGTCGGCACAGGAGCCTCCTCCTCCTCCTCCTGCCTTTACCTTTGCGGCGCGTATATACAATTGTATAACGAGGCCCTCGTTGCCTCTCTTCCGCGCGCAACTTTCTGCCGAAAAGGACACAATGCCGAGAGAGAGAGAGAGAGAGAGAGCGCCGAGTGTTCTCTCCCTTCGCAGAAAAAGGGAGCAGCCCCCTCGAGCTTTTTTGCCCAATTGAATTGAATGTAAAACACGGCTTTACATCAATCTGAGCCGCGAGACTGAGTGACTGCGCTGATTTAAGCCGCGCTCGTCTTTTAAAAGGCCCCGACGAGTCCGTGCAGTCCTTTCGCGGCTTTTTCCTAAATACTTACATACGGCCGTCTCTCCCTGGCGTTAAAGTGCCTCGCTCTGCTTTCCAGTCGCGTACGACGGATATCTTTTTGGGGGGGAGCGAGCGGCCTTTTTTAAGGGCCCCTCCGATTTCGGCCCCCGGTTTACCGGTAGGTAGTTTATTGATTGCACCGGCTATTTTCGCTTTATTTCCAGGGCCCTGCGACGGGAGCTTGGGAGCGCAAGCGGCGAGAGGCGCAATTTATCTGGGAAAGTAATTGCGATAGGAACGTATTTGGAAGGTTAAGAGATGCCTTTCGAAGGTTTTTATTGTATTTAGCGTCTCGTTCATTTATAATCGCAAGCTGTAGTACACGTCGGACATCTCCCAAGAAACGTCATTTCCATACGACGCAAATATGAGGCGCAGTAACATCCTTTTTACCGAGCTAATAAATCTCCCGGGGAGAATACGGCATTCAATCCATATTGCCGACGGATTCCTTCCCAGAAAAATCACTCGGTACGTAAGAGAGATACAGTCATTAAAAGCAAGCCGATCCCGTATACCTCCCGGTGTCTTTGCAGGCCCGCGAGATTTCTCGCTCCCCGGCTTGAAATCCGCGCGCGGCACACAGCAGCTATATACACTCGTGTTTTGCCGGCGACGTCATATCGTCTCGCGCTTTTTCCCCCGCGTCCGCTCTCTGTCGCCGCGCGGACGTTTCGGCTCCTTGTACGGCCGATCTCCTACCCCTTTTCTTCTCCCCGCGAGAGCAGCCGCCGGCTCTCGCTCGCGTTTCGTTTTGATTAACCAAGAGAAGAGAGTGAGGCCGCGGCGAGTTTATTTACGACTCCCGGGAGATTGATTGCGCGCGCGCAAAAACACGCGAGGATTTGCATGAACTGCTCGGCTATTCCGGGGCCGCGCTCGATCGCCGCCTTTAAAGCTCGGGGATATATATATATATACACGCCTTTTTTCCGCGGGGCCTCTCTATTCGTGCGCGCGGAATCCCGGCGGCGGCGGCGGCGGCTGCGGCGATTTTTGCGAGCCGCGCGAGGCGAGGCGTTGCCCGCCGCGGTATTACTACTCGAAGCCCGCGGATGAAGTCGCGTTTCTTGCGACAAGCGTCGCGGGGCAAGAAGCGAGACCGGGTGCGCGCGCCCGCTGGGAATACGAGCGCGCAGGTGCTTTCGTTTGCGCAAGCGGCACGTATGAGAGTGCATTATTTTGCTTCGAGGTGTGCGCCTGGCGATCGGAGACCGATTTCTCGGTACCGACCGATTTCAGTTTCAGTGGACGAGCACTTCCAGCATCTTTCTCTCTCTCTCTCTTTCGATTAATTTCAAAGAGTTTTATTGCGTCGCAATGCTTTAGCGGAGAGGAAGATTAAGCGACTCGGGCACCGTCCTCGTGTAAAGCGTTGCGTGTGTAACGAAATCTGGTAAACAGCGTTACGTACGTATATATATCAGTTTCCGCAATTACGACCGAGCCGGTACTCATTCGTCAAATCGGAGAGGAGACAAAAAAAGAAAGAACAACTGTCCTCTAGCGCGGGGACAATCTTACGCACGCGAGACATTTAAAATCCCATCTTAAATCGAAGCGATCAATCCTAACCCGGACTCTCGCATGTTAATTACCGCGTCTATCCGATAGGAGCTCTCGGCTCGAGTCCTCCTAAAACAAGCGAAAGAATGCAGGCAGGGGAGCTTCCAGAGAGCTCCTCGGAGGAGGCAGCTCCCCGCGTGTATATCCCCCTCGGAAATCTCGAATGCACGTGTCAGAGGGCACACGAGGCGACAATTAAATAAGCCCTCTCTCGGCCCGTTTGCCCAGGTATGCGTTATATACGTGTATATATATATATGTATACGCAAGCAAGGTGGAAGAGCCCCCCGAGAGTCCGTTGTCTCGGGGCCGCCATATATTACGCCGAGTTTCGATCTCTGTAATACTGTCCTCGGACTGCGTGCTCGGGACACTCCGCTATTTCACCGCCTCGCGCTGCGCGCAGCCCTTCCTATATGTATATACCGCGCGGCCGTGAGCTATGAGCTCCGAGAGCGAGAAGCTGCGCATTGATCCCGAGTTTTTACCTGCCCGCGGAGAGGTTTCCTTTACGAGCCTTTTTTTAACAGGCCCCGGAGTGTTTATTTCCTCATTGTTTTGGCAATTTTATTTTTTTTTTTTTTGCCAAAAAGTTAGTTTGTATTATATAAACTGACGATATTAATTATTCAGAGTGGCACGAGTCGAGTTCTTGCGAGGTAATTAATGGAGAAAATAAGAGTACTACACTTTCAAAGCCAGGCATTCGATCAAACGAAAGCCAACAATATAAATTAATTGTCCAATCAGCGAACCCGCCGCTTCCTCCTCCCAATAAGGGGTTGATTTTGACAAGTCACCCGAAAAACACGTCGACATCGTATAAATTAACGCCGGCCTCACTCCACTCGGGCGAAAAACAAAAGCGCTCTGCGGCGCCCGGCAAAAAATCCGATCGAGAGCCTACAAAGTGACACACGCTTGGCGGCGGGAGAAAAGGGAACGGAGCGACCGTTAAATGTGTCGCGTCGGCAGCATTCCTGGCGGGGCCTGATTTTATTTGTTATATACGCGAGTGTCCACGTGCGCGCGCGCGCACGGGAGACCCGGCGTTCTAAGGATGCCTAAGGCCGAGAGGGCAATTAATTCCAGTCTAGATTTATAGGAGAGCCGGAGCGCGGAGGCCGGGGCTCCATTACTCGGCGACTCGGTTCTCGAGGCGAGCCGAGGCTCTGACGGACAGCTGAGCGGTGTTGGATGAGCGACGATCGTTGCGGGGTGTTTTCGGGACTTTCGACGGGATTTTTGAGGAGTTTCAGTCGCGCGAGGTTTATTGTAATGGATTATAGAAAATTGGGCTGAGTAGAAATTGTATTCGTGCTTGGTCGATAAAAAATGAATGAAGTAATTAACTTTATGCAGCAAAAACGATATAATTGCAAAATGATTTAGAAGCTCGAAAAAATTTTCTTTCGCTTAAGAAATATGACGTGAAAAATTTGAAGTATGTCCAATCATTCGGCGTCGGTAATGGAAATTTAATCGAATGATTAATAGACTGACTATCGACTACGATGACGACATGATTTATCACTTTCTTTATACCTTTTTCTAAATTGACGTCTTTGCGAAAACAAGATATACATATACATTGTAGAATGCGAGAAAAAATGCCGAGAACCCGCAGTGAATGATGAGATTTTAATTTAGCAAACATTGTAATAAACTCGATTGTCCGCGAGTCACTGCTAGAAAGATGACAAATGGCTCGGCTAAATTTCCAACATCACTCCCCGGTATTCAAATTAAAAAGCCCGCTAAACGAAGAGAACGCACGAAAAGAACAGTTCAATCCCGGCAACACCCACAGGCGCTTACAATTCCCATAAATCGCTCGGCAAAGGACACCGGCCAACTGATTCGCTCATGGGAAATTGAATCGGTCCGCGTCATAAAGTCGAAAACGAGCTGGGGAGGGGGAGGGCGTCAGAAAAGCGCCTTCCGCGGTCCGCGCAGAAAAGGGAGAAAATCGAGGCCTCGGTTACGCAAGGCACAACCGGTCGCCTCTCCTCCGCGAGGCGTAACGGTACGGAAGCTGTCGTCGAGCCTCGATATTCCTCGCCGACGCTTCGGACGGCCATAAAGCCGCGAGTTATCGTCGTCCAGGTGCGCTAACAGGCGCGCTCTTTCTCTCTCTCTCTCTCTTCCTCTCTCTCCGCGCCATACGTACATATAAACCCCCGCTCACGCGCTTTATGCCCCGGGGAATTATCATATTTTCACGAGAGGCTCGTGTTCGCCCGGCTTTTTTGCTCTCGGTATTTCGTTGTTCCCAGTCGTGAAAGTTCGCGGCGTGCGCGCTTTTTTTCTTCTCTTCTTTTTTTTTCTGGATAAGCCCGCTGCGGAAGAAACACTTTCCCCCGGGCGCAATAATTTCGCGAGGCCCGACTGCCGCGGCTGGCGAGGCGCTCGTGTAATGCCCCGTGTAATTCTTATTGTCTGCGGCGGCCGGGGTATGCATGTATATGGTATTGTTTTAAAAATCGGTTGAAATCGGCCTGATATTTATGCGGGAGGGAAGCGCTCTTGCGTGCGCTCGCCCATTGTTGTCGGGGATTTTTCTTGTCCGGAAAATTAGGAGACACTTGATTGGATGATTTCTAGCCCGGAATACTTTGGATTTCTGCACTCGGGTGTATGGAAACGGGGCAGAGCGTGTAATTCAATTCAATTTATACATTTAAATCATCGAGTTGTAAAATAATATAGGTTGAAAAATAAGGGAATTTCTAAATCTACTTTTCAACACGATAAAAGCGTGCGAAGATGATTCTAAGGTTAAGAAAATTTACAAAATCAATTTAAATTATCTAAATAAAGTCCGCTGATTCTCGTGTATTGATTTATCTAATTTTAGCTTAGCAATTTAGAAAATTACTAGAAATGGTAAGTGTGGTAATTAACTACCGGTAAAAGTTCGTCGTGTTTTTTTTTTTTTTTTATTATTCTGTAAAAACAATTTTAAACAATTAATTTTAAACTGTAGTGAGAGAAGCCATTTTAAGAATTTCTTTTCTGAATTCTTCTTTTCTTAGTTGATTAATAATAATTAACATTCACAATCCAGAGATACTTGAAATTAAACCTAATAATAGCACAATAATTAGACTTATTAAGAAAAAAGCTGATCTTCTCTTAAGCAAGGCAAGAAACTTGCTGAAAAAGATAAAAATTTTTACATGATAACTTAAAAATAAAAACAAGTGTATTTTAAAGTATTTTATTTATGAACCAAAAAACTTTTCGAAAATCTTTGAGAACATAGATTCTTTGCAAAATCTACATAATAATCATTAAATATAAATCAAACAAAAGAAAAGAATGAAATCAATTATCAGTAAGTCAAGTAAGTATCGTATAGGATATTTCAACCATCTTGAAAATATTGTACTTTGTAAATTTAAATTCGGAAATCATGTATGAAAAAATTACAAAAGCTTACTTTTTTACAAAAGTATAAAATTAGGCAAGTACGAGTTTGTTACCGATTTCTCTTAAAATAAGTCCCTTCAACTATTGATCACAAAAACAAATTTATTTTCTATAGATTGTATTAATCATAATTAACAAAAACTAATTTCCAGATAGATAAACTTTTTCTAAATAAATAAAATTTAAACTTTTTTGAAAATATTATACAAATTTAAATCGAACAAAAGAAAATAATGAAATCATTTATCACAAAGTCAAGCATTATCATAAAAACAAATCTAGTTTTTTCTGAAATGATGATCTTTAGTTAGCAAACGTCTATATAAAATATTGTGCTTTAGAAATTTAAATAAATGTTAAATACGAATCAAACAAAAGAAACGAATGAAATCAATTATTAGTAAGTCAAGTACTCAGTTAAGTATTATATTACTATTATTATTTCTCTAAACATGCAAAGTTCCAATACTGAATACTGAATATGAATTTAGTATTATGAATCTGCCTTTAAAATTAGCCTTATAATTTTTCAAAATAACATTTCCTCGTCATCAACACTAGTATTTGATTGTACAAATATTTTTCTTGGTTACTTATGAGCTAAAATAATATCTCTCCATTTGGCCCGTGGGTGTGGATCACTTTCAGGTAACTCACTATATTTATCATACATTCCTTGAGCAGCTTTTATATCTGCTGTGCTTTTATAACATTGCAACTTCTTTAAAAATTCTCCAGTAGCTTTTTTACCAACAATATGTATTTTAGTTTTGTCTAACTTAAGTTTTCACCAGGTTCAGTTTCAACAACAGTAATAAAATCTTCACCGGCTTCTAAACAAACTCTAAGCAGTACATAATGAGCTTGAGAGTGAGACTATAACCTTTTCTTTGTAAAAGGCTGATACATTTCTAAAGCTTTCGCACAATTGTTCCATAAAAAAAAACAACCAACTGACATAAATAATGCCAACTGCATCTGGTCCATCGTAGCCAAATATTTTAATTACATCTTTTTTTAAACTTAAATGGAGACCAACAACTTCAGCTCAACATTCTTCATATAATCTCATAGATCCAAAAACTGAATCACGTTTCTCCATCCAAATAATATTTAATATAGTTGCAATAGTGGCAATAAGTTTTCTGTGTTATTAACAAGAGTTCAAAACTTTTTAGACATATCTTGATTTACTATTACAACAAAACCTTCAAATTCACTTCTTTGACCAGCTGGATCTCTATAAGTTTCAATAAAACCAATGTAACTCTCAATTGCAGGACCTTTATCCTTGATTCAGTACATAGGACTATTTTTATGTTCTTCTACAGAGCCACTTACAAAATGTTCTATGTATTTACTAAGCATCCTTAATTCTGTTTCATTGGCAGTTTGCTACTTTAGCTTTTTTAAGGTTTTCAACAATGGACAAAAGGAGTAAATTATAATCTCCTCTAGTAATTTTAAGTTATGCATCCTTGAAAATTTCTTCAGAAAGTGTAATTTTAGGATCTTCACTATTTACAATACTACAGATTTTCATTTGACAATACTACAAATTTTCTTTGATTATATAAGAAAATATTTGAGGTTCATAGAATACATAAATACAAAATTCAATCACAAATTATAGTATCTGATTTTTTAATAGTTTAAACAAACGATTTCAGTTGCTTTTCTTCTTCCTCTTTGGTGGAATATCATAGTTTATTGAAAGATTTATAGTCTTTATCATGCTACATAAGCAGCAAGATTTAATAAAAAAAGCTCCTATACCAATCAATGTATATAAGGTGTACGGTCGCTCACAAACACGTACTTGCCTTCGGCGCGCTCCTGCGCGCCTTGATTATACGCGTGTGCCTGTAATTTTTAATGTTTTCTTTATTAAGTAAACGCTTGGTACTTTGTCTTGTCTCGGGTGTAGAAATGTTGAGAATTGAATGAAGCTAAGATGAACGGCATGCGCGACTGCTGCGCCCGTAAACATGAAATAGAATGTAACTCGCGGCAGAAAACTGCTATATACTTGCGTTAAACTACATGAAGCTGCAGATCAAAGATACTTTATAGATGTAAACGTGAACTATCTTTGATAATTTTGGCAGAATCTACAACTGCAAATTCTGCTAATTCAGATTAAATTTTTTATTTCCAAAGCAAAAAACAGAGATTGCGTGTCGAGTCATTTGAAAAGTACCAGCCGAAAATGTTCTTTTCTATATAGTTTCGAACAATATTGACTTCTTTATTCGCATAAAACCTCGCACACTTAACAAGAAAAGGTAACCGGAAAAATTCGACCAACCTGATAAGCGTCATGATCTAGAACGGCCGTTGAGAATTCGGAGCTACGACCCTGGTAGAATTTCTAGCATTGAAAATGGCCAGAGAAATAGTTAATAGATAAGTCCCGTGGCTATTTAATAGGTCGCGATGAAACGCTTTTTTTCACATGATTTCACTATTAAATAGGCTCATAATTTTCTTTCTAATCTACATTGGCTAGTAAATAGGTAAGAAAGTTATTGTTGTAATATG
>JAWWEO010000001.1:14487752-14557474 GCA_035582975.1 Ormyrus labotus | reverse complement strand
CGCCGCGATGCCGCGGATTTAAACCCCCCCCCCCCCCCCCCCCCCCGATCGGCGAGGATGCGTTCGGGAATTGAGAGCGACGTCGGGGCCCGTGAAATTGCCGCTGGATTTTAAAGAGACGCATTGGCCAAGAGTCGCCGGGATCGCCCGAGATGGGGGATTTGTTTTCTTCGGGGTACTTTTTCTTTCGATTCCGAATGAGTCGTTTTCGAGCTTTTATTTTAGATTTTTCGCGAAGGAGTTACATGTAATTTAACAAAGCGGCTTGTTTCGGAGTGTTTTAGGCTCGATTTCTAGATAAGTAGCTTGATTTGTAAAGTGTTTTATAAACGGTTAGCAATATTTGACGAAAACAATAAATAACTGAAAATTTTAATTAAAACTGCTTTCTGCAAGTGTATCAAGTGCGCCCGATAAATGTGCAGACAGCAGGTGTTGTTATTTATACTGTAGCGGAAGTCCTGGTGCACCGAAACCCATATGCATTTCATGTAAGATTCATTTAAAATCATGCGGTATTAAATTAAAGCACGCTTTGCAATCGCTATTTGGATTACGTTACGCAGTTCTTGGTTTACTTTATCAGTGAAAAGGGATAATTGATATAAAAATTTTGAATCGAAAAATACTCTAGCTATAGAGAAATATAAAGCTATAAAAATAATTCAAAATGCATGAATTATTTCTGATTTACATTAAGGTTTAACTTCCAGGTTAGATTAACTTCTTGTCCTCTCAAGCTCAAAAGTTTACTAAAAGTTTTATTAGTTGTAGAATAGAGTTGCATTTACTAAATGCGGGTTTTCATCATTTAAAAATTTCCATACTGCTGACTGTCGAAGAGCGAAAAGTCATGTATAATCATCCAATAAATTAGTATAAGAGCTCCGTATAATTGAAACATTTTAATTGGCTGATGCGAAGAAAAGTTCTTGTCTTGAGGATAATTTTAGCTTTTGCTGGCTTAATAATAAATTACTTAAACAAATATATTAAAATTTCAGGTATATTTTTACAGGTTGGTTGCAGACTGTTAATGTGCAGCTTTAAAAAAGTTTCCGACTCTTCTGTTGAAATTTATCCGTCTTACTGCTAATCTGAACTAGATAATTATACGTTTATTAATTGCAAGCCTCATCTTTTAATAATAAAGTTTGAGAATTAATCTTCTTAATGTAAATCAATCTTACGACAAAATTAAACTATTCAACAAAAACAAAAAATTCAAAATTTTTCAAAGAATCCTTCCACCTCGGCGAACAGTTATTCCAAAAAAACAAAACCCATTCTCAATCTACAATGGAGTAAATCAGTCCGCGATAAAAAAAAAAGTCGAAAAAAAAAAGAAACTGGTACCCACATACATCTAGTATCAACTTCTACGAATCGTACTCGGACGTAGCTCCAGCCACTTAGCGTTAACGGTAGTCCTTAGGAAAGGTCCCGCGCCAGATAAATTACCGCATATCGACACTCTCTCGCCATACACCAAACTCATTCCACATAAATATACACACGGAGAGGCGCGCACACTTGCCCCCAGCCTGCACGCGAGCTCAAGACCGAGAGACCGAGCGAGAAAGAGAGAGAGAGAGAGAGAGAAAGCGAGCGATGATCGAGCAAACCGATTCCGATTACCGGCCAGTTTAGCGAGGGCTCGGATCGCGCGTCGAGATAAAGCCGACGGGAGAGGGAGGGGAGGGGGGGGGGCAGAGGCGCGAGAAAACGCGCCAGAAATAATTGCTTCGTGCCGGAGTGGAAAGATGCTGCGGAGGAAGACGTCTACTCCTGCTTAAAAGCCAATCGCCGAGAGCGAGCCGAGTAATGAAACGACGCGAGGCGCGAGCCTGTAATTATCCTGTAATTAATGAAATACGCGCCGTACGCTCTCGGAGCGATATTGTATTCGTCGCGGGGGAGGGAGATATTTTCTTTTTGCGGTGGATGCACTTCGTTGCTGCCGAAAAGTGAGAGTCGGTGAGTCACCGGCACGAGTTGATTGGTGCTCGGGGCTTTCTGGGAGAAGAAGTTGGTAGTTTTTGAAATTTGATTTTTTGTTTTTGACGGCGGATTCGGATTTAACGGGCGACTATATTAATTTTTCATAATGGAAGCCAGAAAATTTGAGAAAATTAGTTCTGCTTTCCTAAAATCAACTTTGTTCACGTTTATATCGAGAATCTTTAGTGCGCGGACGGCAATTTTCAGAAAGAATATTCAGAGGTACGTTAATTGAAGCACATTTCGAGAAACAAGAGTTAAACTTGTTGATATTCAAATGACTCTCCGCTCAAGAAAGTGTGTAAATTTTTATTTCTTATTCCGAATGACGATAGTAAAAAAGCCATTTAAGAGTTGTAAAACTACGAAAGATGTGTTTTTATCTTATATCGAAATAATAAAATTTGCATGCAAGTTTGTTTCAGCTTGAAACAAAATATAAATAACAGAATTATTTTTAAAAGAGATCGGAAAGTTATTCTTTTTTTTTGTTTTTTTTTTTTATAAAAGAATTAAATTTTAGTCGTGTTTCTTTGAATTTATGATTCTGGAGAGGCATAAATTTATTCATACCACCATCATAAATTGCCGGAATATATTAGGAAAAATTTTTTAAAATATGACTTTTAATATAAATTCTAATTAAAAAGCGTGCATTTATAATACACATTGTATTTAAAATTTCGAATTAAATAGAAAAAAAAAGCGCAACACATACAAGTTGTTTGTTTACTCCTTGCAATTCGGATGAGTTAACGTAGTTAGCATATTTTATACAATAAAACTGCAACATTATTTCTCGTTCGTACCGCTACTTTAATTAAAATTACATACGAATGCATAATAAAGATCGTGTTGATCAACGCTCCACAACATAATCATCGTGCAAAAAACAATGTTCAAAATCGACGCGTCAGCATTTCGCAAACGACATCGTAATTTCATTATCGGCCAAGAACTACTACGGAGCCCTTAATCAACTTTAACTTCTGCACAT
Source organism: Ormyrus labotus (assembly GCA_035582975.1). Taxonomy (NCBI): domain Eukaryota; kingdom Metazoa; phylum Arthropoda; class Insecta; order Hymenoptera; family Ormyridae; genus Ormyrus; species Ormyrus labotus. The sequence continues at coordinate 14,554,476 of JAWWEO010000001.1, read as the reverse complement.
CCAACAAAATCCTCTTAGCTCAACCGACAACTTGCCGAGAGAGAGATACACCTCCGTCCCGAAGCCAAGAACGCGTCGCCCTCAAAATTGCGCAGACTTTGAAAAAGGCCATCAGAAACTCGCTCACCGTTAGGGCCGCGGCGCGGAGAGAGATCTCCTCGTGTACGTGCCGCCGCCTGTGTGAGAAAAAAGGCTCTCGCGTGCACGCACACCGCACGCCCGCAGACAAGATCGCGCGTATACGAGCATATCCATACGTAGGTATATAAGAAACGCGCTCTGGTAACTGGAAACGAAATCTCTCTTCCGGGTTGCTGCGCCACCGTCGCCGCCGCCGCCGCCGCCGATTGAAGCTGCGGGTCCTGGGAACCTTTTTCTGCGCTCCGAGGTCCGATCCGTGGACGTGCGCGCGCGCGCGCGCGAGAGAGAAAGAGCGTTCCTCCGTCGCGCGGATGTGAACGCGACGATAAGCGGCGGCGGCGGCGGCGGCTGAGGCGGCGCGGGTCTCTCGAGTGCGTGACTCCGCAAGCATCCCGAGCGCTGGAAAAAATCGCGCGCTCGGGCTGTTACGTGGAAGAGCGCGAGTCTCCGAGTACCGAGCGAATCTGCGGTTGATGGAGTATGGCCTTTTTTTTGGGGAGTGATACTTTGTGCGGATCTGTTATTACGTATCATTCCTGGTAGAAAATTAATCATTTGGTCTAGAACTTTGACCGTCTCTTCCGCAAATATATTGAAAAGTTGGTCAATCAGTTCTAATCAAACGCGAAATGCATTTCGTTATTCTCCTGTTCCCTTCAGCATCTACATTGATCATATTAAGCGCTAAAAGCATTACCATCATTTCGCAGAGTTTATATTAAAGTAAGCACAACAGTTTCTTAATATTCTAGTCAATTTTACACAAACTGGCTATGATTTGGCCAACTACTGGTAATCGTTTCTACTAGTGATTGGTAGCGAATTTGATAATGTGGTCTTACTTGTATCGGGACTAATCTACTTAATGCGCCAAAAAGGAATTTATCATCGTTCATGAAAAACTATATCATGATAGAATGAACAAATACTATGACAATTATAACTGATAGAATGTAAAAATCTAGCTAGATTCTAACGATATTATCGGAAATTACTGGAGACTTTCTACCAGAATAGTTTGACAATCAGTACGATTCCTTGAGTATCCAGAAAAGTGATTCGAAAGCCAATCAAGAATAAGGTAAATGGAGGTCCGTATTAATTTTTAATTGCGCCAAAAGTCCCCGCCGCATAACAATGATTTTCCTCCCCGCGGCAGCGGCAAAAGAACAACGATCATCGTCGCACACAATGGATCTCCCTCCCGAGAATTCGGTATACACGCAAGCAGTCGTATACGGAGGGGTGGCGGCAGGGCGGAGGGTCCTTAGCAGCTTCGGAACGGCTAATTAAATAATCCTTTGGGACGTTCCCCGGGGCCCTCGGACGGGAAACAGGTCGATACATCTCATTGTAACAGGATAAACAGGAGTTAGGACACGCTCAGGTTAAAAAGACGTACGCGCCGGGCCACCGGCCGCTGGAATCCGAGATCGCGTTTGATCGCAATTAAGGCTGCTCCTCCGCTGCTCTCTGCTCCCTCTCCCCTCCGCCTTCCTGCGAATATTTTATTCCTCCCTCCCTCCTCCGTCCCTCGGCGGCGGCGGCGGCGGCGGCGGAGGAGCCCAATTCGAGGGGCTCGAATTTGAATACGATCTCGGGACGAGCGAGCGAGCGAGCTGCTGAAACAATGGAACATCGATGGACCACACGGGAAGCGAGCAAATGGTCGAACAACCGAGGGACATGCGTTCCGGCGCAAGCTCCCTCTCTCTTTCTCTCTCTCTCTCTTTTTCTCTTTACTTTCGAGGGACTTTCTTTCATGGGGCAGCGGGAAGACTGGGGGATCATTAGTTAATAGAGGGAGCTGTGGAAAGTCGAATTCGACGTAACTTGGAGTGGAGTTGGCGTTTGGATGGTTAGAATTACAAGGTTGGAATTGCAATTTCACGCATTTTCTTGTAACTTACTTACTTTCAATGCAGGTTACAGAAAAACTTGCCAAACAAACATTCATTTATAAATCATACCCAACTCGCCGATTACGTCTCTAAAAGAAGAAACCGGAGGTCGCAGGTAACAGCAGTTACAAGCTTATGCAACTTTTTATAACCAAACGAATGAATAAACGGCAGCATTCTTCTGAGCAGCAAAAAACGAGCCACCGCTCGTCGGACGATCAATCAAACAGATTCGCGCGCAAGAGAGAGCCATATCGCTCGGCGGAAGAGGCGTCGAAAAATAAACGGCGATCGGAGAAACGAGGAGTATATAAAAGGGCCCGCGAACAAGGAGAAAATCACGTCGGATTATCAAGCGGAGCGCGGAGCTCCCGAGATAGCGATCGTCGCGCCGCTCGCTTGTATAAATCTCCGCCGGGGGTACGAAAATGACGAGGCGCCGAATCGTGAGCGCGTCTCTTGCCCTCCGACGCCGCGACGAGAGACAAATGGGTCAACGCACGATGAGTCAGCCTCGCGCGCGGCTCTCTATGCTAATCTCCGCAGAGGCTCGGCGCAGCTTTTTCGCCGCGAGGTTTATTATATTGTGTGGCGGTTCGGGTGAGTGTTGCGCCTTGTTTTTTTTTCTTTCATTGTTTTTCAGGGGGTTCGCGTGAATCATTGGCGTGGAAAAGGATTTCGTGTCCAAAGGGTAATACGGACAAGGTTGACACGCCGCGCGGCGGTAAAATTTTATTTCAAGGGATTAGGTTATAAATTTTAAGTGGAAAGGTATAATGTGACCCGCGAATATTAATACACGTCTCTCTCCGGATTTATTTTAAATAAACAAGCGGCGTTTCAATGTTCTCTCGCGAAATTCCCGGAATACACGAGACACCACCCTTTTTATTCGCCGCGGCGACGATCCTCAAAACCTCCTTAGCAGCGTCGTCAGCGCAGCAGCTCTCGGGGATTCTCACGATTTCTCCGGAGCTCTCTCTCTCTCTCTCTCTCGCGCAAGCTCGCAACTCAAAACGGCGGGCTCTCCTCTCGCAGCAGCCTCGGCGCAGCGTCCCAAAAAAAAGAGGATTCGCCGCGCAGAAGAAAACAAAAGCAAATATTCAATTCTCCAGAAATTTGCGTTGCAGTCCTCCTCTCCCCCGGGGCAGCAGCTTTATATATCCAGCAGCAGCAGCAGCCGCCTTTGTTTCTGGCCTCGGGCAAGAAGAGCCGCGTGTGTGCATTGCTATGCGTCCGAGAGAGAGAGAGAGAGAGAGAGGAGGTCGTATCGCGCCCGAGGTCGGCGCATAAAGCATCCCCCGGGTCAAGATTCGGGCGGCTCGGCCGCGCGCGCGCAAACGAATTCCACGTTCTCGGGTCTCGCCTTACGCCCCGGAGGGAAAAATCCTCGCGACATTGAAATTCCGTGCAGGAGGTGCGGGATATAACGTGCAGCTCCTCCGGATTTCTCTCTCTCTCTCTTTCTCTCTCCTCGCCTTCGGGGAACGGAGAGGAGAGGATTCTTGTGCGTGCAGTGTGCGCGCGAGAGAGCGACGTATTTATTACGACGGATTTTTTTTTCTTTTTCTTTTTTCGAGCGCGGCTTTTGTTCCTCCTCGTCTCTGCGCCGCACGGCCGATTCTCTTTATCAACCGTTATGGATTCGAAAACGATAAAGTCCCGTCGCCGCCGCCGCGTGCTTCTGGAAAAATATGTGGAGGAGCGCGATCGCATCTTGGCTCGGGCGTATTTTTTATTCTTTCTCGTCGCGCGGCTGGGATATTTACCGGCGATGGCGCAACGGATTGCGCGGTGGACAAAGCGTTTTTTAATTTCGTTATGAAATTCAATTTCGGAGATTGGATCGGTATACGCGAACGGCTATTTTAGGCCATAGTTGCCTTTAAATTTCTTTTCCTCGTTGTAATTACGCCTAGGTACTATTTTTAATTCAATTGTGTACAGTTAGCTAAAACGAATAAAATTTCATCTCGAACAGCTCGACCGACTTATATTTTATTATTTCAGTTCTACTTAAAAACTTGAGCTCGATAAACAAAGCCTTTATCGAGCCCAGGCATCAAGAACAATTATATTTCAATTGGCGGTCTTTAAAGCGCAGTAACAGAATCTCGGCGCGTGCCTAGACTCCCGCGGGATCTTAATTATTTTCCAGTCACCTCTCTCTCTCTCTCTCTCGGTGCCTCGCGACGGCTTATCAGAGCGCGCGGGCCTCTCACGTATGGATTAAAAAACGATATCGCGCGGCGGCCCCGCGGGATCTTGATCGAGGGAACGAGGAAAAAAAGAAAGGGGAGCACGCGTGCTCGTAAAGTGCAGGAGATGACACATGCGCGCGCGAGAGAGCCGATCGGTATCGCCGCGCAGCGCGGTGGAGTCCTCCTCTCTCCGCGCTCTCTGTGTGACCGGAATTACATTATTGTTCGCCAAGCGGGACTAGGATCGCAGCGGCGCAACTGATTTCATATTCGTTTCTCGGCAAAGACGGGTTAATGAATTGGAGGTGGTGTACGCGGCCGCCTCGGGGCTTTTAATTTTAGAAAAGCTTTTGTTGGTTTTGAGCTGGTTTGTTTCTCCTCGGGGGACTATTTTGTATTGAATAATAAAAAGAGCCTTTCGCTTGATTTTGAATTATCATTCTCTTAAGTGGAGTGGGTGACTAAGAGATAAATACCTCGGTTTTTATGGACATAAAACTACATTATGCGACGAGATTTTTATCAAATTTTTAAAATTACACACCTATATAGCTTTTTGAATTGCAACGTTCAAAGTGTGTACATTAAGGAACTCTAATATAATTTCGTTTTCATCAGTACAAATTCATCGTCCAAAAAAAGAAACAAAAGATTAACGTTAATTCGTTCATCGCAAATAACTAAAGGAGCGTTCATAATCCGAATTAGTCGTACGTACGCAATCGCGACACTCATCTCTCATTTTTTCCGCGTAGCAAGCGCCAAGATTAAACAAGCAGATGCGTGGCCACCGAAGAAAGGTGGCTTCCTTTTTTCATCGATTAGATCCCGCCGAGATGTTTTTTTCGAAAGCGTCATACGTGCTTTTTCGACTCTCGGGATTTTTGTAATTATCCGGGTCAGATGGAAGTGCGCGCGCGGGAGCTACGTGTCTCGCCCGGAGCTACGTTCCGATCTCGCTGAAAATCGGCCGGGGCGATCCGCGCGCCTTTTGTAAGAACGAGTTTCTTTTTTTTTCGGTTATGAATTTCATTGTTTAGGTAAGGAGCAGCGGGATATTTACTTTAATGCTACCAAAATACTAATTTTTCTTGACTTTGCGTAAACAGTTCCGAGTACCTTGCCGTTTACGAGATAAATTTCTTTTTAAACAAGATTGATACGATCTTGATTCTAAAACTTCTGTTTTTTTTTTTGGAACAGGTAAAGAGGATCTTGTAAAAACTGTAATCTTATTTGGTTCAAAAGTTATTTTTCCATGTCTTCACTTCAAACGAATTTTTTCATTTAATTCGCAATTGACTTTATTTATCATTATCCAACGAAATGCTAATTCGATACTATTACTTTTTCAAGCACGAAAGGGGGATATAACATTACGTTTACTCGAAAAAGGATCAAGACTGATATACCGTACACACCTGCGTCGTAGCTCACCGGGAAGAAAGCAGCGAAAATAAACTCCGCGGGCCCGGATTAAAATGCAGAGTATTTGGGCCTTGTACAATTGCATGCGCCGCACGCGCAGCTGCGCGCGAAGCTCTCTCGGGGCGCAAATCGCGTGAATCGAGCGTTTCGTGACCAGTGACGATACGAAGGCGGCGAGTCGATGTTTTGACGTTTCCTTTGCCTTTCTGTCTTTCTTTTTTTTCCCCCGTTCTAAATCCTTTTGTGATTGATTGCTCGGTTTTTCTCCGCGTGTACAAACGGACTGGACACACACGTCGAAATGGCTTTCCGCGTTATAAAACGCGCGCGCGTGCACTCGTCTTATCTGAGCGACTCGATCGTTCCAGCGCGTTAAGTATAGCGTAATTTATAGAAGCGTCGAATAGGCGGAGGCTGATGTTTAATTGCGGCTGGACACGTTTTTCTGCCGTTCTGGATGAGGTTCGTAAAGTTTAACAAGGACCTGCTGCGGTCTCAAACTGGGAGATCTTGCCGATTGTCTGTAAGCTGGTAATAATTCAATTAGCAACTAAAAGTTGCTAATAATTCAGTAATTAGAAAGGTCGAATAATGATAATTTTGGAGCTATATTGTTTTTTATTTGTGCGAATAAGAAGTTATTTGCGGTTATTAGACAATTGATTATTTGTGATAATAAAGAAAATAAAATCACTATTCCAAATCTAGACTTAAATTTTACTTCCTTTATAACTCCTGTACGTGAAACACATTGTATTAATATTATACCTATAGAGGTAATAAATGGAAAAATTTTTAAAGTAAAAATTATTTATGTATTCCGCCAAATAATTTTGAGAAAAAATAATAATTTGTTAAATATTTGTAGTATCATGTGTAAATAAATATGATGTAAAATAAAAGATACTCAATCAAACTCTCATTATTGACTTGTTAAAAGTTGATTTATTTAATGAATTTCATAGTAAATTTGAATTGAAATTTCATAAAAATTGTATATAATCTGAAAACAAATTTTCGTAATTACAATTTCAAAAATTTGTATACAGATTTTATATAATGTATAAACGGTTATATATTAGTTGTATAGAATCATTCCTGTGTATAACTTGTATACAAGACCTTGATAGATTCTATATACGAATCAAATAAATTATTTTCACATGGGTCAGTAGAAGATTGAGAATTTCTGTGGTTCAACATTTAACATTAAGATTATCGCATTCATTTTTCTTGTATTTTATTGCATAAATTGTTGTGTATAAACCAGGAAGAAGATACTAAATTATAGTATCGAAACGTAGGCAACAGAGATTATAAAAAAGAGAATTGCTTCGAGAAGATCATTCGGGACACTTTTCAAAGAAGAAAACTTTACGATTTGAACGTTCCAGCCTTCCTCTCAAAATGAAAAATTCAATAACATCATGAAAGCATCCCAGTCTCTATAACATTATGTAAAGGTTGATTAAAAGTTTATAATAACTTATTCAAAATGCATAAAACGTCCAAATGTCAAACCAATTTTATAATGTTTCTTCCCCGCCTAGTCTAACCATACGTTTCGGTGCCACCGGTGAACATTTCCAACGAAACCCGAAATTTTCACAGATCCCGCAAGCCTCATCACCCTCCACTTTTTCCACAAAGCAAGCGCGCGGCTCGGGCAGGGGCAGCGAGCCTTGCATTCGACCCGCCCGGTGCACCTTCCGCGTTTTTCGGGGAGGCTCCGACCGACGCGTAAGCCCGGTCATGGCGCATTATCGCGAAGGAGAGCCCGAGTCGGGGCCCGTTATCGGCCCTCCGGATCTACGCGTCCGGTCTCTCGCGCGCATTTCGGGAATTAACGCGCGCGCCTGTCGAGGGTGGTTCCGTCGCGCCGCGCCGCCCGATATTCTACGGCGTCGTCGTCGTCGGTATGTTTGCGTTTGGGAGGAAGGGAGATGATGCCCGGTTTTTTGACGTTTTCGGCGCGACGGACTGAATTATGCATCGGCGGTGATGAGAAGTGGCCGAAATTGATTTCGGCCTGGGGAGGGTGTAAGTGGATGAGTTTTTGGGAAGGGAAAGTGGACTTCAAGCTCGTTTTTTTGACGTGAAATTGGTTTTATTACTTATTGAACGTCGTTTTAAATGTTTTAGATGTAAAGAAATAAATTTATTTACTCGAGCGTCAATTATACAAAGCAGTTATAATTTATCGGTGACATTATTATCGCTACTTATTCAAATAAAACATATATTATCTCAGTGAAAATTTGACGTAAATAAACAGTTTAATAAACCGCAAAAAAAAAAAGAATTATCCGTTAAACATAAAATTTTATTCTTACAAGGCAGCGCGGCAGTAAACTGGCCACAATAACAAGCCGTCGCTTTTCATTACTTTCCCACTCCGCTTTCTTCCATATACCGCGGCAACAATAAAACGCGACAGAATTTACGGCCTTTCCTCTTCGCTCCACATTTTTCACGAATAAATTTCGAAATTCATGCTCGCCTACACACAGAAACACACACACACACGCAGAGCGGCGGCGATCCTTAAAGCGTAATTGCTCGACGCGTGACCCACCCTTATCGCGAATATTAATCGAAGAAAGGGGGAGGCAGAAGGAAAGAAATAAAACAGCCCCGCGCGCGTTCGACGAAAAAAAAAAATGTCCTCATTAATTCATTGGCCGTTTTATATATACGTATACGTACGCCGGACTCGGCGGAATATCCCCGCGCGCGAGTAAGGAGTCACGCGAGCCCCGGCAAAGACCGATCAAAATCATATATACGCAGGAGAAAATCGAGAAAAGGACCCGACGAGGCCTGACAGTTTTTGCCGCCGGTGGAATGGCGATTTAGGTCGACTCGACGGAATTACTATTTTTAGTTGGCCTGCTCGAAAATTGTACGTTGGGGGGAGGAAATGTACGGAAAGTTTTTTGAGCAAAGTGAGTGCTAATGCATATTTGATGAACGGTTGACGGTTCCTAGCTTGAGATATATTTGAAATTTTGATTTTCTATTCGAAATTAAAAAGGAAATATATTTTCGAATCGGAAAGAAAACAGTTTAAGTATATTGTACGTATTTAATTACGACAATCAGGTGGCGTTTAACCCGCGCTCTTTTTAAATTTACGTAACCGTCGAATAAAAAACCCGACTTTAAACTCTAAATCGTGGTCGAGTACGTAAATAACCAAACAAGCCGCACGTAAAGCTAATCAACATCATCGCGCATCCAAAACACGTTTTCAAAATTCCCGCGCAAAGACGCGCGCGTCCGCATCGTCAACAAGCTCCGAAAAGCCAGCCGATAAAGTATCCTTTCGAAAATCGTCGAATGATCAATTCCGCCCGCTTGTAACAAGTGTAAAGTGAGCGAAAAACAATGGCCGTAAATCGGCCCTGCTCCGCTCGGCTTTAATGCATTCCGAATTACTTACTCCCGCGCGCGTTCCGGGTTTAAACGGTATAGATTCATGGCCGATCGCGCATCCGCGATAGCGCATTCGTAATTAGGTGTTCGTAGAGATTGAAGATACTCCGCCGGGCGGCCGCCTCCTCCTCCTCCTCCCTCCCCTCGCGGAGAGTATATACGTGTACACATTGCGCGGTATTGCGCGCGGCCGGCGATTCGCGGAATAAGCGCGGGAAAATTCCTCTTTTTTTTTTTTTTACGGGGAGGGTCTTATGTGGCCTTTACGGCCGGACCGGGGCGATTAATTCTTTTACAGCCCGCTATCGGGGAGGGCTCTTTTTACGGCGGTATTAAACGAGAGGGAGGTTTTCTTTATGCGGGGATAAAAATTGCGCGAAATGTGGAGCGCCAAGGGCTCTTTTATGCCCGGCCGATGCGTTCTTACGCTTACGGGGATGTTTATTTCGGAGCACGATTCCCGTTTTGTGGACGTTTCGTGACTGCGTTTTGTTTCGAATTTTTTTTTTTTCGTTTTATTATTATATATGTATACGCGCGTCGGAGATTTATATGCAAAGTCGCTCGGGAGTTGTCAGTTTACGCTTTTTGCCGCTCCGCGTTTCCACTCAAATTGAAAATATATCGTTAAAAGTTTGAGGAAACGGTGGATTTTGTAATTAGAGTTTTTTTCACAAAAATTAATCTAGGAAATCTTCGGTGACTTAATGATTATGGATAAAACAATATTATCGCAAAATTGTATCGTTATCAAGATGGAAAAGTCCACTGAACTAAATAAATATTTAATTATCCTAATTTTGAATCGTGCGAAAATTGCACGTTAATTAGTAAACCGAATTGATTTTTGAAAGCGTTAATTTCTACATTTATTTGAAAGAATAATATTCACAGCATTTGCTTCCTCCAATGACAATTTACACCGTAGCAACAAACAAACAATAACGCAACAACCCAATAACCCAGACCAAACGCAAGATTAATTCGAAAAAAGGAACCCACACACTGTATCAAGAATAATCGTACTCGCGGAACCCAATCCGTAACTCCAAGCCATTAAATCTATCAAAGCGGCTCGGGTCTCTCGCTCGCGCGCGTTCTCACGTGATGTAAGACGCGCTACGTAGAAGAAATATAAAAATGGATTTTAAATTATCAAGCGAGGAATGTGCGCGCGCGTGCGCTCTCTCTCTCTCTCCGTCTCGAGAGCAAAAGGGTTGGGATTCAGCGCGAGTCGCCGGAGATCGTTGTCTCGAGTGACATAATGCTCGTCTCCATAACGCATACGAAATCAAGCGCGAGCGGCGGCGGTGCCGGGGAGTTTTCGTCGCCGCGCCCGGGCCTTTGAAAGAAATCTCAAATTCCAGAAAGCCGCAGAGTGCGCGGCTCGTAAACAGGCCGCGTTTCATTTAGACGTGATCACTTTTCCGCTCGGGGATGGCCCCCCGAAATCACGGCGGACGTTCAGCGAATTTCAAAGGAGGAGGAGGAGGAGGTAATCGATTGGATTAAGGATTGTTGGTCGTCGCTTCGCAAGTCTGTTTTGGGGGGAGGAAGCATATATACATTTGTGGGAAGGCTTTGGGAATTTACCGTGCTGGGAAGGGTTATATTTCAAAATGCTGTTGGTCGATTTTTTTTGTCCAGTTTACTTTCGGCGTCAGATTGTGTGGGGATAAAAACGCGGAAAGATAAAACTGAAATAAAGTGGTTAGCCCGATGCCGTAAATTATTGAGATACATATAATTACACAGCGAGGCTCGTGAGATACTCTAAACTTATTAAAATTTGTTGCTTTTTCGTATAAAAATGCTTCTTTAATAAGCTAAAAATTGTTTAATGAAACAATAATGTTCAAGCGTTTTTGCTCGTTGTACGCTGAGAAAAAATTTTCAATAAAAATTACTTTACCTTTTTGAAATGATGGGACAAACTTGCATTGTCCTACAAAATTACTATATTATATATAAAATTTAATAGAACTCTATCAATTTTTACTACAATTCTATTAAATTTTACTATATAATCTACATAGTCATTTTTTAGGATAATGCAACTTTGTCCCAGCATTACGAAAAGGTATAGTAATTTTCATTAGAATATTTTTCTCCGTGTACTATCAAATTCAATAATTTGACAATGACGATATTAAACATACAACTTTAGTAAGGCCTACAAGTACAATAATTAAAATCCTGGACTGTAACGCGACGGGCCTACAAGCACACTAAAAACCGTAGATAAAGTATTACTTTACATTCGCGCATCAAACATTTCTGCCCTCGAGAAAAAAAAAAAATGAAGTCCCGAAACCGCGCTCGCGCCATAAAAAGCGAGAGGCCCGAAAAATATTTTTCTCACTATTTTGGACATACACGGCAGAGACCGCGCGCGCGGACGGGCGACGCCGGGCGTTTGAGGCGCTGATCAGTGTGGGAGATGATTTCCTTGGAATTATGCTAATCGGCTTCTAAGAAACGCGCGCTTCCAACTTCCAGGTCGCTCTTGCCACGATTTAATTCCCGAAATGCCGAGACGTTACGTGGACGTTTACTCCTATACGCGCGTGTGTGTACAATCTCGCCCCGCGGAGCACAAAGCGATTCTAAATTTAAAACCCGGGGCCGCTAAATTAATACAATCTCCCGGTGAATGCTTTCGAATCTACCGAGTCGCTCTGCTTTTCGAGCCGTGAACTCTCTCGTATATTGTAATTCTATCCCGCGAGCTCGCCGAGTGAATCGTATATACGCCATTATTTGCTATTGTTTTTCGTTATAAATCAGATTTGAATAATAATAAAAGATTGCTGCCTTTGTTTTTTCAGATCTTATCGTCGGATAAGCGATTATTAAATTAGTTTTATCTTTTTAGATTTTATGAATTCGTTTTCGAGCTGTTAATTAATTCATTTTAGAGAGTATAGTTTACGTTTTATACGAGATACAATTAAAAGGAAATTAAGGATTGTCAAAGCATCGCGGCAATTAATCATTTTCGCGAGCATCTTCCAGCAGAAAACTACGCAGGTTATGAAAATCTTAAACAGTCGTCAGAATTCCGCAACAGTTTACACGGAGCATTTGCCTTGCCCTTTTCCCACTAAACGGGCGCATTAAAAACTGACCAATTTCCCAGCAAAGTAACTTAATTCCCCAATCTCTCCGCCCATCGGTATACCTCCTCGACTCGAAATCCTCGACAGCGCGCACAGTTTCCCATGAAAAGAACCGAGAGAGAGAGAGAGAACCTCGGCAATCCTTCCCGGAATAATTGCACTCTTCTTTCCTCCTCCGCGAGGGAATGCCGGGAGCGCGCGCGAGCGAGGTGCACGCAGAGAGGCACCACGAGAGAGGTCTGTGCAGTGCGCTCGAAAACGCGGCGAGAGCCATTAACCGGCAGCGTCCTTAGGAGAGAGAGAGAGAGAGACCCTATAACGCCACTGAATTAACAAGTGCTCGGCGCGCGCGACCATACATCACCGGCGAGGTGTCAACCGATTCAGAGAATCGTCTTCCACGATCTCCGAACGCGACCCGAACGCTCACGAAACGATTTACCGCCGCCTCCTTCCCTTTTCCTCCTCCTTATCCTCCTTATTCTCTCTCTCTCTCTCTCTCTCTTTCTCTCTCGAGCTTCGGCTTTGCCCGAGTTCGAGGCTAAGGAGGTAAAGGTGATGGATACTTTTAATTGTGATCTCACTTTAATTGCACTATATGCTCTTGCTGCTTTCCGACAAAGTCATGTATTGTGGGCGAATTAGCTTTTCGAACATCATTACAAGTCTTTTGTAAATATAGAAGTAAAGTTAATTTTTTTTTTATTACTTTTAATAAAATTGAATGCTGCTACGGTGATCTTTCGACGAACAGGACGTCATCGGCCGTAATTGTTAAATTATTTACTCGTTCGAACAAAGCGGAAAATCCCATTAGCCATCCGTCTCTCCGAAACTTACTTGCTTTTATACATTACAGAGAAAACGTAATAGCCGAAGATAGGCGAAACTCTTTCGCGCAAACAGCATAATTACAGAACTTAATTCGCGCTACTCCGTTCGTTATACACTCCATAAATCAGCCCGTGGAAAATACCTCTCTCTCTCTCTCTCTCGCGAAGAATGCCTTTTAAATAACGAGAATTTCGAGCGGATCCGTTACACATTATTCGATACGCATCTCGAAAGCCGCGCGCGCGCGCGCACCGGCCACATAAATCTCGGCGCGCGCTCGCCAACTTTATACATACACTAATTAACAAATCGACGGGATAAGATCGGTCGCCAATTATTTTACACTCGCGCCGCCGCAATAAAAACCACCACCATCGGTCGCCCCGCAACCGAGAGATTTCCGCGGGGCGACTCGTTTTGTTGGCATAAATTATATATACATCTCCGCCAATTCCCCTCCTCCTCCGCGGGCTAATTAGTCAAGCGTCCCGGAGAATTTTCTAATGACGGCGATGATCGAGCCGCGAGGAGTTTACGTCGGCTCTCGACGAGCGTTTATTTTCCGGGGATATTCAGGCGCCGAGGATTAATTGAGCGGTTCTACGGCTAATGCGCGCGAACTGGTTGGGGAATATTTGAATAAAATTCTATTTAAAGCGCGAGTTAAAGCGCGAGCACTCGAGGTTATTGCGAATCGTCGGGGGATTTTTAATCGATTACGGTTGGCCTAATGTTCGAATATTTATTTAGTAGGAAGCGGCTGGATATTTTGTCAATTAAATTTAATTACTCGAGAAAGATCTTCTTATTCGAGAAGCATTTTCAATATTGATTTAAATGCTCGCGAGTAAACGACGTTACTTCGCCGAAATAACGTTTCAACTCGACCATTTCAATTAAAACCGCTTGAAAATATATTTATGTAAATAAGAAATTTATGTTAGCAACAAAATTTTTCGAAATGCTCGAAAATGATTAAACGTAACGGGGCGCTTAAGTATCCGTATAATTATGCAAATTATATTACAATCATTAAGCGCGAAAAAATACACGGCCACTACGTGGAATAACTCTCAAAGAGATCGTAAATCAGCCTTCCAAAGTAAACATTCGTCCCGAGTAACAAATCGACGGCGTCGCGCGTCCCGACAAAATTCACCGCCCTCGTTAACCAATACATACGTCTTTGCGCAACGATCGAACATCCGCCGGTGCAGGCAGAGCGCTCGTTCAAATTTTCGCGGTTCCTCGGCGCGGGGGGCGGGAAATTCAAAGTCGGGGGTCGAAAGCCGTCGGCCCCTCGGGAACAAAGGCCCCTGAATCTCGGTGCACGTCCCTCTCGGCGGCGCAAAAAGGAACGGGAGAGAGCGCGCGCGGCCGCGGAGCTGCCGAGCCTGCACGTAAGGGGAAGACGAGTGAAGTAGCAGCCGCGGGCTCCACTCTCTCTCTCTCTCTCTTTCTCTTTCTCTCTCTCTCTCTCGGGCTGGAAGGAAGGCGAGTAGGAGGCGCTCGCGCCGATTGGCCGCGCGGCTGCGGGGCGTCCGTGAGAGCTGCCGGGCGATTGGTCGCGCGCTAACAAGACGAGCGCTGCCGCGCTCGCGTTCGAAACGAAATAATAAACCAGCGCTGCTGCCGCCGCCGCCGCCGCCGCCAGCTCTTTTATTTTCAGCGCCTGCCAGCGCGAGCGAGCGAGAGAGGGAGAGAGAGAGAGAGAGAGAGAGAGAGGCTCGATGATAAAATATAATATAAAAGGCTATTCGTTACCGCGAGCCAGAGGCCCCGCCAAGCATTGTACGCCCTCTCGGAGATTGCGTTTTTCTCGATATATCGACGAGGGAATTTTTGCGCACCGCCGGCTAACCGGCCGCGGAGAGAAGCAGAGAAAGAGAGAGAGAGATTATCTCGCACGTGCGAGGAGAGGCTGCTTTTTCAAAAGCCGAGAGAGGCCGCGATTGCGATCAATTAATTTTGGAGTGACCGGCCCGAGGAATGCGTATTGAGGGCTCATTATAAGCCTGCCTTGTGGATTAAGAGACTTTTTGCATCGTCGTCGGGGCCGGCAGCAGCCGCGCCGGGAGATTATCGAGCGCGATTTTTTTTTTTTTCGTTCATCGCCGCGGAGGTGTAGAAATAAAATTGAGATTGATGGGGCGAGGCGTGCGTCGATGGTGTACAATTACACCGGTTAGATATCGAGTTATTTTTTCGGCTAATTAATTGGACGGGTGATAAGGAGCAGCGAGCGTTTAGGGTGATTTATTCTGGGTTTAACGCACGCCGAGGAAAGTAAAAATTTTCTTTTTTTTTATCATATTCTCACTTTCCGCGAGACGGCATAACTCGTTCGCATAATAAAATCGAAAAGACTCCTTGGCTTCCTAATTAAACGCGGCTAATTAACGCCTCGCCCGCGAGTATCTGCAGATGCCCGCAGATATTTTTTCCGCGCGCGCGAGCATTCCGGCGCTTCTAAAAGCCGAAGGAGGGCTCCATTAGAAAACAATCCTCCATAAAACTTGTCTAGCGGCGCGTCTCCGCCGAGCGTATAGAGAGAAAAAAAAAGGCGAGCGATTTGTTTCTCCCCGCGGTGTACGAAAAATGTAAATAAGACGCTCCGCGCACGCAATTTCTAAATTTCACTTTTCCAAACGCTCTCTCGGCCGACGCGTCCGCAACGGGCGATGCGAACGGGGCTCTCATTCAAATCGGCGCGAAAGGAAATTCGCGCTCGCGCTCGCGCCTGCACGGCCGCCGCGTACGAGGCAATTAGAAGGAAAAAATGCAAGTTTTATAAACTCGAATCAAAAGCGAGTTTCACCGGCGGTCGAGCACCTTCTGGCCGACTCTCACCGCGCGCTTCGCGAACCGTGAACGCGCGCCGCCGCCGTCGGAAGCCGAGCGAGAGAGAGCGAGCCGAGCCGCCAGAGAGCCGCCGAGGAGAAAACTGTAACGGTTGCCCGCTGCACGCGCGCGGAGTAGGATGTTATACTCCCG
The DNA here is from genome assembly GCA_035582975.1 of Ormyrus labotus. NCBI lineage: Eukaryota > Metazoa > Arthropoda > Insecta > Hymenoptera > Ormyridae > Ormyrus > Ormyrus labotus. The sequence goes on along the minus strand of JAWWEO010000001.1, from coordinate 14,538,423 downwards.
CCGAGGAGCGTCGGGGATTTATCGAAAAAATATGCGAGTGCAATGCTCGCCGGCGAGGCGAGAGCTTTATTACTTTCGGTTTTTACGTTAGACGCCGAGAGAGGCGAAAGTCGGCTGTTGCGCGATTCAAAATCGTCGGGTTTTCCAGCGCGAAATTCGCCTCTGTTTCGGGAGAGAGAAATTGTTTTTACTTCGGAGTAAACGTTGTTAAGCGGTTGAAGAGGGAAAACGTTTCGATGCGTAAAGGTTGCTGACGTTTTTATTCGTAAAAAGCGATATGTTTATAGATTGCAAATTAACTTAATTACGATTATATCTACTCTTAATTGCCGCTATGAATTTTGAATTGACGTATAGACGGACGGTATATCATTTCCATTGAACTGGAGTAAATCAATATCAAGTTATTCGTGAATAATTAAATCAACCGTAAAAGTCAATAATAAAATATTATACGAAAAGTAACGTAAAAAGAATTGCGTTGTAAAATTACAAATAAGTGATATTATCGCAGGTAATTAAATATGAAATTTATCACCTATTCTGTACTGAATAGTAATCAAATTCATAAAAAAAAAATTGGCGTAATAGACATAATTTACACTTTTTATTCTGTGCATCCAACGGATATTTACCGACTCTTAAATTAATCTGAACGCGTTAACGTTCAAGATCTCAGTAACAGCAAATGAAATTATCCCAGCTACATTTTTCGATCGGTCAAAAGAGAACTGGTAATAATTTATGCAATTCTAACGTTTATACAATATTCCATCAGTGATTAATCTCGCCTCGCATCTCGAAGCTGTACAAAACTTGCAATTCACACTCCTTTGTGCCTAAAAACAGACAGCAGCTCCGAGAGAGAAAGAGAGAGAGAGCAAAGAAACCAGGCAGACTCACGGATGATTGAGCGGTCGAACGTCAGCTCTCGAAATCCGTGCAAAAATTCGGCTCTCGTCGCGCGCGCCGAACGCAATGCGGATCGATAAGCTCGTCTCTGCCCCGCAGATAGCCGATCTCTTCTCCTCTCTCTCCCGAATTCCCGAAAAGTAACACTTGCTGCCGGCGAGAGAAGGCTGCCCGGGACAAGAGGGAATCCAAGATCCCGCCGAGATCGAGGCGAATGTAAACAAGCCGGGTAATCAGCGCGACACGAGCCATTAAGATTAGGAGAGGATCCACAGTCTCCCTCTCTCTCTCTCTTTCTCTCGCTCTTTTTCGGGGATTCCGGGAATCGAGATAGACGGCGCGGCGCTCCGCCGCCGCGCGACGGAGGGAGAGAGGAGGGAAATTTTTGGATTTTTTACGAGCCTCGTAATTTTGGCCCGAGTGTCGTCTTTTTCTTCTAGGAATTTCGGGGCGAGCGGCCCGGCCTGTTAATTGGCCGCGCGGCGGCGCGGATGAGGTGCGCTCGGGTACGTGTCGTCTGATAAGTGCCTTTGCTCCTCGGCGGTGTGACGAAGGTGTATCGACTGGAGGATTTATTCGGGAAGGGGGATTTTTTATGTGCGTACAGTTTTGAAAGACACGGTTTTTGCTTCGTTGTTAAAAATATTATAAATCTTTTCCCCGTCTGTCTTGACGGATGATTACGATTTTCATGTGCACGACGTTTGATGAAAATGAGGATTGGCGTTAAATCTCGTTTATTTCGATTGAGTTGATTCAGAAAAAAAAAAGAGAAATAAAAAATAATCTGGAGATCGCTTCAGATCTTACACGTGATTACTTTCTATCAGTGCAATCTAATATACGCAAGTATGTGTGATTCAAATCTGTAAGATCGATTGATAAAAGATAGCCTCGCTGATTAATATCGCCGTGAAAGGATACTAATTGTTCAAGCAATGATCTGCTCTTATCGCCGAGATGAATAACAAACCGTAAAAATTTCGAGTAAACGTTTAAATTCCCGCTATAATCCCCGTAAATATTACGGTGAGAATTATCTGCTCTTTGCTTTCACGAACCAAATGTCGTAAAAAACTCGTATTTTTACTCAAAAATTTTCACTATACGGAACCAAGGCCTCTTTACCGAAAGCTCGCAATACGCAGCTAGAAAACTGCACTCTCGCAAAACCGGCAGCAGCAGCAGCGAAAAAAAAAACAGCCAACCTGAAAATAAACAATAAAGAAACCCGCGCAGTCCAACATACTTCCACATCCTCCATTTCCCCCGGTCGGGAGAAATTCACACGTGAGCACGCGTGGCATTGTTCCCGAAAGCATCGCGCGTCCATTCATTCGGGTAATAAACTCCTCCGCTTCTGAGAAATCCGGAGCTCCTCGTCGTCGGCGCGCCTAAGAATAAAAGAATCGCTGCTGTCGTTTGTCGAAATATTACAGGCCTCCTCGCGCTCACGTAGCTCTCTCTCTCTCTCTCGCTCTTCAGCTCTCCCCCCCGAGGTAAGATATAATACTTTAGATGAAATTGCGCGGCGATAAAGGAACTGCGTCGCGCGGCCGCGGGCTTAACGAGCCTCCGCGACCGCCTGAGAAAACCGCCGACTGGATACGAGCGCTCGTTGCGAAGGAGTACGCGCCAGCCCGCTAACGATCCGGACGGGAGGCTTTAACGGATTCCCCGGCGAAGGTCACCGTCGACCGTCTTCCGCAATATTCAGGAGGCCTCGCGTACGCCTATTTTCGGAGCTGCATTACATTTCGACGCGATGGCTCCTCGGTACTGTTATACCGGCGCGTAGTTCTGGAATGCCTTTTCGTGGAATTACGCTCGTTTTTACGGCTGGCTTTATGCTCTCTTTTAAAAAAAAACTCGAGGTTTGCACGTAATTTTTTTATTGACGTCGCGGCGCTGCTTTCGAGTTTCTCTCCCGCGATGCCATTATCGGTTTAACAATATACGTATATACTCGGGAGAAAGCAGCTAATGACGTTACTTGAAAACTTAATTGGGTATATAATTCTTAAGATCGTAAAAACATCTTACAAAACTTGACCGACGCGCCGACACAATGTTCTATAACAGTATCAAACATTACCTAAGCATCCTTCGGAAGAAAGCTAATAAAACACTTACCTCGCACTCCAACCCGTTAAACCCAAAGCGATCCCGAAAAAAAAAGGAGAGGCAGCTCTCCACTCACCGCTCCGAACGCACAATCGCTCGAGTCGAGTGGCCTTTTAATCCCGTCGAACGGGCCGAGGGCCTATTAGCCGGGTTAGTTTTTCTGAAAAGCCCGATTCCGAATGACGGGGCCGGAAATTTTTGGCGCTCTCTCTCTCTCTCTCTCTCAGATCCCGGAACGAGGGAGGGAGGGAGAGAGAAAACGGTGTTCGGGGGTCGTCCCCACCTGGAGAGCGCGCCGCGATAGTCTTTTTCCCCCCCCCCCCCCCTCGTCTCTTTAAGGTTCCATTAAGCGGCCCGGCAATTATTACCTCTCACCTTCTGTTTCTCTCGCCCGGCGAAGATGACGCGTCGAAATCGACGAATATCGCGCGCGCGAGACCATAAATCACGGCCTCGTAAACGGACGTTTATACGCGCGGGGCAGCGCTTTCGGGGAATTATTTGTTGGATGGTGGAGGCGCTTGCGATGGACACACCGCTGCTGCTTCTGCCGTATCCTCTGACTGATGTTCTTGGAAGTTTGCGGGGAAATTTTTTTAACGCGTTGTCTGTACGTTGAATTTTGAGCGTTGGTACATTGCATATTGTGCAAGGTGCTTTTGCTTTTCTGGTGTGCAAGAATAATTTATTGCGTAGACGTAGCTTTGTTGCGTAGTTTAATTAATTAACGCTCGCTTCGTGCGGATGTACTATATTTCTTAAAGAGTCTAAAGTGCTGAAGTAAAAATTGGTTATTAATGGGATTGGCGTGGCGTGACTTACAGTTTTTTACACGTCTTTTCTTTGAATGATCAACTGGGTTTTCAAATTCATACGGTTCGAATGACTTTCTGTGATTAATGACGGGGTAAATGTTGTCTGCAAACAAAAGTTACATGGAAATCAATCCATTGTATCAAATGATTGATTATCAATCAAATGCCGAATTAAGTTTCGATCCATATTTTTAAATTATTCAAAAAATTACTTCACATTTTATTATTAGTGAAAAAAAAACGATTGTTGCTTTATATTTTAGAGAGAAACCGTCTCGTTACATTTTATAATTATTATATATTTAAGATTGCTTTATTATTTTTTGTAACAGGCTTGATTTATAAGCGTTGTTAGGAAGAACAAGCAAACAAGATGGACACGGACACAATTATATATTAAGCCGTAGTTCAAGATTTGACAAATCTATAGGATCCAGCTAGTTGACAGGTATCTGAAGGAGACAACGAACTGATTACCGAAATGTCAAGATTTAATTAATTATTCTGGACCACGGATTCTGTCGTGCAGGAAACCATACGCCTACTCCTTATTTTAATGAAAACACAATTAGCTCCAGCAGTAGACACAAACACACACGAAATCCTTCTCTGAAAACCGAGGCTATTAATTCAAACCTCAATCTTTCAAAAGAGATATTATAAACATATAAAAAGAATCGTTACGTATACATTTAGCACGTACATCAATCCCGGGACCGCAACAGCTCGCTCTCTCGGCCTGCATTCCCAGCGCCTCTATACGAGTATATTACCCGAGGAATCCGGCCAAAAAAATGCGAACGATATCGGCTATGATATCGACAAGTTGCGACAGTGTGTAACTCGGGGGGTGGCGGTGGGGGGGGGGGGGAGAGCGAGAACTTTTACGAGGCTCGCGCGCCATTATATGCTAATTTAACGGATGGACCGCTCGTGTAAATTCGTCGAGATTTACCTACCTGCGGGGCTATACACGTCGTCGTCGCGCGTCGTGAGAAAGAGCGCTGCATTTTTCCCGGGGCCCGGGTTAGGAGAGGGCTAATCTATGCGGTGACAAAAACAGGTTTGACTCTAAATCGCTCATTTGGCCCGGCGGCCGCGCGGCAACGTCACCCCGCTCGGGGCCCCGGGCCACCGAGAATTATGATCTCTATTAAATCGCTTTTAGAAACTCGTAAATTTTCAGCGTCTATGAGGCCCGGACGCCCGGATACTTTCGCTTTTACTTCGTTCGTCATCGTGTGTCTTGAGTTTCAATTCAGAAGTTGCGGCTCGACGAGGAATATTTACGTGCGAACGCGCCGACTCGCCGTGAGATGTACACTCTAGAATTTTTGTCAACAATTAATTATCGACCCGAGTGAAGGTTCGGAATTACAGTTACCTCGCCGCAAATAGAATTAAATTTTAACGTGGTGATATACCCAATTATTAAATTTCTCTTCAATAAACAGGAGAAAATCCTTGTACCGCGTAATTATCCTCTTCGTTAAAACATACGCACCGGAGTCGTTTCTTTACAGCGTCTTCTTTCGCCTATTGATACTTCTCGGTATTATAGACAAACAACGCTCCGCAAAGAATAATTCATTGTTTTAGAACAAAGGCGCAGAGAGAGATTCGCCTCCATGATTCGCCGGCCGCGAACAATGACAGGTGCACCTCCTCGACGTCTCTCCCAACACCGTAACCTCCTAATCCTCCTAACGCGAGAGAGTCGCGCCGAGGATATTACATTTAATTAGGAAAGACGAGCCTCCCAATTCGGCCGATCGAACGCCGCGACGGCGTCTCGAAAAACTGATTCTCTCCCTGCCGACGCTTCCGGGCCGCCGGCGTTGCGCGCGCGTAATGCTGTGGCGGGGCCCCTCGGCGATGAGTTATGGGCGTGCGTGTTGTCGTCGAAGCGTTGCCGACGCATACATTTTCGGTGCCGCCGCCGTCGTCGCGGCTTCCTTACCTCCTCATAACGCCTCCCACGCACGTCGACCGGCATGCAAAGCAGCGATGCGCGAGTTTCCTTCGCCGCGAGTCCCTCGTTTGCATACACGCCGCGAGAGGATGTGCGAATTGAGTTTTGAGCGGTGACTGTGCGAAGAGTCGGGCCCGGGGGAGGCGAGGAATGTTTGATGATTCTTTTATTTTATAAGGCGGTGGCGATGATAATATAGAAGTTTTTAAATATTGTACAATACAGTTTGCTTTCGGTGCTTGGAACACTTTTTAATGGGTAGATTATTATCGCACTCGTGGAGCTAATGAAATAATTCAGTGATGAATGATGATGCTTGCACAATCGGGCTTTGTTTTTTATCGGAACGCATGAAAAATAAGCTGATCTAATTGCGAGCCATTAGACAATTTACATATAAATACGAAGATAATGGATGAAAAAAGAGTCCGGCAATGGAGCGATTAATATTTCAGCTGAAAGTATATAATAAGGCTTCTGTCAAGATTAGAAGAAACAATTAAAGACACGCAGGTGATAGAATCGGAACGAGTTACCCCGAGGACAAATTCTAATTATCCGCGACAATATAACTCGGGGCCTACCGTGATTTATTATTCGAAAGATCATCCATTGTTTTCCGGTCGCCTCTCGCGCTCTCAACTCCACCCAACTGTTTATATCCTCGAAAGCAGAGGCAAAGAAACGACCGAGAGAGAAAGCATAGAAGGGAGTCCGCGCGCCGGAATTAACATAAGTATATAAGCGGGGCGCGCACGGGCGCAATTTCCCGATGGAGAAAAACTGGTCCGCGCATTCAGCCCCGGCCGATCCGATAAGGGGCCTTAATTAAAATAAAGTGGCCCCGCGCGCATTACGTTTGCGGCGGTCCCCCCGAAGCAGAAGGTGGAAGAAGAAGAAGAAGAAGAAGACGATCTCGGTGTCTCGCCGGGGTTGACACTCGGACAATATGCGCCGCGCCGCACCGAGATTAGATCGGCAAAGACTCTTACACGCGTAGGAGATCGAATCCGACGGAGCATCTCGCCCGCGACATTAGCATAAACCTAATATGCCTTCGGGAGGGTACACAATGCGTTATTAAAGGGAGGGAGAGAGAGAGGAGAGCCGCTCGGTGGCAGATCTCACGGCTCGATACGTCACCCCCCAACCCCGAAAGGAGTAGGAGAGAGAGAGAGAGCCAGCCAAAAGAGGACGACGACGCTCTGCTTAACATAATATAATTGACCACACGCAGACCTAATGCCCTTCCGCGCGCGACCAGCTTAATGGCCCGGTGTGACGGCTATTTCCAACGATTCTTCCGTTTCGGAGTTCGGGCGCGAAAGCGCGCGGCCCCCTCTCGCCTCTTTCGGCCGCCTAATGAAAACGCCGCGAGGAAGACGCGAGACCGCGACTCGAATGGGTAATGCCGCGTCTCGGGGGAGAGAGAGAGAGAGAGATCGGCGCCCGGCGATACGCTCGGCCGCTTCCTCCGTCGAGGTGTCCGCGCGCGAGATCTGCATATTGCGCCTGCGCGATTTTTTCGACTTCGCGGAACAACGTCGGCGCGGCGCGCGAAAACGGCTCGATGACTACTCGGTCTGCATCGCTGATATATCCCGCGCGCGGACGACGTCGGCGGCGGCGGCGGCGTTGCGTGCCTCTGATCTGCCCGATGCGCGCGGACATATCGATTGCGCCGCGCGCGGGAAGCGTCAAGGTCGCGGCGATGGGAACGCCGAGGAGCAGCGACGCCGGTATGCGATCGTGAGAATGATGGATAAGCCGGAGCTGATTTCCGAGTGCCCGCTGGGATCGCTGGGAACGAGAGCCTCGCGGGGAGAAGAGCGCCTGCTTTTTCATCGTTGGGGGAGGCTGTCGAGGAAATTTGGGCCGAGGGGTTGAAAGCGACGAGCTCGCGCGTTCGAGACTGGGAGGAGTAGTTCCTGGTATTTTGGAATACTTTTGATTCTTTGTAGCAAAACTACTTTATGATTGCAGGATGCGGGAATAATGATATCCGTTTCTCGAGTTATTATTTCAAATTATTCAAGGATACCTTTGCTGCTCTCGTTGCACTCGCGTGTTTCGAGTGTATTTAATTTTACGCAATCTGATTACGAATGTTTACAAACTGAGAGAAACGCCGCTCCGAAACGAATTCCGATGCGATTCGCTTCGAAAAAAACGAAAGCGCGGCAACGCGAATCAAGTGTCAGTCAGTGCCCGCGGAGCATGCGGTTCGTGCACTTTTGCAGAAATCGAACTCGGCCAATGAGGTAATTCCGAGGACAAGTCCGCGAATGGCGGAACGTCTCGGGGGGGGGGGGGGGAGGGATCGGCGGCTCTCGGTAGGAGTGGGAGATAGAGAAGTGAAATACGGGGAGGTAGGCAGAAATGTGGCCCGGTATAGTCGCGTCCTTAATTGACAGTTGCCGTGGCTCTCTCTCTCCGGCTTCGTCGTTCGCTCTCTGTCCGTGGCGAGTTCGTGGCTGGACCTCGTTAGCGAAGAGATCCTCCGACGAGAGAGAGAGAGAGAGAGAGAGAGAGAGGAGAAAGGTTGCCAGTCAGAATGCCACAGGCAGAAGCGCTCGCCCGACCGAGACGTTCTTAAATTAGCCGCGCGCGTTATCTCGACCCCGATAATGCGTGTGAATCGATGCAGGAATAGTCCTACAAGAGTTTAGTACTTCCTCGCTGCGAATACCGCGAGTACGGCGGTTAATAACGGGGCTGATTATTGTCGAAAACTTGGTTTTTTTTACGCTACCTTACCCCGAGTAAAAAAAAAAAACACCGAGCCAACAATACCAAAGCCCCGGGGAGCGATCGAAGAAACGCATAGAGCTCGCCGCAGAGGTGAGAAAAGCCTCCCTCGGCTCGCGGCGCGCGCAGGTGTTGATTCGGAAACCGCTCGGGTAATTGCGCTCGGGCCGCAGGAACATGCGGCGGCCGCCGCCTCTTAAAGTTACACTTAGCGCATTCCGGCGGGGCGTGCGTGAAACGGCGAGTATTTACTTTGTTCAATTGCGAAGGACCGCGCGAGCATTGTGCCCGCGAGTTTACCGATCCTGCGTTTAGATAAAGTGCTTGCGGCTCGTCAATCGCTTCATTTTTATTACATACCGGCTTCGGACTCGTTGGTTTGATATATAAGGCTTGGCGACGATTTCGGGATTCGTCGTTACATCTCTCGTAATTATAAACGATTTTGAGATTTACCTCTGATAGATAATCGACTATTTCTTTTGCAAATGTAAATCGCATTCACTGCCAGGAATGCCGGGCGTTTCACGCTTGACACACACAGACACGCTGTAACGAATCGATTTCATTCTCATTCTCGATTACCGCGCCGAATGCGCGGTTTAGCAATGGAGCGCAAAACCTTATTAAAATTCAGCAAAACCGTTTCCTCTTTCGCGAAGCGAATTAAAACGCGCGGCCTACATTTCGTTCCGAAATAATTGATTAGCGCTTAGCGCTCGGCGCGATTTATCTCGAAACGCCATCGAATTGGCATTCGCGTAACACACTTTATACGCTCGATAATCGGAACAATCTGCCTTCTCTCGCGCGGCGCACCGATCCTTTAATCATCCGGGCGAGTTATGATTTAATAAATTTTCCGCGCAACCGACCGATCGAAGATTAGCATACTCTCCGAGAGAAAACTTGGCTGAAACTACGTATATACGTATGCGCCCCGCCGCAGACCTCGTTGCGCAGCTCCCTCTCCCCTCCCCCCCCTCCCTCTTCCCCCGCGATTAATCGAGAACGCAAGCTCTCCTACCCCTAATCTAACCTTCGGAACTGCTAACCCAATCAAGATAATCGCTCGGCCGTGTGCCGTGGCCGCGCGCGCGCGCAAAAAAAAATCACTTGCATGCACCCAGGTAAATCGGACGGTAGCTCGGGGTGTCTAGGCGTATAACTCAAGCCGGCCCGTCCAATATATTACAATTTGTCTAGGGAAGAGATTGTTCCCTCTCTTCGTCGTCGTTTTTTTCCTCCTCCTCCTCCTTCCTATGCTCGGTCTCTTTGGACCCCCCGCTGCTGCCGGGGCCTTGGGGCCCCGTCCGCGCGCCTCCTGGACCGTGGGAGTATTGTTTTCTTATATGGGGAAGAGAGAGAGAGAGAGAGAATATTCTCCGGAGCTGGAAAGCAGGAGTGATAAATTTCCGGCGAGGTGATCCCGTAATCGAGCCGATCGATTTTCAACGCCCCTTTGTTGGCCGACTCGCGACTTTTCGGATGGCTGTCCCCCCGTCGACATTTTTCTGCCTTTTTAACGGGCCTTTTGTATGATTTGGCCTATGAATCGAAAGGCTTGAGTGACTGTAGGAGGGATTTAGGATGTCGTTCTGGTTATTGGCTTTGTTTTCTTTTCCAACAAGAGCCACGTCGTTCAGTTGCGTCACGACACTTTTACGGATTTTAGAAAGCAATCTTTTTGTGCCTTGGTTTAAAAATCAGAGCAAAATGTGTCGAGGGTTAATTTATTATTTATTAATGAAATTATTATACCTATTTGGCTTAAAATTAAAATGAAAGTTACAAAGTGTCTAGTTATGTAAATGTATTCTTGACGAGGTTGACAACCTCGCATTATAAATCCGTACAGTGCAACTAAATTACAAGTTCCCCCCCCAAGATTGATTCCTCTATTATGTGATACCGGAGAAAATAATAGAGTTCTCGCGAGTGCGTACGTTAAACCAAACGCGCAATTAAAAAAACTACTCGTGCAAATTCAAATCGCGAACCGACTTTCCCCGACGCGGCGTTAACGAAACAGTTTCACCGAGCTAATTAAACCCGAAGACGAGGACGATAACTCTATAAAGCAGAAACGAAACGATCGTCAAGCCCGTGCAGCCGTCCCGAGCGGAAGCTACAAATATTCAGCGATAAAGCATTTTAAGCTGCCCCACCGAAAAAAGAGCTATCCCCGAGAGAGAGAGAGAGAGAGAGCGGCGAGTCGATTTTTTAACCGGTCAAAGCCCAAAATTCGAGGAAGGAAAGGAGCCGCGTGAGAGCAAAAGAAAAGGGAAGGCTTTACGTATAAACAGGTAGGAGAGGGACTCTCTCTCTCTCTCTCTCGGGATATTTCCAAGTCGGGGATCGGGGCTCTCTTTCCTAATTAGGCGGAAGCCAATTTGGGAATCCGAGGTGTGTGTTGGCGCGCGCGCTCATATTCTCGGAATAGAAAGATAAGACAGCGGGAGAAGCCACAGGTCGCCGGTCCCAATGAATTATGTTTCGACCGCCGAGAGAGAGAGAGAGAGATTCCCCTCCCCGTCCAAGAGACGGAGTCCGGCGGAACGGTAGCCTGCGAATGCGCCGTTCGCCGATTAAGATTAATATTTACCCCTAATTATCGTGCGGCCCGAAAGCGCGAGAGATTGATTTGCCGGGGCTGCCTACCGGGCTTTTTCGGCGTTCGAGAGAGAACTCGGACGATTAAATCGTTTCGATTTCGGGCTCTCTCCGCTCTCGCCACCCCTTTTTTCTCTCTCTCTCTCTCTCTTATTTCCACTTGAGCGGGATCAAAGTTCCTGGAGTCGGGGCTAATCGCGGCCGTTGCGTTTCGTTGGCTGATTAATTGGCTCGGGTAGGAGATATCGGAGTGCACGTTTTGTTTTGTAATTGACGGCCGGGCCGGTTATCTAATCTTATTATGATGAGTGGGCTATGCAAATGGAGGAACGGATTCGACTGGGGATTGAATGATGAATATTCTATAAGCTAATAATATTTTCGTCCAATTAAATTTAATTTCTAAACAAGCTTGTAACTTGTCAGCTTACGAAAAGAAAAAGTAGAGGAGAGACCGAGAGACCTTTTCGTAAATGCGACTGAAGTCGAGGCTCTTGCACAGTTCGGTTGAAGTTTTTAAATCGAAAATTTGGATTTCACAAGTTAGTGGCTCGACTCATAATTATTTATGAAAACCCGAGTTTGAAAACAAAAACTTCTCGTCAAATACACAATGCGGGGACCCATGTCACGCGCCTAACAGGACACGAATTCCTGCCTTCGGTTTCAGCTTGACCTGATTATCCAAAATGTCGTTCTACATGAATGGGCCCTCTAACCTTCCTAATTGTTACCCGCCGGGGGTATCGACTTCTCGAAGGAGCGCCGCCGCGGAGTCGCACTTCCACGCGTGGCTAACTCCGCCCGAAATCCGAGAATGGGACCTCTGCCTCGAGTTTCGCCGATAGTTTTTCAACGAAAATCGATGCTTCCCTCTGTATACCGCTTTGCTGCTTTTTCAAAACGTCCAAGGCAGTTTTAGGCACACACACCTAACGGGTCTTCGGGAACCGCGCGCCGTCCATCGGTTGCGCAATATTGCAGGAAGAGGTTTCGGATCGTTTCGGCAATTTCGCATTTTTATCGTGTTTAATTAGCCCCCTAATTTGTGGTTTTACCAAAAGAGTTTCATTTTATTTAGCTAAAAGACGCGTTTCCGTCGGAAATTCATAAATGATTCGAATTGACAGTTAAATACATTTTAGTCCAATACAGACGAAGGTATCGTAACGAGCTGTGTAACCACACTAGCCAGAAATCAACACTCTTTACCACGGCTCATTAACCAAAAACTGGGTCGTTCGTCAAAGCAATCCGAAACAATCACCGGACCACCCCGTCGTTCCCTCGGATTTCACGGATTAGTCGTGAGAGCAGCTCTCGCGCAAGTTTCGATCCCCTGAACATTCGTCTTAAAACACGTAAAATAAAGCGCTCTCCCGAGCACAGATTTCCGTCCGGACGAAATTTCGAGCGACCGATCCGTCGAGCTTATATACACACGTCCAACCCGAGGAAAAAAGGTTTGGACACAAATCAGGCCTGGTCGGGTCGTGAGAGACATGCCCCCGCATCGAGGGAATATCTCTCGGGGGCCACAGGTGGAAGACGCGTGTGTCACTTGGCATTGTTTTAAGAATTCCTACAGGGGGGACGAGAGGGAGAGAGGCTGCACCCCGCAGGTATGGCGACTTTTACGAGAGACACGGACATTTCTCATCTGGTTTTTCTCGTTTCGGGTCTTTCGCTTTTTCTCTCTCTCTCTCCTTTAATGGAAAATCCGAGCGGTGGTTATACCGCTCGACGTTTTTCTATTTCGGGTTTTATTGGCCCGATTCCGGGAAAATTGTCTGCCGTGCTTGGGTTCATTCATAAATCTGTGGGGTTCGCTACGGGTTAATGAGGGCGCCGGGGACTTGGGATGAAAATTTTGGTGGCGATCGGTATTAGGAAGCAGGAATGTGAATTAATATTCGGAATGGGTGGATTTATTGTGCTTCGTTTGTGGATAATGTTTACTCAACTTTAGGATTTAAGGCGAAGGAGATATTTTTATTGTCTGGCTACCGATTAAAATAGCTGTAAGATATTTTCACTTGGTTGTTAAATAAAAAAGTTTTTGTGATATAGAAAAATTTCAGAGTATGATAAGAACAGTTTATTGTTATTATATTGGTATTGCGATTTATTAAAATTTTTCTACTCTAATAAAGTGAAAATTCCATTTCTTATCAGATTGTTTTGTAAATTAAGTGGGAGGTTAACACATTAGATAGTATTGTTGCGTAACACTATAGGCGAAAGGCTGCAGGTGAAAATAGTAATTGGTACTTGTAGCATACAAAAGTTTAGTCGAATTAAAATTATTACAATTAATAATTGTTACTCACCGTCAGAGATAGTAGTAAAAGCAACTTTTCTTCAAAGCTTATCAATCAATGAACTAAACACGGCCGCGATCTACATTTTTAACTCTTTAAAGTAGAATCGAAAAAAAAAGGAAGGCGCCCCAAAAAGGACGCGAGGAAACAACAGCGCCTTTGCGAATATACAAACGAGGTACGGATATATGGAGTGAAAAATGAAAGGAGAGTATATACGCCGGCCGTCGCTCGGGGTGGGGAAAACTAATGATAATACGCGCTGATATCGGCCATTGAAATCTGGCCGCTACCTGTAGAGGGCGCGCTCGTACTCTCGCTCTCTCTTCGAGCGCCAAAATAGATGGAGCTCGTTACAAATGAAATGGAGTTTGTAATCAGTATCTCCGCTCGGGCATCTGCAGCGGCAGCAGCGGTGCAAGCTTTTTCGAGAGCTCTCAGTTCCCCGTACTCGTTTATATCTCCACTTCTTCTCCGCTCCGTGTTTTTTTTTTTTTTTTTTTTTCGTTTCATTGCCCTGCGAGCGCGCGCGCGCGCGCGACCGACCGAGCGAGCGAGTGCAGTCCTCCTTTTTGTTCCCCCTGCCCATTTGCTTTCTCCTCTCCTCACTTTTTCTCGCACATTCGCTCTCTCTCGCGCGCCACCTGCACACACGCCCGTCGACCGGAGAGGTTATGCGCACGTATATAAGGAGGTGGAGGCGGGAGGGGAACGAGAACAAGAGCAACAATAAGATTATAATGGTCGCGGGAATGCGCCGTATTTATCATTGGAGGCCTATTGTTTACCGTCGCGCGGCGTTATTTCGTGGGGCCTTTTTTAAATTGGCCGCCGGCAGCGCTGCCCTACGGCCTCTGCCCTCTTCCCACACTTTATATATATATACATACGCGTGTTCCTTATGCCAGAGATATTGTTTTACATACTTATCTCCCTCGCCTGCGCTCGACACACTGCGCGTTTTCTGCCTCCTCTCTCTCTCTCGCTGCTTCTTCCTTCGGCGAGCGCATCTGCGAGTCCTCCTCGTCTCGTGTATATGTATCTTTCGCACGTGCTCCTCTCTCTCTCTCTCTCTCCTTTCTTTCCGCGGCTAATACGAGCGATGCTCCGTGCTGCGCCTCGCATAATGCGGAGGCGTATATATATAAGAGAGGACGGTAAGGGAACACGAGCGATTTACAAGTATATCGAATCGTGCGCCGAGCTGTGAAAACAGCAGTCCCTTATAACCGCGACTCTCTACGGGTGTACTTGAATTTGCTTTTAAAGGATTGCGCAAGCGATGGCAGGGGCATTGTTTGCTTTCGATGACGTAATGAGTCGATGATTTATGAGCTATGAAAATAAATGACGTTACCCGAACTGATTTATGTGAGATGAAATTTAAGCGTGGAAAAAGGATTTTTACTCGATATTCGATGCATTTCTTAACGAAATCGAGAAAATTTGATAAGTCCTTCGTTACATTTATTTCAAACCCAATAAATTGCTCGACTGAAACGAAAAAAGCTAGAATTACAGAGAAAAATCCAGAACTCGATCGGCGAAAACCTCCTCTCTACGTTCCTCGTCGACGTTCGGACTAAACCAGCTCAAGATCCTCGGCGGATTCGAGGAAGCGGGGAGCTGCGCGCGGGCAAGTTCGTCGCAGCAGGAGAGAAGTTCTTAAGCACGTCTCGCTCGCTCGGCCTCGCACACTGACGAGCACGCACACAGCAGCAGCCTCTCGTCGCTCCTCGCTTTAGGCCTCCTCGAGGCGGTCTCGCGCTCGCGGGAATACACCGGGGCGCATTAATATATTTGCATGCCGTTTGCGAGCAAAGCTCTCTTTCTCTCTCTTGCTCCTTGCCGCGCTCCGCGGCGAGAGAGACTCGCAAGAAAAGACACACAGAGGGGGAGAGAGTCGGCAAGGGGGCGTGGGGATCCTCTCCATTGGCTCGCCATCCGAGTAATGGTCGCTCGGGCTGCACTAGAGCTCTGCTGCAACCTCTCTCTCTCTCTCTCTCTCTCTCTCTGGCTCTCTCTCTTCGTCTGTTTTTATCGCTCCGCGAACGGCCAATGCAGCGCGGCGCTTTGAATTTTTCCCGATTTTCAATTATTAGCCCGGAGCGCCTTTCGTCATTCCGGCCTGGTTTTTTTTTCTATTTTTTTTTTATTTTTTTTATTTTGCAGCAGCCTCGCGACCGGTGTCGCTGAAAGGCCGCCCGCGCCCATTGTCGGCCGCGTGTTGTGCGTAGAAAGATAGGCCTCCCCCCCCCCCCCCCCGACGCAATTGCAACACTTTTCCCTCGTCCGAGAGAGCGTTTTTTTTTTCGCCCGGCGCCCATTGTTCGCCGCCGCTGCGTTTCTGGAGGTTGCCTATATTTTTTGACGATGGACCGCTTTCGGCTCTCTGCATTGTTCGAAAATTGAGGGGGAGTCGCGGGGCTCGGATTAGACGTTGATTGGATATAGAAGTCGGAATCGAAGGTGACGAGGGTAATTGTCTCGGCGCGGGAGCCGAATTCAAAACAGAAACGAGCAATTTTGTTATTGTCTCTCGGGGTCTGGCGATTAGCCAAACACGTCACGATTCCAATTTATTTCATAAATTTGAGACGTGTATTTTTACCGCGGGGACCCGGTAAAGATCTTTACAAGTAGATAAGATCCGAGATCGGTGAGCCAAAAAAAAAACATCTTTGCACTTTCCTTTTCTACCACCGTTCTAGGAAATCAAATAAACTAGTTTTGTAATATTCACGTTTGATTGAGCGTAAATAAAAAATTCAAATCGCCCATTGGTCATCGTCAAACCGTCCCTAATAAATATACTCCGAAATCCGAGCAAAGAACCACGCTTTATCCAAAAGTCCCCTTAGCAAAAGGAGAGACAGAGATTTTTTCATCAAAGCTCAAAGTCGGCAAATTCCGAAAATCCGCAAAAAACACGAGTCGGCTCCCTCGAGTCGACTCGTAAACCTCTCTCTCTCTCTCTCTCGCATGGCTTGCCCTCGAAAAGCAGCTAACTCACCGGGCGAACTTGCAGTAGGCTGGGAATTTTCGGCTTGGCGACGTTACGCGGTCAGTAGGAATCTTATCGGGGCGAGATCGGGAGCGGCTGTCGGTGTCGATGGTGCGCTTCCGCACGGGAACCGCCGAACTCACCGCCCCGTGATATATCCAGCACGCGAGGAAGAGAGAGAGAGAGAGAGAAACAGAGGGAGGGGGGGACCAGGTGGAGACGGTTTTTCGCGCTTGCCGAGCGGAGCGTGACGCGCCGAGATAAGGATCCCCTCGATCTGGATCGCGACGCGTACGCTCTTTGTGCGCGAGCGTGTATACACGCTGTACTGACTTATTGCGATGATGTATGGCGGCGGGGGCTGCGTAATTGGGCCCCCGGAATTCTTATTTCGGCATTTTAATTGTTTAATTTTATGGGGGCGACGCTTTTTCTCTCTCCCTTCGGAGAGAGAGAGAGAGTTATTTCGAGTTAAAGGCCTGCATCATTTTTGGCTCCGCTCGAAGAATCCGATGGGAGATTGCGAGGGCTGGAGATGCTAAGTAAGGAGTAAATCACTTTTCCTGCTTTGGCAAAAAAATTTATGCCGAAGAGTAAATGCGCCTTTCAAGAGCAATGTATGCAGTTTTGACTCCTGCCTCTGGCTTTGTGTATTCAATTATTTCGAGTATGTTAATTCTTCGTTTTCTTCACCGGATGGCGACTGTAAAATCGTTCTTTTTTTTTGGTGTAGTCTGCTTTGCCTGGCGGAGATAATATTTTCCACCTTTTCAGCATACGTTTTAAATACCTTGATTTTTTTCCTCCACTTTGACGGGGCTCGTCAGGACACGATAAATCATTGTTTCTCTTTCGACTTTTTTTTTTTGAACAACTATTCGAGTGACGCAATTCGTTTCACTAAAAAAATAACGAAATTGGCAACGTTCATCGGCGCAATCGGAAAATTTATAAAAATCCGAAATATCCGATACAGCCGCGATAAGCCCGAAACGCCGCGGTATTTTGTATAAAACGGCCGCAAAATTAAAATGCAAATAAGCCGGCGCACTCGCAAGAATCTCGAGAGAAGCTACGAGAAATTCTCATTACTACTAAACCGCATAAATCAAGGCATCTTGCCTAGAGGCCCGGCGGCGACTCGTCGATAAATAACAAAATTCGCTACGCCGCTCTCTCTCTCTCTCTCTCCGCGGAGAGGAGCGCACTTGCACATGCAGTGCGCACGCAAGTATACACACAATGTGCGCGAGCGAGGAGAGCTCTCTGCCCCCGAGAGCTGCGCCGCGGTGCGCGGTTATAGTTGTGCAGCGCTGCGGACGACTCGCGCATTTTAAGCGGCGCCTTCATTGGGATTCATAAAGTGGCTGCTTTATTGCCGCGCGCGTCGCCGAGGGAAGAGAGAGAGAGAGAGAGCGCGCGCGCGCCATTTCTTCCCGAGTCGCCGCTGCCGCCGCACTTGCGAAATTCATTTGCATACGGCTAATATTTTTCAGCGGATGGATGCGGCTGTTTTTTCTTGCTCCTAAAGGCCGTCGCTCCTCCGTCATCCTTCACCGAGTCCGAGGGACGGACGCGCGCCGCCGCCGCCGCTGTGTGAAGATGTTTTAATGTACGCCGCGGTATAAAAAAGGAACGAGGAGGTATGCTTAATTGTTGACGGGGATGAGTTACGGGACGAGGCTTTTTTTTCAGAGTAATTGCGGGTAATACGCTGGAATGAATGTTAGGAGTATAACGAGCTTGCGAAATTATACTTTATGAGGATAAAAAAAGTGAGTATGTGTTTATAGTCGTTGAATGCGGACGAGTTCAAATTCAATTGTCATTTGAAATTCGCACAACACGCTAATAACCGCAGCTACCTTCCCGAGTACAAACCCGGTTCACTTACCTCTTACCCACCCGAGCCCGAAACTACTTCGCAAAACGGGCGTCGAAAAAAGGACCGGTAAAAAGCGCAGCCGCGGCGAGTACAACGAAAGGAAAAGCAGCGCAATTTGGGGCCCCGAAAAAAAGGGTGGGAGTTCACATATGCGGACGAGGCACGAAAGCCCGAAGGAGCCCGAGAGAGCGTGCGCGCGATTTTAATCTCTAACACACATCGCGGAGCGAGCGGCGGCATATGGGGGCAACGAGGGGCCCTTCTTCGTGGGACCACCGCCGTCATTTGGGCCCGGGGCCCGCTAATTACCGGGCTTGCGCGAGCGTAAACCCAATTTCCAAGGATCGCGCAGAGAGAGAGAGAGAGTAGATATATCGGCCCGGGGAATCGTGGGGGCAAGTCCGGCCGGCCCGGGACTCCCTTATCGATAATTACCTTTGCACCGCGAGCGAAATTAAGGAATCTACCGGCCAATTTTTCAGCCAGATTCCCCGCTCTCGTTAAAGCCCGACACAATAGAGTCGTCGGGGTCGGCGAGCCTTATTCCGGCTAGTGGCCCCCTGATAAATTGAGGATGCCGAGGTGGTGGACGGCTGATTTTTTTGCGACCGGCTTCGAGATGCACCCTTTCGGGAGATGAGGCTGCTTCTTGGGCGTTTTTTTTTTCAAGCATCTGGCTTAGGATGGTTAGAAGTGTGGTTACCATAAGGTGCAAATTTCAAACCGGGGTCATGCAACTTTCGGTCTCGGGGGAGTCTAACGAACTGCATGAGAAACTTGCCAAGATTACTAAAATTGATTAAGATAATTTCAAGCTGCTGTATTAGTCGCGTGATTATTGAAAATTCTTGGATCTTTTTTTTAAGTTTTCGTCAAGTTTGTACCAGTTAAAACTAATAGCTTTTAGATTACGACTTATTTATCCTGGTAGAAGCGTAACGATAAATTTCCAAGATTTACAAGGTTTCTAGCGATACCATTAAGAATAATGATATTAAAAAACTTTCGGTTATATAAGTTGATCAATGAGCTTTACTTGTTCATCGAACCTCTAACGAAAAACCAGCCGAATCCTCCTTTCGCAACGAACGTCCACATTGGCTCAGCCAGTTCAGCTGAGAGGCAGTTCGTTCACCGCAGGGCCGGTTCGCAAAAGGAGAGCACAGTCGATCGGCGCGTATATCCATCCATCGATCCGGAGATTTGTTCCGGACCTCGGCATTATTCAAATTTATTAGAAATCTGATGACGAGCGCGACCGACGTATAACCTATATTTAGCGCTTACCAACGAGAATGCAAGCCCCCTGGAACTTATATCCTTTTTCGTATTACACGTATACTTGCCTCGGCGAGAAATGGAGGAGAGACATGGTTTTTTGATCTTGTTTAAAAGAGGATTTATCCACGTGGTTTTTTGCCCAGTTTTGAAAGTATTTTTTTGATAAAGAAGCCGAGGAATTTGCTGGCTGGCTATTAATGTATCGCGAGAAACGAGCGTATCGACGTTCCTCCTCGGGGTAAAAAACTTTTAACATGATTGAACTTGCGTGAACTTTCGGCTGGCGAAACCAATGAATTTATAATTTATACCTGCACGTTTTTCACAAGATACTTCTAACATTGCAAAACCGCAATAACCTATCCATCGAATTCCATTAGTTTAATGCGTTGGAAAGTTAACGGGTTCCCTCATTTTATTTTTAACACTGCGAGAGCCAATAAATTTTTGCGAATCCTCCAAAGTAATTGCAGCCTACCCACTAATACATCCTCAAACATGCCTTAACGATCAGTTCGCCATCATAAATTACCGGAAAAAAAGACTTTAATCACAATGATTAAGTAGGAATATTTTGCCACCACCGAGTACCTCCTACAAAAGCATACATCGCCACGACGGCGGCGGCGGCTCGTCCGCGCAATTCGTCGATCTCTCTCTCTCTCTCTCTCTCTCTCGGAGCCGGAGCAATATCGCAAAAGCAAAAGAAGGGGGGCGCCGAGTAAAGCCGAGCAAAAAGCACAGGGGCCCGCATGCCCGTGGTAGGATATAGCGGGGTGCCGCGAGCGCATAAATATAATCCGCGCGGCCGAGAAAAATGTGGGCTGGGCCCGAGTTAGGAGGCTTTACAACGTGCGACGCGCCGAGCGAAATCTGACCGGAGGCACCGAACGCGCGATAAAGCCTCGCTCGGCTCTCGGCTCTCGGCCGGCTAACATTATGCAAATCCGTAGTCAATACCTAATACGAGATAATCATAATGATTACGCGCGCGCACGCATCCCCCCTCCCCGCGGTCAAGCGGCGCGAGAGAGAGAGAGCGGTCCACCTCCGCAAGCGACGAGCCGCCTCGATCCGTAATCTCGGCGAAATCTAGACTACATTTACTCGGACGTTTCTTTTTTTGGGTGATCCCGAGAGCGGGAGAAGGGAGGGGAGAGAGGCTGCGCTGATATTTATTTGACAGTTGTTTGTTTTCTCGAGATTGGAGGAGAGCTGGAGTTTCTACGATCTGGTGGAGGGAAATTTCTGGCCCAGTTTTTTAAGTGATGACATCATTTCGACGGACTCACCTGAAAAGGAGGTAAGATGGGTATTACTCTTTTAAGATATTTTTGAAATACGGAAGTATAAAATAAGGCAAGTATGGTTTATTTTTTCAATTTCATTTTTGATAATACAAATATTAATTATTTATTTAACAGCAGTAATTAAACGCCCTCTCAAAAAAGTATAAAATTTGTATACAAATTTAAAAAAAAGTTGAATGATTGATGTTGGCTGAATAATGATTTAATATTGGCTGAATACCGGTCGACTATTGGCCGAATATTGGCCGAACACCGGTCGAATATTGACTGAATAATATCCGAACACTGATCGACTATTGATTGAATATTGGCCGAACACTGGCTGAATATTGGCTGAATAATGGTTGAATATTGGCCAAACACTGGTCGACTATTGGCTGGATATTGGCTGGATAATCAAATCGGACACCTCCTCGCGTTTCATGTGTTTCGGGTTATACATGCTCGGGATTCCTTACTGGATTTCGTTGGCTTTAAACTTTGAGTCAAAGCAAAATCGATTGGGCAACCTCGAGTATTATGTATTACTTTCTGCGAAAGTATATAATAAGGTAATTATGGTTTCTTTTTACAATTTCATTTTAGATTATACAAAAATCAAAAGAATTATTTATTTGATAGCAGTAATTATTAATGACCTCTCAGAAAGGTATAAAATTTAACCTTAATTTGACCTTTTTTTTAATTTTTTAGTTATTTTTTCATGCTTGCCTTCGGAGCGCGACCGCGTTCCTTGATATATCTCTTTTATTGATTTAATAATGTTCATTATACATCGCTGCTCTGGTGATTGATAAAATTCATTCGTTTCTTGTGCAGGTGATGTGATTTATTTAGGTTCGTAAATTCAATACTCTATAATGAACTATCAAATAACATGATGAATTATTACAAAATGTTGTTACAAAATCATTTTCGCAGATTCTTCTGATACCATTGCATTGAGTAATGACTCGTACGATTTATTTGCAAGAATCTCAGGGGGGAATTACATGGTTTATTGTTATGCTTTTCATTTTTCTATACCGCACTTTTAGTTTGATTACTGCAGCGCAATAACGTTTTCGTGATTTAGTCCAGATCCATAACCCTCCTGCCTGCAAACACTCAAAAACTTTCACGATTTTTAATTTAAATGTGAATACAGTTTCAACCTGTAATAGAATCATTTTAAGTCACCGATTGTTAACTTACCATTGTTTCGCGTAAATCCTTTGTTCGCCTCTATAATACCAAAACCCAATTTTACGTAAAAGCCTCACTAAACAAAAAAACAAAAAAAAATTAGCAATCTACCTATGTCCCGCAGCAACCGCTCGCCTGCAATTCAGCCGAGCGATCATTTAATACTCCGTTACACCAGACGAATCCTCGGCAGCAGCGCCGAAATCCTTTCCTCAGCCTCGAAATTTCGCAATGAAACCGTCTGGGCGCCTGGAACGATCCTCGGTGGAAAAGCTCCATCCAATTCCGCGGTCTCGCCGTAACGATAACAGTAAAAAAAAAAAGCCACAGACAAAGAAGCAAAAAGAGGAGAGAGAGCGAGAGAGAAAAAGGAGCTTTGCGCAAGCGAACTAGCAGCCAGCGCCGCCGGCGGACCGTGCAAAAATGCTCGCGCGACTCGCGCCGGGCTGCTTATCATAAAATATGCTCGCTCTCGTCGCCGGGAGGACATTGCGCGGGCAGGCCGCCCCGGGTGCCACATAACATTACGCTTGCGCTTTGCTCGCGCGCGCGCGCGCGCCAGAGTGAGTCTCGTTCTGGCTCGGCTCGGGTTTTATTTTTACCCGCGGGCCGTGCAGCGCTGGAAATTGTCCCTAATAACAGGGGAACACACCGGGGCCGGATTGCGGAGAGCGAGAGCACCGGCCCGACTCCGCGCTGAAACGTCTCTTTATAGGCGACCCGCGGGCGTAGGAGCCCGAGACCCGGGGAATAATTGTTGCCCGATCGATGACCGATGTCGTTTAATGTCCAGCAGGCGCCGGGTCGCGTTTCGCGCGCGCGGGGTGGAGGAGGGAGGAGGCTTGATTTGGGTTTGCCGGGACGGCGAGGCTGGAATGCGGAAAATATACAAGTTGGTAGTACAGAGCGGCTTGTAATTTAGATGCGAGTGCGCGAGGAGGAATTTCAATTGGCAGGTGGAGCTGAAATTGTCACGTAATTCAAAGAGTATATGCTAATCTGTGCTCGAGTTTAGAATCGTTTATGGCATAATGTGTTTGTACGAGCGAAATATTAAATGTGGCTTACGTAACAGAAAAATCTTTTGATATAAAACGTATTACTGCACGAAGAAAAAGCTCTCTCGCAATCCGTATAGCATCTATATCGCAAATGACAGCGGAGTAAAAAAAAAAGTATATGCGGCCAGTCACTCTCTCTCTCTCTCTCCGCGTAATGTATTCGCGGCGGAAGCGAGGGGCGAACAGGCGCTTGCTAATTAGCGCTTGACCAACGACTTTACCAAACTCGGATGCGAAAACGCGCGCGCGCGCGCCTGACTTTTTGCGCCGGTAAGGTTCGACAAATTGCGCCGCGCGCCCGCGACCCTCTCTAAGGCGATAAATTTTTCGAAAATTATGCCCACTCTGTCTGTATGTGTGTGTGATGCACGACCGCGAGTGAGTTACCGACGTCTTAACGGCTTTTTCCGCTTTTGGAGGACTCGTGATTGTTAATTGTCTACTTTTTTTGTAGAATTCAAAGTTTAAAAAGCTACAGCTAAAAAAACATTGTCAAACCATACAACCACAAAGAAAACACGAAATTCCATTCAATAAATACACAAAACTAAATCACCCAATCCCCCGAGAGATCCCGCAGCTTCGTCGCGGCACTTCCTCGCCCCGGACACCCTTCGACTCGGCCGCCCTTAGCGATATATACCAGCGCCTCGTCGCGCGTACAGATGCTCGTGTATATACGCGCACGCATCGCGCACGGCAGCGTCGGCGATCGCGCGGGTCGGTGGCGGCTGGGCGCAGAGACGCGTGCAGGAACGCGCGATATCGGGCCCGGGGATCTGAGATCCGGGGGCCCGATAATATATATATATATCGGCCGGCGCGAGCGAGCGAGCGCTCTCGAGTATTATGACCGCGGGGCCCCGGACGAGCAGATGCCGAGTTCGGTTGGGCCCTAGGCGAGAGCCTCCCGAAACCATATCCGAGCGCGGGGAACGACTCGACGACTTCCCGTCGTTGACGCTGGAAGGAGTTTTGCCCCCCGAGTTTTGCCGTCGCTCGATGGATTTTACAACGGTAGGAGACTGCTTTCGGAGCGTGCGGTTTGGCCGAGGAAAACACTGGGAATAGAGTTGCAAATTTATTTGGTAATAAATTGTCGCAGGCGCTTTGTATAAACGAAAGCAGGACTAATTTAGAAGTCTTTTCCACGTTTGTCAAGGTTGGGGCATACGTCTTTTTCAGAAATACACAATTTCCAATTCCAGAATAAATGAATGGCTTATATTGCGACTCGGAAAAGTAATACACCCTTTTTCTTATAAAGCTTTTTCCCCAACAGCGGGAAGATTGATCTGACTCGGATTTATATCTTGATTTAGAAAGAAACAAGATTGACTGACGTTTTGCCTTAAAACACCTATTTGAGCACTAAAAAGGTAATTTCAAGTTAAAACTTGGAAGATTGCATCGAGTAAACATGCAGCTAAAACATTGCGCAAGCCAACAAAGGGGGCTAAAATATCTTTACCTCCGCAAAACTCGTCCGCATTTCGTTTTCCAAACCAATTCTCTCCACCCGAGCTAAAATCCGCCACAAAAATCGCCCGCGTGCAAACAGCGAGGAGCTCCTCGCCTATCCTTATTCCATTGAGCGAAAAACCCGGCCTATACGTCCATAACCACCCACCACCAACCGTAAAAAAAAAACGAGGCATCGGAAACACCTTTAAAAAGCCCGCAGCTCAACGTACACACACGTCGGAGCGCGCGAAGTTCCTCGCAACGAGCGTCCGCGTCCGTCGGCAGCCTCGCGCGCGCGCGCGGCAGTCGGTCTTATCGGGGCTCTGCCATCGTTCCTCGCGAAGCGACAATGGCTGCGGAGAGTCGCTTCCTCGAGCCGCCGCCCGCCGTCGCTCGGCGCGCGGGGGCACAATGCGCGAAGAACGAAAAAAAAAGGGCTCGAGAGCCCTCGGGACGATTTAAATGCGGAATTAATTGTCGCGGCCCGCCGCGAGAGGGCTGTTCCTCGTGCGAATTCGGCTGAGAGCCGATGCAAATATCGTCGAAATTTACGGTATAATATAAACGCACTTTATCCGGGACCGATATACGTTCTATACGTTTTATTGCGAGTCTTACAATTTATTCAAAGTATGACGTACGCTTCGCTAAAATAGACTTTCAATCTTGAAAAAAATGGGAGAAAAATTGACTGTACTCGAAGGAAAGAAAAATCAAAGTGTTTTACAGTCCATTCTTCGTGCGGAGCTATGAGACTCGGAGAAATTTCAGAGCCAGCTTTATAACCAGAACCCGACTATATATACACACTCCGGCCGCGGGTGAGAATTGGGCTGATGATTACGGCACGCGAGCCTCGCTTCCGTTATTATAAGCCGAGCGAGAAAGACGGCCACGCCAGCTTGTCGTTTTGTATTCCGGTGATTTTTCCCACGTGTTTTTATTTTTTCCCTCTCTCTCACCGCCGCCGTCGCCGAGCCAATTATTAATTGTTGAAGGCGCGACGGTTTTTCATTTTTCCGCCGTGTAGGAAGCATAACTCACTCGCCCGGCGGGTCGTGCTCCTTTGTCTCGAGTCGTTATTTGGTAGCGGAGTGGTAAATTATACGGGGGAACGAGGAGAAAAAAAAAAGTGAACTTCTCGCTCGTTTTCGTTCGAGTGCAGAGAGATTCGAATTTTTCGAGTAATTAGCAAACTGTTACGTTCGAGGTGAAAGAATGCATTTCGAGTAATTAAAGCTGCGTTTACGCGCTAAAATTTACGCGCAATTGTCTGCGCTTTAATGCAACGGCAAGTTTCAAAATTGAGCGACAAAGCAAGACGTGTGCCTTTCTTTACTTTCTCCTTTAACATTTCGACTGTTGCGCGAATTAAAATCACTCGCGCTTCCTTGTTCGTTAAAATTCGTGTATTTTATAGACTCAGAAAAGCGTATCGTACGATGTTCCAGATCAAAAATTAACGCAACCTGTTCTCCGTTTAAAAAAGGAAATAATATTGTCGGGCCGCTTGTTTTTCCCGTACACCGTTTCATTAATCCCGTCGCAATTTTTACGAACGGACATAAAAAATCGAATTAAAGGCGCGTTTCGCAGACTCGACGCGTGATTTTACAGTAACATTAACAATGCAACAAATCAATAAACAGCACCGAATGCAATTCGGTCCGAACACAGGTTTAACAATTTTAAAAATACCCTTATCAGATCGAGTCCTCTTTAAAACCGTTCGGAGCACACTTTGCAAACGCGACTTTTTATTTCGACGTGTCGTCTGGCGGCACTTCGTTCAATAAACCGCTAAAACGCGTCCTTCCTGTTTTACGTAAAAGTCAGGAGCGTTTAATTAGCGAAAACCCACCGAGAAAAAGCGAATAAATACACTTTTCATTAACGTTGCATTTCCAGAACAAATGACGCCGCCTGCAGGCGTCGCTCCTTCCTCTCCTCCCCCCCTGATTTTTTGCTCGAGCCCCGAAGAGGATTCCCGGCGATAAACGCGTGATAAAGTTGTTAATAGTGTTTTCTCTCGCTCTCAAATTAAAGGAGAGCCATATGCAAAGGAAAACGAAGCGAGAGAGCCGCCTTTTTAACGAGAAAGGCTCCGCGCACGATATTTAAAAGTATGATGAGGCGTAAGCGAGGATTTAAGTGTAAAGCAGAGAGAGAGAGAGAGAGAGAGGGGACTTCCTCCGTTTCTTTTCTGGCCTAACGTACAGCGACTTTTACGACAGGACGACGTAAAAACGAAATGAAGCCGTTTACGTGCAAAGCGAGAGAATCGACGCGAGCCTGAAAAAAAGAGAGAGAGAGAGAAGGCGGGACGGGGGGAGAAGGGAGGCCTTTCGAAAGAATGCTAGATAAAGAGGGCAAATGGTGCCATTGTACTCCTGGGGGAGGGTAATATACGGAATGCGAAAAAAAGAGCGGCCGAGCGCGCGGAAAAAGCGGAGAAAACAATAAAAGGCGAAATAGACATTACGGATGACGACTTATCTTTACAGCGCATCTAAAGTGCGATTTTTTTTAATATGAAAGCAGGTGGAAATCCGAGCGAGCGCTCCGACGGGTAATAAAAAAAAAAAAAGAAAAAAAGCCCCGCTGCAAGCCGATATGGCCGCGAGAGAGGCTCATTGTTCGTTTAATAAACTAAAGGGACTTCCTCTCTCTCGCTGCTGGGATTTTTGCGAGCGCCGGCTTTTGCTTCGTTTTCGGTTTGGTCGTTACGTTTTTCCGTGAGGTTGGCTCTCTGCGCTTGTTTATTTAGACAAATAATCTGCGGAGATAATCTGTTTTTTTTTCTTTCCAAGCGACGCTTTCAGGTTATTCCGTAATGACGCATTTTTTTTGTAACGTTGCTTATTTTGAAGCGCCGGGATTAGCTCACTTATTTAATTAAAGAGCTGTACCGGCGAATGTTTATCCGCGTCAATTGCTTAGTTAAAGGTGTAAAGTTCCTAGTAACCGGGCAATAATTTTGTTGAATAAAGATTTTCTTGTTTTGACGTAAACTCCAAAGTTTATGCAAGTCTAGTCGCTGTTTTACGATTCCTTAAATTTATTTTATTTCCTTTAAAAATATCTTGTTGCGTTTGTACAAAGTGCCATTTTACGGCTTTTCATCTCACAGAAAAGTTTTCCAAAGCGAACCGAACAGTTTTTCAATCGCAGCGGTAAAACAAAAAAGGCCAGAGTATAACCGAATCGGAAAATGCGTTTTACAATATTCCCCGACGATAAACTCGAAATAAAACCGCGAATAACAATATTCTCCCGCGGCACGAAGAGCGCTTCTAAAAGTTTATAAAATAAAAAATAAAAAAAAAACCGAACTCGGCTCGAAACAATATAAAGTATCGCCGGCCGGAGGCTCACGCGACGGGCGTTGCGCGCGCAGCAAGCAGCAGGCAGCACGCAAAGGCGTCAGCCGCGCAAAAAGAAGTGGAACAACAACGAGCACCTCGAGAAATCACGAAATAAAGCAGCGGCGGCGGCGCGAGATTTACAATCGAGAATTACGGCGGGCCGGCCGTTTGTCTGCTCGTTGCGGCCGAGGCTCGATCTCTCCCCGAGAACGACTTCATTCCGCGGATTCCCGAAAATCCTAAGCCCCATTGTCGGGCCCGGAGCTTAATAAATTCCGCGGAGGCGAATCGAAAATCAGCCGGGCGGAGAGGAGGAGAGAGAGGCGATAATGCACTCGAGCAAATAGTCAAGGTGGAGAGAGAGAGAGAGAGAGAGAGAGAGTTGTGTGGCGCGCGGCATTTTGTCGCTGAGGTATGTCGCTGCTCGGCCGGCCACTTCGGGGGGGGGCAGACTGCGACTGGCAAATCGACCTGGACTTTACGCAATGGCTTTCTGATGCCGGCTGTTGTGTAATTTGAGGGACGGCGACGTTATTTTCCTTTTGCTTTACCAAGTTTTCATGTTGCATTGTTGCTGGTTTAGACTGTATAGCCTTGTTTTTTTTTATATAATTTTATACTATAAATTTTATTCGCGTCTTTTCCCCGCGTTATTTTTAAAGGAACAAAACGGCAACGCTGTTTTTGGTGCATCCTCGAAGATTAAAACCCTCTCCAGAAACTCGACAAAACTATGACATAACTAAATTATACGATTAACTCGGCAGATAGCCTAATGGCCCGTACATGTTAAATCCGAGTTTATCTCAATCTGACGGCGAGCATAATTCAGCAATTTAGCGGATCGAGTGAAAAAATCGAAATAACCCGCAGCTGGAGAAAAGGTCGTCCGAAATATATAATCGAAGCTGCGCGTTCTTCCTCCCGTCGTCTTCTTTCCCCGTGTGCGCGCGCACACGGTAGTCGCACGCGCGGACGTCGCGCCGTAATTAATCTGAATTATGCATCAGATCCGTCAAGGAGCAGTTGGCCCGATAAGATAAGCGCCGGGGCAGACGGAGGTATAATAAACGCATTTCTCCCGTGATCGATGATCTCGCTCGCGCAAAAACTCGCGGGAACAACGGAAAAGCAGAGAGAGAGAGAGAGAGAGAGCGGCGCGCTGCTCGCGGGACTTTGAGCTTGACCACGCGATGTATCAAGAAAAATTGATTACGTTTCTAATTATGGCGCCTTCGCCGGATTAGCATAAATCTCCATAAAGGAGCTTTTTCGAGAGGGACTTGATGCATGCGCCGTCGGGACTGTCGGCGGAGCTTTTGTGACCGCTGCGTGCTCGATGATGTATGTGTACTGTAAAGGGGGTTGGAAACTTCTTTTGTGCTTTCGAAAAAGAACGAGAGGGAAAGAGTTTGACGGAGCAGAGAGCTAATGTACCTCCGTTCCATTTGTTAATAAACATTATTTCGTCTCAATCCACTGAGCTTTCTTAAACACTAAAGCGAATTTGACGTTTTACCCCCTTTTCCTTTCGCCAAACTATATTTTCAAAACTCATTGAACATTCAAAAAATCGTCTCACCAGTATAATCTCAATCCACCGAGTACTCGAAGTCCCCTAATCCAGAATTCGCGAGATCCCACATCTCCTCCGATTCACGCCGCTTTCCCAGCCACGCGGCTCTCTCAACCAGTCCCGGCAGCCACCCAAGCAGCGCAAGCTCCCGCAGTCCGCGCGAAATTTGTCGGCCTCCTACGCTTGTATGGAAAGCAGGAGCGCCGCCGGGCGAATTAACATGTAGGAGAGGCAAGGTCGCGGAGCGGCGGCGGTGCAGGTGTCGCCTGCGAGATCGCGCGCGTTAAAGAGCCAATCGGCGCGTGTGCGTATGCAGAATGCGAGAGAGAAAGAGAGAGAGAGAGAGAGAGAGAGAGGGCCGCGGGATTGGCTTGAATTATGGATGGCCGCGCGCTCTCCCGGCTCTTTGTCGGCGCGCGCGAAATCTACATACGCGGCGGCGATAATCGCGCGAGTAGAGCCTCTCTCGGCTTTGCTTGCCCGGGCACGTATGGGACTCTCCTCGCGCCCGAGAGACAGAGAGAGAGGGCTTTCCAAGTTTGCGCGTGTGGCCTCTCAATCTTACGGAGCACGCGCCTTTTCCGCCCGGGGAAAAAAGGCTCTGGTAAGCAGGAGGAGCTGGACTTTCGCGGGGACGGGAAAGTTTTGGACGAGTAGCTGCACCCGACGGTGAAACCTATATACCGTTGATGGAGGTGTCTTCGTTTAGTCTTACCTGACCCTTAATGAGAGATCAATCTGCCCGAGACGCCTCAAAAAACCCTCCCCGCGGGTCGCTCGCGATTGAAAATAAAGCAATTAACCAATTAGCATATTATACGTATAATACGGGCCGGCGTTGCCGATTCGCGCGGCGACCGAGCGGCGCATGCAGGCACGCACGCGGGATTCTCGGGGTCGCATCTGATACGGCGGCCGTTTCCTCGCTCCTTGCATTCCCGATGGGGCAACTCGCGTTCGGCGTCGCTCTTATGGGAAAAGCCGCAGCTCTTTCGGGCACAAGGTTTTTCGCCGCTTCCTTTTGCCAACGCGCTCCCGTCTTAATGAACGGAGCGGAGGCCCGTTCCCTTTATGAATTAACGTAATTGCGAGTGTGTGTATTGCCGCGCGGCCCGCGGCTCTATGAATCGAAGCTTGAGCAACGCCGGGACGGCTGACGAAATCCGCGCGCGAGCTTTTTGCGCAACGGCGCGGGGATTCGTGAATGGGAGTTCGCGCGCGTCTGCGATGCCGGTTGGCTTTTCTCTCTTTACTCTTCTTCTTTTTTTTATATTTTATTAATTAATTTTGCCCGGCCGGGGAAGGGAAGCGCAAGAGCTGCTTCGTTGCGAGGCGCATCCTGTGTGTCGATGACGGCGAAATTGCTCAATTGGGGATGCGCCGCGCGGACGGAGGGGGAGGAAAAAGGTTTTCGAGATTTCGGCTGTTGATTATGTTGATTATGCTTTGTTGCTTGGATTAGGATGCAATTTCCGTTAATTTGGAAAATCTATGTTTTCGCCGAGAAAATGCGCGAGGTTGGCTCATTGCGGTGCTATCGGAGTAAAAGATTTTTATATGTTTGTTTAATAATTTACGTAAATTTGAAATTTATTGACCAGAATAATTTACAGTAGTGAATTACAAATATAATAAGTTGCAATCCACCTGTAAATCCCGCAGAGGTATCCATAGATACCTGTTGGCAGGACTGGTGTAACTTATAAACTAAAATCTTATCTAACTAAAACTAAAACTATTTAAAATTTAGCCTAATACAATTTGTTCTAAATGTAGATTTGCCTTAGTATAATATATATTTTTTCGCGCATTTATTCATTCATCCTTATCCACTCCTTTAATTTTCGTTTAGTTGTATTGTTTTTGTTTAATGTCTTTAGATCATTCGGGAGCTCATTAAATACACTTACAGCCTTAATGTAGCTATTCTTTTTGCTTACTGTTTTGTTTCTTTGTGGTATTTGTATTATTTTTTTCCTAGTTACACTATTAGATGTTGTAAATTTGACTTTCATTTCATTATAGTGATATATTATGGATTCATATGCAAATAGTTGTCTTAAATTTAGGGGATTGTCGTGCGTTGTGAAGTTATTCTTGTTGATTATTCTCAACAATCTTGTTTGTAAACCTTGTAACAAATTTAAGTTATTATTAATCATTTTAATAATTTTTATTCAATTTCAAGATACGGCAGCTATTCAATAATTCAATAATTCAGAAATCAGATCGACTCGGGACTAAGCAAGCAAAGCCCGCGAGCTCGTCGGCATGAAAAGCGTCGGCGAAATCACATTAAACTCCGCGGCGCGCGCATTCAATTCCGGCGAAATAAATTCATTCATAGGACAATTGAGCCCCCGCGGGTATATCATACGGCCCTCCCTTTGCGCGATCGCACGCGCGCGAGCATGCGGTTATCCCGGGCATTCATATATACCTTAAGTCAAAAGAGCACCTTTCCGAAATCCTTATTGTATTATAATTTCGCGCGGTCGATATTTAAGTGCGCAGTCACGTGGTGCTTGTATTCAAATCAGCAGCGCCGGCGCAGCTTTAGCCTAATTTGAATAAGGGATAAAGTAGGCGCTCCTCCCGCCCGTATTTATATTTATATACGCTTGGAAAAAAAAAACGGGAAAAAAAACAGACGGAAAGAAGAAGCAGAAGAACGGCCCCGGGGGGAGAATGTACGTTTCGTTCGGCCTTCTTTTTTTTTTTTTTTATCATTTCCACCGCGGGACGAAGAAGAGTCCGTATATCTAATCTCTCCTCTCGCGGCCGCGGCCATTTACGGGCCCGAGCCGACGACGAGGCTTTATGTATTTATTCGAGCGCGCCTCGATAGCCAAAGCGAGCCGAGCTAATTGCGGAAAAGCGCGAGCGGCGCGCGACGTGCTTTATGCGCGGAATACAATGAGGAGGGGGGGGGGCGGGGGGGGCCCTCCTCCTCCTCTCCGCTCTTCGGGAGAGCGAATCGCGACGATTGTAAATTAAGAGCGGCAGATCCAAAGTGCGCCTCGGCTCTCGAGTTTTCTTTCGCGGCGACTCTTTATTTTATGCGCTGATTGTCAAGGGGCAAAAATGCGGGAACTCCTGCGGATTTATCGATGCTTTATTGAGAGCTCTTGCGACCGGTGCACTTTGCGCGGAACGAGAGCTTCAATTATTTCCTGGCCTAGCAATAATATTTTTAAGTTCATTGTATACGCTTGGTTATATCATTTTTTACTTTAAAGCATTTATACTGCAAACTGGCACGAAATACACCGAGAAACGCTTTACAAAGCAATACAACCTTTTCGCGAAACAATGCACAAAATGACGAACCCTGTCAATCTCCCTTTTATCTCGGCTTCGAACCGGCAATTTAACTTTAGATAACATTACAACGCGTCCCCATTTTTCATAGCCGCGAGGGCGAAAAAACAAAAACAAAAATTCGATAACGCACGAAACTAACAAAAAAAAAAAAAAAAAAGAAAACAGCAGCTTTCCATTGTCAGTCAACTTTCATTCCGGCCGGGGCGTTTATTCAACTGTAATAATGACAAAAGCACTCGCGAGCACCGCGCGCGCGGAGAGACGCGCGTATACACCATCAGGACATATACGCGTGCGCGTCCTATGCGCGGAATAACTTATCGCTCTGACCGACTAAAGCGGCCGATAGAACTGCCAGATAAAACAAATGGAAACACGCGCAACTAATATTGTATTAATAATGGCCCGAGCGCGATCAGCTCGGCGAATCACCCGCAGGAATTACTGAATAAAGCCCCCCGCCGGCGAGGCGACGGAAAAATATTCTCCCGATTAACGGAAAGTTTTGTCAGCTCGGACATTTGGACTCGTTCTTATGGCCACCTGTGAATCGTCGTTTGTTCGCGTAATTCAAATAAAAAGCTCGACTGTATAAAGGTGCATATTTATTCCCGACAAATCGCGCGAATTCGCGCCATAAATCCGGGAACGGCCGTAATATCTTCATTATCGCAAGCAGCCTCTAAACCGGCAATTTCAGAGCATTGCCCAGGAAGCGCGGCGGAATAAAGAGTCAAGCGAGGGCGAATCGGCAAGCAAACGGCCCCCAATAAAGAGCGAAATCGCGGAGCAGCGGCGGTGTTCTACACCGGCCGCGGACACACACATTGTGTGCTGCGCAGTCGAGCTCCAAACGGAGAAAAGTGGGATATATACTCGACTCCTGCCGCGCCGCCTATCATTTCCATATTATTACGCCTGGCTTTACGGTACGGCCACTTAGGGATTCCGAATTTTGCCGGCTGGCGTTATTTATCGCTCGCTTCCTGCGGCCTGTTGGCTTTCTGTCCCGAGGATGTTTAAACGGCGCGGATCGCTTGTTTTTATTGTTGTGTTAATGGATAGTTCATTTATAGAGTGTACGTACGTAAAGCTTTCGGTTTATATTGTGCCGATGATTTAACAATGGAAAAAGAAACGTTCCTGCAGTAAATAAAAAGAACCCCATTCTAGTTTTAATTCTCGTTCGGTTTTGCGTGTTACGTATAAGTATACCGACGGTCGTGCAAATAAAAAGGCTGACATCAGTGGAAATATTTTTCACCGCGCGGCGGTCATCGTAAAAGCGGATGCAATGAAGTTTTCTTGGCGTTTAATTAAAAGCCACGCGAGAAAAAGCGGGGAAGAATAATCGAAGGCCCCCCCCATTCATCGCTAAATGCACGACTTCTATTTACCGAGAGGAATGTGGAACGGCTTGCATTCATTATAAATTGTATGTACACCTTTGCAAAACGCGGCTATTTTATCTTCGCGTTAAAAAAAAACTTTGGCGATTTAAAATATATAGATATGGGATGCCGTTTAAAAAGAGCGAAGCAGTAAAATTAAATGCCGCATCATTCAATGCAAATTTTTATTACCGATGCGTTTCTATCGAACTTAGAAATCTCCCGGATTGATATACACCACTCCTTTGTTCAATAATATTAAGTTAGCAAAGATGTAATTAGGGATTTTCCACGTCAATTAGAGAGCAGGAGTTTTCCACCTACCATCAATAAAGCACTAAACCGAATTAACATTGAATCGCCGTTCCTCCTTCCCCACTCTATACCCTTAACCCAGAAAGAGCTTAAAAAAAACGCTGAAAATCCTCTCTGCGCCTCGCGCGGCAAAAAGCGAGGAAGAAACCTCTCTCTCTCTCTCTTTCTCCTCGCGAAGTCAGAGTCAATACCGTGACTTCCGTGCGGCGGGGGTCTCTCTCTCTCTCTCTCTCTCTCTCTGGCGGTGCCGATGCAAGGGATCGATATCGCGCGGCCATTTTAAAACGTACGTACGTAGGAGGGAACCCGGGGCCGGGGGGGCCGGACGTTCGCCCGAGAAAATCGCGCGGCTTGACGGCGTAACGAGCGGCTTTTCCTGCCTCCTCGGCTTTCGGGTGAAAGCGCTCGCGGGTCTCTCTCTCTCCCGCTGGGCCCTTTGTTCTTCTAGAAGAGCGAGCAAGTGGCACCGACTCCGTCCTCAGTGCGTGAAGCGCGAAAATTCGGTCGCGTTGTCGCGGCTGGATGAGGCGGCTCGTGCCGATGGACGCCGCGATCGAAATTGGCAAGAAAGAGGAAATTGGTTTTGGAGGAGAGGTCTGCTAGCTTCTCGAAGTTTCTTTTTAAATCTGGTTCGATTGATTTATTAAATGATTGAGCATCGAAAATTACGTTGACGCCGAGTCAGTGCACAAGATGGTACGGAGCAAATTGAGTTTCGTTAAATACGTCGAAGATTTTTAATAATTACTGAGATATTTCTCACGCGCGTCACTGATTCCTGGCCATAAATCCAACTATAAATAATGCGCATAATAACGATCGTGACTCGGTTATTAATCCAATTCATTTGCTTATAACTAGACAAAAATTATGTAAGACGCGAAACATCATGAGAACTCGCGGCAGTATACATGCACTTAACATGCGACTTTTCAAACGCACACGATATGCAATATTCTCCGCGTGCACCTTTCAAAATTCTGCGCATATTTCTCAAAGATGTAACTCGCATTATATTCCCGCGGCACAATAACCGTACAGACGATACGCGAAGCCGCGGCAAGCTCGCCTCGGGACTTTTTCGGAAAATTTATGCTAGACAATTTATTAACAGCAGTTTATTTCGTACGCGCGGCTTTCTAATAGCCCGTCTCTCGCCAGCAGTTTTCTCGAAGCATAATTTACTGGAGGCCAGTGCAGATTAATTTACAAGATTAATCCTATAAATTCAAGCGGAGCTTCCCCCCTTATTCAGCACTCGATGTATACACCCGAAAGACTCTCCAGCGGCCGCCTCGCCGTCGCGGCTCCTCGGCGGGCGCGAAAATCGAGTCGGCCCATCCGTCTCTCGAGCTTCGCACTTAGCGACAGCCCGTGGAACATAAGGCGCGCAAGTTCGAGCTTGCGGCGCGGCGCGGACTTTGAAAAATCGCCCCGCGCGCGCGTGCCTAATCGCGAGAGAGCATCTCGCGGTCTGGCTGCCCGCTCGGAGCTTGTGGCCTACATCGCGTGCGCGTGCGTGCGCACGGGCCGCCCGGACGGGGCTCACGCGATCTGATAAACGACCCTGGACGTCTCTCGCGCGCGCGAGCAGGGCCGAAATAAACCGTCGCACTTTACATAATGCTCCCGCGCGGGCGAGCCGGAGCGAGGCGGAGTTCGCGGACGGAGTTTAGACGCTGGACGAGCCGGGTTTTTCGAAGAAAGCCCGCGGGGAAGGAGGCGGCGATGGATGATTTTCTTTTGTTTGCGATAAAAGCTGGGAACCTCCGTTATTTAGCTGGAAAGGGTGAAAAACTGTAAGCCTCGCTGAAATAAAGCTCGGCCCTCGACAACGAGGCTCCCGCGAGGCGCGGCAGAAAAAAAAAAATAACGTCCCGGGGAATCGACGCGCAACGCAAGGAGGATATAAACCCGGCAAAATCCCTCGGATACACGGTTTAATAGCGATTGATCACTCTCGAGCGGTAAGGCCGGCTTACTCTCTCCGTCCCGCTGCTTTTATTTGCGGCCCTTTGTAGGTTTGCGCCTTTGGCGGCAGGAGCCGCGGCGCGTAATTAAACAAACGCGTAATAAAACATCTTCGGCAGCGGTAGCCGGCCTGTCAATTAGGCCGTCGCGGCGGCGGCACGGCGATCGATTGACGGCGGCGGCGGCGGCCGCTGCATGCAGTGCCCGATGCAGAGGAGAGGACTGCTCTCGCGAGCGAGCGAGCGCATAAAGCGGCGCGCGGCAAACGGCTTCTAAAGGGGACTCTCGGGGGACCAATGGTGAGCCAAAGGCCGTGACACCGCAGGCCACGCACACACGCCGTGTGCAGTCGGGGGCCTTTTTCGCGCCGCCTGACAGCCTCCCGGGGTATACAGCCAGCGATGGCGCGAACACGCGAATCGTATAAGCCTGTGCCCCGGCCAGCGGACGACGACGGGTGTACGTGTACGTACGCCGAGAGCGCGGCGAGAGCGGCTTTCTTTTCAAGATGCCGAACGTCGGCGAGCGCGATATTTCGCCGACGTCGGAGAGCCGCGCGATTGCTCGGGAGCTGGGAGCGAGGGGGAGACGGGGAGTTTTAGCGATTTTTCTGGGGATTGAGAGTTTGGGATAATTAGTTTCAGAGGGTTTTATTAGAAGCTGTTGACGAAAATGATCTTGGCTTTCAATTAGTTTTTAGAAAAATTTACACTAACATTACTGAGAGATAATCGAAAACTTATATGGACTAGGTAAGTTTAACGTCTGGCTTGAAAAACTACGCGAAAGTATAACTGTGATTCTATATTATCTGATTTAAAATATGTTGATAATGTATTTAAAAAACTTGTATGAGAGTATAAAAACTACTATTAAAGCCTTACTTATCAAAATGCTCACGGAAATTACTTTAGATATAATCTGATGACGTAAATGCAAACATGCAAATTATCCGCGTATTATATTAAGGAATCTACACTTAGCGCCCGTAAACTCGTTAATCAACAGTTACTTATATTTTTTATATACAAAAAACATCAAACATAAATAATATATTTTTTACTTTAACAATCGCTTCTCCAATTCGAAAATGACGACCGACGACCTTTCCCTAATGATCTCCGCTTCGGCCGAAATATTTTTATGTTTCACGAAATGCAAATGCCGGCCGCCGAATTATCATAATTTCATAATTAGCCCGCAGGCCATCCGAGTGAGCAGACTCGAAGCGCTGATATTTTTTTTTTTTTCGAGAATTCTGTTTCGCGTGTACGTTACAGATGTTCCCTCTCCGTCCAGCCGATTCCAGACGGAGGAGACGACTTCGTTAATGTGCTTTTAATCTGACGCTTCGTGTGCGGACTTTCCGTTTTCAAATGACCACATCGACTTGCGCGTTGGCGTATGTGGGTGTGAAAAGTGTGTATTCGAGAAGTAGGTGTCGGGCGTAAATTTTTTTGGCGACTCTCGCTTCGGTCGACCGTTTGGGAGAGGACCGAAATGATGTATCGATGTCGCGAATCGTCTGTCAGCGGTTGTCTTGAATTGTGACTCGTTGATTCGCGGAAGATCCGAAAGCGTGGATGGCAAATTGATCAATTATTAAAATCAAAGCACAAACATATAAATAAGACTTTTGCAATTCAAAACTAATAACGAATGCGTCGTTTATGCCAAAAATAAAGGATTGAATCCACTCCGAAGAAATCCTAAGCACCTTACCGTCCCTCCAGAAAGAAAGAAAGAAAGAAAGTAAGCGGCCAGCTCTCCCCATAAATTTTTGCTCGCATCCTCTTATCGGTATTTATACTCTCTTACGCACCAACCCATAACGCGGCGGCCGTTCAGGAGAGCGGTAGCAGATGCGAATCGGCCCGCGCATTTTCCTAGCCTCTCTCTCTCTCTCTCTCTCTCTCGTACGGTAGCGCAAAATAATGCTCTCCGCGGAACTATATCGGTTTTCCATCTGGAGCTTCCTCCTTCTGCGGCGGCGGCGGCGGCTGCCGCGCGAGAGGATCTGCCCTCTCCGTTAGATATGCGATGCCAGATAAGGCAGTCGCCCGGCCAGAAGCCGAAAGAGAGGAGCGGTATTGTGCGCGCCACCTATATGGATTCTGCTTTTCCGCTTCTGCCGCGTGCCCCGATAACGCTCTGATTGATTCGTCTGGCTGGACGCCTTTCGACAAATGTTCGGGGCTTTCTCGCGGTTATTAACGTTCGCCCGGAGTTTTTTTTAGATTTATCGGGCGCGTTCGACGAAAAGACTTCGTTGCGGATCGAGGTGTAATTTCTTACGCAAGCGTTACAATGGCTTTAATTACTCAATAAATTCGATAAAAAGGAGATTGTTTCAAAGTGTCTTTATATATACTCAATTTTTTACTGGTTAATTTACGTAGGATAGAAACGATTTCTATCGGTTCACTGATTACCTTCAATAAAAAGCAGTAAAAACCTGCAGCTAAACAAATTATCTCTAGAGTATTCACAGCGACGATGAATTGCAAACGCTCCTACGTACGATAATAATACACTCCTCTCGAAACAAGCTTTCACCTCTCGGCCCGCTAATCACCTCGAAAAATCGTCGATTCACTCGCAGCTGCCAATTTTCACGGCATTAAAATCCCTCTCTCTTTCTCTCTCGCTAAAATCCGTCAGAATCGGAGAAACGAATCTACAGCGATGATTCTCGCATAAATTCCGGCGAGCGCGCAGCCGTGAATCATTGAAAGATAGCCAGGCGGCAGCAGCAGCGACAACCGGCGTGTGCTTGGGCCGCGCTTGGTGTCAATAGCCTCGCCCGTCCATACACCCCGTCCGCGTATAATACTTTTTTGCGCTCTCCGCGCGGCTATCGGCGGCTCGCGATCGATTCCCCCCCTTTGTCCGCGCTCTCGCTCTCCGATTTAGCCCCCATTAATTATGCGCTCAAAATCGACGCCGACTTTTTCGATCGACCGTACAGGCGTCACGAGCGGCCAGTTTTCTAAAGCGAAGAGAGATCGATGCCTATCGATATATACATATGTATGTATATATGCTTCCGTGCAGAGCGCGGTGACGACTATTTTTGCGTGATGCGCCCCGGGCGGCGAATTAGCGGCGCGGCGCAGCAGACGGAAGCGCGAGCCGATCGGATAATTAATGCGGGAGAGCCGCTGCCTCTGCCGCCGCCGCCGCTTGTGTTTTTTCGGGAATGAGCGCGATTACGGCGCTGCTGCTCGCCAGCTGCTGCGAGATCGCGCATAGTTTTTTGCCCCGGCACGCTTTGCTTTTTTGCGGATTTCGTTTAGAAACGCGGGCGCGGCCGGTATAATGTAGTTCAAAGTTTGAATAAATGTTTTGGAACACGCGAGAATTTAATGAGCAGATAAATATATTTTTGAAAACTGTTGGATTTTACTGTCATTTTTTTGTTGTTTGATTGATTAGTGCCGCGAAAGTTTTGGTATAGCATAGAAGCATTATACTCGCAGAGTAGCACTCGATATCCAAAATGCGCAAAGGTCGATAACTAAGGGAAACCGATGCGAAACGCCGCGCCGAGCAAAGGACAAAAAATAATTCGCCGCCCCTTGAAGCCTCCCGTACAAAACTCGACATCCCCAATAAAAGACCGACTTCCCCCGGAAAAAAGCGGCGGATAACTCAAGATCCGCGCGCGGCTAAAGTTTGAAAGCGATCGGTTTTCTCGACGCCTCGACGCTCTCTCTCTCTCTCTCTCTCTCTCGACTTGCGCCGGAAGCGGAGCGTCGGCTTAGCTTGACAGCAGCTCGCGCGGCTAATGAAAAGTAACGCGCAAGCTCCCACAGGCGACTCCCGGGCGAACTTCCTCCCCGTGGAAAAGAGAAGAGGCTCGAAGGCCAGAAAGAGGCTCCCAACCTCGCCGCGCGGCACAATGCGCCGCCGTATCCCACGACTCCGGGACGAGAGGGAGAGAGAGAAAGAAAGAGGAAGAGCAGGCAGTGTGCACCTGCAGGACTCGCGCGTAGGCGATAGGCCGCGCATAAAACGCTTTTCAATTCCAGCGAGTGGAAAGCCCCATTGAGCCGCGAGATACGCATGCAAAATAGAGAGTGGCATCATCGGCTCGCCGCCGCCGCCGCCGCCGATTGTCGTCGGAACGTCTCCGCTGCATTTTCGCCTCTCTCTCTCTCTCTCTCGCTCTCTCTGTCAGCGCGCTCGCTCTCTTTTTCTGGCGTCCCTCGCGCGGAGCGCGCCAGAAAAGAGAGAAAGGACTTCTTTGTGCGGCCGAGCTTCTGGCCGGCCGATTGTGTGACGTGTTGATAATTTTAAAACAAAGCCCGGCCGGCCGAGCATTGTGCAAAAATCACTGACGGACGCCGGAGAGAGAGAGAGAGAGAGAGAGAGGGAGCGATGTACGAGTCCGAAGCGATATACACTCGCTGAAAAAGCAGACACTCTGTCCCGCCGTTCTTTCTGACCGAACGAGCAGCGATATGCCGCTCGAACCTCCGAGTCCCGATTTAGTTTCCTCGATCGGCTATTGCTTTTCTCCGAGCCGCGGGATCCGAGCTGTATACTTTTTCTGCGCGGGATGCCTCGCTCTCTCTCTCGTCTTTGCCCCCATTGTTTTCTTCGGGCCGATGGAACGTTCTGTGGATATGGTGTATTATGCCGATAAATGAGGGGTTATGCTTTTGTTCAATCGAATAATCGCGGGGATAAGGCACTCGTTTGAATTAGAAAATTATCTTGTTCAGAACTCGATGGTTTTCAATATTTCTCTTTCTGTCCAGTGTTGAATGCAACATAAAAAACATTTGCTTCTCACATTAGATCAATTCCATCGAATGGCAAATATTTAACAAAGAGATAAAATCACCGAGTTTAAAAAAAAAAAAAAGAAAATACTCGAACAAGCAAAATAATCACTCCGCCTGCAGACTCTCTCCGGCACTCGGTGATTTTTGCTTATCAACCGGTAAAATCCGCATTTTCCCCCGAAAATCTGCGCTACTCTCCCTTTGACTTCGGTGCGCACCGACGCACAAACAGAGCCCGGGCTTGCTATCGGTCGGTGCAGCTCAAAAA
Source organism: Ormyrus labotus (assembly GCA_035582975.1). Taxonomy (NCBI): domain Eukaryota; kingdom Metazoa; phylum Arthropoda; class Insecta; order Hymenoptera; family Ormyridae; genus Ormyrus; species Ormyrus labotus. Next base: position 14,496,728 of record JAWWEO010000001.1, on the reverse strand, counting down.
GCTCGTCGCGTGCACGGATCTCGTCCTGAAAACCCGCGTATACGGAACAAACGGCGGCGTTGGCGGAGAGAGAGAGAGAGAGAGAGAGAGAGAAAAAAAGAGGGAAAAAAAAGGAGAGCGAACCGGAGCGGAGGCGTGGGGTGGGGGAACAATATTGGCGGTCATTCGCACGGGACCATCGGGCTTACGATCGCGTCCCCTTTTTTCCTGCCGCCGGCAATTGCAGTGTGTGCGCGCTGGCAAATCGCGCGCCCGTCATAATGAACGTCGCGAGTCAAGGGGGAGGGGGGGGGGAGGGCCTCGGCTCTCCTTTTTTGTTTTAATTCCGTCGAGCGGAAATATCGGCCATTTTGAATTTTCAATTTTCAACGCTCTAGTAAGCCTCTCTCTCTCTCGGACGCACGCAGGCACTGCAGATGGATGCGTTCGCTTTCGCACGAGTCTGCACGGCGCGGCGGCGGCGGCGGCGGCCGATGATTTATGAGGGCGAACCGGCTCGCGCTCTCGTCAATTCTTAACTGTTAAACTTTCGGGGACTATATGAGTTTTCCGCACCGAGGAGCAAGAGTGCTCTGCGAGTGCTCTCGATCCGGGGAGATGGTCCGCATTAAGATGTTGCGGAGATTCGCCGCCGCTGCTTTTTTTTTTCTCTTTCGTCGAATTACGCCGAGATCGGCAGATAGGCGATCGCGCTTGCCTTCGTTATGCGCGCGCAGTTTGAATAATTTTCAGTGGGCTTGCACAGTCGTTTAATGAGAAGGAGGGGGGCGTTTAAGGGAGGCGGTTTTGTGTGCTTGAGAAATTTCGCTTTTTACGCGGTACTTAATTCTGCCCTCTCTTAGATAAATTGGGGATCAAGCTCTAGAAAGCTGCGATTCGTCTCAAACTTAATGTAAACACATTTGATTTACATAAGACTTTTTCAAGTCTTCCGTCATCCATAAAATATTTCAGTATAATAAAACAAAAAAAAAAGACACATCGTAAAATTTATATTTGTCATACAATATATAAAAAGCGACCATAAAAAAGGCCGACTGTCATGCTAATAAACCAGGCAGCCTTTCTATCGCTCTACTTACTACACCGAAAGCACCTCCTTACCTGTTCCTCCAAAGGAGAGCTCTCCAATTTTCGAGACTGCAAAAAATCCGTGCCTCTATATTACAACGTGCCTGTCAATCAGCGAATCGCAATGCTCGCACGGCAGCAGCGACTGTAAAAGAATCATCGGGGATACGTATCGCGAGATTAACGCGGGCCGTTTATGCGAGACGATTTAATAACCGGCCAGATCCGTATCGGGCCGATCGGCTCGGTTATTAATCGCGATTGACAGGCGCGTGCCGGACGTTCATTGACGTATACGCGCCGCAAGTCGATTAATGCGCGAGTCGCCAGCTGAAAAAGCACCGAGCTAATTTTCGTATATATACCGGGCTGCGGGAGGAAAGACGATGTTTGTATGCGGGCTGGAAAATTGACGAGTCTTGGGTTTTACAACGATAAAAGTTGGGTAAACAAGCTGGAGTCTTTGATTGAAACGGCCTGTGCTTATTTTGCTGATGCGGTACGAGAGATTTTAGACGCCGATAGATTCAGGAGGATAAGATTTATTTGTCTACGGTGTTTTCGAAAAAGGCGAAAAGAATTTGATCGTTGAATAAATATTCTTAATGAATTTTCTTTAAAGAATCTCTGCTGTTACAAAAATTTACCCGAATACAGAGTACCAGCCATTTTCCTACGAATCTCAAAAGACTCGCAACCACAGCTATTTAGCATGAAAATCGCTCGAAGCACAAACAATCAAAACAAAAAAAAAAAGCAGCAGCACACAGCGCAAATCTTCATCCATCGGAACAAACCTCAAACTTCCGTCCTAACCCAGCAATCATCATCAACTCCGTTCCTCGGCACGGAAAACCTCCTCGCAATATAATTTGTCTCTCGAAAGTTACGCAACGTCGGTGCATAACGTCGGGCGCATCTGCTCCGAGAGCTCCGCGTTCATCGTAGGGAGGGGAAATTCCGCGCGGTTCCGCAACGATTCTGAGCGGCGATACGCGGCCAGTCGTCGTCGTCTCCCGCGAATGAAGACGCGCGGCTTATTAAAGCCCCCTATCAGCGGCCTGGCATCTGCGCGCGGCTCACGACGTGACTCACGCTTTTCCTCGCGGGATCCTCTTTTTTCGCGCCGAGCGAAATTAATCAACGATAATGACACGCCGTTTCGCGCGTCCGCGTGTGTGTGTGTGCGCGCGCACGATGACGAAGTTCGCGGTTCGATTCGCGAGCGGCTTATAAATTATATCGCGCGCGAAACGATGATCTGATATATATATATATATAAGCCGGGGACCGCGTCCGTCGGTGCGGCCGCGCTGCATCGATTTCCCAGCGGTGTTCGATGCGTTCGTTACGACGATGACGGCTCTCGACCCGTTGTGACTGTAATATCCGCTCGGTTGAAAAATTCGAAATGAAATATTAATTACGAGCGCTAAGTGGGTTTAGATTAATTGAGAGCGTTTTAGCTTGACGGCCCGTTTAAATATTCAATTATACTCGCGCGCGATTACTTTCTTTTTTCATTTTCTTAAAACGAGCCGCGTATTGCCGCATTCGGATTAATTATTAAAGCGGCGATCGTTCGTACACGATACACTGGAGGATAAAGAATATGACGATTTCGACATTAAATGCTGCCTTTTATTGTTAGTTTTTTAATATAACTAAGCGTAAAAACAACTGCGAATTCGAGTTAAAAAACGGGCGCGGAACAATATCCGAAGAGCATCACGCTTCAGTACGCCGAAGCTCCCGGCGTAAATACTCGGCGATACCACGGCGAGATATATAGTACGTATATACACTTAAGCGTATAAAAGGGGGAGAGAAAAGTCTCGTCGGTTCCGCGCGTCTGCAAACTCTTCCCTGGAAATCAATGGGGGTCGGGTTGAAAAGCTCGCCGGTACGTTTACCCTCCTCCTTATACACATCCAACAGACCTTGTCAATTAACGGCGACGCCGAGGGTAATCTTTCGAGTATCCATTACCCCCGGCATTCTAGCTCTCCGAGCCCATCAGGCGAAAATGAACGGATGCCTACACACCGATATCTCCCATCTCTCTCTCTCTCTCTCTCTTTCATCCGCGAGGAGAAGCCGAGGTTCGCCGCTTCTCCTTTGCGAATCCTTTTCAATTTTCCAGAGGCGGCGCATCGACAGATGTCACGGACAAATTTCGGTCCCTTGTTTTTTTTTCGGCGGCAGATAACGAGCGACGCGTACAGTGTATAAGTAGATAAAAAGCGCCCGCGTCGCTTTTGCGCGCGGAATAATTTTCCACTGACGTTTCCGTCATTTTTACACTGCGGAGGAGCTCCTCCACCCCGCGGCCGCCGCCGCGGGGAGATTAAATCGGCGCGCGGGGCATCGGGCGACGCTATACTGCCGCTGACGTTATCGACTGTTTTTCGATAGTTGATTTTCGTTTGTTCTCTCCTCGCCGCTGAAAAGCCCGGCAGCGGCGCGCGCTTTGCGCTTGACAGCCGGGCCGCGAGAGCGAGAGCCTGTTTTATCCGCTTGGAAAGTTCGCGGACTGAAAATGAAAAAAAAAAAAAAAAAAAAAAAACTGGAGGTTGCACCGCGACAGCCAAGAGAGGAGCACAAAGCTGCGGCTTGATAACTGAAGAAGTTAAGGGTGCGTGAACATTTTGGCCTGCGATAACGGACTGAAATGATGGAAAAAAAATCAGCCCCCCCGATAATAACGATGCGGGTGAGTGGAACGTTTTAAACTCGATTTTGCTTCCTCCTAGAGGAAGCATTGTGATAGTAATTTTTTAAGTTGTTCGAAAAATCGGTTATAATTGTATTTTAAGATGTCAAAATAAGAATAAATGGTTTTTCAAAAATGTCTGTATGGATATGTGTGCGTGTGCTTATGCGCCTGGATCTCAGCTACTACTGCACGGATTTTCATCGTTCACGGATCATTTTTTTTGCTTTTTACGATTATTGAAAAACTTAATTTTAATTTTTTTTTTTTTTTTTGACAGGATTGAGATATTTGAATCGAATAAAGGCCAATTTAAAGAGCATAAAAATATCTATAATTTCAGAGAATAAAAGTTACCCTAGTTCTTATGGTTCTTTTGTTTTTAATAAAAACGTGTTTTTTTTTAAAATCTTATAATTCTTAAATTAAATTATCAACTGCTCTGAAAAATTTGTTGGTAATTAAGAATATATGTAGCTATAATCTGTAAAAATTTCAAGCCATTTTGTGAATTTGTTTTTGAATAAAAAGGTGAAAACCGAAAAAAATGAGTTTTCTTTCTCAAACGATTACGGAAGTAAAAAGACTTTAAATTACTTGAAATTTTGGGAAAAAATAGATCTTTTACATGTTCAGAGCTGTATAGTTTTTTTGCTTATGAAACGTATTAGTTCAAAAGATATTAAAGTTTTATATATTTTGTTTCAATTTTTTGAATAGCTGTATCTTAGTGAATAATCGATCTCTTTCAATGAGCGACCACTTATTTTTTTTGTCTTTAACTAAATTTTCAAAATTAAAAACAATGTTTGAAGTTCATCTACTAGTTTTTGTTTTATAACGATTTTAAGTTATGTACGGTATCGCGATTACTTATATAACATAGTACTGTCATATTTTTATTATTATTATTATTATTTTATTATGACTTTTTAGACTAGATTTAGCAATATAGTTTAAAAAAATACAAAAAATTACTTTTCTATGACTAATAACAGTTAGAGAAAATTCAATTTACTTGAAATTTTTATTTAATTTTTTTCAAAACGAAGATAGTGTGAAAAGGTAACAGCAGGTTAAAATCACCTTTATTTTACATTAATTTTAGCAATATACATTAGCGAGCGAGTGCCGTCAAACAATGTCCTCAAGGTAAATCGTCACGTAGAACTCAAAAACTACGGAGCGCACCACCTAGACATCATCATCGGCGACCTGGTACTTCTAGATAATCATCTCAAGATAAATCGACACCTAGACCCCGAAAACTACAAAGTGCGCCATCTCTAAGGTCACCCTACTATATTTTACCGATATATATATATATATGTTGTTTATATACAAATTATATATGCTCGTCAAACTATGTATGAACTGTATATAATGGATTTTATATAATTTTGATCTAAAATTTTTACATGGGATACCATTTATCTTACGGAAGATATTTATCGAAAATCATTCGACCTGCTGAAATACTCACGAATCTTTTTGATATCAATAATATTGTCCCTGTAATTGATGACGATAGCGGCGAGGACTAAATAGTATCTTTTATATAAACATCAAATTATAAGAAAAATAATAAATAAATGATAACATTTTGAGTGATTAGTTCTTCGTGTAGAATGATTGTATAGGATTATATGTATTATATTTTAAAATGGTTAATTAGTAGTGCAAATATAACAAATGGTAATATAATATTTAAATTAAGAAATTCTATATTTACATAAATATCAATATAATAATAAAAATAATTTCAAATTGAATATAAAACAAATTAATCTTTGAACCAATTATTATTTTAACTTATCATTTAATTTATCATTGATAAACATACATTTTATAGATATTTTAAAAAGAAAACAATCGGACTACGAATCATCAGGCATTTTTCAATTTAATAAAATTAAGCAAAAATCTAACATGAAAAATTTTTTACTTGCTTGAATATTTTTGTTATTTAATTTAATTTTATCCTCTAAGATCAATAAAATGTACAACTTATCTGAATTAAAAAAGACAGAAATGATAAATTAATAAATAAATATATAGAGAAAAATAAATAAAAAATAACTCAAAATTAAAAAAAAAATCACGTATTTGTCAGAAAAAGAAAAAACATTATGAGAAAGAAAAAGCATGTATTTTTACTGAAAAATCACTAAAAGTACATATATCTGAAAATATAAAAAAGTTGTTAAATATGTTAATGAGGCTTGTAAACGAAAAAATAGTCAAAATTGACAAAAAAACTAAAAATATAAAATTTAATGTACCGTTTTTATTTTGAGGTTAAAATCCAATTTAAAAATTTTAAGAATTTTTTTCTGAAGGATAATAGGCTCTGATAATCTCCAAAAGAATTACTAAAAAAGGTATATATCATGTCAATATACATGATTTTTTTCAAAAGGATTAAATGAAAAACCGCCAAGAAAAAGGCACATTGCAAAAAAATAGGTTTTTTGGCCCTCTACAGGAGGGGGGAGCATTTTGGAGCAAATAAACGGTGTTACCCACTCTTTTATTACCCAAGACGTATATTCAAACTATTACAAAAAAATTGAGGGCATTTTACCTATCTTAATGCGGAATATCCTTTAAAAACTCTAATAAACGAAAAGAATGTTGTAGAGAGATGTACTAATTTCCAAAACATATAGATTTGAGATATTATAGAATGATATACATAATTGATATTGACAATGATATACATACATAAGGGATAAGGAACTGATAATGATATACATACATAGGGACAGTGAAATCAATATAGGTGAAACATCAAAAAAGAAAGATACAAAAATATATTTTTGAAAAAATATGTATATTCTCAAAAAAGCTGACAAGTACAAAATTTCATTTATTAGAACTATCATACTTCATTTGTAACGCCAGCGCTTAGCGCGAATTTAGTTCAACGATAGTTCAACGAGCAGCCGCTAGACGGCTATCTGTTTCATCCGGAATCCGCTAGGTGGCCGCCCGCTCAATTCAACCACCTCGAGTTTAAACTAACTCCGGAGGGGCATATAAGCGATAACGCGACCGACACCAGGCATGCTCCAATAAACCGGCTTAAGATAAAAAGCCAGGCTAGGACTTCCAGGTCGGGTTTACCCAGGCACCATAGTACGCCACCTTGGTGCCCACCTACTCTAGCGTTACACATTATCACTAAGACTTTTCACAATTTTTGTCGTTTATTGCGATGCTTCACGTGCATGTGAATCTGCAGATGATCAAGCCTGGACATTTTGACTCCGCAAGTAAGACATCGGTGCTGTTTTTCTTTACAACAGTAAATGTTAAATCACTCTATTATTATCACCATTGGAAGTCTACGCTTAATTTCACCTACGTATATTACGTCGTTTTCTTCAATCTCTTCAATCTTCCTCTTTTTGGAGGTAGTTCTGATTGCTGTCGACGGTTCCTCCCACTCACTCACCTCTGCAATTGCAATAAGTCTATTTTTGACTTCAGGCTCTACGACTATAAGTTCTTCCTCCGCGTCTAAACTTTTTATCTTGCAATTTTTAAAATTTCTATTTGTATCGGCAACCGGTGACTTTATCGGAGAATAATGAAGGTCTCACCGGGTGAGTAATTTACTTTATCTTGCGACCATGATTTTACGAAAAGAAAAAAATAAAAAAATGTTCTAATCGATTTAATTATTTAATTTACCCGAATTACTTGATTTACCCGAATTTTCAAAGGCGCGGGGGGTCGCAAAGCACACTTCACTGATCTACGCACTTAGAAAACAAGGAACCGTTACGATTAAATCGCGGGAAAAAAGAAACGAACGAAATCGCGCCACGCATTACCGAACTCGCGGCTACGAATTTCGCAATAAACCCCGGGACTTTAGGCACTATTAATTCCTGTAACGGGCAAAAAATCCGGCACCTGTAAAAAGACTGGCACCTGTAAAGAAAAGACTGGCACCTGTAAGAAAATTGTCTGGCTCCTGAAATGGAAAAGATTTCTGGCAAGGATGGGGAAATTATAATACTTGATAAAAATAAAATAAAAAAAAAATATTATAATAGCAAAAGAATTTTCACACTAATTTATTATTAATCAAAATTTTACCATTACTGCTGTCTCCTCGGATTCACAAATTTAACGCGAAAATTACAAGAACAAGTTCGACTGGCGAAATTTTAAAGAATACCAAAATGGCGTAGTGTGCTAACGGTCTAAAATTACACGACTGTGTTAAAGTACGATTAGGCACGGAATGGCGATCCTTCCTCCTCGAAGGATGGTTATGGTCCATGGGTGAAGATCAAGGATCAATTGATGGTAAAAATAAAATAACTCAAATAAAAACGTCCAATAACTTGTTACGATGCGTTTTAAACAATTATTGTTTATTGCCCGCACACGTGACAATTAATTTATTATTCGACAAAAACCCGGTAGTTGATTGGGCTAATCAACACGAATTTGCATAGGTAGTATAAATAAATCTAAAACACTCGATCACTTTTCAAACAATATATTATTAACAATAATTATAAACTATTTGCTTCGCGGATCATTTACTCTGACTCTTTACAAAAAATAACCACTTACTTATTTTTGATCACGAATCTCTCTCTCTATCTCTCTCTCTCTCTCTCTCTTTCTCTAGTCTCTCGATCTCGAACTCCAAGTCTTCGTTCTCTCTCTTTCTCTCTAGTCTTCGTTCTCTCTCTCTCTCTCTCTCTCTCTCTCTTTCTCTAGTCTCTCGAACTCCAAATCTTCGCCTTGATCAACTCCACACCAACCACCAAAGCACACAAAACTCGCAAAAGCCGAACTCCAAAAAACACGAAAAACTCCGATTGATTCTACAAAACTAATCAGTTCGAGGACTTTTCTCTTGCTCGATTCAAACTCAACTAACTTTACAACTCACATACAAACACGCACTCAATCATACATCGAAATTGTCCGTGTACGCAGACACGTAAATACGAAAGCAATATTCATTACTTCCGCGAATTACAAATATTTACATTAGAAATACTATCGTAGTTCGCTGCCTGATTCCGCACCTGTAAAATAGAAACGCTTTAGCGTTATGCGCTTGGCGGCGCGCGACATATCGTCGCAAACTCAATAACAAACTAAAGAATCTAGCTTTTATTCCAAAAATACATTGCCGGGTTCGATGTAGCTCAAAATGACAC
>JAWWEO010000001.1:14469164-14487652 GCA_035582975.1 Ormyrus labotus | reverse complement strand
GAGGTCAAAAAGCCCACTTAACCCTTGGTGCACACCATATTTTTTGTAACGCGCGGACGTATTTTCACGTTTTTCTCATACGTATTAAGCGGGGCTTACGTGACTATTTTTTGATACGGCAACCACGCTCTTTTTCAAACATTATATAAAGGTAAAATTTATATATTTTTTTTTTGTAAATAAAATAAATAATGCAAATACATCAAAATCAACGCTTTTTTAAAAAGCGGGCTAAAAAGTCTTTTTTGCCCGCTAAAATAACTTTTTTTTCCGCCGATCAAAAAAGAGTCACTTTAGTCCCGATTAATAGGTACGAAAAACGCGAAAATCATTCGCGTGTTACAAAAAGTTATTTGTATATTTATTTGTTTTTTTTATTATTTTATATTGAAGTTTTATGCTAAAAAGTTGATTTTTAGCATAAAATTGTTGCGTCAAAGAGCTTAAATCAACTGAATTAAGCTTAATATGCATAAATTTAATCTAATTTGCTGTAATATATTCGTTATGATTACAGGAAGCGGATACACAAGGAATTCCAGTTGTAAAAGGAAAGTTTCCCATGATCGTCTAGAAAAGCTAGGTTCGTGTTCGACTATACAGCTTATTTAGAATATCTGGAGAATGAGAGAGCGTTAGGCTCTAAAACTCCAGATAAGTGATCGATGATGACTCACCAGGAGAGTATCACTTGTTTGGGTCACGGATTTTATTCTAACTTTAGGATATGTTTTCTAATGTTGAAATATGAAAGAAGCCGCATCCGTTTGATCTAACGCTCGATTTTTTAAAAGTTATGAGCTCTTTTAGCGAAAAGCTAAGAAAAATGAATTTTTGTTTAATCACATATAACTTTTCAACTGTTAATTGCAGAGTATTTTAACTCCTGGCATTTGAAAGGTGAGATCAAATCCTATCGATTGAAAAAAAGACATCCAAAAATATTTATTTGGTCAAAAGTTATGGCCCAACAAAAAATTACCATTAAAATAGCATTAAAAAATCCACAAAAATTCATGTACGTAATTTTAGCTTCTTTTATTACAAATTTTTATTTTGCTATATTTAGAACAAATAAATATTTTTGGATGTCTTTTTTTCAATCGATAGGATTTGATCTCACCTTTCAAATGCCGGGAGTTAAAATATTGTACGGTTAACAGTTGAAAAGTTATATGTAATTAAACAAAAATCGATTTTTCTTAGTTTTTCGCTAAAAGAGCTCATAACTTTTGAAAAATCGAGCGTTAGACCGAACGGACGCGGCTTCTTTCATATTTTAACATTAGAAAACATATCCCAAAGTTTGAACAAAATCCGTGATAAAAACAAGTGATACTCTCCTGGTCAGTTTGGGTGGAATCTGCCACCCGAATGTCATGTGTTCTCCGTGTAAGGATTTTTTGTTTCGGGTGTTTTTTCAAAGGCAAATGATAGGTATAAGACCCTCTTAAGTCGCCGTATATAAAAAATACCGCATGCTGGCTAAAATATGTCCTCAAATTTGGAAAGAACACGGACCAAAACCTTAAGGAGTTACACCACTGTAGAATTTTAAAAAATCGATTTTTTTTCTTTTGGCTTAAAAAACTTTTTGAGCCCTCTAGAATATGGGGTAAACAATCTTATACATGAAAAAATGTTTCTTTCCTGAATTTTCGATTCCTATCGAGAAGTCACGCAATAAATTCACTGAGTCTGCTTTACGTATACCTTCCCTATTGAAACGATCTTATAAAATCTGATAAAAGTGTGCAGAAATCTGATAAACTTACTTGATTTTTGCACCAGAATCTATAAGATTTTATCGGTTTTTAACATATCGTTTGAACAGGGTTTCGATGGCCTCACAGCGAAGTAGATTCATCGCCGCTGAAGGGTACCGTATAGTTTTCCTTTAAAGTGTCTCGCTTGGAAGGAGGCATGCCTTAAGATTATGTTTAATCGGGCTGATTTTTTAACTGAATTTACACCTCAATTTTTATCTGGACTTTTAGCTGGGAATTCAAGTGAAATCTATTTAAATTTCAATTGTATTTTCCAGAAAATTTTGCATATGAAAAGCCCAAAATTTTACATGAATTTTCACCTGATTATGATCTGTTAATCAGGTGAGCTTTTTCAGTCGGGAACTTTACTGAGGCAAAAAAGAGAAATAATACATGGCACTTTTGAAGGAATATATCGTCAAATGATTGACGGATGGAGGAAAATCCCTTTTTCGCGTAACATCGCTTTTAAATGCAAAATACTCTCAAAATAAATAGTTAAGTAAAAAATAAATTTCACCATTTAATCTAAATTATCATATTCTTAGATAATCGCATAATCATATTTAGAAAGTACAATCAGAACTTTATTAATAGTAATAAAATTTATTTTATACCATTCTAACCTCAAATCATGCTTTTGATATGATTTTCCGGCTTTCATCGTATAAAATGCAGTTCGATACTAGTGTGTAAGTTGATTTTTACCACGTAAGACAGTTTCCACCCGAGCGTAGCGAGTTCGGGCCAAAATTTTCTCACGAGGTAAACAATTAATATTCAGAGTCGTCTCAAAATATACTATTTTATTAAATTACCTTTATACTGGGACCTCCAGAATCATCACTACCGTAAAATTGATGTGTATCATTTGCTAATATATCTAACCAGCCAACTTTACTCTTCAACTTTGGACGTTCAGCATTTCCGATGGCATACCTGTATAGAATAAGAAGAATTAAAAATAACTTGTTATAAAATTTTATTTATGGTTTTAGCTAAACATGAATTAAAACTTCAGAATTATAGTAATTCGCACAAAAATATTAAAAAGATTCAAAGATCTTTAAATTTCTTGATTTATAAATTCAAGTACTTGGCTGATTTTATCACAAATCACATAGGTCGTTACTAAACATGTGAGCAGAACCAGGCAACTTTTAACTATTAGGAAACTACTATCGTTTTTATAAGTTGAAGACGCACCCCTAAAACTTTTTTTTTTTTAATATCTTAAGTTCTAATTAATATTTTGAAATGAAACAAAATGGAAACTACTTCTCTTTGAAATGCGAAATTAGCAATAATTTTTAGGTCCCGTGGGATAGCAACTCTTATATTTTATTTCAGAAAAACTTAATTCTTGGAAATGTTTCATCATTCTTCATTATTCAACATTCTTCCAAATGTTCGACGAAAGAGTTTGTTATTGTTAGATTCTTGGAGCGGACATTGCGCAGAAGCAGTAGATAAAGAAAAACCTGATAATAATATTAAAGTTTTCAAAATTTCTAAAGGTGCAACTGGAGAAATACAACCACTGGATGTGTTTGGCTTTCTTATATGGAAAAATTTTGTAAGACACTTTTCCGATAGTGTAATTTTGTTGAATAAAGATATAAGTTTGCACGAAAGAAATAATGTAATTAAATTACAATTTCTGGTGCACAATCAATTATCTTTTTCACGATGTGTAAATCTGTTTAAATACTCTTGCGATTATTCGTTGAGAAAATGGATACCTGTTTCGGTAAATAACGTCTGAAAAGCATCAATGCTCAATTTGAACGCATTTGTGAAACGCGGCTGCCAAGGTTTACTCGGTTCTTGTACGATATCGATAAACAGCGACAGATAATTGATAGAAAAATGCTGATAATTAAACGGATTATATCTGCGCTTTCCGTTGAAGGCTCTATTGTCGATAAAACCGATAATTATTCTCTTTGGTAGTTGTCCGAGTATTACGTTATCAAGCGTACCTCCGTGAATTTCGGCATGCAGCGTGAAAGATTTCACTTCCACGCGTATAATGGAATACTTGGCTGTAGTTTTTGCTAAAGCATTAGCGTGGCCCAGTAAAACACCGGGGCTTATCTTGACGCTACGCACGATGAGAGTTGTCTCTTTTATTTTCACTTTGAATTTACAGGTATCGGACACATCCATCAAACAAAAAGCATCTTTGCTTCTCATCAAGCTCACTCTTATTTCGACGCCGTTAATTAACATTTTGTCTTGATTAAAAACATCGCAGTGTTAGTGATCGATCATGTCGAAAGTTTTGGCGCCGATAGAAAAATGCTGACGTTGCGCTAGCCCAGTGCTTGTGCATTGGGCGCTGCGTCGTGAACATAAAATGTTCAAAATTTTCAATAATTTAAAAAATCTATCGGATTAAACATAGAGTGCAAAAAATTATTTTCCCAACTCGGGAATGAAATAGCCCTGATTTCACGCTAGAAAGTAGCGTAGAAAATCGAGCATTTCGGTTGGAGAAAATGTTTTGTCATAGCGGGGAATAAAGGCTTCATCGTGGGCGACGTCCAGGGTGCAATCCTAGGAGCGGAGTTTCTACGGCACTATGGGCTGATGCCCGACCTCCGACGTCACAGGCTAGTGGACTTGACCACACACTGCTTCACCTAGGGCAGCACACATCCAGTAGCGGTGTATGGAGTCTTCATCGTGTCGCCGCAGTTTCCAGACGCAGAGAAACTCGACAATCAGCTCGGGCAGCTGTATTGGACAAATACAGCGGCCTCTTTCGGTCGAGCGTCACTCCAGGTACATGCCCCACCGCAGCGGTTCAGCACCACATTGTGACCTCCGGCCCACCTGTCTTCGCCAGACGACGGCGTCTCATGGGAGACAAACTCAAGGCAGCGAAGGAGCACTTCGACCTCTTACTACTGCAAGGCACGATTTGTCCCTCCAATAGTCAGTGGGCCAGCTCGCTGCATCTCATCAAGAAGCAGGACAGCGGCTGGCGAGTCTCAGGCGACTATAGGAGGCTAAACTCTGTTACGGTTCCAGACCGTTACCCCATCCCAAGGACAGAAGACCTACTTTTGAGTCTGCATGGTAGCAATATTTTTTCGAAGCTCGATCTCAACCGGGCGTACTTCCAGATTCCGGTAGCACCAGAGGATATCCACAAGACGGCTGTCGCGACACCTTTTGGACTTTTGGAGTTCTTCGGCATGCCTCTAGGCCTCAGGAACGCGACTCAAACGTTCCAGAGATTCATGGACGCGCTATTCAGGGACTTGCTTTTCGTCAGAGTCTACCTGGATGACGTCTTCATCGCCTCTTTGAGCCTAGAGGAGCATCTGCAGCATCTCCAAGCAGTTCTCGAGGTGTTAGCGACCAGCAAGCTTTCGCTCAACCCAGCAAAGTGCATCTTCGCTAAGGGAGAAGTGATCTATCTGGGTTTCCATGTCAACGCAGAATATTTTAACCTTTCGAGGGCCGGGATTTCAGGGGGCATATTGCCCTTAGAAAAGTGGTATAAAAGTTATCTTATATCATCAATTGATCGTGTTAAAAGTTTCGATCATGGGTTGCACCAGTATACTGGTTTTCCGGCTCAGCAGGGAACATGTTAAAAATTTCAAGTTCGAAAAAAATACTATTTTTGATACTAGATTGCCTTTATTTTATTATAAAACCATGATAGGTGTTAAATTATCCATTTATTTAAGTATTTAACTTATTTTGTACAAAATTAAGAGTTTATTTAAATAATTATTTAAATATTATTTTGGTGGAGTATGTAGGAGGGGGAGGTGTAAATTTACGTTAAATTATGTTAAAAACTAGAAAATATGAATACTTTAAACTAAAAATAGTAATTAAACAAGTTTGTCGTATGCGCCAGTATACTGGTTTTCCGGCCCTCTAAAGATTAAGCCACCACCAGAGCGTGTAACCGCTATTCTGGAGTACCCGGCGCCACCAACCATCTCAGATCTTCGTCGTTTCATCGGCATCTTCAATTTTTAACGTGCGCTCATCCCGGATGCGACGCAGATACAAGTGCCGTTCACCGACCTACTAAGCGGCTCGCAGAAGAAGCATGATAAACGCCCGATAAATTGGACACCGCAGCTTACATCGTTTTTTGAAAAATGCAAGAACAACATCGCAAACGTCACTCGTGTGTCCTTCTTAGACCCTGGCGCTCCGTTAGTACTCTCCACGGATGCGTCGACCACGTGTCTCGGAGTAGCTTTGGACCAGCTACAAGACGATGTCTGGCGACCACTCGGACTCTTTTCCAGGAAACTATCACCGGCAGAGCGGAATTGCAGTCCATATGATCGGGAGCTCTTAGCCGTGTTCGCAGCTCTGAAGCACTTTGAACACCTCCTGGAAGGCAGAGAATTCGTCGTCAAGACAGACTACAAGCCTCTCGTCAAAGCGCTGCAACAGCGACCAGAAAAGGTGCCCCCTCGTCAAGTCAGGCAACTCGACTATATCAGTCAGTTTTGCCTCACTTTCGTCCACGAAAGCGAGGAAAAAAATGTTGTGGCTGATGCGCTCTCCAGAGTAGAAGCTATTCAGATGGCTTCAGTTTTGGACTCAGCAACCATCCACGAAGCCCAGCTTGCAGAGCAAGTGGCGGAAGATCACGAGTTGGCAGCGTCGAACATAGACTTGCAGCCGCTAGTTGTCGACGGTCATCAGATCCTGTGCGATATTTCAACAGGCAACTTACGTCCGTATCTTCCGGAAACGCTCCGGCGTAAGGCATTTGACATCGTTCGCGCTTCAGCGCACCCAAGCGGATGAGCTACTCTCCGCCTTCTCAAGGGAAAATTTATTTGGCCAAGTATAAACAAGGACGCGCTGAAGTGCAACGCTTTCATCATGTCCATCTGGACATCGTCATCATGCCACTCGTCGACGGCTGTCGCTACTGCTTGACCATCATCGACAGATTCTCGAAGTGGCCACACGCAATTCATCTAAAGGACAGCAGAGCTGAAACCGTTGGCACCGCTTTCTACGAGAATTGCATCACCGACTTTGGCACGCCTCTCACGATCACGACAGCTCAGGGACCTCAATTCGAGTCGGCGCTATTTTCTGCTCTCGCTCATCTGGTAGGTGGTGGAAGGATCCATACCGCGCACTACCACCCGCAGAGCAACGGAATGCTCGAACGCTGGCCAGGACATTCAAAGCAGCTTTAATGTGCAACCCGCCCATCCCCTGTATGAAGCTTCTGCCGACAGTTTTATTGGGCCTCAGGACAGCCTATAAGGAGGACTTAGGCGCCTCACCTGCAGAGCTTCTCTTCGGAACTACTCTCCGCATCCCAGGAGACTTTTTCACAACTCAAGATCTGCCAGCCGACCCGCAGACCTTCGTGGAAAAACTGCGTATCATTATCGCGCTTTAAAACCTCTACCTAAGGCTCATCACGTGCAGCTAAAGCACTTTGTGCATAAGGACCTCGGCACGTGCACCCACGTTTTTAGACGTATCGACGCAGTGAAGCCGCCACTCACGCCGCCATACACTGGCCTGCACCGAGTACTTCGCCGCCTAGACGATAAGCGGTACGTCATCGACATCAACGGGGAAGCCAAGACAATCAACGTCAAAGCGTTAAAACCAGTCTTCATCTCGAAGGACAACCTCTTGGAGTAACCAGTTCGACCTGGCCATAGGCCAACACCTCCGATGGTTTTGTTTCAGGTTCTATCTCCAAGGTCATCCCCGTGCCCTCCTTCTCAGTCATCCACTAGGGCGTGGGGAAGGGGGTGGCTGTGGCCCCCGCGCCTGCTTCGCTCGACGCGAGCCAGCAACCGCAAGCGCCGCCGAGCCCAGAGAGCACTACACCCGCGGTGCCCGT
The DNA here is from genome assembly GCA_035582975.1 of Ormyrus labotus. Taxonomy (NCBI): domain Eukaryota; kingdom Metazoa; phylum Arthropoda; class Insecta; order Hymenoptera; family Ormyridae; genus Ormyrus; species Ormyrus labotus. Next base: position 14,480,020 of record JAWWEO010000001.1, on the reverse strand, counting down.
GCGCGTGCGCCAAACGCGCATGCAACGGCTCGTTCCGCGAGAAGGCTTCGACCCAACGTTCGGGCCTTGCTCGACCTCTTTCGCGCCGGCAACGCTCTTTCACGCAGCACGGACTGCTCCTGCTCTCGACTTCACCGGCTTAGCACCACGCTCAGAGTCAATTCACACGCAACGTGCGTCGAATCAGTTTTACTCAACCGACTGTTAGATTAAGATTGTACATATTAGAGTTAAGAGCTTTATTAGAATAAATGATAGAAAGATTTGCATTTTACAACTTTGTACCGCATTCATTTCGGACCTCTCCTGAACTCCTCATCGGACATACACGCGGGAACAGAGCCATCCGAACATGTGTGTACAAATTCTGCTTTTTCGAAACTTGTTTTATCTTGAATATTTATTCGCTAAAATCTTCTTCGTAACCTTTTTCGAGCGTATTTTTAGTACAAAAGATACGTACGTAATCATCTGCGTTGTATTTAGCACATCTGGCAAGCGGCGGCGCCCCACAGTGGTGCAAAATTGCCGATTAGACGGCCAAAATGCAATTTCTTTAATTTCCTTTCTTTTTAACATAATAATCATTTTTGTATTCTTAATAAATTTTTGCATGATAATCAGCATTAGTTTAGATGAAAATTTCGATGTACAATTCACATTTAAACTATGACGTTAAGAAAATCGTAAATTTGTACGTTTTTTTAATTACTTTACACCTTTTGCAATATGTCATGCGCAAATAAAACTAAAATACTTTTACAATTCGTAGATGCTTAATCTACTTAATTAGTATATATTCTTGAAATTCTGCAATATTATTTATGCAACAGAGCACTCAATATTATCCCAGGTACATTTAAAGGAAAGAAAATACTAATTTTTCCTTTCTTTTTTAATAAATTGACAAAATTAACAATGTTTGTCACGCCTTGAGCCTTAGGTTGAAGTGTACTTTTCAAGTTTAAGGGTTATCCAATTGAAATCTTCACAGTGCAGCCGCTCATATCCGCTCGCTATTTTTTAAAAATGTATTTAAAAATAAAAATATTAAAATAAAATTAAAATAAAAAAAATATTTATTTATTTTCTTTTTATTCTGAATCTGAGGGTTCACAATCTGTTAATACATTTTTTAATTACCTATTCTCTATAGGTAAATCTATTAACATAGATAATACTTCTAATGGAAATCTTTTTTTACTAATTTTTTTTACAAAATTGCTTATTACTGCTTTTCTTGATTCATTTGTTATTTTTTCACTCTTTTTAATGGTATTATGTAATTCTAAACGAGTTATTTCAATCATTTTATCTAAAAAGTATTAAATACAATGTCACTGTATTAAAGAAGAGGATTAAATAATTAGTTTAATATATCAAGTACTTACAATACTTGCATATAAATATTTTAAAAAATTGATACACTCAAATACATTTTAAAAAAAAAGCGAGCGGATATGAGCGGCTGTACTGTAAAGATTTCAGTTGGATAACCCTTCAACTTGAAAAGTACGCTTCAACCTAAGGGTCAAGGCGTGACAAACATTATTAATTTTATGAATTTATTAAAAAAGAAAGAAAAAATTAGTATTTTCTTACACTTAAATGTATCTGGGGTAATCTTGAGTGCTCTGTTGCATAAATAATATTGCAGAATTTCAAGAATATATACTAATTAAGTAGATTAAGCATCTACGAATTGTAAAAGTATTTTAGTTTTATTTGCGCATGACATATTGCAAAAGGTGTAAAGTAATTTAAAAAACGTACAAATTTACGATTTTCTTAACGTCATGTTTTAAATGTGAATTGTACATCGAAATTTCCATCTAAACTAATGCAGATTGTCATGCAGAAATGTATTAAGAATACAAAAATGATTATTGTGTTAGAAAGAAAGGAAACTGCTTTTGCCGTGTAAGGTTTATCGATGCACTGAGTTTATCTCGCCCTATTCCCCATTGATATCTCTTTCGCCGGAACGCTCGCTATCCTTGAAAAACAGATAACACCGCAGAACTTGTAAATAAATTAAAAATTTCTCGAGATCGTTTGAAATTTTTTTCGAGTTTAAAATCTCGTACATGTCGGGATAAATTAACATCACTTTTCTGTATCGAATTCAATGATGGAGGCGATGTAGGCGGCGGAGGCGGCTGCGAAGTTCGCACGCCCTCGCTAGCTTACTCGGAAACGATTATCATTTTGCGTGCTCGCTTCATGTGTATTTGCTGAGAATCATTATTACCACCAATTAATTTTGAAATAAGACTTCCGATTATGGGCGTCAGCAAGAGAGGCAAATAAGTACCCCCATTCTGTATTAAAATTCGTTTTCTGTTTTGCCAGCCTACGTGTCTTGGCAGAGCTCTGCATAAGAGACCGTCGCTGTGGTTGAGAGCGAGCAAAAGAATCGCATGTTTCTTTATAAAATGTTTATCGGGCAGCTAGCAGCGATTAGTAGTAATAGTAGGTGCAGATATTCTCTTGGCCACAGTTATCGCTCAACTGTTGATTGCTGCACCGTTGCGTAAACGTTATACTATATTTATTCCACACCCGACGGAAAAACCCGCTTTTTGTCCCTGATAAGCGGGGCAAAAGTAGCATATTTTTCCCGAAAACTAGTTTAGCAGGGCAAAAGTAAAATTAGTGGGCCAAAAGTAAATTTAGCGGGGCAAAAGTAAAATTAGCGGGGCAAAAGTAAACTTTTTTCAAAGATTTTCAAAAATATCAAAATTTTCAAAATTTTCAAAACATTTTCAAAATTTTCAAACAATTTTCAAAATTTTCAAAACATTTTCAAAATTTTCAAACAATTTTCAAAATTTTCTAAACATTTTCAAAATTTTCAAACAATTTTCAAAATTTTCAAAAATATCAAAATTTTCAAAAATTTCATAAAATGTTCAAAACTTTCAATAATTTCAAAATTTTCAAAATTTTCAAAATTTTCAAAATTTTCAAAATTTTCAAAATTTTCAAAATTTTCAAAAATTTCATAAAATGTTCAAAATGTTCAATAATTTCAAAAATCTCAAAATTTTCAAAATTATAAAAAATTTTCAGAATAAGAAGTTGTTTCGACCCCACTTTTCAGAACCAAAAAGTGGCCTTTCCGATCGAGAGTGGAATAAAATACTATATGCAACACGAGGTAAAAGTAGATTTATCCCTTGGGTGATTATACTACCCTTACGAGAATATTTTTTCCTCGGGTGATTACTGCCCTCGCTTTGCTCGGGCAGTAAACGCACCCTCGCGAAAAATATTCTCGTTCAGGCAGTACACTCACCCGCGGGAAAAATCTTCTACTTTTGCCCCTTGTTGCATAATGTACTATTACACGATCCCTATGATATTATGTTTGACAACAAAGGGCTACAATAATTTTGAAATACTGATCTCGACTTAATAATACATACAAGGAAAATATCCGAGGCAGACCTCGCCGATTTCCTTCGCTTTGTGATATGTTAAAGTACATAAAAAAATATTAGACACGTATTTTGTATATGCTAATACGTCGATTTAACGGGTGGAAACCACCCTTAACGCTTACCCCCAAAAGCAGTTTTTTATTAATATCTTTTAAGAACGAATTGGAAATTTTTCTGAAACAAATGTCAGTTTATTGCTTATAAAAAACGTTCATGTAGACATGACTTTCAGCGCCAGAGACATAGAAAAACAAATTAAAAAAAAAAAAAAATAAAATTTTTTTTTAAAAACTTTAAAAAAAAAAAAATTAACTGTGTGGTCCGGTAAGCCCCACCGGAGGCGGAGAAAAATATTATTTTTCCCCGCTCGGACAAACAATTTCGACAAACGTTTGAAATGCACGAGTTTCTACGCTACTTTCTAGCGTGAAATGAGGGCTATTTCATGCCCGAGTTGGGAAAAACATTTTGTTGTTAAACGTTTGAAATGCTCTATTTTCGTGGCTTCAAAAAATAGTTTAAAGCTTTTGATTCACCTTGGTCCGTAAAAAAAGAAGACTTGAAATAATATTATATCAATAATGTAACTAACCTCTGAAGTCGATTCGATAATTGATCACTGAAACTGAAATGTTTCTTGATGAGAGACTTCTGCACTTGTTGCTTGGAAAACTGGGAATGAAAGATTTGCAGAGTGTATCTTCGGTGTTAGTCTGCAAATGTGCCACAGCGCCGAGTAGGAGGGGGTAAAGGGAGAAAATTCAGGTTCCTAAAATGTTCATTAAAAACCAATCAGAATAGTCTCTTGGCAACTAAGATCTAGAGATAAACGACCGTTAGCCGGGAAAAATGACTGATTTTCCCGCTCGGACAATAGCACATTGTGCATCAAGGGGAGAAAATGAGCGATTTCTAGCGAGGGTGAGGTATTAGCACGAGTCGGAGTCGAGGACGCCGAAGGCGCCCGAGACAGAGACAAGTGCTGAAAATATCTCACCCGAGTCTGAAATAGCTTTTCTCCTGGATTGCAGGATTGCTGAATATACCTGAAAAAGGATCTTTAAATTCTCATTAAACCGAGCAAGCAGTAATCAACCGCACATAAATTTGACACGCCCAACCCTAGAGAAAATACTCTTTGCTAAATTGGGGAAGTCCTATGCATTAAAGATGTTTTTACATCTAATCGATATTTAATGAGTTTTACATGACTTTTTATTTGACGAGAATGTCTTCGAAATCGCCGGCGCCTAATTCTATTACCCCGGCGATCCAATCGAAGCAAGCCTCTCCCCCTTGCTCTCCCATCGAAAACCGCTCGAGCCGCAAAGCAGTCCCCCGCCGTCATCGATGACTCCCACCGTTCGCCGGGCGCCGAAAATCGTCGGCCGCGAGAGCGTCTGACCTCTCCAGGGGGTGGAGGAGGCGCCTCGAGCTCGGTGCACCTCCGCGCGTCCACCCCTCGCCCCTCGGCGAATCGCGTGCAGCCCGCGGCGGTCAGTTATCTAGATGGTTATCTCGGCCGCGGCTTATCAGTAATTTATCTGAGCAGGCATTAGTGTTTGCTTGACGATGGCGTGCGCCGGTCAGCCTTCGCGGGCCTAAATTATTCATTATATGGAGCATTCCGTACTCCTCTCTTGCCCCTCGGTGTGGGTGTACTGTACACACACACACACACACACACACACACACACACACACATACACACAGGGAGGCCTCCTCGGACCTTCTCTTATCGTCGTTTGATTAAGCGAGCCCGAAACGCGCCGCTCGGCTGACTTTTATGCGCGAGAACAAATTGCCGCTAATGCCGAAAATAACAGCGCCGGCTTTACGACGGCCGGACGTTCGTTTCGAACAATAAATAAGAGCCCCCGAGCGGCTTTTTTTATTTTTAGGACAAAGGGAGGAGGGGGAGGGGAGAGGTTGTTGCTGCCGAGAGCCGCGCGGCGGCGGACGCACGTGAAAAATTGAAATCGCGCCCTAAGAACCAGGTTGGCCGAGAGGTGACCTTTCGCTTTTATAAAAGCTCGTTCTTCACGACTTGAGTGCTCGAGATTTATGGGTAGGAGAAGCTTTGAGGTTGGCCTTTGGATATCCGGGGAATAAAATTTAGATTTCCAAGTGAATTTTTTATAATACCGCCGGACCTTCGAGCTTTACCGAAAGGCCAGGGATTGTTAATAAATCTTAAGCACCTTAGGCGAAGAGAATTTTTTAATCTCTCTTTAATCACGTTGATGAGGTCAAGCGCTTGCATCAGCCTCTGCGCTGAAATTAAAAGAACGGTAATTAATGACTATGACTTTGGAGAATGCATTTTATATTATCTTAAGCTAAAATAAATGTCATTAAAATTCAATGTTATTCCCCTCTAAGCGAGTGACCCCAACTCCTTTACCAGTCAAACATCCCTGAACCAGCAAAACTCCCTAAAACCTCCCCTAGCCGGCCCGTGAAACTCCTCTCCCGCGAAATCCTCCGCGGTAAAAATAATTATCCGCGTCCCGATAAGTCGGAGGCCTCGGCGTACGCGAGCGACGATAGGCATCTAACGCGCCAGAGAGAGCCTCCATTAGCTCGCGCTTGCGAGCAGGCACCTATCTATTTATCATCAGATAAAGCAGGCATTTATCTCGCCGCGGAGAGAGATAGGCTCTGTAATCGTCGCGTGCTGCGTCCTAGGTGGCCCGCCGTCCCGACCGGGAAAGGCCTCGTTTGCTACTGCCGCCCTGAGCATTTTTAAATAGACAAACAGCCGCGCGGTGTTTTTTTTTTATTCAAGCTTTTCGGCTCGGGCTTTGCAATGATGCTTTTTTGGGGGGAGCGCAAACGCGAGGGGTAAATTGAGGTTCGGTAAGAGAAGAAAGTGGTTAGCAGTCTTTTTCTTGGGGAGTGTGTTAGGTCTAATTCCTCTAAAATGTTAGTTAACATTTACTCGCTACTACTCGAATAAAGCGACACGGCACACAGCCCGGCAGCAACAGTTTCCAGGCGGCCTCCGATTTTTATTTTAATTACGCAGCCGATATTTACGCGCGCAATTTCGCTCGAGGTTTGCCGGGAGCGCTCGAGAAACAGTACAAGCCCGCATCGAAGCCCCGTGGAAAAAGGCGGCACAGCTCGCCGCTCGAAAATGAGTCGGTTAACTCTCGGCGACACGCGCCGATCGTATTTTCCAGCGATTACAATATTTGCGGCTCCCGGGAAAGAGAGGGTAAAAAAGGGCGGCGACTCCGAGCCTCATAAGCGGCCGAGTCTATGCGCCGATGCGCATCGCGTCCTTAATCTCCGGCGCGGGGCTGTTTGCGAAAGGCTTCTTGGCCTTTTTCTTCGAGGAGCAAAAGCTCTCGGGCCGCCGCGCCGCGGGAAATTAAAATTGACTTTGCTCAAGTTTCGCCGGGGAGCGCGCTTCGAGCCGAGTTAGTTAGTCAAACAGATTCTGCGGTAATTGTGTCGTAAAGTAGAAAGAGCTCCGCTTTTTCGGGGGCTGGGGGACGGAAATTTTTAATTGAGGATTTTATTGCGTTTTTATTCGTTGGTTGAGCAAATGCGCGATTAATTTATAGAAAAAAAAGAAAGCGCGATAACGTTTCAACAGTTGCCAGCTGCGTTATTTATGTGGTTAGAATGTTCTGAATATCTAATTAGTTTCTCTGATTATTTACAATGAGAGTAACCACTTGTTCATGCTATAAAGCGTGATTCTTTATCAAATCGCTGAAGTGTAGTTTCGTACAATGTGTTTCTATCTTTGATCAAATCATATAAACTAAGTTGGCGTGCAACATCTTGCACTCTTTCTCAAATTTATCAAAGCATCATTCTCATTTATATTAATGTAATTTAACGTCTGCTTTTTGCACCCTTTAATTTCTTCATTATTTCAAGCTATAAATATTATTATTTCATTCGTATACTTTTCTTACATAACGTATTTCTGGACGAAAAACTGAACCCACGATTCTTCCTAAACTAATTTCCTCTAAAAAATACTACCCTTGACAATTAACTCTCGCACCGAATCAACGCCCTCGAAATCCAACGCCGTCAAAACTCCTTTTCCTTGCCCTCGCGAGCTTGACGTTAAAGCTCGGCAAAGCAAACTCGGCAGCAAAAAGCTCTCGCGGCTCAGTCGTCCGCGCAATTGGGCCTCTGCTCGTAAAGTTGCGCGCGTCCGAGTGCCGCGCGGCGGCGGTCGTTCGCGGTGCGTGAAAGAGATATAAGGCAGCCGATAGGGCTGGGAGAACGCGAGCTCGGAATCGTTGAAACTAAGCAAGGCGCGCCACTCGCCGGGCTTAATTATGTGATTCACATTTAAATGGCGCTTGCGAGTCGGCCGGGATCGAACTTAACAGTCCGTAAAGGATCGCTTGCAACGCGGCTGCGCTGCGAGAGGCCGACGGCGAATTTTTAAGGGGGAGAGGTTTCGACTGGGATGCGTATTGTTGAATTGCTGATAATGATGTGAGTTCCGTGATTTTAAAGGGCATTGATAACCTGTAGTGTATTTCAATGTTCGAATAAAAACTCTGTATTGTTTTGCATTCTTAATGATCTCTTAAGAGTTTCAGTCGGCAAAGCGACGTTTTAACTTAACCAACTGACCATCAAAGCTCCCAATCAATAGCTTCGCAGCTCCCGAAACCTCAGCTCTAATCACCCCGGGCTGTCCTCTTCCGAACAAGAAAGCACAGCTCGGCCCAACATCACGCAAAATAAAGCTCGCGCGGAGTCTCGCGATATCGAGCGAGCGTAGCAGCTCTTTGGAGGCGGAAAAAAAAACGGAGCGCTACCCAGGCAAGAAGGTCGGAAATCGAGCACAGCTCTCCGCTCGGGGCTAAGTTATGGCTTAACGAGGGGTTGGCGTGAGCGCGCGGCCGCGACAAGCCCACGACGGATCGGGTTTAAATGCCCGCTCTGATTCCTGGCCGTATACGAGGCGAACCCTCGAATCGGACGCGAGCATCGTCTGCGTGAGGCGAGAGCAACTGGCCGGACGCTTCCAGGGAAGGTGGAGGATCGATCGCCGGATTTTTTTTTTTTTTTTTAAGTGCCGGAGTCGCTTTTCGGACCTTTTGTATTTTATGAAAATTGAGAAAAGACGAGCTCGCGTGGAAGTACTTGAACGACCAACGCGACGTCGGTATACGTAAATAAAGATCATAGTTTCCAACCGCTCAAAAACGACGACACAAATTTTCCTTTCAAAATCCCGTCGAAGCCGAGAAAACCGGCCCTAAAGAACCTATCGATTACCCGAGCCCGGAGCACCCACCGACAGTCCGGGGACCACCTCTGTCCCCCGAGCAGCTCATAAAAGTATCGTTGCAACTTTCTCCGAGCTCGACAAAGCCCGTCCCCCAATTGCGGTACGCTCGTAAAAAAAAAAAAAGAAAGAAGAGAGAAGGAAAGGTCAGTCCCCGAGTGTCCCTCTGTCGCCCGGTCATCAGCCGCTGCAACCGATCCCCCGAAAAATGCCGAGAGAGTGAAACTGAGCCGGGACGCGCGCGCACTCAGTTTTTACGGCGGCCCTCCGCAGGCGCCGGCACAGAGAGAGAGAGAGAGAGAGAGAAAGGCCCCGCAAGGTGCAAGGCGGAGGCGGCTCCATCCGCAGCGGGAGCCGCGAGGCGTATCTAATAGTCGCGAGCCCCGTCGAGCGACTGTGTAGGGGTTAGGACCTTAAATCATCGGGCGGCTTTTGTCGAGCGCGAAAAAAGGGAGGAGGACAGGACGAGCCGGCGCCTGTGTCGCCCGTCCTGGCAGGTTGGCTCGAATCTTCTTCTTCTTTTTTTTGTTTTTCATCTTCCACCGCGCGCGTCCTTTGCAAGGACGGACACGACTTTCTAGCTTTTCAACTTTTTCCGAAGGTTTTTTCGGCGCTCTGCGCGCGCCTTTTCGGGGACGGAGACGTGGCAGGTGCAGTTTTTGGAACGGCTAATGGGGCTGAAATGGATTATGAGTGGTTGGGTTGTAAAATATGCCGGTTTGGGCATTGAAAATTTTACTTGAAACTTTATAATGCTTCTGTTGCATACTTTTGAAATGACGCAAGAAACTTTTAATTTAGGAAAAAATTAACGTCTCTTTCGATTTTCCTTTTTTTCTTAATTCTTATTCAAAATTCGCCGAGATCGAGCGTGTAACGATTTTGAAAAGTCGTTATTCATAAACTGTTAACCGTATTGAAAATAACTGCGCAAGATTAAAGTGTCTTATTAAAAAGTGATTTATTAGACTGCAGGTAATTTTGAAATATTTTAATTAAAAACAGCATTTTTTCGACGACAACGCACGAAAAAAGCGCACGACTCGTCGCGAAATCTCGTAAATTTAGGAAATCCAAGCAGTCCTACAAAGTCCTTACAGCCAATATCTCTTCCCCGCAAGTGCTCGCGTTCATCTCGGATACTTGATAAATTCTAACCGAAGAAGCTCGTATATATATATATCGAGCTCCTCTCTCGAGTCCTGTACATCAGGCGTACTTTGATCTCTAAGCGCGTCTTCCCTCCCTTCATATCCGTCTCGGCCTTTTTTCCATGCCTCCCTCGTTTTGTTCCTGCTGCTCGGGAGAGCAAGAGAGAAGAATTCGGTATACGTGAGAGCTCAGGGGCATCTCTCCTCGGACGAGAGTCGAGCGCGCGGCGTTCCCTCCCTCCCACAAGCCATCGGCTAACCCATCATTATCGACAATTTATCAATAGCCAATAATATTATATTAAAAGCCCGACCGAAACGCGCAATGCTCTCCCTCTCTCTCTCTCTCGCTCTCCTCTTCTCTCTCTCTCGTTCGAAATTGTGCGCGCGGAGCGAGAGAGCCTTTCTTTATTCTCGCCTCGAGTGCGATTTCGGTGCGCGCACATGCATGCGCTTGCAGCCCCCTTTTTGCCTTGGTGCTCTTTTTTTTTTCTTTTTATTCTTGCTTTCGGAGCAGAGAACGCCCGATAAAAAGGAGAGTACGGAATGAGTCTGCTGCGCGCGCGCTTTTGATTTGTTGCTTTTGTTTTTTAATTGCGAGCCGCACGCTCGCCGATCTAAATGAGAGCAAAGAGGTTGCCGTTGCTCGCGCTGTGCTCCGCGCGTGTGATGTATTGCTCTAAGTGGATGCTTTGTATAAATATTTCGCTGCCGCCTTTTGTTTTAGCTTTCGTTAAAATTTATGATCGTTATAATGAGAATTTTTTAAATAAAAAGTATTTAAGGTAATGCATGAATTTATTTATTTAAAGAGTTTGAAATTGGGGAAATTCCCGTAGAGTAAACCCTCTGAATGATAAAATGAGCTCCTTTAACAAGAGTCATGGTTTCAACAAAGCAGTAATGCTCCCAGAAGAGACCGTGTCGTTTCTACACCGAATTGTTCTACACGCGCGATCTACACGCGTGTAGAATATATATATATATATA
>JAWWEO010000001.1:14306916-14469064 GCA_035582975.1 Ormyrus labotus | reverse complement strand
ATATATTTTTTTTTGTTCAAAAAAGTGCGTGTAGATCGCGCGTGTAGAACAATTCGGTGTAGAAACGACACGGTCTCCTCCCAGAACTGCAACCAACAAGTCGACTCGTCGTAATGGTTAGTTTTCCGTTACCAAATAAAAGAAACTTTACGTTACCAGGGACTAATTGAAGCTCATTCGACAAAAGTCATTTACTCGGCGAGCGAAGGGGGGGTATATCGAAGGCATCTCTCGCCCGGCAAATGCGTGAGAAAGAGCGTGTATACACAGATAACCGAGCAAGCAAAAATGGGGCCCGCACTGGAAAACAAAGAGGCGAGCGAATCTGTTTACCATCATCCTTCGTCGAACAAAAGCGATCAGCGCGCGAGAAGCCCCCAGAAGAAGAAGAAGAAGAAGAAGAAGAAGAAGACGAGGAAAGAAGAAGGAGCTGGAGGAGGAAGGAAGGATTCCTCGTACTCGATCTCACGATCCACCTCGCGATCGGTCGATTACGATAAAGAAGTGACGAGAGTTACGATAATCGCGGCAGTTCGTTCGAGGTGAGAAAAATGAGCGAAGCGTTGCACTTCTGCTGCTGCCGCTGCCGAAAACAAAAAATAGGCAGCTCCCCCCCGTCCGCGGCCCCCGCATTGTTCTCGAATTACCGGCAGCGCCGCGCGCGGCTTTTCTCCGCCTCGGCTTTTCTGCATATTCATTATGGGACTGGGCGCCGAACGCTCTTTCGACTATTAGGCAAGTTAATGGCTCGCTTTATCCCGGGATCTGCGAGGCTCCGCCTGATGGCTTTTTAAACGCGACGCTTGTGACGCATGAGAAAAGCAGGTTTTTCTTTTCGAACTGCGCGGCTTCTGCCGCGGTATTGTTTGCTCGGGGAACAAGTGAGAAAAAGCTTTTTCAACAATGAACTTTTAAAAAGTTGGCGCGAGCGTTTTGAAATCTTCGAGTTTGCGCTGATCGATGAGGAGATGATTGCCGGTGGTGGTGTTCGAGCGATTCAAAAATACGTTTTGCACAAAAAGTCTGGCCACTTTACGTAAAATAACAGAGTTTCCCGCGACTTTGCAAACAATAGATAATAGAATATACTTTCACCTTGTGTCATTGAACGTTAAATCATCCTAAATAATTTAATACCCGACTACCCGATACAAGCCCCCATTATCGAATAACCCTCGACAAAAGCCCGGGCTAATAAAATTACCTTTCATAATACAATCAATCTGCCATCGAGCCTCGTCTCGACTCTTACATAAATAAGCCCGACAATTAACAAGTCCGCGAAAGCCGCGGCAATAACGAGGCAACGCCGCGTCCCGTCGGCTAACTGTAAATCCCGTTTCGAAAATCCACTCTCATCTCGCGACGGGGGAATAAACGAAGCCGGCCTCTCCCGGGCCTCCCGATGACTTGCGCGAACCTCTCGCAAAGAAAACGGAGGGGGAGAGAGAGGGAGAGAGGGAGACTGGAGAGCCGGAAACTTCCGGACTGTTTATATCGGGCCATATGACTGGAGCTCGCTCGCGCGCGCGCGCGCCTCAATTTACAAGAGAGTAGCCGCGCGCTCGATCGCGATCGCGCTGAGATAAAACTCTCCCGATGCCGCGTCGGGATATAATTTAGCGGTAGTCTCTCTCTCTCTCTCTCTCTCGCTGCCGCCGCGATCTCCAATCAACCACTTAGCCCGACGATGTATTTACGAGGTGTTCTGTAATTTTCTCTAATTCGAAGAGAGCGAGCTGCTGCGAGCTGCTGCCTGTTTTTTTTTTCTTGTTTTTTTTTTTTTTTTTTCGTCGTTGGCCTGTTTAGCGCTCCTCGTGTGTCTTCGGCGGAGGAGCGACCGGGAAGTGAGCCGCGATATTGCTTTTGCTTTGACGATTAGAACGTTTTTCCTTGTAAACGGCGCTTATATATGTTTCTGAGCTGCTCGCTCGGTGCTTGTTATGTTAAGCGCCGCGGATTTATAGGGTTATTACAAGGAGTTTATTCATTGTTTATGGAAATGCCGAGAAAAGTAGCTGTTTTTATAGGAGGTGTAAGGAGAATTTACAATGTAGTTTAATTGCCCGGAGATTGCATCGAGCATCATTTTTGTTTTTTTTTTTTCGAAGGAAAGCGAAAAATGCACTAATCAATACGTCGAAATCAGTCAATTTTCATTTTGCATACTTTTAAAAAATGCGAATATCCGCCAAAACAGCGGTCGCATTCCAGCCCCAACGGATTAAGTAGCTAAACCGGGAGGCAGGCACATCCCGAGCGTTGAACTGGCGTTCGGGCCCCGGAGTGATCTATTAGCGGCTCCAGTTCATCTTCATTTGTCGGAGCCCTTTCCAGATGTAGGTGCAGGCCTCTAAACGCGGCGGCCGCGGCGCGCGCCCATAAGTAATGCCCTCCTGTCCTTAGGGCAGCTCTGCGGCCAGCTTCCAACCAATTTGTTCGGTAACTCACGAGTTAAGTGCGGCCGGGCAGCCGCGCATTATGACGCCGCTAAGTGCCGCAAGAGTGATGTGGCGCGTGCGAAAGTCAACATTTTTTAGAGGAGGGGGGGGGGCGACCGTATCGCTGGAGGTGACGGGTGTCCGTCGACTGATTTATAGGTGGCGATGTGATTAAACTATTTACGTGGCCTTTTTTAGCTAATATAGTCGCGATACTTGCGACGCGTAATGCGGTTCTCTATCGAAATTAATAAAGTGGATTAAATTGAGTGCTAAGTTGTTATTTATGCAGTGGTTAATATGTCATGTTGTTGAACTAATTTGAAATAATTTTGGGTTCTTAATTATATCAACTACGAGTAATGTTTCACAATCTTCTGCTTAACCGAAGTAGCAATTTAAAATCCTACAACGTGTTCTTAAAAGCAATCTTTCGCAAAGCCAATAACGAGCGAACTTTTCTCACCTCCAATAACAGCCTCGGCGAGCAAAGCCCCGCCAGCAGCCCCCAAACGATAAGCAATCAATACAAATCCTTCTCGCGGAGGTGCGAAAGGTTAAAGCCACGCGATGCTCCTCAGAAATCAGATTCCGATTCTTCGACTCTCTCTGTCTGCGTTCGTTGCGCGCCGCGCGCGAACAAATCGTGTTTGCACGCCTCGCTCTCCGTTCATTAACATAGTCCTCCTCCTCGCACCCCATAATAACACTCTCTCTCTCTTATTTTCCGTCGATCTCACCCGGCGAGAGAAGGGGGCAGGCGGAGGCACGATCGAGGCAGCGTCGATGCCGCCGACGGCGGGTCGTTAATTCACGTCGACGAGGCGTCCGTTTGCAAATTCGCGCTCGCGCGCCAAAGGCGGGAAAAGGAATCCTTATCGCCTTCCGATACCTTCTCCCTCTCTCTCTCTCTCTCTCTCTGCCCTCCTCCCTTCCATTACTCTCTGACCTCTCTATCCCCTTTTCATATCTGCGCGCGCTCGCAGAATAGTACAATGCCCACTGGCTCTCTCTCTCTCTCTCTCTCTCCCTCTCTCGCGCAGCGAAACGATATCTCAGTGGTGCAGACATAAATCCCGGCACCACGTACACTTGCACGCCCCCACAGCACGCCCCCCCATTAACTTTTTAATCTCTCCCGCGAGCAGCGCGAGAGGAGGAGAGAGAGAGCGGGCCTTCTTTTTAGGACGCAGCCTCTAGTTAGCGAGCCTGAGAGGAACGGCAGACACGCCGTCTACCTTATACGAGCCTCCTGCTTCTCTCCCTCCCAGCCTCCTTCCCTGCCGACCCCTCCTGCGTACAAGATTGTATCCTTTTCAGGGCTTCGACGGATTTTATGGAGAGTTATCGTCGCATCTGAATGTGTTAAGTTTGTACGGAGAGAGAGAGGACCGTTGCCGCGTGCAGCGCTCGATATGCGCCCGTTCGGCTGCGCGAATGTAAAGGCTTTTAGCGAGGTTTTTTTTTCTATTACACGGATCCGGACAACTTATTGACTGCGGCGGCTGCAGTTGTAGAACGCTTCTATATACGTCGGTTTGAATGACGCTAAGCGGTATTGACTTTTAATAAACAGATCATCCCAGTCGACAAGGGGGAAAAGTATATGCTCATTGTTTCGCGGCGTGTGCAACCTTTCTATCCTCGATTGTTGTCTCGATGCAATTGTTCTTCCATCGCGCCGGACGATATAGATTTTCCATGCCGGTATAGAAAAATGCTCGCTTTTTTTTAAATTATTACAATTATAATCGCGTATTTATACGCACAGACCAAGAGTTGAGAAAAGTTCGGGCTTTCGATTTCGAAAAAAAGACTGCAACTAGAATCTCATCTCATCCGGCGGAGCATCCCTGTCATAATCGATCGCCGAAAAGTTGCTAAAAATCGGCCCTCTCTCTCGAACCGAGCTCCTAGAAACAAGCTTGCGAACAGCGCGGGTATATAACCTCTCCTTTTTTCTGTCCCGTCGGGGCCCTTTCGGGTCCCTCTCCTCCTCCCCTTTTTCCCTCAATTTAATTGCCGATATAATTTATAATATGGGAAATATTAGAATCGTGCGAAAGCGCATTAAAAAAAGTAGAGAGTCTCGGTGCCCGGTGATGGACCCGATCAGTCGCGGCGACCCTGTAATTATTGCCAAATATGAAAAGCGAGGGAGAGAGAGAGAGAGAGAGAGGAGATTAATTCTCAAAGACGAGATTGATGCGAGACGCGCTTTTGGTTCCTTACCCGACCGACGGGCTCCGATCGATTCCGCCTCTCTTAACGAGATTCCTTCCATCCCTTTCCGTCACTCGGAATTAACAATAATAATATGCCGATATTGGCTAATTACGGTCCTCTCTCTTTCTCCTATGCGCGAGAGGAGGAAATCGGCCCCTATAAAGTATGCGCCTCGATGCAGTTTCGGCTCGAGGGAGGATGGGCTAGACTCTCGACTTCCTTTCCTCGGGTCCTGGGATTCTTCGAGAGAGGAGCGACTTTTGCTCAGCTGTTGCTGCGGCACATTGAATCGGTCATTACACTCACATTATTATCATTATTTAATATATTTAGTTAGAATTTGGTATTTTTTTCGATTAATCTCAAAATTCCTCGGCGATGATGTTAAACTCGAATTGTATTAGGCATATCTGAAATTGAATTGAATCTAAAATTTATTCGAGGCTATTATTCGCGTCTCATATCTCGTCGACGTTATATTCCCGTAACAATTTCGTGCTCGCTCCAGAGCGTTCCCACAATAGGATAACCTCTCTCGCGACAAAAAACCAAAGCGACCAAATTCGCGGAAGATGGAAGGTTTGCACTTTATGAATAATGCATCGATCCCGCGGCAGGACTACCTTATTATATCCGAGCTAAAATAAAGCCACCAAGCCAGCTTTTAATCCGCCACGCAAAATCCCCTCTCTCGGAGCGCGCACAATATATACAATTGAAGCCTAATTATTCAGCGTCCTCGCGCCCCGGCGAACGGAAAAAGAGCTGCTCGGCTCTCGAGGCGCGATCAGCGAGACTCCGCGGGGTTTGACGCGTCGAATGTCGGCCGGCATTGTTATAGCCCCCGAATGTTCGGCCAATTAAAGCGCGCTCGAGCGACGGGAAAAACAAACGCGCGCGTGTATGTATATACTCTCGAGATATCAGCTATCGGGCATCTGCGTATACGCGCCGGAGGACTCGGCTTTACTTCTGGGACCCTTCGCGGGTTTGAGAGAAGGAGGCGAGGTGTTCGCGGGAATTCGCGGCTGGTCCGTCGAGATTGACGTTTCTGCGGGGGAGTTTTGGTCGAGAAGGAGAAAGTCTTTGTTGATGCGATGGTTAAAGTGTTCTTTTGTTTGGGGAATATTGTTAAACTGTTTTAAATCTCTGGAGATCGATCCAAGTCAAAAAGTGCATAATATAATTCAATCGAAATATTTGAGAAAAACTTTTTAAAAAAATAATTTACATACCAGTCGTCCGAATAAAGTTTCTTTATTCCAAAAACAAACGACTCTACTGCAGGCGCATCAAAACTTTCCAAGATCAATACCCTACTCTAAAGTTTCCCGTCCTAAATAAGCAATAAACAGTCCGAATCCTCTCAAGTTACCGTCCCTTCCTATAAATAATTCCGATATACGCGCGGCTCGTCCCTCCCCCCACCCCCTCCTGCCGCCGAACAGCAATTAAATCGATGCATGCAAGCGCGTCTCGAGCTTGCAAGCAGAGTCAAATATCGCTCTCAAGTCCTCGTCCCCCCGTCGTCGTCGTCGTCGTCGTTCGCCTAAAATTGAAGCGCAATATTTTGGCCAAACAAAAACTCTCTCTCTCTCTCTCTCTCCCCGGGAAAAAGTTCTCGGCCTCGGCGAAGGAGAGCGCGTAATGAGCGGCGCGATATAGCGTGATGAAGCGGCGTTTTAAAGCCGAAAGAAGCGAATATGAAACACGGGACGACGGCGAGCGAGAGAGTGAGTCCTTCGTCGCTCGGAATGTGTAAAAAGTTGCTTACACGCGAGCCCCCCGCGCGAGCGAATCGATATGACCGCAAGCGCACGCCCGGCAAAAATGCACGACATTGTGCGCGCGCGCGCGTCCCCTCTCCGCGCGGCCGCGGAAAAATATCGGCTTCGTTAAAACAAACAGGCTTTTGAAACGGCGGCCCCGCCGCCGTATTATCGAGTGATGTGAAAGTATATCCTAAGCGATTGTCGACCGCCTGACCGACGGCTGTTGTATGTATACATATATGTAACGTGTGCTCGATCGTGTGGCTTAGGTGGAAAAAAATCCCTGTATAAAAACTTATCGGACGGCTGGCGCTTTTTTCTCTCTCTAGATTTTTAATGCGCGCGCAAGAGTGCCTCGGCGCGCGGAGGTGAAAGTTTTCGGAGTTTTTGTAGATGTATATATTATACTACTTTGTCGGGTTTTTTACGCGTCGGTGTCCGATAATGTGCCATTAGCTCGGATTTTTAAAATGAATTAACGTTCTTTTTGTGCAACTTGTTTTTACTACAAGCGCTTATATTGCTATTAAACATTCGATAAGTAGACATCGAGGATAAAAGGAGTGGTTCCAAGTTTTTTACGGGATCAGCATATTGCGGCGGTATCCTAATAGATTTTAATTTTTGTTGCTAAAACTACTACTCTATTTGTGCAGCTAATTACAATTTTCCATCAAAATACTTTTTCAACTAGATAATTGCGATAAAAGACAACTTTAACAGCTAAAATCCTTCAGCAAATATCTAAATTGCCAAATTAAAGCAACGCCACTAATATACACCGAAACAGCGGCTCCTTTCCTCCCCGAAACTGAGGCAAGCCGAGTCGTCTCTCGAGCAAATTCGCGCTGCCCAGGCCAGAAGCGCAAGAAGAGGGTTTAACGCCGCGTCGGAGGACGGATTGACTCTTGGCCGGGGCTGCGCGAAAAAAGTGTCGACGCGCGCCGCTTGCGCCCGCACTGACAGGGGTAGAATTTACACGGCTGACCATTAAGACAAAACCCGGCGCTGCCATAACTCTCCATGGATTTATAGTAGCCACGCGAAGGCAGCCAGAGAGAGAGAGATAGCGCGTATACATATATATACGCACACGCGCTTATAATCCCGTCGCGGCGCGCGGAGCCCCGCGTTATTTATGCGCCGGTCGCGCTGCCGTTGACATCGAGCTTTTTTTCCGTTCGCTTCCTCGAGGGGCATAAAGAGCGAGATTGTTTACGAAGAATTTTCGTAGGCTCGCGGATATATTGGGCCTTTTTCGAATTTTAATAAGTGCAGTCGAACGAAAAAATGGTGTTTGGGCGATGTTTTTTTTTTTGTTAAATCCGTTGGAGGTCAGTTTGATGTAGAGAAGGACAATGAGGTTGTAATTTTCCCGAGTTATTATCTACGTTGAACAAGTTTAGGCCTGGAGAAATTCTTTAATAAATTGATAGTTGCACTGGATATTATGCTACGGCTATTACTGTAATTTACTACGTTTCATGTTTGAAATATTATTATGAAGTCATACAGAGCGTTATTGCAATTTTCAATAGACGTTGATGCTTTGAACCGTAAACGATAAAGAATTGGAAAATTGAGCATTATTTTAAAACTTGAAGAAATGATTGCTTCATTTTTTTAGAAGATTATATATGCGAGAACAAACGAATAACAAGCAACATTCATAAAAAAAATCACTTACTATTAGAGACTTCGGTAAATCTGCACAACAATCATCTACTAATGCAATAAAAACGTATAATCATGCTTGAAATTCTGCACAGATAAAGCGGCTGCTAGAGTTTTCTAAAAACAGTTAAATTGATTTAAAACACGCAAGACGCAGCCGCTCTTTGAAAACTACATCGTTATCAAAGAAATGGAATCCTCGCCTTCCTGGTCTTCTCGCCGTCCCGCAGCAGCCTCCCAGGGCACGAGAGGTTCGCGTCCAAAGGCCGCCGGGGCCAGCCATAAATATCGGCTTATTTACGGAGGCTCTCTCGCGCGGAAGAGCTGAGGGAAAGAGAGAGAGAGAGAGAGCCGCGACAGGGATAAATTCAGCAAAATGCTCGTTTAATTAACGCCTTATTTATTGAGACGTCGCGCGGGGACATCGTCGCCCGAGCAGTGACGTAAGCTCGCCGTTTGTGCGGTGGTGCAGGGGGCTCTCTCGGAGTTTAATCGTCCCCTTCGGTTGGGGAGGAAAGAGGTTTCTGGCGGGAAGAGTAAGCTACCTGCTTAGAGAGTAGTTTTTCGATGTAGCTGGATGAAAGAGTTTGGCTTGCAAAAGAAACTTTAAATGCTTTTTATGCGCAAGGATTGGTTCTTTTTGGAGTTACAAGTGCAAAGTGAAATTTCAACATTGAAAGTTAAGCTTTCATCTAAATCATGAAAAATTGTCATGGAAATAGACTCTTTATTACTAGCAGTCGTTCTCAAAAGCACTCATTACTCAAATTTTCTCATCGCCAGAACGACACCATACCTGCCGTAACTATAATTCGCAGCGTAAAACCCCACCCCGATCGAAACTAATTAACGCGCCGTTCCCCGTGCCCGGCAAAACAATAACTTTCCAAAAGAAAATAAAGAGCCCGCGCGAGCGAAAAAAGCAAAAGCAAGAGAGACAGGTCGAATCGACTCGAACAACCCCGGCGCGCGATCTCGCGCACACGAAAACTCCGCAGCGGTCTCGAGCGCACCGAGAGAGAGAGAGAGAGAGCGGAATGCCTCGACGGGCCTATCGGCCCGCAGTATCTTCTCCCCCTCGCCTATTAGAACGATCTTGACGAATGGCGGAGGGGGCCGCTCGCGGCTGCACTCGGGGAGGAAGAGAGGAGAGGAGAGAGAGAGTTTTTCGCGCCCGAGTCGCGATCGGGAATCGCGCGGCGCGCGCATTATATTGCGAGAGGCCTACGTCGCCTTGTCTAATCGGCCCTCGGCTGCGGCTAACAAATGCCAGCGCGAATAAAACGATGTCCTATCGCGCTCTCTCTCGAGAAATCGATCGCGATTTAAGCCGCTGCCGGGAGAGAGAGAAAGAGAGAGAGAGAGGCGCGAGGGCTGCTGGCTGGGTGGAAGAGGCGAGGGGAAGAGGATGCTTTTTTGACGAACGTTTTTGTACTTGAAATCTCTCGATACGGCAGGCCGAAGAAAGGTGGCAGAGGATCGAATGTCGGAAGGTATAAGGTAGGGTTTAATGGGCTCGAAGTAATGAGCGGTTTCAAGAAATTTTGTAAGTTTCAAGTAATTGTTTAAAAACAGAAAATTTATTGCTAATCGTTATGGCGTTTGTAATATCTTAAATTTGGTGTAATTGCAAGGAAAACGGTCGTAAACGTATAAGATACGGAAGGAGGCGTAAGAGATGGTATACATTCAAAGACTTTAACATAAAGAATGTATCTGTCGGGCAATAATTTATAATAAATTACGTCACCTTATCCGGTACAAACGCATTGTATAATTGATTTTTCATCCTGCTAAATGCAAATTCGAAAAACGCGTGATTTATGTGCCTCGATCTCTTGAATCTCTACAATACTTTGGATTTAAACAAACTTTTTCGAACCGATTTAAATTTTAAATTAACAATTTGCATTTCGGAATATTTTATCAGCTCTTAAACATTGGCATTATGCAATCCGACTAATCGTCTGTGTCACACACTCACCTTATCAATTCACCTCCGTACGTTTCCTATCGTTTAGCGTCGCTTTTTGCCGTGTCTTTTATTATGTTTTATTTTAATATTTAGATCGGAAGTTACGAGGTGCCTTGGTCGGACCTGAAATAAATAAATACTAATTTTTTTTTTCTACAAAACGTTGTCGAACGTTAAAGATTTGCTCGCATCGCGACGCGTCGCTTTGTGTTCTAAACTTGGATCTCAAGATTTTTTCGAGAACAGTTCCACGTTATTCGAGCTCAGTTTTAAAGTCCCAGACTTACTGTAGGGTAGAAAATCTCGTGTTATACCAAAATTCCAACTCTAAATTACCTATTTATCCATCACTCAACCTTTATGCGATTTAACATTTGGTAGCAGTCATTTAGCCTGCCTTTTTCCTCAAGCAAAAACGCCGGTAACTCAAGCGCTTTCCTCCTCCCGAAGCCGGCAATCAGTTCAGCGCTCCTTGACAAAGCGCAATTTGCAAATACGAAGTGCTAATTCACGATTGGCAGGCACGTGAGAAGATCCTCGCCGCGATATATACGCAAAAGCGCGCTCGTAATAACAATTAAAATTCTCGTGCGCGCTTAAAATTTCCTTATCTCGCGGACGAGCAAACGAGCGACGCCGCCGCCGCGGCAGCTCTTATTATAAAAAAACGCTCCCCGCGGCGGGATCGAACTCGCGCTTAAATATTAATGTATTTGCTCTCGCGGTAATGTACGCGGGGCTTGTTCGCGTTAATGTGCCCTGACTGATCGCTGCCAAGATCCTGGAAGGATATTGTACGCTCGATTTTATCGGCGCGCAGGCGCGGAGACGACGATGTGCGCGCGCGCGGAGAGCGCGGCAATGAAACTGCACGTCGGCCTAAATCATAATGAGTTATTGCTCGAGGAAGTCGAAATGCTGCGAGAGGAGAGCTGCGCAAGCTAAGCTGCAACGGGATAATTGCGCGGCGCGCCGCGGCTAAATTTCAAAATGCACTTTATCGTGTGTGGTTGGAAAAACATATTCTGAGCAGTGTCGGGATCAGCTGCTTCGGAATTATTCATATTGCGAAGGTTAGTTCTTTTAGGAGCTGGTTATTGAAGGGTTCGTGCAATTTAATTGTACCTCGGAGATTAATTAAACGTGTAATTTTTGCGTAAAGCGTTGTGCATTGAAATGATAAAAATGTTTATTCATTATTATGGCAGTTAGTAATAATATTTTTCAAAAAAAATATTATTTACATAAGGCGATCGGACCAGTAGATGGATAATTTTGTAAGTTATTATATCTATCAAACTAATTATTTTTCAAGTAAAATCTTTAATTTTGAGTGCAAAAAAGTTTACTACAATAAAATTGAAGATAATACTTATCAACGAGTGTCCTCTTAACACAAAACAAAGTATCTTCAAAAATAGTGTTTATCGACTAGACGTTCTCTAGGTATAACCTATATAATACCCAATAGAGGGACTAGTTAACTAAATGGAGATGTGGCAGTCGTCCATCTACTGAACGTACATGACTTTCGCACCATTTTTGCAAATTTTCAATTTAAACCAATATTGCTAACACGTCTGGTATGTATTTACTGATAAATTAAAGTTTCTTGCATTGAATAATCGTACGAATCATTTTAAACAACAAATGCGCATAAAAATCTGCTTAATACAAAGTATAAAAATCCTTAATCGTCCAACTATTGGGCAGTTTACCATAATACAAAACTAAAAAGAACTGTAAAGTCAAAAACACCACGTCTTTTTCAAGCCATTTACGCTGTAAAAAGATTCGCTTCAAAAATGACTCTTCTTACTTCCAGTGCAGCAAAGCAAAAAAAAAGAGAAAGCATATATTCTCGTACAAATTCCCCGCGAAAAAATCCACTTCGCGCCAACGTACGCGTACGAAAAGCAATCCGCAGAAAGCCCGCCGCTCGGCATCGATACACCGTTTACCGGCCGGACTCTTAATGCATATTTAATGTCTCCTTTCTCCCGGCTTCGCGGCCCTCGGAAAGCTCGGCCGCGAAAAACACACACCGAGAATCCGCCGGCACGAGAGAGAGAGAGAGAGACAGAGAGAGACAAGGGCAGGTGCATCCGAGTCGCCAGGGGAATACACCTTCCGCGCCGGGATACATTCGTCCCTCGGCTCGAGCAGCTGAAATCGCCGAGCTGAAGGAAAGTCCCGCACCTGATCGCGCGCGCTCTGCTTCCGTCCGACGGAAAAAGCGGCCGGCCTCTCGCTCTGATGGATCGGCTTTGGGCGCGAAACGACTCACCTCTCGCTTTTTAACGAGCTTCTAATTTCTTAAACGCCCGGGTTTTTACGAGAGGGCTGCGGTTTTCACCTGGGGAGAAGGAGGGAGAGGGTCGACTCTTCGGACGGGGAAGTGCGGGCAATTGATTCGTTTACCTTTAGGAATTTCAGGTTTAACGACGTTATTAAAATGGATGCTGTTGCAAATGCAAAACTTGGGTGTGAGTTCCAGTTTTATGTAATTTATGCTTTCCTCGGGCATATTTTATCTTGCGGACTCGGTGCCCACAGGCGGAAAGGAAATCTTACGCGCAAGTTTAGAGCGGAAATCTTTTGTTGACTACCTGCTCCTACTGGGTCATACTTACTTTGGCGGCGTTAATCAAACTGGGATACCGTACTTCGAGACAATGGCTTGTATTACGGAATAATCAGTCAGCCAGTTTTATGTTTCCCAAAGCTAGACGGTAGACAATAAAAATACTGCAAGTATAAATTACAATTATAAGTTTGCTGCGCTGCACTTTCCGTTAAAAAATGTTACTATTTTGAAAATTTATTTTCCACTAAGTTGCAAATAAATTTACACGTATATTGCATAATCTCTTCGTTTTAACAGCGCTGTTGTTTTCAAAAAAATAATAAAAATCACTAGACTGATAAGATTATGATACTTGATTAGTGTCGAAACGTTGTAAAAAATAAACTAAAATAAAATAATTAACTTTAATAACTAACCGACTGGACATTCTAATCAAAATTGAGAATAAGATTATTACATTTACACGATGCAATATTATTAAATTAGCCTATAGCCACTATAAATAAAATGCTCTTATTTATAAATCCATCAAAAGCTATGCCCCAAACACTCGTACCAAGTCCACGGCAACATCTCAAAAGCGCAAAATCCAACGGAGCCCCAGTCTTTCCCTCCTGGATTTCGAGCAGTACCTTTTCCTCGCGAAAGAAAAGGAGCCGATGCTTGCGCGCGCTTTCTTATTTCTTCATTATAATAGCCAGGCGGCCCGCTCGCGCTCACTGTACGAACCGAGCGCCCCAAAGAAGGATCCAGGCTCTCCGCGCCGCGTCCGTTTTCACCTTGCACGCGCGCGCGCGCACCTCTGCACCGGCATTCTCATGCGCGCCACTCGCCAGGCCATATAGCCCGCTTAACTACAAGTTTATTTCGCCATTGTGTTCCGTTAATGAGTAGCCGTGTACACACACGCGGACCGGCACGGACGGCCGTGCATTCGACAGTGCTGCCTTTTTTTGTTGTTCGTCCTATATCTTATAGAAGAGGAGGAATAGACCGCGGGCTGGCATCGTTTTTTTTTTGCGCCGTTTCGAGGGCAGTGCACAATGCGCTTTTTCGTCCTGCATCGCGGGGAGAAGAGCGGCGGCCGCGCGCGCGCATTGAAATTTGTTTGGCTTCGTGCCTTGGGAATGCGTCGGCCGCGCGCGCGGCTTTTTCTGTCTAATTGTTGCCGGTTGGCGGAATGGTGTAGACGCGGCTTTTTCGCGCTGATTCTCGTTCGTACCGCTAATAAAAGATACTATTCGACAAATTGTAGAATGAAGCAGTTATGTATCCAACAAAGGGAATTGCGTTATTTTCCATAAGAAACGTGACGTAGAAAATGTATTATAAATTCTTTACGGCACCTATATTACACCGAGCGGACGTACTCCACCTTCGCTTTAACCAACATACATCAACCGAAAAATTCCACCTCTCAAAGCACACAGCACATAAAACCGTCAAGAAACGCAGCAGCAGCAACCGCAGCTCGCCTGCCTCGCGCCGCTAATTAACACGCGCGGCTCGAGCTCCGGGAAAAAAAGAGCCTGGCTCGAAATAATATCGTTAAACAATAAGAGCAGCAGCAGCCATTCATACAAGCCGGTCGGTGCCTCCTTCCTCTCCCGAACGGGCGCAAAGAAGAGTGATACGCGCCGCTTGCATCGCATGCTCCGGGAGAGACGCGCCGCGATTTAACAATGCCATTCGTCACGCTCCTGCGCGCCACTGACAAACTCGCGTTTCCTTCATTTGTTATTTACCCCGCGCGCGGGGCCGCCTCCGGGGGGAGGAGGGGGGGGGGGGGACCTTATCCGGCCCCGGGATCAACCCGCAATCACGGCGAGTCTGAGTCTGCCGCGAGCGAATTTTTCCCCCCCGTGCGGCGTCTAATGCGATGCGCGAGAGTTAAAGGAGGATGCGAGCTGCTTCCGTCTGGAATTAGGAGCTTTCACGCTTGACCCTTTCTTTGTGCTCTGAATAGGGGCTTAATTTGACTGCCTGATTGGAGGCTTCGCGGGAATTGGTTTGTTTCGACAGTCGGGGAGGAAGCTAAGGAGTCGTCTTGAATAAATTCTTTTTTTTTTTTTAAGATTATTCAAGATACTTGAAGTATACTTTTGTTTCCTTCTAATTAATGGAGATAAAATATGTACTTTCAATGCAACCCGACTTGGCTTTTTTATTTGAAATTCCTCTTGGCAAGAAATTTGAATCAATTAGAATCTATTACATTTTTACTGCTAATTAAGACAAGGCATTCTTAACTCTGCTAATCAAAACAGTGACATTTAAAATTATAACCGGATAGATAAATTTTATAACTATCAATACCTTATCTGTAAAATAATGTTTAATGTGACACATTCTTCGACGTTTTATGTCTTGTCGTATAAATTAATAGAAATCCAATCATCTTTAAATATAGAAACATTCTAATTTTTATCGTCAGCAGTAAAAATATGTAAAAATACGTTCAATTCGTAGCAGAAAAGGTCTAATAACTTAATCGCGAAACTCTTACCCAACGTCAACATCATTATTCCAGCAAAAGACTCTCCTTAAAGCCGTAAAAGCCAATAAACCCCGCTAAATCCTCGCAAAGATGCGTTTATGACGCAATCGACGCGAGCTACAACACCGTTTCGGCGATCGCGAGGCTCCGCGGCCAAAAGGGTAGGGAAGAAATAAAGCGGCCCGCGAAGAAACGGCCTCGGCACAAAGCCGAGAGAGTGGCGAATTACGTAGACACGCGCAGACGGCTCGGACGCAGCTGCTGAAGGAGAGCGAGAGACGGGCAGGTGAATCTCTCCGGACTCACCTGATCCGGCGCGTCGTCCCCCGATGATCGACGGAGGAAAAGCGCAAAGAGGGGCCAGAGCCGCGAGCAGGTGATGTGTGTCGATCGCACGAATTATGGTCCACCGAAAGTTCCGAGGCCGGAGTTATAATATGTTCAGCGCGTTCCTTTCCTTTCCCTCTCTGCTTTTTGAGCCGCGGCTCTTCTGCCGAGACTGCCCTTTTTTCGAGAGAGAGAGAGAGAGAGACGGCTCGTGCCGCGCTGCTCGAGTTTTTTAATCCGGCCGTTGTCGCCGCTGCCTCGCGCGGGCTTTCAAATTGTTTTCGGGATGTATGTTGTGTTCGCTTTGTCGAGTCGAGCGGCGTTCGCGGTGGATTTTATTGAAAACCTGTTTGCGGAGCTGAGTTTTATGGATTTGAAACACAGTTGCGAGTAGAATTAGTCGTTAAATTGCGATTGGAAATTAAACTCGGCGCAAAAACTGCACGGAGACGCGGATTGCGAAAAAGTTTCGTCTTTGAATATTGGCATTAAAATTCTTTTTATTTACAAAGGGCTAAAAGGCCATTGGTATTTTTACACACTGTCGTATAATTGAAATTAAAATCATCATGTTACATACTGTTTAAAAGAAAACCTTTACCAAAAGAAAGTTTATTCCATGTAAATCTCAATATTTTTCTTCATTAAAATAATTCGAAATCCAGTTAGTACATAATTAACGATTTCTTTATTACAAAAACAGCCGATAATGATCTCTTTAAGCCGCCCAGACACGCGAATATCGAAGTAAAACCGAAACAAAGAATGCATATTAAGCGTTTACAAAATGCAATAATTGGCAGGCACTATAAAAGCCCTCGAAAAACACGCGTTTACATCCCAATGAAAAGCAAAATTAACGCCACTTACAACGAACTCGAACTCCAAACTTTTACGCACATCCGTAAATCAGTAATTCAACGCCCCGAGAGCCCGCGGAATAATAATATTCGTCCATCGCGCTCGATCCTTAATTATTCCGTAAAAATAATGAAACGCAATTCCGAACACCGAGAGAGAGAGAAAGAGAAAAAAGAGAGGGAGCGAAGAGAGCCGCGTTCCGGCAGAGCAGAGCCCGCTCCGCGCCGCCGTTCGCCGTTACCTTTGTATTTGTATAGGGTAATAAATGAACGCGAGATTCTATCAAACGTAAGTTGCCCATGCATGGACAAACGCAGCGCCGCGCTATTAAACTCCAAAGCCGGGACGTATCCCAGGAACGATGCGCCGTAAAGCGTCCGGCTGAATCCTAGCGATTTTAAACATCCTTTATTACAGTAAAACGGCCCCGGTGAGTAAAAGCGCCTCGAAGTTCTCTCGGTGTGCGCCCGCGACGAGCGAATTTACAGAATTTCTTGTAGATTTGATGCCGAGAGGAGATTCCCACCGATGGATATATTTCAGCTCTGTAAATTATCGGTCGAGTCCTGATTGTGCAGGCTTGGGGGTTCGCGCGAGTGATTTGTAAACTTATTATTTGCTCGGGAGAGTAGTAAAAGGAGTTGGTTAGTGTCTCTTTGCTGTGACTTGTGGACGAATAGGTAGATTTCTTATTACGGTTTGGAATTGCGGGGTTATTTGTATTTGCAAGTAAAATGAAGAAATTAAAAAATTAGTATTTTCTAATTGAAATCAATTTTTTTTCAATATTTGTATAACTTTTATTACAATTATGGGCGTATTCGAATTGTTTTACATAAATTACAGTCGGCTTGAGCATTTAATTTTAAGTGTGGTATAAAATGTTATAGATATGTAATAAAGGACAAGTTTTTATCAAATCAAAATTGCAAATGAGTGTTTCTAATTTATTGTATTGTAACTTTCGTGAAATATTTAACCTTTTGAATATTTACTCTCCATCACTGAAAAATACGCGGCTATTTGGCATTGTGAAGTACCCTAAAAGACTAATTGGCGGATTTTCACTTTTCCTTTGCTTTTAGAAAGTAGAAAGCAGCCCGACGAATAGCAAAAACCACAATATCAAGCATGCAAAAAAACATCGTTTCACAAGCCGAATATCTAAAACTGTCGCGAAAATTGATTTTGCATATTGATGCGTAAAAAAGAGCGAGGGCAGTCAATTTTCCGTCTCTCCTTGCGCACTCGGTTCGCGTTACGCCGCTCGGCGCGCGGCTCGACTTAATCTCGCTCGGGGAGGCGAGGAGTCGTCGCTCTAAAGCGGAGCAAAAAAAGCTCGAAAGTTCCATTACTCACCGAAGCCGCAGCGGCGGCGGCGGCTACCCATCAATATAAATACATCGAAGGCCGGGGTCGAGCGGCGGACAAAAAAAAACGAGGAGGAAGAAATCCTGAAAATATATTTACGACTCAAGGATCATTTCCAATTTTCTCGAGTCGTTAACGAGGTTCCGAAGGGGGGTTTCTGGGCGCGAGCGATATATTGGAGACGAGCAAATAAACCGCCGTGATCGACTCTCTCTCTCTCTCTCTGTTCGGCGGTTGCTTTATTTTGCGCTCCTCCTCGGGGGAGAAGATTTTTGTTTTATATGTATACAGCTCGGGCAATCTTTGTAATTACATAGCCGGCAAGCGTCCCATTAGGCGCATGGGAGCTTCGCTAATCGTTTATATGCGCTGGCGTCGGGCGAGAGATAAGGAGAGGCGACTGCCGCGCGGACGTTGGGGCTTTTTGCTCCGATTGGGAGAGAGAGAGGCCGCCTGATTTTTTATGCGGCTTTCGGAGGAGGAAAGAGAGGGATCGCAGTTGGAATGAGTGATGTCGAACGCGAGCCGGCTGCGATGGATGGATGGATGTCCGGGGGTTTGTCATGCTTGTAATGGGGATCTTGTTAATTCCGCCGTTCGCTCTGTCATTTTATTGGGTTATTAAATTAGCTTTAATTGCGGGATAAGCGTATATATTATATACTTGGATGCCAGGAGGATAGGAGCGCGTTTTTTTATATATTCAAATGATTTAACAATCTAATTGCGGATTTTAATTAATGCGTAACTCTTAACTTGACTGTACAATGCAGAGCCGAGATAATTTCCGATCTTATTGGTAGCGCTACCGTATACACCGCGAGATGCAATCAAATATGCAGAGCGAGAAGAGGCTCCGCATAAACACTCTTCCAATTACAGTTAAAACATCTAAAACCGCGCAACAGAGCGGCAGAGCGTATCAGAAAAACGCATCTCTCCCGCGCGCGCGGAGACCTCCGAAGCAGGAAACAATATCGACGAAATTCGCGGCATCGAAATCAGCGCCGATCGGCGCATCGAGATCCTGACTGAACTAGGAAGAAGCGGCGGCGGCGGCGGCGGTCGAGATTTGAGATATTGATTTTCCGAATCAGTGTAAAATCGCGAGAGAGCGCCGGAGCTGTCCAATTAACGCGACGTAAAGCGTAAGCGTCGTGGTCGTCGTCGTCGTCGTCGTCGTAGTCCCGGCGGAGGCCCATTAGAAGAGGATCCGGGGCCCTATCTGCCTTCTCTAGAAGGAGAGAGAGAGAGAGAGAGAGAGGCGCTCTCGCTCGACTATTGGGGCCTAATCGCGCACTGATCGGGCATAAAATTGCGATTTAATAGTACGGGCGCCCCTCGCATATACGTTGGGCCTTTTCGAGGAAGCACCTGTCCTGGAACGAATGAATTAACGGCACGAGCCACCGTTCCTCTCGCTCCTGCCTGGCCTGCCTGGTTTGCCTGCCTGGCCTGACTCTGTGTGGCTTTGCATATATTTCGCGCGCGCGCAGCACGGAAATGTTCTCCAAATTTAAAACATTCGCCGAGAACTCTCTTGCAGTGGGAGCTATTCTTTCGTTGTCTCGGGGGCCTCGGAGCGATTTACATACGGAATTAAGGAGCGGGAGAATGAGTCCTGGGTTGCTTGGAATTTTCAATGAGCTGGTGTATGGGTGGTGCTTTGGTAAATAATTAAGGGTACGTACTAATGTTTTCTGCGGCTGGAAAGTCAAGAATCACGGGATTTTTAATTCATTTCTCAACGGATTGAATTAAACAGCTCTGATTGTACGAAATTTTTATGCTTATAACTTAAAAAAACTTTTTAATTCCCAAACGCACGCTGAACAACATACGCGATCCTCGTAAAGTACAGATAAAAGACGAATAAAAAAAGAGTCACTGTCGGTGGGCGAAAAAAATTTAATGAACCGCCCCGAAATCAATCGGCCTCGACGAAACCAGGCTCCTAAGCACGGCGGCGGCCCCGATTCAGCGCGTCTAAACCGCATCGCCGGTCTCGGCCTACGAAAGAATAGCCTCGGCGCATTAAACAGCGCTTACGCTCTCGGCTCCTTATTGAATCTAAAGGCCATTACACGCCCGGGGAATAGTCGGGGCGCGTGGACTCGCAGGTCCGTTCGCAGGTGCAGACGCCTCGTTCGATTAGGGCTGCGCGGCGGCCTCGTGCGTGCGTCCTCGTGTGCGTCGAGTCGACGGGCAGGTGGATTTCTCGAGTGTGCCGTTGAACCTGCGCCCAAGGAGAGAAAGAGACGACGCGAGTTGACACATTAACAAAAGCCCGAAGCGACATCGCGCACGGAATATTTCGGGAAAAGGAGCTTTAAAGGGACGGAGACGGACGTCGGCGGCGATAACAGGTGTGGAAGCTCTCTCTCTCTCCGATGGTCGATCGCCCCTTTTTTTGTCGGAACGACTAGTCGGCGGGGCTTTCAATTTGCGATTGATGGCCGCATTGTTTTCTAGAAACGAGCGCGTGCCGCCTATTATAGAGAGAAGTCGAGGTTCCAGTGGCTGATGTGGGTCGGCTCTGGCTTTTCGACGTGGCCTTTTACACTTGCGGAGGGGGAAGAAAAATATTTGTACGAGCTGGTTTAATCAATAATATTATTAAGATAACCGTGTACGAGTCGAAATATTCTTCAATAATTGTCGAATAAATTACTATGCAATTTACATATATTTATGTTGTTTTAATTTACTAACAAAATTTAACAAGACAAGGTGATAAAGTTCTTTTAACAGGATAAACATGATTAAAGTGTTTAGTTAAAAAATAAAATCACCAAAGATATTTCCACAAGAACAACGTAAATCTACAATTGAATACCCTTGAAACTCCTCTACCTACTATATAGTTAAACGAGCTCATAAAACGCAAATCCTTATACAAACCGCGCAATCCAGCCCACCTCGGCAACTCAATCCGTCCGTGCCCGACGCAAAGGCCGTAAAACGCTAAAAACTACAAAGTAGCGAGAGAGATCCGAGGGCCGTCAAAGGGCGACGGTCCGCAATAAAGGCGGCAATCATCATCGCGCACTTGCGGTGGCACACGAGGAACACATCGCCCCGAGGAGTCGAAGACAGGTGCACGGGCACGCGTCGCAGTCGATGCAGCTGAACTAATTACGAGAGGAGAAGAGAGAGAGAGAGAGAGAGACTCCCACCTTTCCAAAGGCTCGTTCGCGCCAAATTCATTTTGACGGCAATTACAGTCATTTCCGAGGACGAAAAAAAAGACGAGGCCTGCGCGCGCGGCCAGGTCCAGCCCTTGTTGTGTCGCGAGGAAGGCCTCGCTGATCGATCGCGCTCGTCTGCGTAAATAATTGAGCGATGCGCGCATACGCGAGATACTCATTTTTTTTTTTGTCGCTCCCGCTCGCCGGGATAGTCGTTGCGGGGCTCGATGCTACTGCCTTCCTGCTGCGTTATTTTCAAGTTAGTGGACGGCAGGCTAGTTTTAACGATTGGACGCGGCGCGGCGTGGGTTTCGAAAATTTTAATTGGAAAATGGTTAATGTACTTCGGTGTAAATAATCAGTGTCGAGAGTTTCAAAGATAAAACTCGTTCCGGCTGAAGCTAAGCTTCGCGGTGGAAATGCTGTAAATTCTCATTTACTCGGGTTTTTGGTATAATAAAAATTAAGATAATTTTTCAGCTTATAAACCCGAGAGAGTCTTTTCGCGCGGAAAAGCAAACAAGATTATAAATTCAAAGTTATCGCGGCGATTTAGTAAAACTACAGAAATGGAATGCGCTGCGTCTCGAACTCCACATAAACTAACGGAGAATCCAAAGCTCCGAAATTAGTCAGTCGTTCCAGTAGCCCAGATCCGGAAAACTGTCGCGGGAAGCAAGGAAAATACAAAAGATCCTCGTTACCCCGTCGACTCCCGCCTCCGCCTTTATAAATAATTTACGCGCCGCTCGCGAATCAGCATAATTATATTCAAATATCTCCGCGGCGCCGCGAGAGCTCTCGCGTCGGAGATTCCTCGCGAGGCCGCGTCGATAAATCGATCAATCAGTATTACGCGTCTAATTACCGCGTTTTCCTCTCGGCGAAAACGCGCGCGCGGCAATGATCGATGGCTGTCGGGCGAAAATATAATTGGCAGCGCGACTAGATAACCGCTATATCCGTCGCAATCTATCAGCGAGAGAGCTTTGCGCGATCTCGCGAACGCGCGATGTCTGATGTGACGAGACGAGAGTCGTGTCTCCTCGACGCGCCGGGAGCTGTAAATAATATTTTTAATTGAGATATCGGGCCGTTGTGTTTATTAAATTTAAGCCCGCGCGCTTTTCTCGGCTGCCGATGTCTGCCCGGTTAATTGAGGGATTTATAACGATTCCTTTCAGATTGAATTTAGATACGGACGTGTCGCAATGTTTAGTCTCGTGTTTATCGTTAGTTTATAAATAACCTTGTGGAAACACCGATTAACGCAACAATATCGCAAGTGACATAATGTTTGCGCGGCTCTAAAATATCTCGACCACGCGACAGCTGAGTAATTAATTCTCAATCGAAAGCAAACGCATATATACCATTCTTCTTCCTCGCCAAGCATTCCGAGCCAGTTTTCTTCCAACCTCCGCCACGAGCTTTCCTTCCAACCTTCTTCTCCTCTCGCGAACGTCCTCCACACACGCTCGCCTGGCGCTCCGAGCAGCTGCCTCGAGCAGAAAGCGAGAGAGAGAGAGAGAGAGAGAGCAGCCGATTTTCGCCGGGACCTAACGGTTCCCGGTCACGAAGACGGGAGAGATTAGCTTTCCGCGCTCGGCCGCCGCCGCCGCCGCCGCCGTCGTAAGTGCATGCACGCGATGCAGATTCGCGCGCCGATCGATGACGCCTATGCACGCGCGCGCACGCACGTAGCGGCCGAAAACAAAGCGCAGCCCGAGCCGCCGGCTTAATCGATCTGTGCGCTGCCGGGGACTTCTTTTTTTATTACAGCGAGATGCTTTTTTTATTTTGAAAGACCTTTTCGAGAGAGCTGACGCCGATTTCGTCGGAGTTTGCGTCTCGACGAGTGGCGACGGTAGGAAAGGATTGCGTAAGACTGCGAGCTGCTGATGCGTTATATTGTAATCTGATTATAATTCGAGTGCATGAATTTGCCTCGTGATTTTTGCGATTCAGCTGTTAACGTCACTTCGTTGCGCAATAATATAATTAACACCTACTTCATTAGGAAAACTAAAATTTTTCTGGAAATCCTTTATGCAACAGCTGCATTCATTGCTGTTCAACTGTTTCGTAAAAGATTTTTAAACTTACATACTGCAATTGTTTTAAATGTATTATAGTTTCCTCTTCCCGCCAATGTGTGATCAATAATTGTTTAAACGTTTTTATTCTACGGTTACTCTGCCCTGTTGAAAAATTTTCATTAAATTTAATGCAAATGTACACGTGAAGCTTTATTCGTGCACGCGCAGAAACTCTTAAGAATGCAAATATTGAAGTTCATTTTTTGTTCATGAAATTTCAAGTGCATTTGCATTAAATTTAATATTTGCATAAAATCTAATGTTTGTACAATTATACGTTAACAGTACATTAAATTTAATGTTATTTTTGACAATGATACAACAAAAATTCTCAGTTAAAAATCGACGTCCATCGCATTCATCAGCAAAAGTTAATATCGCCCGCTCGACATTAATCCAGCGGCTCGTCCAAAAAATGCGGTAATTGCGGTTCGTTAAGGGGAGAGACTCTGTTTTTGTCAAGGGAGAGCCTCTCTCTCTCGAGCCCCACGACTCCGCGCCGAGAAGCCCCGAGAGGGGCAGGTGCACATCAGCTCCTCCGCGCGCCTAGACTCGCGCGCGCGCACGCGCACAATTTTCTTCATTTTACTACACCGCCGCGCGTCGTAATGTCCGGCTTTTTCGAAAAACGGTCAATCCTCAGCTGCGCCCGATGCGAGTAAACGCGCCAATTACTCCTCCGTCTGCGCGCGCGCCTTTACTGCCCCGGCGGCCGAGCGAGTGTTTATATGCGGGGAAATGAATAAATTTCCGAGCCCGGTAGCTCGGGGGGCTGTCATTACGTTTTCTTTAATTTCGCCGCTTGTTTGAAAAGCAGCCCCTTTATTGCCGATGCTCGGGCGATGAAGACGTTTGCTTTGGAAGCTCGAGCGTTTTATAGTAGTTTGCTGCGGGTATATAAAGGAGTTGTCCTTGTTGATTCTAACAGACATTTTTATAAGAGGACGAGTTTCAGTGATTTTTTTATCCACTGACATCTGCGGCTTTGCAGGGTAGTTGTATAATTTCATATAGAAGAATATTAGAAATAAAAAAAAAAATTTTTTCTATAACAATGACCCATACTATTTAAGCTTCGTAAATAAGTCGATAGCTAATTTAAAAATGTCGCAACTTTCGTCGATTCTCCCGCTCAAACCACTTAATTTACATTAATCACCTCGTCCGACATTCGAATTCCGAAAATACTCGAGTAACCGCGAGGAATGCTCCTCTCCTCCAATCAATACACACTTAAAACCCCTTTTCATCGGACTTTTTAATCCAAAAATCGCGGCGCGCGCACGCCAACATCTTCCCCTTATCGATGCCAGCGCTCTCCTCTTCGTAAATCTCCCACCCCGAGCCAGTACACAGTTCGATCGCGGCGATGGCCGCGGGATTTTTGCCCCGCTACTCCGATCCTTCGCCCGGGTGATTTATGCCCGATTCGCGGCGTGCGGCGAAAGTGCGCGAATCGCGATGCTCGGAGTTCCGCCGCCGAGAGTATATAGCGTAATGCGCGGCGGCGCGAACGAAGAGCCGCCTTGGAAGGAAAATCGCCTGTCGAAACGCGAATCCGCGCCGATCCGACTTCCGTTTAGGGGATAATCGTCGGCGGCGGCGGCCTCGCGCACAAAAGCCTGTGTATTATGTAGTTGTGCAATTCGCCGGGAAAATTCGCGGAGTCTTAATTAACGGCCGCGGCCTCATCCTTGAACCGCGAACTTTTGCCTCCTCGCGCGACGCGCGTTCCCTTTTCGCCTGGCGGCTCTTTGGCGCGTTTGCGGGTAATTAGGAGAAAACGCCGTTTGACGCTCGCTCGTTATGATTAGACGAGTGTATTCAGATTTACGTTTTTTTAAATATTGTATTTTAAATGATGGCCATTATTCAATTTAATTATTAACGCAACTCGCTGGGGATATTATCGGCCGTTATCTAGACACGGCTTAGTAAGCTCGTATTCATGTTAATCAGTTGTTTGTTGCAGTAAAATGTTTTATCGTAAGTTATATATCTTATCTTTCGGTATCTTTGTTATTAAGTTACCGACTGCACTTTGTGCGCCGTAATGGTATGCATTGTTTGATCTTTTAAAGCATTTGCATGTAGGATGGATCGATCCTTTTGCTCATCCAATAATAATTATCGTTTTCAATGGAAAAGTCAATTTAGAAACTGAAAAAACTAAGTTGACCGTTGGAGTACAACGGAAAACACTCGTTTTAATATTCATGCTGTTCATCAAACAATAAAGGAAGCTTAATGGCTCTCTTAATTAGCATAAAGCGATTGAAAATTAAAATAGCAATAATGTAACGAATAGCGATTCACGTTCCGAAATAAAAAGTGTCGGTAAACACGATAAATACCTTTGATACTTAACGTCCGAGCGGAGAATCTTCACTTTAAAGAGAGCATTAAACAATATATCTTCCGTTTAAGAGTGTTTCGCCGGGCTTGGCCCTTTCCTCGAGCCTTAAAACAATCAACAATCGCCTGAAAGCGCGTCTTAATTCGTCGATTGTCCCATTCCGCAGAGGATACAATCACGGCGAAACGCGTTTACCTTAGGTCGTGGCTCCTCGTCAGGCTTAACGATTATTGCGCAATAAATGTACACACCGTGCATACATCCAGCCGTACACCTTCCTTTTTCTGCTGCTGCCTCCTCCTCTCTCTCTCTCTCTCTCTCTCTCGCTCTCTCCCTCTCGGGTCCACCTGCAAACGAGGACAGAAGTTATATACACGGGCTCGAAAACTCGCCGGGCGAAAGGGAGAGGAGAGCTCTGCTGCTCTGCGCGCGAGCACTAAAGCGCTTACAACAGTAAAAACAAGAACAGAACGAGCCATTGTTTTACAGCGCTCGTAAAAGGCTGCCGAATAAAATATAGTAGCAATGAGCTCGTGCTGAGAAAGAGAGGAGCAGCGCCGGCCCCGAATTAATTCTCTTCCTATTTCATTTCTTCGGCCACCGAGTCGCCCCTCCTCTCTCTCTCTCTCTCTCTCCTTTTTCTCCGAGCTTTCGTTTTATTTACGCTGATCCTTTCATTGAGATAAGGCCAAATTAAATTTATATCGCGGAGTCTTAGGTGGCCGTAAAAATCCCGGCGCGCACAGCTCAGCTCGGCTCTCTCTCTCTCTCTCTCTCTCTCTCCCGAGGATATCCCGGTGAAATTTATCTTGCGAGAGAGAGCGCGACTCGAGCCGGCTACCACTTCTGAGACGCGACTCGCCGCCGCTGCCTGTCGATGCGGTCGTATATAATGCGACGACCGGCGAATCCGCCGCTTTCGGGGAAATAAAACGCGCAAGCGCGCGCTCCCGGACGACGAGGAATGAAGAGGTTTTCGGCTCTCCGGCTTAACGAGTGAAGAAGCGCTGTATTTCAGCTTGCCGATTTGTAAGACGCTTCGCGTAAGGTAGCGAGAAATCGAGTTTGGACGCCTTAAAATGTGGCGAATCTTTAATTCGGGAGATAATAAACTTTGCAGTTTTTGCGTACGTTAGATTTTTCTCGGCGGAATTTTATAACATTTTACTCGCGGTAACAAGATGGTGATAAGATAGTCGATTTTTTAGTAGCCTAAAGTAGTGTGTAAACCTGTTTTACAACTAGATTACATATCAAATTGAATATGAAAATCATAACTATATCTACGCGTAGGATAAGACTTCTTTTATTCGGAGAACTAATTAAATAAGCTGAGTCAGATTTTCCAGTCAAAGAGATCGTTAAAAAAAAACTAAATGATCACGATATGTAAATCAACCGATCAATTTGTTTTACTGCCTAATGACACAAACTTGATAAAACACGGACTACATAAAATAAAATTTTTTTCATCACACCGGAAAAACTCTCGTCTTGTATCAATCTTAAGAATCCCAGCGACGTTTGGACGATTCGATAAAGTCAAGTTCCACCGCGCAGAGCTCGAAATCCACCTCCTCGATCCCCCAAATCAATTGAACCCCCGGCAAACGGACAAGCGTCCACTTGTAACCTGCCCCGACAATCGGGGGACATCTCGGACTGGCGCATCGATATCGAAAGGAAGATTGCGCAACGACGCGCGCGATTATTGAATAAATTACTGCGCCGACCAGCGAAGAGAGAGAGCGAGAGAGATGTATATCGGGTCCGAGCGAACGGAGAGGGGAAGGAAATCCGAGCGCATCTCCCGTGATTGGAGCGCTCTCGTGGGCCAATTTTCCAGCCGCTGACCGGCGAGATTGAGTCGCTGTATAGAGGCTTATCCGGCCAGATCCTCGGCGGGAGAGAGCTCGAAATTTAATCGATTCCAGTCCGATTCTCGCCCGGCGTCGGGAGCTTTTCCGAGATGAACAGTGCAATTTTCCGGGCTTTCTGGACTTTTGGGATTGAGTTCTTTTTTCATAGATTTAAGAGAATTTCTTTTCAAATATATATATATATATAGAGAGAGATTTGAGTGAAACTCTACAACAATTCGCAACAATTCAAAGTAACACGTCCGACTCGATACGGCCACTTGAGGGACAATACTCCTCGCACACATATATTCCTCGGCGAGAGCCAGTCAGGGCCTTGATCCAGCATGGCAGAAAAAGGAAATTAATGAAGCGACGCCGGGCGCATTGTTACTCGCTCGCGAGGTGTAACAATGAGTTAAACCTCGGCGCGCGAGTTCGGTTCTCACTCTCCGGCGAAGAAGAAGAGAGGCCGAGCGAGAGCGAGCGAGGCGAGCAGTCGAAGAGAAAAAAAAAAGCATCGACCAGGCAGATACAAGTCTCGAATCGTGACTCCCTCCCTCCTCTCTCTCTCTCTCAGCTCGCCGGCATTTAATCTCGGTATATCACGCGGAGCGCGATTCGGCGCGGGGGCGTTTCGAAACTAATATACGACGACGCGAGCCCACGCCTCTATCGGCAACGGGCTAACGAGGACTGACTTTAACGGTTAAATAATATTGCTCCTCCGGGCCGCGAGGTTCTCGCTCCTCTCCTCTCTCTCTCTCTCTCACTCGCGGCGCAGCGTCGGGAAGAAAGATTGCGGGGCCCGGGCCCCGCAAAAAAGGCTACGGCCGCGCGCCGATTGCCTTCCTCTCTCGGCAGAGAGAGAGAGAAAGAGAGCTTTTCAATCGGGGCCTGATTTAACGCGCGCGCGCGCGAGCGGGCTCCTCTTTTCGATTCGCACTTGAGGCCCCGGCGAGATTGGATTGCTCCTCATCGACGCGCCGCCGCTGAGTTAATATGGCCGAGTGCTAAATTCGGAGCTAATTGGGAGGCGACCGATTTTCAAAGGGTTTTTTGCTGCTTACTACGATATGTTGGGCAGTAGTTTTATGTTGATTTTTAAATGAAAAAGTAAAACTTTTTTTTTTTAAAAAAAAGAGGAAAAGTGACTTTAGCAAAAAAATACGGTTAATTCCAGCGTAGAGCGTATCAAGAAGGGAACGGCGAAGGAGCTAATTTTCACACCAGCTCAGCACAGCGGCAGCCCCACAGGAAGTCCCAGGAAGCGTGACGTCAAAGCGGCCACTTCCACACAGCAGAAGCAGCAGCGGCGGCGGCGGCAGCAGCCTCTACACCGAAAAGCTCGGCGGCCTCTCTCTTACACAGCGCAAAAGCCCCGTGTCCGCTCGGCCGTCGGCTCTCGCCTCCTCCTGGAAACGAGAGCGCGTCGGGGCTGCCGGGCTGTGCAGAATAAATGGCACTCCCGGCTCGGCGGGCGGAGTGATGAATAACGCGAGCCGAAGCGAGCGCGCAAAGGGGGAGGAAGTCCGGCGCGCGAGCATTGTGCCAGATTGGCGCAATCGCGCGATTCCGATCTCCGCGGATTACGTGATTTCAGCGATTAGCTCTCGGGGCGCACTAAATCTCTCTCTGTCTCTCTCTTGGCCCCGGGAGTTCCTGCCGAGCGTCACGCCGGACAAATGCCCGGATGCCGAGGCTGGAAGTCATGCGTCTTGGGGGATGCGCGCGAGGCCGAGGCCGGCCCCGAGGCGCTTTGCTAACGTTAACGACCGCCGGGGAGCCGAGGAGCTTCGATTAAACCGACCGGGAGAGAGGGGAGAGAGCGGATTTCGGAGAGCTTCAAGGACTGACCCGTTTTCATAAGGAGCTTTGGGATCCGTGGCCCGGAAAATTGACTCTTTTCTCGACTGGGGACGGGGAGGGCCATTAGTTGCGCTAATGGTGTACTGAAAAATGGCAAAAATATATTTCTCGCTGTGTGCGAGGTATGGGAAAAAATAGAAAGCTTATTCTAAAGCGATTTCGTTTAATAAAGATTCACTGGGTTTTAATTTGAAAGATCAATTTTAATTTAAAATTGGCTAATTTACATAATGATCTCGTAGACTTATTCGATAATCGGAATAAATCATTTTCCAGGGACTTATTTGCAATATTTTTTAAATCTCCTCCTTTTGTAAAAAAAAAAATACTAAACGTATCAAAATATGTAACAAGTCATCTATTCCTCTAATTACGAAGAAAGCAAAGCAAACAGAATCTCAAGGCGAAACAGTTCTCCGATTCCTCTTTCATACACATCGGAGAGAAAGGCATTAATCAAGAAAAATCAAAAGTCATACATCGATATTCCACAATGAAAAAACTCGTTTCGAAAAAACGGCGCCGCGCGCCGCCGTCCGTTTTCACTTTCGTTCCCCGTAAACAATAAACGAAAATCCAACGCACGCCTAGCCTCGTCGACTCCCAAAGCACTATACACCTCACGCGGCGAGTCTTTCGCAACGACTCTCTTTCGTTTATTAACCAAAAGCCCGCGCTCGAGCCGATATTGAATTTTCCTCCTCGCGAGCCGATACATCGGCATTACTCAAGGCGAACGCCCGGCAAAAAAAAAAAAGAAACCATATCCTCCGGGAGAGCGGAGTAATTAAGGCCCCCGAGAGCCTCGAATCGAGAGAGTCCCGGCGCGAGAGCTTGGCACCATGGGTGGCATCCGCGCTTAGCAGCCCATCCATTTTTCTGATTGCTCGTTGTCTCGCGCCGGGGGTCCCCCGAGCTCCGTCTCTCTTCCTCCTCTCTCTCTGGCTCTCCTCACGTTTTCCGCTCTCCGAGCGGCGGCGGCTCTCTCTCTCTCTCGCTTTTTCGGATTCGTTAAAATTCTTCGGAGCCGCGCGCGCGCGCGGCGAGCTTGTTTGTTTATTCGCCTGTTTATGACGTTCATTGACGAGCGAAATTTGTGGGCCTGAGGATTTAATTGGGCGGCCGGGACGATTCTCCGTCTGCCACTGTGCACTTTTTTCGGGGGGGGGACTCGGCGTATAATGCCTGGCGTAAATTTCGTCGAGTTTGTGCAAGGGGTTAAAGATTGTTGGGGCTTTTGTATACGTTTTATATGCCTTTCGGGTTTTATTGAGCGCACGAATTTTGGGCGAAAAGGTATGCGGTAACTGTTTTTGGCTAAATATAATTTTGGTAAGTAATGGCGATTTTTGCAATGTTTTACTGCTACTTCTTACATTAGGAATGCTAATAAATTGTTAGGATTTTTCAAAAATGTTCTCAAACAGTTTGCGTTTCATTACTTTTAATCGTTTACCGTGCGATTTCGCGATACTCGATTAATTTGTACATCAAAAGTCATCGACTCATTGTCCCTTTTTGCGTTACTCCCGAAGATAAGTAATCTTAAACACACGAAATACCAGCGGACAAAAACCACTAAAAGCTCCAAAGAAAACTAATCACGTAAGTGAGCATTAAATTTCAATGTTCCAGGCATCAACCGTCGTCATACCCCTCTCTTTCTCTTTTCCTTTTTCCACAAAACCCACTGCAACCTATCCCGTTCCCTTGCAGCCCAGAAAAATGCTCGCGTCCGAAAAAGCCCCGGCGTTATAAAAAAAGCGCGTCGCTCAAAAACGCTCTCTCTCTCTCTCCCTCTCTCTCGCCTCCCGCGACTCCTCTCTCTCTCTCTCCGGCTCGGTTCGAGAAATGCACGCAGTCACGGCGCCCTCATCAATCTTGTTCGATTATTCCGTGATGGGCGAAAAAAAGGAAAAAGAAAACGAGAAGAGGGAAGAGCAGTCCGAGGCAAAACAAAAGCGACGGAGGATCGAGAGGAGAGAGAGGCCACTTACCCGAAGGCGGACCGATTTTGATTTCTATTAGACGAGCCATTGTGCTTTGCTCGCGGGGGGGTGTTGCGCCGAGACCTTCCTTCGACTTTCGAGGGGGTGTTTTGTGTACCGCGCGAGTCCCGGGAGAGAGAGAGAGGTTTCGTTTTCCGAGCTTTGGCACCGGCCACCATTCAGGGGTGTCTTGTTGAGGTAATCTCGCTTTCTTGCTGTTTAGGTGGAACGATCGCCGGACAAGCCGAGGAAGAATGGGTAGGCTATTATTGCCGGGCTTTCTTGAGGCTTTTGGGACCTGCCACGCTATGGATACTCTTCGGGAATGTATAAATCAACGCTAACGACGGCCGAGCTGAGGAAAACGTCGAAATGTGTGTCGCAGGTTGAAATATCACGCTGTATAGAAGACGTAAATTGTGATCTTTTGGAAACGAAGAAAGGTCAAAGTTTTTTTTTTACTGTTGTGTAACGATTCTTCAAAATTTAGAATACGCTTTTCTGTTGAATGCGGTTTTCAGATTTGAGAATCGAAAACGTAAGAATCTTGTGGAAATATTTATGTTCTGATAATCGAATTTTAGGTTTTGAAACAATAGATATTTATTGTAAGAACTAATGCAGCTAGGGGAGGTTCATCTAAAACGTTCATACTGGACAAAACGGACACCCTCTATTATTTCTGATATCGCTGTTACGAAAATTTCGAAATAAATCAAGTATATTATAATATATGTGTCATTAGCAACAAAGTTTCAGTACGTGCGCGTTGCTCGCGGCAATAACATTGTTTAGAAATCAAAAAATTTATTTTAATCTGTAAGCTTACGATGTTACCAAGGTAAAAAAGTGAACTTATTTTTTACACGGATTGATGAAATTAATTCAAAAATAGTATCAGGCTATTGTATTTATAGATATTTTACAAAAAACAACTTTTTTTGCCTAGCGGGCCGAAAGTATTACTTTCTCGCCCGGCACCGGATCAAGAACGTTGTATTTTCAGCCTCGCTGAGCAAAAAAATAGTATACACTTTTCGGGAGATAAAATGGTAAACCCATAGCTCGGGTGTCAATTTATTCGAGCTATGCGCTTGCCAATTCTTTCTCTCCCTAGCGGTGTAATATACTATTAGAATCAATATCAATCAATTTTTTTTTCACTAGTTTTATCAAAGAAGTTATTTTATCCATTCCAGGCAAGACGGTCAGGATAAAACGGCCACCCTGTCTTGTATAGATAATATATGTCTAATATATATTATATTATTATATATAATTATATAATATTGTATTATTATAAATAGGGGTTTATGACGACCGCGACAAGGAGGGAAGATGCTTTCTCTATTAAGAGTAAGAGAAAAACTTAATTTATGCCTACCGTCGTAATTTTCCACGGGTGCGTTTGTTATAAACCTCTATAAATAAATGTATATATAAATGTGATCAAAGTTGTTTATTTAACCCACTTTTATTGATTTTTCCTGAGGGTGTCCGTTTTGCCCTGCGATTTTTGAAGACCTCAAAATTTCAAAATTTTTTCAACAATTTTTTATTATATGTTTAAACAATAATTCATCGCTGTGGTTGTATGTACTTGTTTATTTTGATGTCTACTTTAGAAAAAAATTTTAATTGATATAGTTATTCAATTATATAGTTTTCGTTTTCGAGTTCATTTTTTATTCGTTTTTCACGTAATAAATCGTTCAAAC
Organism: Ormyrus labotus; assembly: GCA_035582975.1. Lineage (NCBI taxonomy): Eukaryota > Metazoa > Arthropoda > Insecta > Hymenoptera > Ormyridae > Ormyrus > Ormyrus labotus. Next base: position 14,436,256 of record JAWWEO010000001.1, on the reverse strand, counting down.
CAAGCTCCGACACCTTCCACTCAGCAATGCAATCTCTGTTGCATCATTAGCTTATTTTGAACGTGAGTTGAATTTCTTTTAGCCAAAATATTAATGCTTAGTTAACACCTCGCTTTCCCCCTATTACATAATACTTTTCTATCACAGAAGTATACGTCGTCCAATGCAATATAATCCAGCATGATAAACAAAATGCAAAACACGATCACAATAAAGAAAGTTCTAATGGCCAAAAAAAAGGATCGAAGAATGAAAAATAAATTGGATTTCGAGTGCACTTCACTTGAAATCCTCTTCCCTGCCTCCCGATCGTTTTTTAATTGCCATCTTATTGTCCGGCCCGGAATCCCAAAAGCATTACTTTCCCAAGGCACAATGGGGCTTTCCCGCTGTCGCCCCGTGTCCCCTCCACGCGATTCTCTCACCGGGCGAGAGAGCAAAGGACCTCCGCCGCAGCAGCAGCAGCAGCAGCAGCATCGTCCCATGAAAATGATCCTCCGCCCGTTCATTTGACATACAAAAGTGGCTAAAGTGCCTCTCTCGAGCTCGATTTCTCCGCTGCCGCGCGCTGCACTCTCCCCTACTCGAATCTCTCGAATTACCTATCGAGAATCAGGCGGACGTGAAATCGCGTCGTCTCCGTCCCCCCGCGGCCGTGACAATGCGCGGATTACGGCGAGAGAGAGAGAGAGGGAGGCCGGAGAAAAGAAACGTCGCCGAAATTATAGGTGCTGGAAATCTGGAGAGTAAACAGGAAGGAGAAGGACTCGAGTCAGTTCATGCAGGAAATCGGGCCCGCTTTTCTCTGCCCCGAGCGCTTGACCCGAGAAATGTGCGCGCGGGGGGATTAACGGACCGGAGTACCTGTGTGTGACGCGACTTGTCCTAATCCTGACGCGCGAGCAGACAGAGGATCAATGGGCGAAGGTATACGCTTCGCAAATAAGATTTTGCGAGCCGCCGCTGCGGCTGAGCTTCAAAGGAATTGGCTCCGCTTTCTGGCCTATGACGGACAATGAGGTAAAGTTACGTTTTGTTGCGACGGATTGGGGTCGCGACGGAGGAATGTTTTTCGAGTTTTTTTAGAAATGCTTGTATTTACAGAAATTGATGTATAAAGGCTTTTAAATATAATTATAAATTTGCGTTCAATCGTTAAAATAAAACATGTTTGTATGTAGTCATTGCAAATGTAATAAGTGTGATAAAATAGCCTCAAGACTAAAAGCTCAATAATTTGTTTAATAACTGTATACATTTCTTATTCAATAATAATATTCAATATTACATTGTACATTAATTTTCCATATTTCCATTAATTTTACAAATGTAGTCAAACGTTATGCGCTTGAAATAATAAATAAAATAAAACGAAACGCCGCGCATTCTTTATTTTACGATCATATAGAAATATATAATATTATTCATAAATTCCGCGTAAACCGAACGAGCCGACAAAGCCGGTCGTATATTTGTTTAACGAAATACACGCGGAATACGTTCGGTAAATTTTATTTAAATCGAACAATTACACGCGATTTCGGGGAAGGTCTTATAAAGTCCCGACAAAATTTGTTTCCCAGCGAATAACACACAATCTACATACATTAGCATAGACAAGCGAACTTTAGAAAATCTAATCAAGCAATCAACCGGACAGAATGTGTAACCGAGCGCCGTTAAAAAAAACGAAAAAAGAAACGAACGCAAATATACACGAGAGACACCCAATAACCCCGGCATAATTATTCGGAATCACGATATCATTTCGCAATACACGGAATTCTTCAATATATTATCACCGGCTGGACGTGATTCTCGAGAAACTTAACTAATTATGTAGTAATTTTAGTATTCCGAGCGTATAAGCATGTATTTTTCCTCGTGTATTCGTCATTTTACAGGTTTGTTTTCTCCGCGCTTGATTGAACGTCGCGTCGGCACTTCACAATTTATATTCTTGCGCCGAAAACTAAATCGAGAATTTAATTTTTCTTAATTTATTTCCCGTCTCCTTCTTGAAGCTAACTGATAAACGGCGCTTTATATTTAAGTATTTTTATTACGCTGAAGCATTTCTTCTGAATTCTTCGTCAAATATTTCCGTTCCACCGAAATCTAGCCTTTTCACCACTATAAATTCTAAACGCCGCTCAATTACAGTTAGACATTTAAGTTCTTTTCCCGCAACCTTCCCCAAGCACGCAAATTCCGCGCGCTAATAGTACCCAATAATCACACCGACGAAAGCCCTCGGAACAGGAGTCCCCTCCCCACCTCGAAACCGCACTCCAGAAAACCGCAAAAATCCGACCGCACTAACGGTGAGAGAAAGAGAGGAGGCGCCGAGGCCTCTGCGTATGAAGACGTCGACCGGCTGTCTCGCGAACGTAGGCGTCGAAAACGACTTGTTCAGCCGAGGCAGAGAGAGCGAGAGAGAGAGAGAGAGAGAGGGAGAGCTACCCGCTAGTTAGACTCGCATAAAGCTGCGACATAAATTATCGAGCCTTCCGTCTCGCTCTCTCGCTCGTCCGGGGAGTGTTTGCGAATGGTCCTCCTCCCGTCAACGCCCTCGCTCCGTTTTTCTCCCCGAGCGCCGGGGCCCGGGCCGTATAACCCACCTGTTCTCTGTAAATATTGTTTATTGAGACGCCGGCGCAAAAAAAAGGGCATTAACGTCGCGAGCGACGAGAGCGAGAGGAGCGCGCGCCCGGACACGCCTCCTCCCGCGCGCGTTTTCTCTCTCTCTCTCGACGGCCCTTTGACGGCTCGAAGAGAGAGGGAGAGAGCGCCGAGTTTTCGCGGATATAGACACGGCGGAGAGCAGAAAAGTTTTAGCTTGGAAACGACGGTTGAGGCGTCGAGTGTTGTTCGTTGTTCGTTGTAAGATGGTGGATGAAATTCAAAAAAAGAATATTAGCAAATTCGTACTGAATAATATTAAAGGCAACGTTACTCTCGAAAAATCATATTACTTCGGCCCGTAATTGATTTTTCGAATCTCGAAAGAAAAGGGATCCTTAGTACAAGCCGGCCTCATTGTCCTTTCAATTTACTCCTGACAAAAGAAACGCTGGGTCAAGTCTCATTCGCTCCTCTCTCTCTCTCTCCGCGAAGCGAAATAAAAAAAAAAAAGATCCGGGGTCGCGATATTTGCTTGAAAAATCGGAGCCGAGACGTTTGTCTCGCGCGCGCTAATACAAATTAACATTTTAACACCCAAAAAGCCCCCCGCCGAGAGAGCCAGGCGAGAGCGCTCCTCCGCCTCACACCTCTTTCTCTCTGGGCAAAAAGGAGCGAGAGAGGCTGCAGCCGCACGTTCGACGTTAACGGAGGTGGAATTGGATTAGCGGAACAATCTGATCAGCCGCGCTGATGTGATTAATCCCATCGCGTATCGGGGCATCGGCGCATTACATCGCCTCTGCCCCTCTTCTCCGAGTCGAAACGCAAAACCATCGAGAACACGCCCCGAGAGCGAGAGAGAGTGAGAGAGAGAGGAGAAATATTATATGGCAGCGGAAGAGATCGTGAGAGCAGCGGCCGATCGGCAATGGCGATAGTAATATCGGCGATTACTAATTTTCCTGCGCGCGGGCCAATTTTTTCGTGGGCGGTGCGAGAGAGAGAGAGAGGCGCGAGCTGTATAAATTGCCGCGACTAACTAATTGTCGAGTTATTAATGCGCCGCTCCGAGTGTTATGGGATTATATTGTGCTATTGACCGCCGGTGTATTTGCGGCCCCGCTCGAGATCTCTCTCTCTCTCTCTCTCGCCTTTTGTTTTTGCCGCTCCGCGCGCAGCACTCACTCCGGTCCGAGGGAATTAACGCGCGCGCGATTTCTTTTTTCTCCGATTCGCTTTTGATGCGACTCCGCGCGCGAGAGAGAGAGAGACGACTCTCCGAACTCGTTTTCGAGCTGATTTATTAAAAAAATTATTGCCTCCGCCGCGAAAGCGATAGAGAATTTTTCTGCCGACGAGAGAGAGAGAGAGAGAGCTGGGCGATTAAAATTATTGAGGAGACGCGCGAGGCCTCATTAAGAATTAAAGGCCGATCGATCGAGAGTAGCGGTACATCCTCGCGTCGCTCTCGGCTAATATAACGCGAATACACGTTTCGCGAGTTTATTAAATAACTCTAATTCATAATACGGTGAGAGAGACAGGCCGAGATGCAAAGTGCCCATAAATATCAAGTCGAAGAGCCTCGAAACGATTCAAAGTTACGAGCCCGCGTGCGGTACAATATTCAAAAGCCCGGCACTGCACTGCTGTCCATAAAGCCTTATATCCTTCTTGGAAGCCGAGGAGAGTCGTGCCAAAGCAGAGCGATGTCCGCGCGCAAGAGGGAGAGAGAGAGCCGCTGGCGCAGCACGCGGAAGGGGGTGTCGGTGTAGCGCAGCAACTGCTCTCCCCGAGAGAGAGAGAGTGGAGGGGGGTCGCGTTATTAATGAGTACGATTACTTGGCGAAACTCGCGGCTTTGTTGTCAGGCGCCCCACTGCCGTTTTCCTCCTCCTCCTCCTCCTCCACCTCCTCCCGTCCGCTGATGTATGCGCTCGCAGGCGCATTCCCTTTACACCTGCACTCTCTCTCTCTCTCTCTCTCTCTCTCGCTCTCTCCTAACTTATGCATGAGATCCTCCCACAGAAACAATGCACGCGCTCTCGGTCCTTCTTCCTTCTTTTTTTTTTTCTTTTTTTCTTAGCTCTCCGCGCCGTCGCTTCTTCTTCTTCTCCCGCGCTGGCCGAGGCCCTTTCTTTATGGAGGAGCGAGCGCGAGCGCCGAGTCGAGCCGCGCGCCTCCTCCCTCGCGAGAGAGGAATTCAAAAGTGTTGCGTTTCTCGCCGCGAAATACAAATTATTTAACGTCCGAGTCCCGCGGGCCCTGAGAGCCCGAGGCTGGGCTGTGGGAGAGTGAGCCGCGCGACGAGGGAGCGAGCCGCGCTGTTTTCGGAATTGAATCGGCATTTTATCGGGACCGGAGAGCGCTGCTCCGTGGATTGGCTAATTTGGGCTTCTTTCGTTTCAGAGAGCATCGCTCTGCGCACTCGAATAAGGACGTAATGTAATTGACGTTAATGTTTTATTTATTACGAGAAGATAGCAAAGGAAGAGAATAAAAATAAAACTTCCCTCGAATCCGTTCAATACGCTACACTCCTCTCGCGCATAAAACAAATTCAAACGATCCCCGAATAAGCCGCCCGTAATCCCACGCTCTCAAATCTCCGAATTCACGTAAACTCGAGGCAGCATCCAAAACAAATTCGTTCCGAGCAAAACTCGAGCGAGCATCTCGGGCACTTGACCGTCCCGTCGCCTCGCAGGCGATATAAACTTCCCCGATACACCCTTCTCCCCCCCCCCCCCCGCCGCCGCCGCAGCCCCTCCTGCATTCCGGTCGATTGGCGAAAAGATTTTTCCCTCATCTCCCCCGGATTCGGATTCGGAAAAATGTCCAGTTTCACACTCGACGTGACCCTTAAACTGACCCCCCCGTCGGCGCGCGGGGGCCACAGAAAAAGGAGCGGACGACGCGCGCGCGGGGCACGCTTGATTTGTCGGGCGCACACGTCTCGGCTCTCTCGTTCCACACGCTCCAGAGATTCCCCGGGCTGACGCTTGACGACTGGAAAGCGCCTCGGACCTCGACGGCTCGGAATGCCCGCTTGACAGTAACGCAAGCCCGAAATCTTTCGACGATGCTTTATTTTTCCTTTTTTTTACTTCTCGAGGCCCGGCGTTCGATCAACTTCGGGAGCGAAGCTCTTTACTCTTTTTCTTGGCCCTTTTGCCCGCGAACGAAAGAGAGGTAGATTTATGGGGAGGCTAATTGATAGCGAGAAAACGTCGAGTTTCCAGGAGGAGTTACGTGCGATTGGTTTTATGGCCTTCTGGATTGTTGGGCTGGAAGGGGAATTATTCTGATAAGAAGTGTATAAACATGAGTAAGATTTATTTTACGCTTTAAAACAGACATTATGGTATCAGTTTCGTGAAAAAAAAATACCATCATACTTACGTGCTCGTTAATTTATTATATCGTTCATCTGCAGTGTACGGAGATTCATTAGCGACGTTTTTCATGCAGATATCTCGAGTGTGATTTAATTTAAATTTATTTAATTACCACAATAACTTGAATTTTACGAAAGTAGACGCCGAGGCTCAGATGGATGAGTTGCCTCATGAAAACTGACTGGACTGGCGCTGCAAGACGTTAACCTACATTGTGGATGAAAATAAAATTAATTGGACGACATTTAAAAGATTCGAACATTTAAAATAGCGTAACGCTCGAGTAGCTTTTCACTTCCGTACTCATTTCAGATTTCTTCGGCGTCCTTTTTGGAATGAAGTTATTACCGAGATGTTCAGGAAGTTTGATCGAGAAAAAGGAGAGCCAAGATTGCCTGGGAATATGGAATGTGTTTTACAGCGATTTACTGTTATCGATTTGTAAAATTAATAATAGCGAAAAAAAGGTAATTACCGTTTATGGGGGATAATATTCAATATGATGTACAGTTTCAATTTTAAACGCATTTTTCAAGAATAATTATTCCGAAAACGAAAAAGAAATTTTCAGCTCATTTAAGAATCTTAATGAACTACTTTATCTTGATTTTAAGTGTAATTTTCCGAAATTTTTTTAATCATCATTACATTTCAAAATGATTCGAGTTTAATCTCGCGTTTTATTGAATAAAATATTACGTTATTAACAACCAACAATAAAAGCATTAATGTCTTGTAAATACTTCAATATAACGTTTCATGCGTTGGATTAATCTACGCGCAACTATCGCACAAATTCTCCATCAATTTTAAGGCTGCACTAAAATGTTTAATTGAATTATTTTGGTTGTTACATCATTCGCTCGGCGAGTTCCATTATTTTACTGCTTCATTCATCTCAAACACCAACGAAGTTTATAGTCCCGCTGCTAAATTAACTTCGACGTGCAAATACCATCTATACAAATTCAAATCAATAAACCATTATATAAAAACCCATCCTTACCCGTCGAAAAAATTCGTCCACGAAATCCCGAAAAAAGTCAACTTCCCATCGAACATATTATATCCCTCGCTCGAGGAAGCACGCAGCGGTGCAGTCGATGATCTCCCAAGAATCGGGCAAATCCCGGTCACTTCTTTTCTATATCCCCCGAAAAGGTCAAGCCCCTTGCATCGCTCACGTCGTCGGCGGATGCGCGGAGTAGTGCGTCGCGCGCGGGCAGAAGCAGCTGCGAGAGAGAGAGACTTAACTCCTCCAGCTCGGGGGGGCTTAATTCCCCGTGAAATGAGAGCGACTTGTGCAGAGAGCGCGACTTGCGGGGATTTACGTGGCCTCGGATTTGCCGGATCGCTTTGACGGCCGCTGCCTGCTGCCGCTGCTGCTTCTTCTTCTTCGACGCGCCGCGCGGCGCGGGGACAAGAGGGAAAAATGCGTGTCTCCCGGCGGCTTATATACGTGTGTGCGCGGTGCCGGCTTTTTTGCCGCCGCCGCCGCCGCCGCAGCCACTGGTGATTTTTCTTGTTTGAGGATGATGCCTTTGCCGGAGAGTGCGGCGGTCCTTTTTTTTTCTTTTAGAGCGGGGCTGCTTTTTGCTGATTTTCAAGTGGTTGACAAATTTTTATTCGCTGCTCTCTCGAGTAAGAAGTAGATCAAATTTTAAATGCTCGTGGTATTGGTTTTGCTTTTTGTTCGCCGAGTATAGTAGCTTCTTATTCTGTAGTTTACAGATTTAGCGGTCCGATGTAATGAATTGAATAAAAGATTGCTGCACATGAAAATTTCAGAATTATTAACTAATTAGAAAACAAAATCTAAATTTATAATCGTTTGGATCGTTAATGACTTGTTAAAGTTTTCAGGTTGTAATTATAACCGAATCAAAAAGAAATTAAACAATAGATGATGGATGACCCGAGTTATAGAAACGCTCGTTTGTTACAGTAGATAAAACCTACTCGTGGATTTACTTGAAATTGTAATAATGTGAGAATGGCTATAGTCATAATAATCGGCTAATTAATTTCCTAAGTTGTAATAATTAAAATCATAGAGCTGCCTCCTCTTACTCGTATTTAGGCCTCGCGGTATTCAATTATAAAATCCATGCATGAGTTTCCACCGTCGTTGAGCGCAGCTTTTAAAAGGGACTCGCGCGCGCGCTCATTTTTATTTATACACAAACCTTAATTTAATATCCGATTTAATAATGTAGCTAAAACTCGAGGAAATGAAAAGGAAACCCCCGAGCCTTTTTTTTTTCCTCTAAAATGCACATTTAAGTGGGCAATAATTGCAGTGTCAGTAAACGCTAATGAAAATTAATCGAATCAACGCAAATATGAATAATACCAGCTCGAATTTGAATATAAAGCAGGAGAAAATGCACGTACGCGCGCGCGTAAAGACACAAATCTAATGACTCTATATAAAGTATAATTTTCTCATTAAAATAAACAACGCTCCATTTTTATTTTTAGCCCGTAATTACCCAGTCTAATTATACGTACACCTACCCGTAATTCAATACTTGAATGGCTGTGTTATTGTTTTTCATTTAGACCCCGCGGAGTCCTTCCTGCCGCCGCCGCACAATTCCTCTATCTGCAATTTTGATCTTAGCGTCATATCGCAATAACTCCCGACTTATATATTCCAGCTTGGCTGGCTCGAGTGAAAAAGAGGGAAGAGCAGCCGCTGCCGCCGCCGCCGCACCGACGGCCGGAAGAATTTATACTCGAGCGCGCGGCGCGCAAATTTTTTCCTTTTCACGCTGCGAAGGAGAGAGAGAGAGAGAGAGAGAGAGAGAGAGAGAGAGAGAGAGAGAGAGAGAGAGAGCGCGCGGGGCACAACCTGCAAAAACTCCCATCCCTAATTTATTCGCATTTTAAGCGCGCACCGTATACCCGGCCCACCTCCGCCTTATATATCGTTAATCGCTCGGTCGCCTTATCGCCGGGGCTGCCTTTTTGATTTACATGCGAAAAACACCTCGCCTACCAGATAAGGCCTTTTAATTGAGTTACACGTCTTAATTAATACCGAGGCGCAAGAGCGGAGAGCTTCGTTTCGGCGATCGATCTGCTTTCGACCCGAGCGAAGGTAAAGGAACAGCTGATCGCGCGAGAGAGAGAGAGAGCCGCAGTCGTCGATCGGAGATTAAGATATATGTGTACGCACTAAGCCAAGAGCGAAGATGCGTGAAAATAGGGGTCGTCGTTGGCCGTTGGAGATGCGGAACTGCTTTTGAGAAGTACTGCAGGAAAGTTGGCGCGCTACATTTTTTTTTTTGTTTAGAGAACGATGTTTCGTTCGTTATATTTGTGTATGATGGTTAGTAGTGTAATTTTTATCGCGAATAAAAAATAAATAAAATTTAAGGCCAATCCGTCCGCATTTGCAATTATTTATCACCGTTATAATGCTCGTCATTAAACCTTACAGCAACATTATAAACGTTAACATGTTACCGCACACCGCCAACATCTCCAGTCCAGCAGTAAAAACGCCAACAAACGGAATCGAAATCAACAAAATAACCCATCGATATCCAAAACGAATTTTATTCCCTTCATAATACTTTACCGGCCCAAGTCTTGCGGTCTCGCTCAAAGATTTATGGAAATCGATTCTTTCGCGACTCAGCGCCGCATTAGCGATTCCGCGAACGTTCCTCAATCAAGCGAAGGCCTCTCCTCCCTCGTGTCCCCGATGCACACAAACACTCGCCAAAAGCAAAAGCAAAAAAAAGGACGCTCTGCGGAGAGAAATTGCAGGTCTAGCGCACGGCGCGCGTCATCCCCGCGACGTTTTAATTACCGCGCGGGGCCTTTAACGGTGTGTGCGTCGCCCGGGCTTTTCCTCGCGATTATCGCAGGGGGGGAGGGGAGGCGGCCCCCTAACGGCCGCGTATTTACTCGAGCGGTATGCCGGTTATTACTCGGCAGAATTTATTCTTCTAAGAGCCGGACGAGCCTTAATTTTATACCATAATCTCGTTAGGAAGCTCGTGAGACGGTGCTTAACGTGTCATTTGAATATTGCAGTTTAAGACGCGGAGGAGCTGCGCCGACGGCTTTTTTTCGTTATGGTTATTCATGCGTGCCGCTTCACTTTTGAGACTGTACATTTGATTATGGTTAATTGGACAGATTTTCTTTTTTTTTTTCAAGAGAAATTTCATACTTAGGAACAAGGTATAATTTTATTCTGATCCGCGAGTTTCAATGCATTATCGTATAATTAATTATTTCTTTTGATAGATAGTGATTTTAAACATTTAAATACGAGTGCAAAATACTGCTCTGGAGTACAGTTAAAACTACTTGCTGGCAAATTGCAGAAACTCTCACCCAGAAGTTCAATAAACTTTGGCAGCTACAGAAGTTTAAACTTAGATTAGTATAGGATTGAGTGCGTAAATAATTTATTCGTTAACAGCAAGTCATTAACAGTCTTTGAAAAAGACTAAACATAGGTTTAATAAAACAAGGTGCATGTTGAATTTCTTGTTAGAAAGCTACACGCCTTATTACTTACACTTTCGGGCTCTCGGTTCCATCAAGTTTTAAAGACTCGGAGGCTACAAAGCGTGGCGTGTGATTCAGCAGGAAAAGAAGACCAGGAATTCGGGACGTGTTGTTTGTTACAAAGTTTCAGCGAAACAATAAAAGATCAAATTTTTATTATCATGTACGATTTATCGTTTAATTTATTATTTTAAGTTAAAACTTTTTTACAATCGTATCTTACATACATTTTTACAGCGTTTGCGTCGCTTGCACGAGGAGGCTCTCCTAAAACGTTTACGTTTCTTCGCTTTCTACTTCTCTTTTTCTTTTTTTTTCGTTTTATCACACATCGATCGTTTCGCAAAATCTTTTCGGGACTCTTTTCATTTCTAGCGCGTGTATTTTTTACGTGTGTACTTTGTTTTTTTTTTTATCTGTATGCATGTATGTGTGGCTAATCGTGCTCTTGATTTTTTTTTTTCGGGCTCGCACCTTGGAACGACCGCGTACAATATTTAATCTGAATGTTGAACGGGAATCGGCGCCGATTTCTCTTCTCGCTCGATTCCCCTCGGAAAATCAATAATTATACAGGGCTACACGCTACTTTTTTTCCCTAATAATACTACGATAGATAACCTCCGCAATGCTACAACGTCGCCCCCTAAAAATCCGCAGCGTTCGGTCTCAGTCTCTTTTGGATAAAATCGGCCGCAATCCCCCTTTCTCTCTTTGTTCAACGAGGAATTTTCACAGAGGTCTTGATCCTCGAACGAAGCCAGAAACTTCCGTCCTCTTCGCAGTCGATCTCCTTACCTAAGCTGCTCGCTTTGCTCGTGTTTATATAATTAAACTTCTCCTAATACTTTTGACTATCTATCGTTAAAACGAGTTATTCGATATTTAATTGCTATAGTTGGATGTTTTTTTTTTATTTCCTTGTTGTATGCACAAAATGCGGGTAATACCACACTAATATTATTACAATAATGTATAACACGATACACAATTCTCGAAGATACAAAATTTACACTCTCGACTCTCTTTTTTTTTTTTTTGTTCTTTTAACTACTGTTTTTATGCTCCTTTCATACCTCACGCACAATGAAGCTCGCGCAAATCAGCTGACTGGGCAGTTGGCCGCTACTTGCCTTCGGCGCAAGTCTCGCGCTAATCTTTTTTTCCCTTTTCTTTATATCCGTCCAGAAAAATCGGACGCGATCGCAATAATGATAATAATCTCCCACGTGCATGCAATGGCGTGATCGCTGAAGAGGAGAGATCGATATAATTTATAAACGTATATTTTCTTAGCTTTGCTTTATTCTCGTATCACTAACCATTTACAACACACGAACGACTTAAACTTTTTTTTAGCGCGCGGCGATTCCTCCGCCGCGGCATCGTTTATACTCTTAAAATTGCACGATATACACCTTCGATAAAAGGGGGAGGGTTGAGGAAGTGAGAGGGGGGGGGGGAAATCATCGGTTAAAAACGCAGGCGCCGCTGCTAAAAACACCTCGACTGCCGAGTCGAGACTTTGGACTGGTACGTTTTGCTCGTTGACGAAACGTTCTTGGAACGTCGCGCGGCAGGAAGCGTAGGTGTGCTCGATTCGAAAGGACCCGCCGGAGCTTTAGTTCGAAGGAATTTGACTAAGCTTGCTTGATTCAACTAAAGCTCCGATCGTCTGAACTGCTCCAAGAACCGGTGCACTTTGAACACGAGGAATATCATCCGCGGAGAAGATGCTCGAAGATACGCGGTTCGTTGAGGGAGCACGACATTCGGCATCTCTCCGAGTGATTGCTCGGATTCAGAGTCTCGGCGGAGGCTGGAATGAGAGCTCTCGGCCTACGCCGTCGGAGGCATCAAGGCGCACCTACGCTTCGTCCCGACGCGCTCGTTTCCTTCCGCTCGCTAATCCTCGTCACGAATCGTACTTACAATCGTAATCGCGAAAGAAGCAGGAAAGAAAAAAAAAAGAACAGAGGAAAACGAAATCGGGAGTGGGGGAGCAGTAGTTCGTCGTCGGGAGGAGGGGGATGGAGGCGGAAGCGAAGAACCAAGGAGAAACGACTCGTCTTCACTCACTCGCTGCAGTCTCGACGGAATTAGCGTACCGCCGCAGTACGTAAATCCTCTCTCGCATTCTCTCTCATTTATAATAATAATATTATGTACGATATAATTGTGCCTGCTATGTACAAGAGTTTTTTTTTTCATTTCTTTTAAGACTCGATACAAGTATATAATTAAGAGCTGACTTCGTTTGTACTTGGGGCCGGGGCTCGATGGACCCTAAATAATCATTCTTCTCCTCGGTAATGATCTGCCGAAAACGTCGCGCATATTTCCCTCGATATTCGACTTTACATATTTACACGAAAAAAAAAAAAAAAACACGCCGCCCGCTCCCCACCTGAGCCGCGACACGCACGCACGAAATTGGGGGAGGGAGGGAGGGGAAGACCCCCGACTTTCTCCTCATAGCCTCTCGTGATTAAAAGGGGGGGGGATATAATAAGAAATTTCTTTCCACGGATGAAAATCCGTGGATTCGCTGGCGCGCGCGACGTTACTCTCTCCTGCTCCTTTGGCTGGAGGAGAGAAGAGGAGGTTTTTATGGAAGGTGAATCATCATCACTGTGTGCGTGTGTACGTGAGGTGGGATATTTACTGCCGTCGCAGCTCTTCGGCTGGCTTTACTGCGAGACGCTGCTCGTTCATGTGTACTCTGATCGCCAGCTCGTCTGTAACAGAAAGCAAACGAATTCCATTTTCGGAGGTTTGCTTGTAGTTGCTATTTAAGAAATTAATGCCCCGTTCAGGGGGGAGTGCGAGAGGGGCTTTTTTTAGCTTCGAAATTCATTTATTTGCTACATGCCGCTTGTACTTCAAGTACTACGCTTATACAAACTAGTCTTTTGCGTCGCATATACTTCTATCGGGTTGCGCATACATCGCTATATAAATTTAAACTATTACTACTATCGACCATAAAAATTATTATATTTTTGGTAATAAAAGAACGGATATTTAACATAGAAAATTCAATCTATCTTACCCTAAGTATTCATTTACATCTGGCGTCATAGATTATTAAAAACTATACACTGCTATTATACAATATTAAAAATCACAAAACGTTCAATACGCTCATTAAATTAGTTTAAAGAAAATATAGTAACTTTTTTTCATAATCGAAATCTTTTCCTACTAATAATGACTAATGCAAATCTTACTCGGCGTAAAATTTTATTATACATCGTTCTACTTAATTCTAAAAAAAAAAAAAAAATGGAATACCTAAAATAAATCTTTTTGTCCAATAATTAATGAAACAAACATTCAAAACTTTGAAAATATCAACGAAGCAACACCTGAACAATGTAAAATGGAAAAACTTATTACTAATTCCTGTCATATTCAAATACAAACAACGACAGACCACCTTCGCTATAAACCTAATTAACATCGCTTGAAATTCAAGCGGGCACGTCGCTCTAAAAAATAATTACGACATCCATGCCCCGCGAGCTGCGCGCGCGCGCGCGGCTTCTTTGAAGTGCGCGCTTGCCGCGCGTCCGCGAGAGCCGAAAGAAGAGCGCGCGACCGCCGAACCCGCGTTTTTCAGCGCGCGCTACTATTGATTGTAATAGGGCTCGTAATAAGGATGCGAACTGACCATGGCGTTCGTCGTGGCAGCGAGCTGCAGGCCCTGCAGGCTGGTCATGTGGTGGGAGTGAGAGTGCGAGTGCGAGTGCGGATGAATCGGCGGCGGCGCCGGTGGCGCGAATCCCTGGTGGAGGGAGCCGGTGACGCCGACTCCGACTCCTGTGTGGTACATGTAGTGCTGCATCGCCGGATGCATCGGGTGGTGGTGCTGCGACGTCCCTGTAAGCAGAGGAGGAACGTATTCGTTAGATCTTTGGATACTATTGGTCTTTTTTTTTTTACTCCAGTCGACGAAATTGTCTAGTTTGAATAAAGTATGGAAAAATCCGTAAATTCGCCGAGGAACGATCAGTTTCCTGCCTCGAATCCGCTGAATTATGCATCGACGTCAAAGATCCACGGGAGGTATCACTTTTCCGTCTAATTTTTCTGGAGGCGCGCTTAGGGGGTTCCTAGACTCGGGGCCCTCCGAGCTTTGATGTACCCCGGCCCTCTTAGGGACACCAGAGACAATTTCGGAAACTAGAGTAGAGGCAGATTAAAGGAATGAGCAACTTACTATACTCGCCCATCGGCGAGCCGAATCCCGAGTGGAAGGGCTTGTTGTCGAGGTCCAAGTGGCCGCTGGCCTTGATCATGTCACCCATTACGCCGCCCAGGCCGAGGCAGCCGCTCGCCTTCTTCTTTTTGCTCTTCGACGAGAGCTTCCTGTTTCGCGTCTGGATGCCCTCCTTCTTCATGGTCAGCGGTCGGTTCACCTGTAACAATCGTAGACAACAATTCGTTGAGAAATTGGGCGGCTTATACTCTATTCGTTAGCCAATTGCGAATCTAATGCGACTCCCGAGTTCGATCCATTGATTTTTGTTCGCGGGGGCAGAGAGAGAGAGAGCGACGCTCTAAAAATAGCTCGATCCGAGACGGAGAGAAGAAAAAAAATCATTTACGCCTTAGTGGAGCGAGCTAAGAACAGGGAGATTTCTATCAAATCATCGCTAACAGCCCAATCACCCCGACTCTCGTCAAACACCAATCTCTCTCTCTCCCCGCAAAAAGCAGGCCCCTCCGACTACCGCCGCCGCCGCCGCGGTCGTGATTTATCGCGTGTAAAAAAGATCAAGCGCGTCTCTTATCTGCTCTGGTAGCTGCGCGTACGTAGCTCCTCTCTCTCTCTCTTTCGCCTAGATTGAAATAGTCGAATAAAAGAGCGGCATTGTGCGGCTATCTCGCAACGCCATCGCGCGCCTTTTATAAATACGGCAGCCAGCGAGAGCGCGCGCCTTTATCGGATGATCAAGCTCGCTCGCGGAAGGGGTTAACGTACTCGCATTCTTGAAAATCAGCCGGCCCCGCCAATTAGCGCACCAATCGCCAAACGCGAGATGATGGACAATGCGCTCAGCTGCCGCCGCCGCTCGGAGGGAGATTTAAATTACAGCTGCTTTGCTTCTAATTGCGATGGGTTCACCGTTTTTCCCGATATTCGGCTGCTTTTAGCCGAATAGAGCTTCGCTATCGAGGCTTCGCAGAGACATATCAAATCCGCGTTGTTATACTAGTACGGGATGAAATGAAGTGGAACGAACGGTTCTTTTAAAACTCGACAAGCCTTTTAATTCCGCTTTAACTACTTCTTTTAGTTGACTCCGTGAAAAAAAAAAAAAAGACAGTACATAAAGAGGTGATTTTATTTTTAATGGGATATCGTGTGAGAAATATTAAGAAATCTAAAACTGTGGCCATTAAAAAGCTCAAGAAAACTATTTCAGCTAATTTACCAGTAAAACTCGGCGGCTCGAGCTAGATTGAGATTATTATCGAGAACGTAGTAGGATTTTCTGCGAATGCGAAAGAGAACGTAACGTACGTACATACATAGGTACGCTCCAGTGTCTCGGTGCATAAGTAGACAATAGGAAAATTCCAATGCGCGCGATTGATACGAATGGTAAAAGCCGTAATTACAAGATTAACACGGCCGTTATTCACGCTCCGGCGCTCTTTTCGCCCGTAGCTCCCCCCCCTCCCCCCACCGACACAGCCAAAGCAGCCCAAATATCTTCAGAGTCCCGCCGAAAAGCCAGGGGGAGAGCGCGGATAATAATCCGGCGCTCGGCGGCGGCGGCGTTTCGGGATCGCAGCCGCTCGGCAAAAATCGCAGTCAAGGACGCGGGATTCATATTGCTGAAACAATGCGCCGCGCGCGCGCGCTCTCGACTCGCTCTCTGACGCAACACGACAACGCCAGCCTCGCGGCGCGACGGCGAACAAGCCGAGATACACGGCATCCGTCGATACGTGTACGCGCCGCCGAGAGAGTGAGAGAGAGAGAGAGAGAGCTCCGATATGTGTAATGCGCTCGGGAAATTTATATTCCCGCTCGAGAGCACGTTTCTTCTCTCTCTCTCTCTCTCTCTCTTTCTGCCGCGGACAGGTTTCCTCGAAATATCGGCGGCGGAGCGAGAGGCCGCCGACGTAATTGTGCATACTCGTGTAGTACCTGGGACTTTTCTTTTTTTTTATTTTTTATATAGGCACGAGCCGCCGGACAGAGATGTTAGGCCTGAACCCGAGGCCGTAAATCATACGATATCTAATGCAAATAAACGGATCTCCGACGGATCGAAAGCCTGCTATTAGCGCTTTAATAGCGAACGAGAGAGCAGCTGCTGCCGCCGCCGCGCAGAAAAAATAGCGTCGTCGCGCGCGTCGGCGAAACTGGCTTCTTTTCCCTGCAGCCGAGCAAAAAGAAAAAAAGACTTTCTTCTCGACGGATACGCCGCGCGAGAAAATTCACTTTTGTGCGCACGAAGCGCGCGCCACCGTGACCGCATCGCTCGAGAGCGAAAACTGGCCTCTCTGCACGCACATCGCCGACACTCCGCCGCAGACGGACGAGCAATTAAGGAATCTCTTCTCCTCTCGGCTGCCGAGAGGAGAGCGCAATTATGATTAACGAATCGACAGACGGACGCGGCGAGGAGGCGAAATTCGAGCGATTCCGCCGCGAATCTTGTGCCGCACCTCCGCGCGGCTGCTCTGTTTTTTTTTGCTCGGAAAACGCCGCGTGCAACATGTAACGTTTCCCCGGCAAAAAACCGCGCAAAAAATACAGTCTTTATGTAAGCCGAGCGGAGCGGCGAGCTTAGCCGTTTGCATTTATTAAAATCCCCCGAGAGAGCGATGCAGGTCGGCAAACGACGGCACCGTAGTGAATTTGGCCAAAGGAGCTGCGAACGGTAAATCGGGTACGCCTGCAGCTCTCTCTCTCTCGCGGCGATGCGTCGTTACATCGATATTTCGGGCGGCGCGCGGCGGCATATGAATCCCCGGCATTTGCTCGGAGGTATGCAAGCGTCGCTGCACGCCGCGGAGAGCATCGTAGGAGTCGTCACTTTGTAGTCGCCGCGACGTGACGTAACTGCCAAGTCTTGCCGGCGCGGTTCCCGGTATTGTAAATCGCGACGCTCCTCTCTCTCTCTCTCCCTCTCTATGACGTCCACTTTCCGCGCGCCGGTCAACGACATCTGCCGCCGGCGGCGGCGTCGGCTCCCGCTTTTTCGGGAATTATGCAATTGGCCGAATTGCATGAAAAGAGCCGCCGCCGCCCGCCGCTGCAGGACGCCCGGCGTGTGCAATTTTTCATTTTTTTTTTTTTTTTTTTTCATTGAATTTTGCCTCGTTGACGTCGGGCGGAGAAGAAGAAGCCGGGGCTTTTCGTGACTCGGACGGAAATTGGACTGGTGCCGGTGCCACTTGAGAATTTCGCGTTCCGTTGACCCCGGAGTCGAGGAGCGCCGCCTCGCTCTCTCTCTCTCTCTCTCTCTCTCTCTCTCTCTCGAAAAAAGGATCTACGCCTACTTATGCGGTGGAAAAAAAAATGAGAAGGAGAAGGAAGCGCTCGCCGTTCAATTGCAGTTTTACGAGAGACGACTAATTCTAATACTCCCCCTTGGGGGCTCTCCTCTCTACCGGCTGTATCTGCCCGGTTAATCTCGCGGTACCGAAGCTTCCGCTAACGAGGGCCGATTTGAATACAATGCGGGGGTGGCCGAAAGAGGTGCAAACAAAAGAGGCTTAGCGCGCCCCGCCGGCGATTGATGCGCTCGCACACGACGTGCGGTCGGCTGCGGGGGGAAAAAAAACAGAGAGAGAGAGAGAGAGAATCGAGCGGCTTATCGAGAGAGAGAGAGCCCAGTTAGAAAGGATACTTGCTTTATGGCCGCGCGTACTTGAAGTCCCGGGAGCGTTGTGAAACACGTATACGCCAGGAAAAGATGAGTCATGTATACGCCGAGAGCGAGAACGCCGCCGCCGCCGCCGCGGCGAGGCAAGGATATGCATTGAGAATCGGCGTTTCATTTTTTATTGCCCGATCGACGTGCTTTATCGATTAATAAAGCGCTGTTTAAGTCGTAAACCCGCGTTTATAAAGTGCGTGTTTAATTATACGCTTTGATAAAGTGTTATTTAAGACGCCGGGGACTGAATTTATAAAGCTGTATTTATTACGTGCAAACGTGTACTTACGCTTAAACACGTAGAATTTCAGAAAAATCTTCGATAAATCCTCGCGAGGAGCGAATTATTTTTCAATTTCTATTATTAAAGGAGAGAGAGGATCGAGCGAGTCGATTTTTAAACGAAGCGTCCCCGCAGTGCCATTAAAGATTTCAGTACACGTCAACAATAACCTCCCGGGCAGCTTTCATCGAAGCGCATGACGCCGAAGATTAAAAAACCCCGGTCATACCTCTCTCTCTCTCTCTCTCTCTCCTCGAGGCAGTCCGCCGGCAAAAGAACCGCCGGTGAGGCCTCGCGTCGAATACTAATCCGTCGGTCGCGCGCGGAGAGCGGCGCGGGGCGCCTCTGTACTCTCCTCCTCTTCTGCGTAATGCGATTTTATAGCTTCCGTTCCGGAAAAACGCGCGGAAAGAAAAAAGAAGAGAGAGAGAGAGAGAGAGAGAGAGAGAGAGCCTATGGCCTAAAATTGTAACGACGGCGGCTTATCGGCGCGATCGCGGCCCGGGCGGCAGATTGCCATCGGCGAGGAGACAGACACACACCGACGCTTTTCGCCGCGAGGCGACGACGTGAACTCGGCAAAAATGGATTTCGGCCGACGGGCCTTTCTTCTGCTTTCCGTCGCGTCTAATTTCGGTCGAGTCACCGGGGGCTTTTCGTTCTCCTTTTTGTCGGGGGAGAGAATTCTTTTTTTTTTCTTCCACGGCAAATAGACTCTACGAACGGTGCAATGCAAATACGCGATTCGCCAATAAACGAAAGTAACGAGTTTGAAAATTAAATTTAGTTTAAGTAATGCCCGATGCCCCGATAAAATAAAGCTCAACAATAGGAGAGCAGCGACATTAGCATTTCTAAGAAAGCTTCGCTCTCGTCCTATCGGGCCTCTGCATCTAAACGACAGCGGATCCGTCTTCTCTTTCCCATCGATTTTCGTTCCTTTTTCACCTTCCCCCTCCCCGTCCGCGGGGCCAATCCCTTATCACGCTCCCACAGCGCAAACAAGATAATTAAACATCGTCCCGCGGCTCGTCCGCGTTACGTTTCGCTTTTTTTTTTTTTTTTCTCGAAGGACACGCGTCTATCAAAGATTAATTCGAGAGTTGTACCGTCGGTACGCCTCGGCATGTATTATATATACGACAATGGAATTTCTTTATGGGAATATACATTCGTAAGCGAGTTCTCTCTCTCCGCTGCCTCTCTCGCGACTCGCTCCAAACTTGATTGACAGCCTCTCTCGTCGGGAGGTTCTCTTTTTTCGTGCGCGACGTCTGCTTGACCCGAAATTTTTCGACTGACGCGCGACATAGTTTCCTGCTGCCTCTTTTATTGCCTTTTTCGAAGGGTTCTCTGACGTCTTTTGCAGGCTGCCATTGTCCGTTACACAAAAAAAAAACAAACGTTCGCTTCTCCTCTAAATAAATATTCCCCCGGCCGCTGCTGCATTAGCATTCCATTTAATCGAGGAATATTGTCGCCACTAAATTAACGCCGAAATAAGCTTTCACCTCTCGGACGAACGAGAAGCAAACAGCAAATAAAAAAAAAAAGAAATATAGATCGGCCCACGAATCTATGCTAATTTCCTCCCGAAGAATCGGCGCGAAAGGGAAAGGAGCGCAGGGAGAGAGAGAAAAGAATTACGGCGGGCGTCACGTGCATTTTTGCAAATTAACCGAGGACCCGCCGCGTCGACGTTTATGGATTATACGCGCAAGAATTTTTCGGCGCGTTTTTCTCGCCGTCGCTCCGCCGCCGTCGTCGGAGCGCGACGGAAATTTAGTGACGCCGTTACGGGAATTTAGAGCGTCGCCGCGCGCGGCTGATTCGCCGCCGCGATACAAACGCGCGCGTATGCTAAAAACCGCAGAAAAATGGACACGGGCCGAGAGAGAGAGAGAGTCCGAGTCGCTTAAATCTCGCCTTATTTAGGGCCTTTTTCCACGATTTATTGCGGCCTCGCGAACCGAGCCGCAGAGGCGGCATTTAGAATCTAATTAATAAATATACTTTTTACGCCGACGGTATAAATAAACGGAGCAAAGAGCCCTGAAAAAGCGTTGGTTATGAAAAAAATAGGTTCAACCGGCGCGCGCGCACACGTCCCTCGCCGAATTTATTCGTCCGCGCGCGGAGCTTGCTCGGCTTAATTAATGATTACCAGGAAACGCGCGAGCGGAGGGGGAGAGCTTTCCTCGCTTGCCCCCGAATTCTCCCCCTCGCTGACGTGTACGATATCCTTGTTGCGATGCAGCCCGCGATGCAGATTTCAGCCGATAAAGCGGTCTCTCCCTCTCGCTCTCTCGCGTATATAGTTATAGCGGCGGCGGCGGCCGTTCGGGGAACCGAAGCGCTGCCCACTGAGATTCCGATGAAACTGTTGTTCGCGGCCCGGCTAATTAGACGATTAATTGATTTTACCCGGTGCTACTCTCTCTCTCTCTCCCTCTCTTCCCTCGTGCTCCGGCCAGCTTCTTTTTAGTCGCTTATCTGATTGTTTAATGAAACTATATGACCCCCATATCGTTCGCCGGCTTGTACCCTCCTTCTTTATGCGCGCTCGCCGGCTTTTTTCCCCGATGGGATTTTAATAATGAACAGCGTTCCGTTTGCTCGTTGCGCGCTGAATTATATCGACGGACAACGAGCGCGGAAAAAAAAAACGGAAGGACTAAATCTCAGCCTGAAACGCGTCAATAATTTCCGCGTAAAAGATCGAGGAGAGGCTCCGCGCCGTTAAATCAGCGGCAAAAAGGCTGCGTGCGCGAGCTCGCGGGGCCGCATATAAAAGCGGCCCCGGACGATTTGCCGCGACGATTAAGAAAACAGTTCGGCGCTTGTTCGCGCGTCGCGCCGCCGAGGAAACACAGAAACTCGACTGTGTGTCCGCGCGTTGCGCAAAACACGCCGCCGCTGCTGCTCGTGCGCCAATTAACGACGGGACGAGATTATCTCTTTCTTGCGCGCGCGGCGAGTAAGGAAAATTGCGAGTGTAGGACGAGAGAGAGAGAGAAAAAGGCTTTCGTGCAGGCCGTTTGGGTGGTCGGCGTTTGTCAAACTTGACTTCTTTTTCTCGTTCGACGATTTTGAAAATGCCCGGCGCGCGCGCGCCTGTAATTTTCATTCGATTTTCGGCCGATCATTAAAATTGCGTACTGAATTATTTATACGAGCGTTACGAATAAAATGTATAAAGAACCCGAGACTGGTATCAATCGGCCTTTAAAACAGTTTCATTAATTCTCTCTTATCCTACAATTTTAGAGAGCAAAACTCATGCATAATTCAAACCGCCCGACCACCTCATCGATCAATCAATTGCAATCCCAGCCTCTACTTCCTACATCTTATCCTAAGAAAAAAAAAAAAGAAAAAAAACTCAGCGGAGAGAGCAAACAACCTAGCAGACAGAGCGATCATTAGCAGACCCCGAAAGCAGCGGTGGCATCCTTGCGACATATATACACGTTTTTTTTTTCAGCCCACTTCCCCAAAAGAGGAGAGTGCGCGCCAACCCCCGAAGCGCGGGGCCATATATATATATGTATACAACAAAAGGGAGCCTTCCGTTTTCGGGCGCCTCCCATCCCCCCGTCGGCGGCGTAACGGATACTGTGCCCGCCGCTTAGAAAGACGACAAAGGGAGGGAGGAGGCTGTAATGAACCCGGTCGAGAGAGAGAGAGAGAGAGAGAGAGAACGGAGGCAAAAGGCGGGCGCATGCGCCTCGCCCGGCGAATATATCGGATTGCCATTGTCGCCCAAGCGCCGCTTATAGAAAAGCGATCGCTTTTCGGTCTCGTCTTTCCGCCGCTCACGGATCGTGCCTCGCGGTTCCTTTTTTCTCTCTCGCTCGAAATAGATTCGCGGCGGATGGAAAAGCGCGGCCTCCCAATTTCAGCTCGAGGAATATACCGGTTTATCCGCGTCTGCTTGCGCTCGCAATTTCGAACTAATAACCTAAGAGAGAAAGAGAGAGAGAGAGAGAGAGAGAGCAATCAATCTCGACGCAGAAAATCCGCAGGAACGAGGGGAGATCAGACTGCGAGCGTCTGCTAAAATCCTTCCGCCAGCGTCGGAAATGCCGGGGGGGGTGAAGCTCGGACGCCTTCCGGGCGGCTTCCTGTGTCACACGCAGTTGAGCACGTCCCGCTCGGGTGTCGAGCAGTAAACAACGAGGCGCGCGCACGCATGTGCCTTAATTGCCGATGCGACCCCCCACCCCGCAACACGTCAATTACATGGGAAAACTTATTGCCCTCGAGCCTGTTTTTCGCGCGACGGAGATCGAGTTGCGCGCTCTCGCTCCTCGAGAGATCGCGCCTCGAGGGTGCATTGTCACCCCCGCCGAGTGTTTTCAAAACAATGGATCGAACTCTACCGGTGTAAGCAATTTACTGTCTCAAATGTATTGGTACTCGGTGCCTGGAAATAAATTTATCTTTCGTTACGCCCCGCGATCGGAGCGACCAGGGACGTTGAGAAACGACGCACAACGAAAACGCAGAAGCACAGAAAATAAAGGCAGCTTCCGAAAAATATAGTCAGATATCAATCCTCCGTACGAGGCGACTGGAGAGCCAAAAGGCGGCCTTGGATGAGATTTTCATCATCGTAGCGAAGGAGGCGAGTGGACCGTTTTTTTTTTTTTAAACATGTATCTAGGCGCTCTCGCGCGCTCGTTTCAATTTCTCAACATCCGCGTGCGCGCGTCGATCGGATTACCGGCCGTCGCGGACGTTTAATGCCAGAGACGCTGTGTGTACGCATACGTACGTTGTGGAGTTTGTAGTAGAGGCCGCAGGCGTTGCAGACCGGCTCGCCCGCCTGATTCCGCCGCCAGAGCGTCGTCGTCGCCGTCTTGCAGTTTGCGCAGCTCGTGCCGGCTCGTCTCGCGGCACTTTGCAACGACTGCAACAGAAGATAATAAACACCAGCAGATTAGAGATTTGGTCGGGTGGGGGTAAAAAAAAATCATTTGGAAAAGCACACTTACGTTTATTGGTTAAGGAAAGAAAAATATTTTAAGTAAATAATAAAAAAGACACACACACACGTTTATCAATGGATACACAAAGGAAGAATGATAAGTGTACAAGCTTTCACAGCGGGTCCTCGTAAACCCCGTAAATGTATCGGCAGTTTTCTGAAAAGCAGCGACTGCCAATCGGAGTAGCAAAGCAAAAACAAGAACTCAATAGTACATAATGAAGACACGACCGGCTTGGCTTTTCTCGCGCCGAGTCGACCACAGAAAAGAAGCACGCACGCACACACACACATATCCTCCCTGTGGTGGAAAAAAGGGCCCGCGTGCAGCGAAAAAGTCGATTTCTCCCGCGTACGGAGAAGAAGGTCCCCGCGCGGCCGGGCCCGAAAGCGGCTTATGATTTATGGGGCCCGAAAGTAGCCGGGGCCCGCGCGCCGGAGTGACAAATGACGTCGCGTGGGCGCTCTCCTTAATCCCTTCGAGGAGGGCCTGACACCTGTGCGGCCCCGATCTCCTTGCCGGATAAGGGAGTACTACACTCCGGGTTTTGTTGGTTTTTTGCGCGGCGAATCGAGGGCTTCCCCCCCCCTCCCCCTCCCGCGTCGGCAATTAGGCGCGCTTTTCCGTGCCTTATCGCCGGCATCTTATCGGGGGAGGACGGGCCAAGGTGAGGGCTTTCCGACAGCGGCGCGGCACTGCCCGGGCACAATCAATACGCGCGCCTTCCTGCGCGCCACTACCCCCCGCGAGGCTGCGCGCGCGGGGAGCTGCCCCCGCGTATCTGCTCTAGATCTCGGGCTTCAAGATATTCTCGGGCCTTGGAAATTTACTCGGCGGCGTTCGATATAGTTTTTTCGTATAGCGAGTCGGCTTGATAAATCGGCTTGAACGTTCGCCGACGCGTTTCGTTAAAGACTATACGTACCTCTTGACTTTAGATCGGCCAATAAATATCAACGAAACCGCGGCCACTCGGAAAATCACCCCGGCCAGAAGTCGCCCGTGAGAGCGGCGATTTATTATGCAAATCCCGGACAATACTTTAGCGCGAATGGGAAAGAATCCTCAGCGGCAGCAAACCGGTTGCTCTCTCTCTCTCTCTCCTTCTCTCCTTCTCGGCTCCTCGGAGGTAGGCAGCGGATCCCCCGAGAGCCCCTGACGGATATGACATTTCTCAAGTTCTCACAGGCAGCGAGGCACCCGCTGTGCTGCTGCTGCTGCCGCCGCCCCTCCTCCTCCTCCTTCTCCTGGCCGGCGAGAGGCGCTCGTTTGCATTTATTTCGTCGCCGCTCCCCTTATTAATATCCCGGCTTCCGCGGGATTACGCGAACCTCGCCGCTAACGAAGCGTATTGATATACTCTAAGACCGGGCGACCTTTTAATTAAATGACGCAAGCAGCCGACGACTTGCGACAGTTTGTTTGGCCGCGAGTGGGAGTTTTTTTTTAATATTTCGAGCGATTATATTATGCGGACCCGAGAAAGAGGCCCCAAGGTGAAAGACTCGGAGAGAGAGCGATAAGGGAGGCCTCGGCCGCTCGCCTAATCCTCTCTCCGTGGGGGAGAGAGAGGATTGAGCAAGCATATTCGTATCCCGCCTCGAGAGAACAAATGCACGGAGACTCGGAAATTGTGCAAGTCAGACTCTCGGAGTATACTGGTCCAGAGTGTCGCAAGGCACCTTTGGCAATATTCCGCCGTATCGAAATTTCGAGCAGAGGGCTTTCCTACCGCGAGCCGAGAGAGAGAGAGCGAATACGGCCCGCTAATGAGATACGCGCAGCGGGATTATCATTGTCCTCCCGTAATTAAGGAATGACACGGAGCGCGGGGCAACAAAGAGAGAAAAAAAAAGGAGGAACGCCGGTTATTAATTACTCGCAATGACTCTCGATAAAAGCCCGCCAGGTTAATCGAGTCGATCTCTCGAAGCCGGGCGATTGTCCGCTTTTATCTCCGCGGCGATATCGAGCTCTGTTACATTATCGTTTTGACGCGGCGGCTACTCCCGCGGGAAACCGGGTCCCCCTCCCTGAGTCGTCTTCCGCAGAATTTTCCGCGCCGAGGATCGGCCCAGGAGATAGGCATCGCGTCTCCTGCGAAGGATACTCTCGGCTGCGAATCGACGAGGGAGAGGCTCGTGCGCATGCGTGCGCGCGGATAGCCGAGAGAGAAATTCGGAACGAAAGCCGAACGCGAGCTTGTGCAGTCCAGATGCATATAAACAAGCACTTGCCTCCGGTGCATTTGGGCCCTCTTTCTCTTCCTCCCGGCTCGGCTCGCGAGCTCGCTCGCGCCTCGGTGTGTCCGTGACTGTGACAAGCAGTGGTACCACATTCCTAACACTAGCTCCGCCGTTCTCCCTCGCTCTCTCTCTCTCTCTATCTCTCTTGCTTCTCGAATCGAGCGCGCGCGGAGCTCGCTGTACCAAAAATCCGGCGGATGATTAACGCGACTCGCAGCTCCCCTGCCAATTATCCTAGGTGTATATCGGGAGCTCGGGGCGAGAGCCGAGTGTGCGTGGCGCGGGCCTCAATCTATATGATAAACCAGAGAGAGAGAGAGAGAGAGAGAGAGAGAGAGAGAGAGAGAGAGCCGAGTGTCACTGGACTACCGGGTCAGAGAGTGGCGCTAATTGGTTGCGCGCGATGGAAACGGCCGATTCATTCGGCCGGCCGGAGTCGAACAAAGACGCTGCGCGCACACGGCGACAGGACTATTCGGCCTTCTGCCTCTTCCTCTCCTTCGCTCGCGGTGTGCTTCCTTTTCTTCTCTGTCTCTCTCTCTCTCTCTCGCTGCGGACGAGTGCCGGAGAGCCTCCCACGAGCGGCAGATTCTCGGAAATTGATCCCCGGCCGCGGGTCGACGTTAATTTGTTTATTTATGACATTGTTAAGGGCCGGGGATCGAAGCGCCATTAATTAGCGGCACAATGGCCGCGCGCCGAAAATCTAAGAAGGAACAAGAGATAGAGAGAGAGAGAGAGAGAGAGAGAGAGGGTAGAGACTGGCCTCGAGAGCTTATAAATCATCCTGAAATAACACCTTGCTCGTGACACGCATGCCTGCACCGGCTAAACGAGAGTAGCCCCGCCGGATTTATATATCGACGGCCAACGGAGAGGAGGCACCGTTATATCGCGCGAGCACACATAACCGGAGCTGCCGCTGCTGCTGCTGCTGCTGCTGCTCTGAAAGAGAGAGAGAAAGAGAGAGAGAGAGAGAGAGCTCTGCCCGGCGAATCGGGCCGGTTGACATCTACATCCGAGCGGGGCCGCCGAAAAAACGAGAGAGGAGAAAAAGGCGCGGCTAATTGAAAAGAGGGCCCCCGAGGCCCACAAATCATCTCTCGGCGGGCGAATATTATTAAGTCGACATTATGGACTGCTGACAAAGACCTTGCGACGGTAGCCGGCTCTTTCCTGCGGTGCGATCATCTCTCTCTCTCTCTCTCTCTCTATCTCTCGTAAATTCAGCCGCCCACCTCTGAAATGCGCTGGAACGGCGCTGCCGCCGCCGCCGCTCCTCCTCCTCGCGCGCGTAATCAGGGCACATCAGCGCCGAGGAATGCGGATCGTGTAAACGCGCTGCATTTGCCGATTAACCGCTCGGCCGAGTCGCCGTTACTGCCCCGATATAATTTATTAACGCCGCCGCCGTTGCCGCGCGTTTCTGAATTTCCGCGGGATATGACTTTCCAGCGCGGCGTTAAATCACGCCCGGCATTGTGGAGAGAGCTTTTGCCGGCAGCAGCACACCGTATAAATATATAACGTATATTCGAGCAGCGGGTTAATTAACAGGAGCCGCGCTCGTAAAAACACCCTTTTGCGGCGCGGAGTTTTATTGGCTTCGAGCGCGAGAGAGAGCATCGACTTATTCTCCGGGATTATATACAATGTTTACCCGCGCGTAATCGTCCGTTTTGTTTGCTCTTTCGGGCTCTCTCCGCGCGGAGGGAGAGACGAGATGCAAATGCAGAACGCGAGAGGGAGCAATAGCACGGAAGAGCGACTAATAATGAGCGTCATTATCGAGCGCCAAGCCGTGCAGGCAAAACTCCATTTCGCGCGCAATAACCGCGCAGCCACTTTTGTACTTGTTTAGGCAGGCCGAACGCCTCTCTCTCTCTCTCTCCTCCCCGCTCGTCGATCCGTAAGCTGGAAAAACCTTTCGATATAATTCAAACGTATGCCGCCGAGGGTTTACGTAACGAGGCCTCGATTTGTTTCAATTAAACAATTAACATCCAGCTCCCATTTTTTTTCTCCCCCTTTCGAATGAGAAACGAACTCCATAAATCATCGTCGGAAGCCGCGCGCTCGTGATTATTAAACGGCAAAAACTCGATCTCTAAATGCGCATGACGGGAGCATGTCGAGAGCTCGGCTCGGCTCTCCTGCATACAAAGTCTAAAAAAGCCCGGCATTGTTCGCCTGTTTATCAGCCTGTATCCTCTCCCGGAGGGCATTACGCAACGCTAACTCGCTCCGCCGCTGCCGCTGCCGTTGCCGTGCGGACAAATAACTCAAATATAAATCCTGAAAAGTGCGGATTGATTCAACCTCTCCCTCTCTCTCTGCCGCCGCGCCGCCGCTCGGCTCTCCCGGCGTGTGCATAAAAATGCAAAGCGCCGCGCTCTCGTCGATTGTATGGAGATACGGGCTTGCTTGCTTGCTTGCGCGCGTCAGCGCTCCTACACATCCTCTCTCTCTCTCTCTGTGCCTGAAAGTGCATTAATGAAGCGGTCGCGCGGATATGCACCGGCGCTCTCGCATCGGTAATGCCCCGCAGGAGCCGGGAGGATAATTTCAAAGAAGTAATTTCCACGATTTATGAGAGTGCCCGCTCGCGCGCCAAGTGTGTACGTACGGAGAGGAGGCGTCGTGGTGTGCGCGCGTATATAACGCAATTGCAGCTATCGAGTAACTTTATCTGCGCCGTTTCGCAGATTGTAAAGTTCGCGCGGCGATTTATAGTTTGAATTCCGAGTTTAGCGTTACTTATGAACGGCCGCCGTAACGAGCCGAGCGGCGTACGTTTTATGGATTTGAAGCGACGATGCTTTTATAACAATGATGTCATGCCGATTATGCGCTCCTCGCGTTAAATCTCGGAAAACTCTCGAGCCGAGGTGAAAATCTATCCGACGCGTCGAAATTCAGCCGCGTCCGTTTTTGACAAATGCGAATTCTACCGCCGATTTCTATTATATACGCCCGCTCTCGGGGGCCCCTTTCGCCATCGGGATTCCAGCGAGTCGTACATTTTTATCCCCATTGTTGGAATCGCGCTTGGAAATTGCGCGGAGCAAAATCCCCGAGCTCCGCTTGGAAGCGCGGGGCCCGGGAGAGGATTCGCTCATTTATTTATGCCGGCGCGCGGCAACTTCATTTTCCCGGGCGCTCATTGTTGCGCGCAGGTTGTGCCGAGCCGCCGCCGCAGCCGCCGCCGGGCTTTCCGCGCTTAGCGCGCTCGGCTATCTATAATTCAAGGCGTTACAAGCTAAACGGCCGCGGGAGAGCATAAATCTCCGGCTCTCGGATCTTTCAATAGCTGAGGCTCTCGGGAGAGAGAGAGAGAGAGAGGAGCGGTTTCCGTATTTCTAGCTGCCGCGGCGCGCGAATATTTTCCGCGCGCCTAAGAGAGGCAGAAGCGGCAGCTACCGTCGTCGTCGTCTTTAAAAAAAAAAAAAAAAAATCCTCTGCTTTACGAGGAGCCCTCTCGTTTATTGGAATATAGCAACGCGATTCGTACATACGATCGTTCTCGCGTCTCTTATCTGGCCGGCGTGACGCGTCCGCAAGTAGCGCGACAATGTTTGGACTGCGCGGGATTTTTCGAAACGGGTAAATTAATTTTCCAGGAAGAGATAATAATTCCGTTTCTGCTGCGCGGCCTTATCGAGAGCTTATCGCAGCTCCTCCACTTGAGTCGCTCGCGGCCGGTCGTTTTTTTATTTATTTCTTTCAGTCCGACTACTCCTCCCGCATTATCAATCTAATTAAACAGAATCAGAGCTCGTCGTCGGACGATTGCGTCCGCACGCTACAATGGCGGGAGGGGGCTTTATCTCGATGACAAAGGGGAAAAAATTTGAATGAGAAGCGTCCGCGCGCGCGCGGCTTAGAAGACGGAAATTACAATATTGAAATTTCGGCTCTCTGCCACCTCGGGTGGATTGTAAATTGAAATGGAGGGTTCGCTGTCCTCTCTCTCTTTCTCTCTCTCTCCGCCACGGCGGCGGCGGCGACGCAAAAAGATGAATCACATATTTTTATATCGAAAACCCGCTCGAAGATGCAAATGTGCCCCCGTCTAGACGCGCTTGCGCAATTAACCCAGATCGATTCGGATTCCAGCGGCGCGTTTTTTATTGCACCTGGGGAAGAATTAAAAGAGATTATGATCCGCGCGAGAAGTGAAAGTGGCGGCGGGGGTCAATTAACCGCTTTCCGAGGCTGTAATTGTCCGCGGCGTTAATCAGCGAGCCAATTTTGCGCGGGAGGAACGCGCGATAAAACGCGTTTCGCCGGCTACTCGCGTAAATTGGAGCCGTCGAAAAATCCTCCTTCCTTCGTCCCTCGGTGCAGGCTAATGAAGCCGTGAGAGAGAGAGAGAGAGCGCGCATTGTAATTTTCGAATAAACCCGAGAGAGCCTCGCGATCTCGGTGTGTTTGCTCTGGCTGCCGAGCGATGCTAATGATCGGAAAATCGCCGTCGCTTTATTGAAAAGCGTTAAATTACAGCGTCGGGAGAGAGGAGTGAGAGAGAGAGGGGGAGAGAGAGATAGGAGAAGCGATGTGCGCTCAGACGGACGTAATTACGATTCCAGGAGAGTCAGCCTACAATCTGCAGAGATATAATGTACGGTGTAATGCGCGCCCTGTCAGACGGCAGCTCCGAGAGCTCCGAGGATTATTACCATAGTCGTTAATGGCATCATCCTCCGCCGCTCTCCTTTCGAGTTTGTTTGTGCGTAGTTCCGCGGCGACTTTTTTTTTCTTTTTTGTTCCACGCGCTGTCACGGGTATATCCAAACGAGTCCGGCTAATGCAAATCTCGGGTAGAGAGAGAGAGATTTCTTACGAGAGGAGGCCTTTTTTTTCGAAGCGAATGTTATTGTTGGAAAAAAATGTCGATACGCCTGATCTACCCGGCGAATAAACGTTGGATTTTCAAAAAAACAAAAAAAATAAATAAAAATCCGCGGACACAACGGCGGGATTTTCTTGCGAAACGATTACGGATTAGAAAAAGCGGAAAGAGCAGCATGCTAATTAGGGAAAAACCGAATTCGCGGCGCGCGGACATTATTTGTTCGTTGCTCCGCGGTATACGCCGCGTGCGTTAGTTTTCCTGGGCGAGTAGCGCTCGACATCCAATTAAAGAGGCAACTTTGCCTAGGCGGAAAATAATCACAGTTACGCGCGAATCGCGAGCGCACGGACCCGCACACACAGGTACAGGCCCCGCGCGAGAGGCGCGTGTTAAGTGCGCTCCGCTGAACTTTTAGTCACGGCCACACCCAGCCGCTCTTACACACGTACACACGCGTGTAGCTCTGTTGGCGAGCGGCGCATATTATCCTTTAGCTTGACCCTTGGGCTCCGCGAGACGTAACCCAGATTCGAACGATGCTCCTCTCCCGCCCTTCCACGAGTCGTCTCTCTCTCTCTCTCGCTCTCTGGCCGGGTCCGGCGCTTTTCGCACACTCCGTTTTCCAAGAATCTTCTCATGATTGTTCGGGCCGGCGTCGGTGCGCCTATCGCGATAAATTGCCGAGTGCTCGGCTCTCCGTGCTATTTAAAATAGTCCCTCTCTCGCTCTCGCCCCGAGGCCTTTTGCACGGGAGAGACAGAGAGAAAGAGAGTCGTTGTGCAACGCGCGCCGTGTACACGCACGCGTATATACGAAAGATAGATAGAGAGCGAGAGGGACACAATGTAGAGAGCTCGGTATCCTGTTCGCTCGGCTTATTGGGGCAAGGTGGCCAGCCTTGCCACTCTTTGATACGGCCTATCGAGCTCGCGCCTTTTCTTCCTCTCGCGGACATTCCTGCACGCCCGTTTCCGCGAGAGAGGACCCCCCGATTTATTTACACCCCCCACCCGCCGAGGTGGAAAAAGTCTCGCGTCGTATGTGTGTGTTTGTGCGTGTGCCCGAGACGAGAGCGGGGGAGGCATGCATTATTATTGAAAAGAGCCCATTCAATTTGTCTAATTAACGGCGCGCTCCGTCCATAAACGCCGCGGTTACGATCGGTGTCTGTCTGCCTTTCACAAATTATCCGCGCGAGCGCCTGGAATCGCGAGGAATATACATATGAAAAACGCTAATAAACTCGCACGTGTGCGCTCATCGCTTTCGCGCGCGTTTGTTTTTTTTTTTCTCTTTTAATAAATTAGCGGGCTTGCTCAATCAGGCGCGCGAGCGCCGTAATTGCGCATTGTTTAATTGCAGAGGAGAGGTAGAGAGACACGGTAAGGTCAGGGCGACGGCGGGGGATTTATAGGGAAGGCTGGCGATAAGAGATAGCCGGCTCTCGCCGCGCCAACTTTCTTCGCGAGGATGAATCACGACGGTGCGGCCCTGAGTCCGAGGCGAATAATTAGCGATAAATCAAGAGGAGATCGATTGTCGCTGCTGCTGCCGTTGTTGCCGTTGCTGTTCAGCAGCCGATAATGCAAGTATTTAGAAAGCCATTTGTCCGAGAGAGAGAGAGAGGCTGAGGTTCGTTCTCTCGCTCGTATGTGAGGTCGCTGAATTCTTTCAGGAGTCAAACAAAACAAAAACGCTCGGAAGAGAAAAAAAAAACAGCGGCATAAGCGATCGGTGCATTTATCTCGTCAAATGGAAGCGACTGGACGTAAAGAGCGGTAATAAAGCCGGCTTATCGATCTTTAATTCAGCCATTAACATATAAATTCGAGTTTCGCCTTCCAATTGATTAGCTCGATAATGGCCGGCCTAATGAAAAAATTATTCGCGCGTTTTTGCCATTATTCTCTCGTTGAAGCAAAATTGATACGCCGCCCTCCCCCCGGCCGCGCGCGCGCGTAATTACAGTGATTGCAGGCCTGGGCTTGAAAATTGTACGCTTTTGAGAGGCCTGTATAAACACACACGACAGACTCGCGAATCGATCGCGCCTTTGAGCAACGTTTGCCCGTTTCAACAATGCCGGGGAGAGATACAGAGAAAGAGGCGAGACGGAAAAGTTTTTTTTCCCCCCGGCCCTCCCGCCCGTGGAAAAGGTCTTAATTTTCCCGCAGGACTATTGGCGCAATATCCCGCGCGCGGCCGCGAGGGAGCCGCGCGCGCGCACAATGCGCGCGGATATTAGTATGCTAATGGGAACACACGTATATATACATATCGCGCGCGGCGCGCGGCGGTAATAAACGTTTATTCGCGAGTTCTTTCCGCGCGGTCAATTTGTATTTTACGAGTCGATACGTAGCCGGGGCATAAATCTTCATTACTCGCGGCTCTCCGTTTCTTTTCCGCCGAGTATTTGTACGTATTTAACGCCGGGCGCGCGGGAGAGACTCTCGCGGATATTTTTGCCCGCTGCAAAGGCCGCGCGAACGCGCGCGTTTGGCTATTGTTGTAAAAGACGCGAGAGATCGAGCGAAGTGCGCGGCGGCGGCCGGCTTACGGCTCTAATCGGGAATGCGTAATTGCCATTATGCGAGTCACTGAAACCGGTCGACTACTTTGGCTTCGACGGACGCACACACAGACGCATATACGCACTCACACGTGCGCGGCTCTCTCGGGCGCGCGAGCGCATGCACAAGCTAATTTCTTATCTCCGCTTGTCTGCGCTCCGCGAGTGCTTGACTAATTTACGCCCGGATTTCAAGTCCGAGGAGAGAGAGACTTTGATTCGCTGATTAATGATGCTTTTACACTCGGATCGATTGCCTTTTTTTTACTATCTTTGCGGATAAATTTTCAACGATGAAGAGGGCTTTTAAACGTTTTATTGCAAATGCAACGTTCAATTTTTCTGATCGGTTGCTTTGTTACTAATGGTTTATTGTTCGATTTAAAAGTTTTTTGTAGTAACCGCGTATCGAAAAGTAGCACCTTTTTTCAGTACGTTCTAACGTTGGCATTCTTGGCTCTCGCTCAGGCGAGGTTTCTTTCCCACTACTAGAATCAATTGTTACGTCTTGAATCCCAGAAAAAATTCAAGACAAATGGTGTGATTCTAATAACCATACAGCACAGCAGACTTTCATTAAACAACGTTATTCGCCCCGTACAGTACACATTTCGCGCATTTAAAAAGGCCTCTTCCACCCATACGGATAATAAATTAATTGAAAACAAATCGCTCGCTCCAAGATGAAGTCCCAGCCGAAGAAAGCAATCCCGGAGCGCGCTTTACAAGCGAGGCAGAGGCAATAAACCAAGCGGAGCGGTGGCGGTAAAAGGCTCCTCGGGCCTTTATATCGTGCGAATGAAAATCGCAGCCTGGATATTTTCTCACACAGAGCGACGGCGGCGGCGGCGGCGGCGGCGGCCTCTCGCGCTTGCGCCGGCTCATCGTCCTCCATTTTCGCTCGTGACTAATTAGCGCCGCGGCGAGCGAGGGCGGCTAAATTAATCGATACGCGCGGCGACATCCCAGCCCCCCCGGAAGGGCGTTTCTGCCCCGCCGT
Source organism: Ormyrus labotus (assembly GCA_035582975.1). Lineage (NCBI taxonomy): Eukaryota > Metazoa > Arthropoda > Insecta > Hymenoptera > Ormyridae > Ormyrus > Ormyrus labotus. Next base: position 14,401,853 of record JAWWEO010000001.1, on the reverse strand, counting down.
CGGCGGCAGCAGCAGCCTTTTCCAGAGGTAAAAGAAAAAAAAAAAGGGAACGTAGTAGCCGCCCTTGAGGAATCCGCGAGCGATTAATTAATTAAGCGGGCGTACGTAACGTCGGGTCTCTTGCTCGAGTAATTAGATCGGCGCGCGGTAATATAATAAATAAATCCGGCGAGGCTCCTGAGAAAATCCGGTAATTAAAGCGATTGTGAGAGAGAGACTCCTCGGCGCGCGGAAGTGACGCGCGCTCGAAAATCCAGCGCGCGCCGCCGGGACTAATCGCGGAATTGCCCGACGGCCGGCCAGTCGCGCCGATAAATAACCCCCGGCGGCCATTACCCGCGTCGCGACGCCCGTCGCGTGCGCGTTTACGAGGCGCCATTACGCTCTCTCTCTCTCTCTCTTTCGTTCTCCGTCCCTGTTTTTCTCGGAATTTTTTCGTGTAAAATATTGCGAGCTCCGCGGTTCCGAGATGGATATTGAATGCTGATGATAATGGAGTTATTATTATTTTATGTGGATCGCGGAATTCGAATCGAGCGAGTGAGGTTCTTCGGTTTGAAAATAGTAACGACTGTTGGCTTGAATAAATTAAAAGACGATAAAACGGGGATTCGACAAATTGCATACACGACTTTTTTTACAATGTTTTATCAAGGGACTCGTAAAATTTCGTTTTTACAGCGTAAATACCAGAGAGTTCAAACACAATTAACAGAACAGCTTTCAAAGCAAGTTTGCAGGCAGCTGGAAACTTAAATCAGTATCCAAGCACCGCAGCCCTACTCCCGCGAAAGTACCTCCCAGTCGCCCATAGCAAAGAAAGAAAGCCCCGGCAAAGTCTTACCGGAGAAATGGCAGCTCTCGCGAAAGCTTCCCCTCCGTCTTCGAAAGCCGGGCTGCTGTCTCTCAGTCATGCGCAGAAGCCGCGAGTCCCCGCGGCGCGTGCGCGGCTCCGTATTGACTTTGCTCGTCGGCGAGAGAGAGAGAGAGCTTTCGGCGAAACAACGAAGCGTCGGCGGCGGGTGTCTTACAATTGATTTTCACGCCAGTTTGATTTATTCGCGGCGGCGGCGGCTCCGTTCCTTCTTTTTTTCTCCGGGAGTCCTCCAGTAATGGAGGCCTGCCAATCCTCTCTCTCTCTCTCTCTCGCCTCGGCGGTGATTTACGAACTCGCGGAATCGCCATTTTTCAAGCGGGATTAGGCGGTAATTTATGCGCCTTTGTTTAGCCCCTTCGGCATCCCTCCCCGCCAATCGAATCCAGGCGACAATGCGCGGAGAGAAAGAGAAACTCGATCTCCCCCAGCATCCCCCGGAAGTTTTCGCCGCGGGATTGGCGAGGGGTGGCTAGATCGCGACCAATGATAGAGCCCGACCAGCTGCTCCTCCACCCTAAGCATCCTGGGAAAAAGGATTCCGCCCCTCCCCCCTCTCTCTCTCTCTCTCTCGCTCGCCGTCGACTCGTCGATTTTCGCGATAACGTCGGGATTTTCGTGGAAGAGCCAGAGGCAGCAGCTGCCGCCGCCGCCGCCGCTTCTGCCCGCGCGCAATTAGACGAATTTTCACCGTGAGGTCTCAGTCGCCTCGGCTGAGAAAGGATGCGAGCTCAGAGAGAGAGAGAGAGAGGAGAGCGTCTTGTAAACCTGTTCGAGCGAGCCACCGGACCCGGGCCTTTATCGCTTTGAGGCCAGTTACGCGCGGCCGTGTGTGTGTGTGCGCGCGTCCGTGTCGGTGGACGAGGAGAGCTCGATCGCCTGCTCCTCGCTTTCTCGTTCTTCGCCTCGTGGGCTTCTTGTTTCTCGCGCCTCCGCTCTCTTCTCTCTCTCTCTCTCTCCCTCTCTTTCTGTTCTTTATCACCAAAGACAGTCGGTTACAATGTATAATCTCGAACGCGCGTGCCTCGCTGGAATTGCTCATCAGCCGTTTTGTCCGACTACATTTATCGTTCGAGAAATGAGATTTATCCTCCGGATCGAGAAAAGCCGCTGCTGCTCCTTTTTTCTTACTGCGGCCTGCCGCCTGCACGGGGAATAATAAATGCGCTCCTTGCCGGATATTTATACGATCGACAAAAGGAGAAGAAAAAAAAAAGGGATTTCACGCCGTAATCCAGTAAAGACGATGTTTATATACACCCTCGAAACAAAAGACAACTTCTTCGGTAACAGGAATCGAAACCTTACTCTCTCTCTCTCTCTCTCTCCAGCCAGGGACTTTCCTCTATATACCGGCGCGAACCCAAAACGAAGCAAGCGAAGCATCGCCTACCTCGCGAAGAAGCGAGAGCGAGACCCAAGAGTCGCATTCCGTTCACACTCCTTGCACACATCCTCCGCCACTATTTCAATACTCCGCGGCGAGTGCCGACGCTGCTCCCCGCGCCTCCCTCCTCCGGCTGCGAGGAGCGCGAGCGAAAGGAGCTGCTGCCGCTGCCGCTGCTGCTACTCGCGCGAGCGGCCCTGACACATCTTCGCGTCCCCCCGCGAGAGAAAAGCCCGCTTGTTCGCGGGGACCGAAAAACCTCCGGTGTTGCATCGGCGACGGCACCGGCGGCTCTCCCTCCTCGACTCGGGCACGAGAGGCAGCGCCGTAATTTATTAAGACACGTAGCCGCGGCGCGTACGTGTCCTGAAATATTCACCGCCATCGGCAGCGCCGAGCGGAGAGCCGAGAGGAAAGCCGAGAGGGAGCCGGAAAAGCCGATGACGTTGCTAAGCAGGTGCGAGAGAGCCCGGATTCCCTCTTCTTCGGAAAATTCTCGACGCGAGCTTTGCGCTCTTTAACTCACGAAAACACGGATAAAAACAAGGTCAAGCCTCCCCCGAGCATCTGCTAAAAGCTCGGTCGCCTCGATCACCCGGACGACGGGCGCAGCGCACAATGGGCCATCGCGCCCAAGCCCTTCCCTCGAAAATTTGGCCATGCGTGAAAAGCAGCGAGAATAGATTCCTCGGAAGATGCGATCTCCTCTCGGGTGTAGAGCCTCCTCTTTTCCCCTCTCTCTCTCGCGAGTTCGCGCTCGGGGTTATCTCGCGCTCGGCATCTTCGCCCGGAAAATGAATAGTTGCCCCGCGCTCATACGGGGGCTACCTGCGCGAACGTTGCATTGTCTGCGAGGCATTGTCCGAGGCGCTAAAGGCTTCATATACATGCCAGCCGGGGCTGAGAAAGAGCCGGAGAGAGGGCCCGCGGAAGCTTTATGGATCGTACGTGTCGCCGGCGTAAATCTTCGCGGAACTACCGTGTCTCGTGTGAATTTCTCGCCGGGAATTATTTGGACGCCCCCTCCCACCCGTCTGTTTAAGGAAAACGCTGCGTTGAAATTTCGAGGATACAGTCGCGATTCGCCTTTAAAATCGAGTTCTGCTCTCCGGGCGCCGAAAGGGCACAAATCACGCGCGCGAAAGAAGAAAATATGAACTGGCCGCCGAGTCCATAAGTCGCCGAGGCGTCTCTAAGCAAAACGAGCTCCCCGAGAGGCATCGACGTACTCTCGATATATCCCCCTCCCCCTGCCCGTCGGAGCATCTTTCGCTCGCGCGCGCATACGCACGCACACGCGGCTCTCGGGCGTGTACGACGTCTGAATTATGTACCAGATGCAAATCCCCGCGAGGCGCATTGTCCGGTGCCGCGCTCCATCCATCTTTCGGCTTCCTTGAAAATTCTCCTCGTGAAATCGGGATTTGCATCGTTCACACTTTCAATGCGACGTCGGGGGGCCAGAAGGTATAAGAGCCGATATCGACGCTCTTCTTACGTACGTACGTTTCGCAATTAATCGCCGAGGGTTATTTCGAGAGTTTTTTTTTTTTTTTCGAGGGAGAAGAAATTGAGAATTCAACTTTTATACGACGAAAAATCGTAAATAAAACATTGGCTCTACTTTCGAAAGGCCGCGCGGAGTTTTCGGATTTCTTCCTCCGGCTCCTGAAATAAGTTCCCGGAGAAAAATCGTAGCTGTCACTCCCGCGTCCACCTAACATCGACGCGCGCGCGCTAAATTATTCCATTACAGCGACATATTACAATAAATCTAAATACATGTATACCCATTAAGTAAATCCTACTCTCGTTCCTCCCAAGAATAATAACAACAACGGCAACCGGATGCTCAACAGCAGCAGCGGTGGCAGCGGCGGCGGCGGCGGCGGCGTCGGCGGTGGCAGCAGCTTCGTTAGCATAATTGAATAATAGACGAATCGGGCATTAGCATAATACGCACCTCTGAGACGATATCTCGCGACAGAGCCGAAAGAACGGCGGGGCGGAGCTGCCGATCATCTCTCAGAGAGAAGCGCGAGCGCGCGAAAGGCCAATTAGACCGAGGAGGACCCGAAAATATATAAATCGCGACTCTCTCTCTCTCTCTCTCGCTTAACCTATTAACTTGTAAATTGCTTCCGACTGCAGCGGCCCGCTCGGGCAGCGCATAAATTTGCGAGCTAAAGCCTGCTCCTTAGTCATCTCCCGGCTCTCGGGAGTCAGTGCATAAATAAAGGAGCGATCTGAAATTACGAAACCGAGGCGTGAAATACTCGCGCAATAATTAATACTCCCTCCTTCCACCCCGTCGCCGCTCTCTCTCTCTCTCCCTCTCTCTCTCTACCTCTCTCGAAATGTAAATAAATTCGAGGGCTACCGATCGACAATCGGTTTCTCGTGGCGGGAATGCGGGGAGCCGGAGGAATGAGTTGTCTAACGAAGGCAGCGTCCCGCTAGTTGTAAGATCGATTTGTCAGGAGGAAAAAAGGAGAGGAGAGAGAATGTCAGTCAACGGGCCGTGCTCTGATAAATAACACAAAAGTATCTGGAACGCGATATTAATCGTACGCACGAGCCGAGAGACAGAGAAAGAGAGAGAGAGAGAGACACAATCGTTCTCTCTCTCTCTCCGAAACCGTTAGAGCTAAAAAGGAGGAAAGTTCTCGGCGCCGATCGATCATCCCGAGAAACAATCGGCCGTCCCCGAAGGCGAGAACTCCTCCGAGTCCGCGCCGAAAAGCGACCTTTACTCATGCAACGAGTCAATTAACGGACGCGATTTACCGTACGGAGAAAGAGAACCGCCGAAAACGGCGCGCGAAGCGGTACACCGAAACTCGCGCCATTGGTCGCGTCCTGCGGGAGCAAACACACAGTGGAAGGTGTCCACCCGGTGGCGTGTCGGCTAACAAAAAAAAAAAAAAAACGGGGGGGCCTCGCGCGAGCAAACAAAAATTTCCCAGCTGTTCCTCCGCTGTGTGCGCCTCTCTATCTGCGCGAGCGATCGAACATGGCGGCCCTCAACCCTTCTGCGCGCACAATGGCTACCCTCGTACTGGCCGGGGCTAGACGAGGCCCCGGGATTCTTTTTTTTTTTCTTTGGGGGTAAAAATGAATTTCGCTCCCATTAGCGCTCGAGTCGGGAGTGGAGGCTCGATTATCCTCGGCCAACGGTCAGATCGTATCTCCGCGCTTTTTCGTTTCTCTTTTTTTATTGGAGAACGCATCTGCGAAGGAGAGAGACGCTGCGAGAGCGGCGCATTGTGCGAAAGACATATGTCACCCGCACGGAGCCGCTACCGAATATATTTTGACGAGCTGCCTCCCCCCGGCCGTCGGTGGTGATTGGGTTTCCTTCTCTTTTTTCGGACGTTAACGAGGAAAGCACAGCGATGAATTGCGCTTTTATGGGGGGGCTATTGTTTCGCGCGATGAGAGATCCGAGGATCGCTTTGGACGTAAACGAAAAAAAACGCCGAGGGAGAGGTAAAATAATGAAATTCTCGAGGCGGCGGAGAGGGATACGCGTTCACGTAAGCGCGGCTTCGGGATATCGACCAATCCGCGTTGCACCGCGCGACGGCCGCCCGGTGCATTCGAAATGCCCCGGCCTCTCCATATATCGATTAATCAGTCGAGCTCTCCTGCATTGTGTTTCCTGTATCCTATCGCGGAAAGAAATTTTCACCCCCCGCCCCGCCGGTCGCTTCCGCGTTTTCATCGAGTAATATATATAACGCGCGAAGATTTCTTTTTCTATGATTTTTGCTTTTTTCCTTCTACGTAAAAATGTGTATTCCATTGAAAAACGTACGAGAAAATTTAGTTCAAAGCAACGACAAAGTAAAATTAATGGCAGAGTACTCACCAGTCGTCGCTTCGGCTTGATCAGCGGTCTGTTCTGTCCGTTCATCTTGTAGTAGAGGCCGCAGGCGTTGCAGAGGTAGTGTCCGGTTCCGTCCCGTCGCCAAAGCGGCGTCGACGTCGCGCCGCAATTGACGCACTCGCGACCCTCTGTACGGTTGCGGGGAATAATAAAAGCTCGTTAGTTTCGGAGGCACTCCGGCTTACGGATAAGGATCGACGCCTCGGAGGAAAGTGAAAGACGTCGCTTGTTTCTTTTTTCTTTCTTTTTTTTTTCTCGCTTGTGTATATATATACACGTTGCTCGTATATCGATCGGAGATGATTATCTTTCGGTTTTCCTCGAGGCGCGATTCGCTGCGCAAAAGTTCGATTTTCCTCTTGGGAAAGCCGACATTTTGCGGGCTTAACGTATATAAAAGCATGTGATAGCGTTATATTGCGATGATGATCGAGTATTCGCGAGGGGCTACCGGTCAAGTGAGCATTGTTATTCAAGAGCTAACGGTGAAAAGAGACTGCACTACAATGAGTTGGCTTTTGTGACGTCGTTGCCGATCGACGCTCGGATAGCGTGATTTTACGATGTTTTTTTTTTTCAACCGTTTTTGTGAAGAAAACTATATATGAAAACACTTGTAAATTCTATTTCTTTCGTATCGCGGTGTTAAGATCTGTAGAAGAATACTCGATCATCACGTAAAGATATCGGCGAACAGAGTGTCCTGCCACCAACCACCAGTGAGTTAGTTATATTAGCATGCAGAGCAGACAAACCACCAAGCGATTACCAGAGCAAAAGCAGAATATATTCCCGTATTTAAACGGCAGCATTATACAAAATAGTCATCGCGTTTCATGTATACGCACAGATATAACCCAATATCCCCGTGGCTTGCGGGGGTAGGGTTGCTCTTATCGAAGGGAGGCGAAAGAATCTGGACGGAGAGGAGGAAGGAAAAGGTCGTCGGGGGAAAGAGGGGGCGAAATTACGAAGTTTATATCCCTTGCGCTGGTCCACACGCACTCGATTGCTGCGGGCCGTAGATTAGGAAGGATTTGCGGCTCCCCGCGGAATCGTTACAATATCTTGATCTTGCAATCCCCTGTAGCTGCTCTCTCTCTCTCTTTCTCTCTCTCTCTCTACGTCTCTTCGCCGCTGCCACTTCCGATATTCTCTCATTGCGCAGTGCGTCTATTGAATTATCGTCCTGGACATCTCTCGTGCACACCTAATCGAATTACTCGTTCGATCTCAGCCTGATATTTCGCTAAGTTACATCGCTGCGGATATGGCAGCGCATGGCTTAACCTAGAAATTACAGGCGGTAATTGTTTAACCGCACGTATATGGATATATGTAAAAGACTCGATTGCTTTTTTACCGGCTGCTGCCCGCGGGGAAACGTTTCTCAACGGCGACGCGACGACCGCTCGAGTCACTTTTGATTTCTCGCGCTCGCCGCGATGGCGCAAGAAAATATTTAATTAGCCGCGCGAACTTGAGCCATTGTTGCGCGCCGAGTTGCGAGGGACGGATTTTCGCGGAAACGGACCGTTGCGACAGAGAGACGCGGCGAGCCGAGGGAAACTCGGTCGTCGGTGAAGGGCTGAACGGCGTCCGAATTTCGAAAAGTCCCGTTCCATTGTTCAATTTTCAAACTTTATAAGCGGCCTCGTTTAGCGGTTGTTAAAAAAGCGTACGCGTTGTTATTACAAAAAAAAGTCGATTTCGAATCTTTCGAAGGCTGAAAAAACGAATGATTTTGGCGCTTGGCAGTGGTGAAAAAATAGTATTATGTTGTACCAAAAAAATGTAGCCACACCACATTGAAAAAAGTAAAAAAAAAAAAAAACAAAGAACTCGTGCTCTCGTGTTGTGAATCACTGAAACGTCCACATAGTTGTGCGCGCGCATTTCTGTGGGTGCCACTCCAAAAAAGTTGAGTTAAAAAAAAGAGAGGTAAACTAAAAAAAGTCAGTGAGGCAAAATACAAAAATCGTGATGTCCTCTTTTACACAGACAACAGAGCTGCGTGGGCTCGATATATGCGTTGTAGTAAAAAAATCGGGCGAAAAAACGAGATTGTCAAACTTGTGAGTTAATATCATAATACGTTCAGGTGTCGTTGAATAAACAGACGAATAAATACTGTAAGCTTTGGACGACCGCCACCGAAAGCTCGGGTTAGGATAAAAATAAAGGTAAGTAATAAATGAACTTTAACTAAAAGAAAAATGTTAGAAACCCAAAGCACCAAAGACGTGTGAGTAACTAGAAATAAATAAACGTAAATCATACAAATAAATTGCTAATCCACTGCAATACTCGACGTTTATAATGTTCGAATAGTGTTTGAATACAGCGTCGAGTATTGCGAGCGAATTAACAAAAAAAATGATAAGTTAATGTGTGGAAAAACGTAAAAAGAACCTTAACCAAAAGAAAGTGAACCAAAGCAAAGCATAAAGTTATAACGAAATAAAAATAAAAAAGAAGGATGTGGTAGCAGTGTAACGGCAGGGGCCGCTTACCGGCGGACGTCCTCGACTTGTTCCTGGGCTTTTGTTGCTGCTGCTGTTGGTGTTGCGAATTCGGCGAGTTGGGCGTGTTCTGGTTGATGTGCGAGCCTAACAATTTTGAATCGGTGGATGCGAGTCCTGGCACAACGGCACTCGCGGCGGCAGCCGCTGCGGTGACGGCCGCGTGGTGATTGGCCGCCGAGAAGAGCGACGCGGGTCCGTTGTGGGGATGGTTGTGGGAATGGTGGTTGGGATACTGTTGCAGGTGCTGGTACATATTGTAGGCCGCGGCGGGATCGTACTGGGAAGTGTGGTGGGGATTGGCGCTGGGATAGCCAGACTCCCTGCACGGCGAATTCGACTGCTGACTGCTCTGGTAATCCTGCTGCTGCTGTTGCTGCTGCTGCTGCTGCTGCTGTTGCTGCTGACTCTGCTGCTGGTTGTTGGCCGACGTCGTGACGCTACCTTCGCGCTGCTTCACTTGGCCGGCCTGGGACTGGTTGGCCCCGGCGTTGTGCTGGTGGGGCGGCGAGGGGGCTCCGTGCTGGTGGCCGAGCATCACCGAGGGCTTGACGTCGCAGCTGGCCCCTGTGGCGCCGAGGGCGTCCTGGTGGTGCATGAAGGCGCCCATGACCGCCGCGTGGGCCACCGCCGCCTGGTACTCGCTGCCGCCGGCGCCGAGGCCGCCGAGGCCGTTGTTGTTCTGCTGGCTGCTGTTGTTGTTGGCCCCGTTGCCGTTGTTGCTGCTGCCGGAGGTCGTGTTGGCGGTGATGTTGTCGGGCGTCGCGTCCTTCGGCGGTGTCGGCGGGAAGGGGAACGGGTGGCCGCCGCCGTGATTCGCCAGGCTGGCGGGCGTGTTGCCCGGCGCTATACTCGAGCCCAGCGGGCTCTGGGGCTTCTCCTCGGAGGAGCCGTTCGTCGACGCCGACGTCGTGGGGAAGCCCCACGGGTGGAGGGACGGCGCGAAGTGGGGCCGACAGACTTGGCTCATCGGTCCGCCTGGCATTCCGCTGCCCGACATCCTGGCTGAAATTACAAAAAACAAAAGCGTTAGATCGTCCAGTCGCCTTATCTCAAAAGTACATTAGTTTACAGGCTTTTAATTGCTTTAGCAGCGAGAGAACACTCCATCGATTAAACAGGGAATGCGGCGCGTGGTATCGACCAGCGAACAAAGTCTTCGGAGACTCGAAGGCTTTTCCATCACATACACACTGTTGCCGGGCGCCGCGGCGTTGATTAAGCGATGAGTATTCGGCGTATTATGCGGACTTAATAATGATATTAGCATATACACACGCCGGAGTCCACACGACTCTCTGTCTCTCTCTCTCCCTCGATCGATACGTCGAGCAGAGTAGGCAGAGTCGTTCTCACGAATTCTGGCTGTACGTGGCGTGCCCGCGCCGCCGGCGAATTATTCTACTCGATTTTCGTTCGACAATAACAGCGAGAGCGTCAACTCTAATTTTCTAAATTGCCGGCCGGAGATATTTCGTGAAGAAACGCGCCTCGCCCGCGGATATATATCCATATCGATCGAGAGCGGAGTGTGTAGGCGAGAACCCGTCAAAGCGCGGACACGCGAACGCGTCAAAAATAATGGCGCGTAAAAATCTATACGCGGGAATAAAGCTATTTATTTTGTCGGCGCGTTTATTTTTTTTTCTTTATTTTGTCCCCTCCACCGAAAGGGCCGCGAGGAGGAGGAAGGAAGCCGTGTGGCTCCGTGTTTTACGGCGCGACTGCCGTGCGAACTCGAGCGCCATTTCGAAATGGCGCGCGCGACTCTCCGGGCGAAAATTTACGAGTAAGAGGAGGCGGAGGAGCTCTCCTCTCTTTCGCCGACGTGAAAAGGAGAGAAGAGAGACGCCGTAGGAAAAAATTGCCGGCAGTTCGAGAGCCTCGGAGCTGTAAAAAGTTTCGCGCCGCTGCCGAGTCGCGCTGATACTTATCGAGCTTTCCTCCCGGCTCTTTTTTCGGCTTTTCGCGCGTCTTTGATTCCAGCCGGCGAATTTACACTTCCACGCAGAGAGAGAAAGAGAGCCCGGCTGCTTTTTCCTCTTTCTTTCTTTTTTTTTTAATTGAAAAGCGGAGATGGAATCTCTATCACGCGCCGCCGAGTAAAACTGATTCGATGAGTATCGAAAATATTCCATTAGAAGCCGCCGCTGTCGGTACACAGGCGTTCGTTTTTCCTTTCCAAAAAGTGCTCTCTCTCTCTCTCCCTCCCGTCCCCGGACGAGGAGGAGGGAAAAATCACGGGGGCGCAGCCGGGGGGAGAAGCCGGGCGGGGCATGAATATGTATGAAAAATGCAGATAGTCGCGGTTATATCACGAGGCGCTCGATGCCACTCCGCGATAAACGAGCATCTCCGCGCGCGTTTTTATCCCTTTTTATCAGCGCCCCGTTTGACCCGGATGAAGGTCCCCCCACCCCCTCGGAACGCGAGACTACCGATAAACAGGATGAAAATCCAGCTCTCTCTCTCGGGGAGGAGAGGAAAGGACGCTCGTAACGACAACGAGCGCACCTGCGTCTACGCGGAATTACCCGCGATTATCGTTCCTCCTCCCCTCGCTCTCCGCGAGTCTCTCGGCCCGCGAGAGAATATATGCTAATCGATCGATCGCGCGACCTCCTGCGCTCCTTTGCTCGCCGCGACGGCGGCCATTTTTCACCCGGCGAACGCCACCTGAATTCTTCTCCGCGACTTTTTTCGCTTCTCACCGCCGGGGGATTTCGCTAGAGATATTTCGAAAATTTTCGAAACCTCTCGACGTTTTTTTTTTTTTGAGAGAGAGGCTTGGAAAGCCGCCAGAACGAGTCAAATTTTAGCCGCGGACTCGTAATTGGCGAGCGGCTCGATAAACAAACTCTCTCGACTCGCCGAGGTACGAATATTTACACGAACCGCGCGGCTCGTAATTGACATCGAGGCGGTCAACGAAATGACATTCCTTAAAACGGGTCTCCCCGCCCGCGAGCGCGTCAACCTCCTCCGAAAAAAACGCTGCCGTCAGTTATCCAAACGAATATAAAGGGCAGCTCCTCCCGCTAATAACCGGGCATTAACGAATTCCCGGGGGCAAGAATAACAACATCCATGAAGACTCGGCGGCGGCAGCGGCGGTGGGCCCCCGACAGCTGGGCGCGCAAATTAACGAGGGAGAGGAAACGCCGGCCGAGAGAGAAAGAGAGAGAGAGAGCGAGACAGCGAGAGGACGACGCGTGCGTGGATATGCTTTACGAGGTCGCGGCTCGCGGAATGTCAATGAACGAGCGAGCGCCGAGAGCGGCATAGCAATGGATTTTTCGAGGCCCCCGCGCCTAAGGGAGAGAGGAGCGAGGAGGAGGAACGTGTGCAGTGTACGTCGTCCACGTGGCAGTTGCCGCGAAGCTCGGACCGCACGTGGCCGGGCCGCGTTCGACCGCCGATTTATCGCCCGCGGAGGGAGATTTATAGGGAGCCGACGGTCCGCCGGGATATGGATAACTTTTGCGCGAGAGTCGCGATCGAGGGTGTGAATAATGACTGACGGAGCAGCTTTGAGAATCGAAATGAAAGCCGAGTAATTTTTAAGAAAATTCAAAGGAATATTTCTCTTTTCACTCGCTTGAATTTAGTCGCGTACTTTTCGCCGCTTTCACCTGACTCTGCCGGCAAATTCTTGTGTTTATCATCAATACCTGCCGCGGAGCTCGAAAGCTCCCGACTCGAACAAAGAGCAAAAAACAGCGCGTTAAAGGCCAAAGGACAGAAGTACCCTTCTAGCAAAATTGCAGGCAGCGTTTTCATTCGCGCCGGAGTCAAGTATAAGCCAGGTCCTCGGGAGCCCAATAGAACCTGCGCGAGAGATGCAGCTCGGCGATAAACTCTCGGCGCCATAAGCATAATCAGAATATCGATCCGCGCGCGCGACACCTTTGAAGCCGCGCTCTCGAGTCGCTCTCCAAGTAATTAACGCCCGGCGGAGGCTCTTTGCTTTTGTGCGGAGGCGCGAGAGAGTACCTATACGCGATCCAAAGCGCGAAAGGATTCAAAGGCGTCAAAGCCCACCGGGGCCCAGAGATCGCATCTGCCTTTGAGCCTGGACTTCAATCTCGCAAATTGAATGCGACGCCAAGGCGAATGGACTCTCGACGGATTAATGGAGCCTATTTTTTTTTTCCGGCGGCGCATAGCGAGCGAGTATTTAAATCGAGAGCAGAGGCGCCTCTCGCACCTGTTTGCAAGAGTCTCTCATTTCCCGGGAGTGCGGAGGCAGAATTTTGGGGGATCTCTCCGGCTCTTTAAATCACCCGAATAATTTCAAAGGCCGCCTCGCCGCCGAAATAAGTGAATTCTCGAATGTTTGCCCAACTTTTTTTCGCCCCCTCCCGACGAGCGACTGCTCGTCTTTAAAAAGACGCCCCCCCTCATATCCTCGATAATAGCATACAATTTGGCGGTGAGTGGCCGCGTGCCCGGAATATTACCCCGCAGCCTCCCGTCCCCTCATAAAGTCGTCAAAGGCTCGCGCCCGCTCCGAATCGCCGAGCGCGAGTAGAAAAGAGAGGAAGCTCTCCTCCGGGAGAGCTCGCCGTCGATGGGAAACGGCTCGCTCGCCGATAGCGGCGGAGGAAGAGCCCGATAAGCGGAAAGCGTGTGTATGTATATGTATCCCGTGGAAGACGCTCGCCGCGAGAGGAGAGGAGAGGAGCTCGTCTCTTGGCTCCGCCTTCGGCTCGCGTCTACATTTGCAAGATGGCGTCGCTCGGCTCTCTCTCTCTCTCTCGCGCGCGCACACACACACACACGCGTGCACACACACACAGACACACGCGCGCGCGCCTCGGCGGAAAGAAGGTCAATCGTGTGCGCGAAGACGCCAAGGAGGAGAGGGACAAAAGGTCAGGAGAGGAGCAGCGGCGCATAAAACAGCAGGCAGCCTGCCTCCCTCCTGCAATTACGTATGCACCTCTCTCTCTCTCTCTCTCTTTCTCTCTCGCTCGCTCCCCGGAGGAGAGCCTACGTACAGCTTCGCGGTTGGCTGCGCTTCCTTCCTGTCTGCAACCACTGCTGCCAACCCGTACCTACCTACGCGGGTGCGTGAGTGTGTGTCTGTGTGCACGTCCGTGCCGCCGCTGCCTTATCGATTATTTCGAAAGGCCCGTTTCTTTTTTGCGGCGCTGGGCTTAATTTCGGCGAAAATTCTGCCGAGGCTCTCTCGGAGCCGACGGGAAAGAAGAAGCGATATTTACGCGGAGGGAACGAGAGAGAGAGAAAAAAAACAGAAAGGGCCGAGGCGCGAGTATCCGCCGTCGGAGAGCGACGACGACGCAACGCGTGTGCGGGAAGCGATTTTTCAGAAATTTGTATTCCCTGATTGTTCACAGCTGCGCTCATTTGCCTTTAAAATAAACAATCCTCTCTCTCCCTCTCCCTCTCGGACCGACGAGCGATTGCGTGGAAATTATTCATTTATTCACTTGCACTCGCGCGCGCGCCCGACGTATTCAGCGACTAAATTATTCCCGCGTTTTTTCGCAGTCGACAAACAATTTTCTCCGGGAGAGCGTTTTCCGCGGGCGCGAAGAAAGAAAGCAAAAAGAAAAAAAAATAGAGGAGACGAGTCCTCGGACCAAGAATCCTCCGGCCGGCGGAGAATCAGGCGTATCGGCTTGCCCGCAGCTCTGTCTCTCTCTCTCTCTCTGCGAGCCGCGTATCGAATTTCCTCCCCGGGGGTTGTGCTTTCTTCTTGCTTCTCTTTTTTTTTTGTACGAGCGCCTCGCTCAGCCGCGTTTCGGCGACTGCACGAGCCAGCGGCCGTCGCTTCCGTGCGCCCACCGAGCGATGCACTTTCACGCGCCGAAGAATTACAGGCGCTGGGGATATCGAGAGAAACGAGCTGCGGCGGGTGCAGAGTCGCGCTGGTTATGATACGCCGATTGGAGGGAGATAAGGTCGAGAGACTATTTTTGTGTGTAGGAAACTTTGCTCGTTTGGATTTCTTGAAGAAAGCCGTACGCTTTGATTCGCTTTTGGATTATTGAGTTGAGTATTTATTATCTTTCAATCCCGTATATGACCACAGCACTTGGTATCAGCTAGATTGATTGATCAAGATATTTTATTAAATTTTATCTTGCCATTAGTGTCGTTTGACTATCAGAATCTTCTATTCAATTTCAAATATCTCCGTAATCTACGCCGAGGCGTACTTTACTCACATAAATAATAATAATCAGCGTCCAATCGACGGTTCACAACACTCCGCTTGGAATAAACGCGAAAAACACGAAAAAGCGCAGACTCTCTCGCGCGTCTTGGCCAAAACTCTCCCAAGGACTCTCTTTCACCCGCTGAGGTATTCCGTCCACGCTCCTCCTCCGCGGAGAGGCGAGCCGATAAACAATGAATTTTGACCGCCGGCGACATACTGTATGCAGGCCTGTCCCCCGGCCGACGTGTGTAATGAAAAACTCTCGGTG
Organism: Ormyrus labotus; assembly: GCA_035582975.1. NCBI lineage: Eukaryota > Metazoa > Arthropoda > Insecta > Hymenoptera > Ormyridae > Ormyrus > Ormyrus labotus. Next base: position 14,386,726 of record JAWWEO010000001.1, on the reverse strand, counting down.
GGGGGAGGGAGGCGGGCGTGAAATTTCGGGATTTATCGGCGGGCTACGACTAGACTCGTCGATGACGACGACGACGAGCGAGCGAGCGCGGGGGCCTTCTTTCGCTTTCTACGCGACTCTCTTCCTCCTCCTGCCGGTTAATTTATCGCTTCCTCGGAAATCGTCGTGTGCGACGTCGCGCGCGCTCTCGCGAGCTTTTGTTTCCGAATGGGGAGATTTCAGGTGTTTTCGTGATTTATCGAGTTCGCCCCGCGAGGCGTGAGGGGAATTAATCGCGGGGCTCTTCCGAAGCGGAGAGAAATGATTTTCTGGGCGAGAATTGGAGAGACTTTGGTTTGGTTTACAAAGATTTAAACACTCTTTAGTCTATCGCACGACGCATCGCTGAAGTATCGGAGATAAGGTTCGTTATCGAAGCGTGACTTGGTCGATATTCCTGTACTATTCGCCTAAGGAGATTGCTGAAATTGTCCCTGTTCTCGCGTTCGAATACGACGGCAGCGCTTTGCTCGAAAATAAAGGGATTTGTTCACTTTTCCCAACCGGATAAAGCGAAAAAAGAGTAAAAAAAAAAAAACAAGCAAATAAACGACCTCCCGGCAAGGAAATGAACTAGCAGCGAAAAAGGTAGACCCGTTTGAAAAGAACGTCGAAAAAGAAAACCCTCTTTCCCCGGGTGCAACGCTCTAAAATCTCTTTGAACCTCTGCTCAAAGACTCAATTACCTTAGCCCGTCGTCGAAATAATCGCGAGCTGCCTCCCCGGAGGCAGCTCTCTCCCGGAGTCTACTCCCCATTCATCCTTTTGAGGGAAAAAAAAAAAAAAAAAAAAAAAAAAAGTGTGGCTTCCGCCCCTCGGAGCGAGTACATGCACACAAGTGATACTTACTGTGCGCGGCGTAGTGCGCGGCGGGGTGATGAGTCGGCGCCGGGTGGGAGTAGTAACCCCTGTACTCGGCGGCGGTGTTGCTGCCGGCGGCGCCGTTGGCGGCGGGGTTGTTGCCGGTCGTCGAGGCCCCGCCCGCGGAGGGCTCGAGGCTCCTCGGCGGCTCGTACCAGCGCGCCGCGCTCGATTCGCTGCTCATGTCCATCACGTAGTCGAGAATTTTCGTGGCCGTCTGCCGGGTGCTCGCACCGAAGCGCGTCGCACTCGTACTCGGGGGGAGGGCCAAGCGGGCAAACGACTGCTGCTGCTGCTGAGGCTGCTGCTGCTGCTGCTGCTGCTGCTGCTGCTGGGGATCGGCTTCGGGAGCGGACCTCCCTGGGCGAGGACGATGATGTGGCGGCGCACGGATATTAGCACGAGCTCCGCATCTGGGAGTGGCTCACGCCTTGCTTTCCTGGAAAGAGAAAATTTAGCGGGTTAGCGAGCGGAAAGTTTACCGACGATGGGCGCGAGGCGCCGCTGATGGACGTTACGTAACTCGGCCTTCCCTTTTCGAGCCACTTTTCCGCGAGTCGCCGGTAGCTAATTCGATCGGGCGCTCGGCTTTTATTTTTTATACGCGGTCAAATCGGCTTACGTGAAATTAAGAGCTCCGCCGGGGATGTAGATCGGTTACTCGGTGGCGAGGGATGAGAGACCGGATCGAGTATCGGATAGCCTCGGCTTATTCTCTCCTCCTCCGGTTCGCACTAATTTTTTACCATAAACGAAAAGCGCGGCCCGCGTCCGCTAATCTGTCGAGGCGATCGTTTACGAAAAGGAGTCTCGCGAGATAATGGAAAAAAGGTGCAAATCTTTATGGAAGACTTACCCAGAGATCCGATTAATCGACAAGCGCGAGCACACGAAAACGGACGAAGCTTTGATCTCGGGTTCCCGATCGATTGCGTGCTGATTCTAGCCTCAATACGGCGACACTGAGGCCTCGCCGACAAACTCCAAATAATTTATCAAAAAAAATGATCGATAATCAAGGTCAGCGTGACGTAACCCCCCGAAAAACTCTCGTGCGAGCGTTCGCGTATCTGCCCGCCGCCGCGGCGCGAGCGACGACGCGCGTTTTTCGCCTCTTGCGAAAGGAACGAGAAAAAAAAAGGAGAAGGCGACGGCCGCGGAAATCAGCGCGAAAAATATATTTATTAAACTATCGTTCGCCGCGCGTAACGCTTCTCTCTCTCTCTCGCTCTCCCCCCGCGGTATTTATGACCGCGCGGCAGTAAAAACGTTGATTTACGAGCGCCCCGACAGCCGAAGGCTTTTACTGCGCGCTGAAAAGTCGGCGTAAAAAGCCGGGCGTTTACTCGAAAAACTCTGCCGAGTTTTCGCGCGCGCGCGCGGAGAGTCCCCCCGTTCTCCGCGTTATTACAAATAAATTAGCCTCGCGGTTATTTCTGCTCTGGGTTTTTTTTTTTTTTCTTTCTTTCTTTTCCCTTCTCAGGAGAGCAGCACCGCGACACCTTATTCGGCAAATAAAGCACTCGAGAAACAATAGGCGATAAGATATAAGGAGGCGAGTGTGTACGTGAGCGCCAAATCGATAAGATTAAGGAATGTGCCGGTCCGATTAAAAATTAATTAAAAGGAGAACGAAGCCGCGCTCGCAGCGGCGCAACGACGCACAATATTATATATTTCGCGCACTGATTTCTGCCGGGGCTCCCCAGATAATCGTGAATTTATTGCCAATAAACAAAAGCAGCGGCCGGCCGAGGAAAAATAAATACCGAAATGTATCGGCTTATCTTCGTGCGGCCGTTCTCGAGAACCCGCGGAGCGATTTTCGAAGGCGATAACCGCGCGCGCGTTCATGGGCGACGCCACGAAAAACTGACTAATCGATCAAATCCATTATCGCGACGAAGAAATCCAAGAGTCGAGTGTGAATCCCGAAATCTAAAAGTCACCGCGCGCGCGCGCGCGCGCCCCGATAACAATCGCCCCGATATATTTTCCTATGTACGAGAGAAAAACTATAACACCGCAATCGGCTCGCCGTTTCGCGCGAATTCCAGCGAGCGAAGGATGTTTGTTTATCGGCTTACCGAGGTAACTGTAAGTTTCTGCTGTGCCTCGATTCTGTCTTTCTCTCGTTATCGAAAAGCAAAGCTTGCGACGTCGCGCCTATCCGGCGTTAATATCTTATCGGGGACGGGGGATATTCGGGAACTGAAGAAGCGGCGACGACGACGACGACGACGACGACGACTCGCCGGCGGGTCTCAAAGTTCACGATTATTTTTAAGCCGAGCGGCGCGCTGCGCAATTGATTTCGGTAGCCGCCTGCACTCGACGCGCAATACGAGAGCCTAAACTATATACATGTATATCTGAAGATTCGTCCAGCGGCAAAGATCGATCTTTTTCCCTCCCAAAAAACTTATCTCGAAGATGCACTCGAAGATATTGGCCGCGGTGTGGGAATAATCGAGCGTGGAAAACTAAATTTAACCCGGTCAGATTAAGCGATTCCTTTTTATCGTCCTCTCCTCCTCCTCCTCCTCTCCGAAAATCGCCATAATTCACGAGCGCCTCGCGCATAAACATTCCGGCTCGGGGGCAATAAAGTGCGCGCGCGCGCGAGCGCTCGAGAAACGACTCTCTCGCGGAATCCTCTCCGCGCCGACAATTAGCGAGAAATTCACGACTCGCCAGGCGCTCGCGCTCTCGGCGAATGAAGAAATTAGAGTCCCATAAAATTGGGACGCGCAATTAATTCGAGCGCGTGCGCTCTAAACAAAGCGCGCGCTCGTGAAAGTGGCCCACGCTCTCCTCGTCGGTGTATATTTTCGATTCCTAGCGCCGAGAGCTGCAAGTGCAAGCGAGCGACTTTGGGCTCACGGGGGCCCCGAATCGACGCCGCCCCGCGGCGTCGAATGTGTTTTGACTTTTCGGAGAATGGGAGAGGAGGATCTCTCGTCGCGTAAAAATTGACGCGGCCGCGTGAATGGAGGAATGACGAGGGACGCACAATGGGCTCGTTGGCCCGTGACGCGACGAACGAACGCGCGCTGGCACGCACAGACGGACTTGTGCTTTTTTGAGGTTAGGTAACGCGATCACGCCTGGCTTAACCTCGAAAAGCCACGGGCCCCGTATTTCTCGCCTCCTCCTCTTTTTTTTTTGCGCGCCGCGATCGGAAATGCGTGAATGCGCTTTTGATCCGGACGACGGGCCGCCGCCGCCGCTATTCAGAGAGAAATGGATTTGGCTCGAGGCTCTCCGCGAGAGGCCCGGGATTTACCGCGATCCTATTACTCTTTTATGGCCGTAAGTGGAGTAAGGAGCGATTCAGGCCAGTTTTCTTTATTGACAATGTGGCCAAGCGAGAGGCGAGGAAACGGACGCGGTTGGCTTTCTCCTACGAAACTGCGCGACTTCAAAGTCCGGCCAAGTTTCGAGAGCCGCGAAAAATGATCAATTTCGAATTAACGTCGGACGATAAGCGAGAGGCGCGGCATTATACTTGCAAATCAAGCAATTACGGGGCGCAATTGTTTTCCGCGCGGCGGCCATGTTTGTGTTCTATCGAAGCCCCCCTCGATATTATATTGGGTAAACGCTGCCCCGGCTCATAAGCCTCGTATTAAACGAGGCCCGGAGCCGCTGCACCGTAATTTTATACTTGATACTTTGCGCGCCGTCGGTTCTTTTTCTTTTTCTTTTTTTTTTCGTTGGCCTTCCTTCGTGGCCCCGAACACCGAAATATCCGCGTTTTTCGCGAGGATGATACTCGAGTTTCAGCCCGAGTGATTTATGGCCTCATAGTCGCGGTTTCGTTTTAAAGCGCGTTAATTATTGATTCGATAGTCCGTGTTTCAAGCTTGTTATTATGTTCGATAACGATAAGTTTTCTGCGTTGCTCCTTCTTTTTTTTTTTCTAATTAACGAGCGTTTCGTTCGATATCGGGTCATTTGAGAATTCTTTTCCGATCTGGAAACCGGTATCGAACGGCGTAATTGCCGGATAGTTAACGATCTAACCTCAACGCGGCTGTTACCTTAATAAAGTCGATTGGCTATTTTCACCGGGATACTTAACAAAAGATTACGACTTTCCTTTTGTAACATTTGCCGTACAATACTGCCCGCTATAATCTCGACATTCGCTCCCACAATACTACCTGCCTTTAATAATCGTGTGCCATAAATATTTGGGCACATCGTAAATCTCGAGAAACCATCCGACTGTAATCCCCCCGATTCCGGGCCTCGTAGTTTGAACCGTCGTAAACAAATAAACTCATCACGAAACAAATGAAGATTCCGACACCGCAGTAACCCAAGAAACTCGAGGCGAATATCTTTCCGTCGGGTCCGAGCGTCCGAGAGACCGAGGAGTCTCCTAACCTGCCTCCTTTTATCTCCCGAGCTCAAACATTACGGCATCTTGCGTAAACTAAAGCGACACCTCGTTATCGATCGCTTATCGGTTCTCCTCGGACTGCTAAGTACACAAACGTCGCGTCCCTCGCCCATTATCGGCGCGGATTCGTGAAAAAACAGAGACGAGCGACCGTCTCGTTGTTTTCCCCGCGCTTCGAGCGACTTGTGCGAGCGAAATGCGCGCGGCGAATATAATATTCTTCCCGGCGTTCTTTATAGCGATAAAGACGCGACTACTATCTATGTGGGTCACAACAGATTTCCACACTTTGCCCGGGAAAAAGTTTGGCCTGACACAGATCGATAACCGGAGCCGATATTGTATCCCTCGGCTGTCTTTTCGGAGACTTGAACGACGAAGGCGAGTCGAGTAAAAAAGTACGCGTCGCGCGGCGAGCCGTCGGCTGGCGAGAAGGCGAGCTTCGTATATCTATCCAGCGGGCACACGCACTTATCAGCGTAGAAAGAGACACTGCTCATGACCGATGACTTACCTTATCTGAAAGCGCACGTCTTCGTCGTCGATTAGAACAAGTTCGTGTACGTGTTTTCCCGTGTTTTTCACTGAGTAGCTTTTGCGTATACCCTCGAAGAACGGTATTTACGGAAAAACTTGGCGAATATTCTAGGAGTCGCTCTCCTTATCACTAGCAAGTTGTATCACCATGACACTGCACTCTACATCACACACAGCACACATCGTCAATCAGTCGAGAGAGAGAGAGAGCTACTGATTTATTATAGGAACTCGTCGCGAAAACGAGTTGCTGCTGCTGCTGCTGCTGCCGCCTCTCCCTCGGTAGTAGTCCAGTTTCACCGAGCACTGCTGCTGGCGGTCGAGCGCTGCGCGGCTCTCTCGCTCCTCGGTGTTCTCCCTTTCTCAGTCCGTTCCAGGCTACGAACGCTCGTACGGTACAGCTCTGTGGGCAACCGGCGCGGAACTAAAGCGTAAGAAAACACTGCTCCGCCACGGAGCACCGCCGCCGCTGCTCGCACACACTCTCTCTTTCTCTCTCTGCCAGTCCCCCTCCACGCGGCGGCGCGCTCGCCACGAGCAGGGGGAGAGCGGCTCGGCCGGGTTCGGCTGAGCTCGGCCGCCGACAACGCCTACATCTGGCACAACCTACCGGGCGGGCGTTAACTCCGAGAGAGCACGGCTCTTTCTCTCTCTCTCGACGGGGATTGCCCCTTCCCTCTCGGGGGACCCTGACTCCCCCGAGGCTCTTTGCCCCCTCCACCGAGAGAGAGAGAGACGCAGCTGTCTTTGTTGCGACTGTGCGGAGCGAGAGAGAGGGAGTTTGCGCGCGGGATTTTTTTGTTTTCCGGAGAGCTGATTTTTTGCGAAATTGCCGGCGCGCATGCTAGCTTTCGTTCTCCCTCTCTCTCTTTCTCTCGGTGCTCTTCTCTCCTTTGTTTGTAATTCTTTTATGTGTACGGATAGGCTCTGCGAGCTCGGCCCTTTTTTCGATGAAATTTTTGATTGGAGTGTTTAAATAGTAGGTTTTCATTGGGGTTGTGTTAAAATACAATGACGTAGACAATGGGGACGACGAGGAAGTTTTAAATTGCGTTTCTGCCGCTGGTTGAAGGGAAAAATTTTAACATTTGACGGTTGAGGTACAATTTATCGCAAAATCACTGGGTTTAATCGATTAAACTTTATAATTGTATCCAACAAAATCTTTATTTAGATAAGGACGAAAGTCAATTCAACATTTAAAGATACAAAAAAGGAAGTGAAGTGCACAATAATGCAGTCTAAGAAGTCGTCCAAAAGATTGATAAACATAATTTTATCATAATCATGATGTTCACGGATAATACATTACAATTAAAATCCATTACAAATATGATTTTGTAAAAATAACGATGTTAGGGTAAAATATGTAAAGTACGAAGATAACGTAATAATATGTACAATAAGTAAATATACTGTGCAGCTGAAATAAACCTGTGTAAATTTAAAAGGCTTAAGTAAAAAAAAAATATAATAAAGTCGACAATAATTTTTTACTCGAACTCCTCGTAAAATCTACGCCTGTACAATGTAAATACAACAATCGGGCTCGTAATAGAATAACGACAAGAACAAAATTACAATAGTAGCCGCGATTTTATCAGTCCCGCTGAATGCGAAATAAACAATAAAATTTCATTTATCGATTTCGAAAAGCAGCCTGGCGAAATTAACATAATTTTCGCCCGGGCAAAATAACAATTAACCTTTCTTGGCACGGCCGAGTACATCTCTATTAAATAACGTTATCGACTCCGCGGTGCAACCGCGCCATACATAAACCGACGGGTGAAGGGAGCCCATAAAAATCGTCATTATTTATTCGGCGCTCATTGCGCGTTTACGACGTAGACGAGAGAGCGCTCGGCAGATAATCTGCCCGGGCGCGTTTGTCATGCGCGAAAAATCTGGCAGCGAGCTGCTCGCCGGTAAATCAGCCGCGTTTTCCGCGCGCGCGTATATAATTTACGTAATAAGTACGTTCCCCCGCGAAAAATCACTTGCCGCGCGCGGACTTTGCGCATGTGCATATGTATCTCAAAGTGCCCCGCGCGCGACGTTATATGACAATGCGACAACTATCGCGACTCGATCGCTCTCGGAGCTCCCCTCGATGGCCTTTTTTTTTTCAACGCCCACGCCGACTTATCCGAGCAAAGTATCGCCGGAGGAACGCGAGCGCTTTCCCGCTGGGCGACGGAAAACTGCGAATTCTTTATTGAGAGGTTGCTCGACTTTTTTTTTCTTTCGGGTTGGACTCTAATTGTTACCGTGCGGACTGAGTTATGGATTTTTAAGGTAAATGCAGTGGGGTTTTCCGTGATAATTTACTGCCGCGTGATTGGTGTTTGGGAGATATTTTACATCTTACCAGTAATTATCTGATATATCTTTGCATAATAATTAGTCAAATCTTTGACAAGCATTTCAATTATCCGCAGTAAAATTCTCAAAATTGAAACAGACGATCTCTGGCGTAGAAAAATTTGTCCACATTAACTCGTGGCAATTAGCTCGATTCACAAGAGATTAACGCCCACGCTCCCAGTCAATCTTCCAGCGCAATATCTGTTCTCGATCCGTTATCAAACCGTAGAAAACCTCTCGGTCCCCCGCGACTCTCGAACACGCCTCCGCGCCGATCGAGCTCTCATTCCCGCGTCATCGCGCAAGAAGGAAGCGCGTATAGCTCGGCTCGTTTCCTGAATAAACACCATATCCTCCCCCGCTATCCAGCGTCCGATCGCCCGTATCGGGCTACACCGCAATATCGAGCGTCCGTCATAGTATATCGGGCTGTGCGCGCGCGCGCAAAAAAAAAAAAACTAAAGGCGACCGCGACGCGGGGCGCGCTTTTGACGCAGGCGCGGAAGCTGGGCCGCGCGCGAGCCGAGTCCGAATCTACGTCGCAGATCGAATCGGCGGCGGCGGGGCGAAGGAGGAGGGAGGCCTCGGCCACGTGCCCGATTCCAGCCGAGATATATTCCTATTATATCGCGGCCGTGCGCCTCTCTGCGTATATAGGTATTATAATGCGGCCCGATCTTGATAGTCGAGGCCGGGCAGAGAGTCGCGCGAGAGCGAGCAGCCGAGAGAGAGAGAGAGAGAGAGAGAGGGAGATAGGCTTATCTAGATGAGATACGCCGATTAAGATACGCCCCTATCTTTGCTCCCGAGGAAATCCGAGAGAGATGACGCGACACTGACTGAGGGCTGCGCTGATGCACCAGCCAATTTTAGACGGGCTACTGGCGTTGCCTTCTTAATCCGACTCGTTATCCCCACTTTGGGAGGGAGAGAGAGAGAGTACCTGCTGTCGTCTACCTGCAATTATGATCCTTGAGGTCTGACCGCGCTTTTAGGGTGATTGTTGTTTTAAAGTAATCATTTTCGACGATATAGCTTTATGCTGCTTTTACGCTTTTTCTAAACAAAAGTTCCAAATATTTGTTGAAAAGATAAATTTACAAAAACGAGAATTTATTCACGGATGAAATTTGACAAGAGTCCCTAACAAATCCGTCGCCCTCGAGCTCTCCTCGCTCGTTGCACTCATAAAGCAGCTCTGAAAAATTGCCGGCATCCCGTTCTCGCAATAAACTCCGCCAGTCCATCCTTGAAGCCCCCAAAGACTGCACGCAAAGTAATCCCATAACTCTCCTTCTCTCTCTCTCTTTTTCTCGCTCTCTCGACCGATAAAAAATCACAAATTCCTCAATCTCCGATGCCGTGAAATTTTTCGCGTCGCCTCGGGGTCCCTCTCTTTCTCTCTCTCTGCAAAAAAGGCCTCTGCACTCGAGCGAGAAAGAGAGAGAGAGAGAGAGAGCGAGAACGAATAAACGAACTAACGGCCGGGTAAGAATAGCGGCGTGGGGGGGTGGGGAAGGTTCGCGTACAAGCGAACAATCTGTAGAAGCTTGTACGCGAGAGAGAGAGAGAGAGAGTCCGTAGATCAGCCAATCAGATAGGCACCCCCTCCCCCTCGAGCGCGCGCTCTTTCTCCCCGCTCCCCGGGCATTGTCACAAAATGGCGGCTTTAAATCAGGCAGACTCCGCCTATTGCCTCTCCCCCTACCTCGGCGCTCCCCCCTCTCCCCCCGTCCCCCGTCCTCCTCCTCCGCCGAGAGCGCCGCCGGAGAGAGCACGAAAAACTCCGCCTATCGATTCGTTTTTGACGCTCCTTTTTTCCCCACCACCAGCACCACCACCACCACCACCGCCGCCGCCGGCCCGGCGGTAGACGCGCAGCTCGTGCTGTACCTTTTCTTTCCCGCGAGCCGGGGCTTTCTCTTCGAGGGATATACCTCCCCGCTGGACGCCGCGCGCTCCCCTCGAGCCGCCGAGCGGCTGTGTACGTATGTGTACGTGTGTGTGTGTACGTACGCGCGGCTTCTCGAGTTTCATGCGCGCGGAGAGCATTCAATTATTGACTACCGGCGGCGAGCGCTCTTTTCATTATTCCCGCTGGTTATTGCCCGTTTTCGTGGCGTAACTCGCGGTGTCATCCGCCGCGCTTACTCGCCCGGCCGTTCGCGAGTGGGCTTTTTATTTTCTTGCGCCCTCTTTTCTGGTTGTATACGGATGTAAGTCATTATGCGTCGAGACGATTATTTTTTCCATCGGCTTTAAGGACTCTTTTGTCGGGTTATTCTTTCCCGAGAGGTCCAAGGTGCGTTTAAAATTGACGAAAATAAACGTTGCGGGAATATGGGGTTCAAGAGGAAATTGAAAAGTTGCAAAGAAGCTGTAACCGAGGCAGCTTTTTCTAGATGCAGCCCTTTTAAAAATGATGCTTCTAAACGTTCGGCGTTGTCATCCCGTTAAAAAAAAAAAGATCACCTTGAACATTTGTTAAAATAAATTTGTTGCTACAATAAATTTCAGAGACATTTTAAATTCATTTTGCTTTTCCGTTAAAACAGCACGCGCCCCATTTACAAAATATACTTTTCATGAATTTTAAAGCCGCAGAAAAGGTCAACAATCTGTGCAAGAGCTCCTCTCAAAAATTGCACGACAGACATAAATTCAAGCTGGACGGAGTCCAAGTCGATGCAGCGAAGCTACAGAAAGATCTCGTATTCTACTTGTTTCGCTTTTCCTCGCTCGAACAGATAGCGTGTTTACTTAATACTTCAGCTACTTCCGCGTCTCTCTCTCTCTCTCCCCGAGTTTTTACCCGGAGGATACGAGGAGTCGCGCCTGCGCCCGGCCATTCCTTTCCCGCTGACCGTCGACTCCGCGATAAGACCGGAGAGAGAGAGAGAGAGAGAGAACTCGGATAAAGAAAACGACGTCTGGAAAAATAAGTAGCTGCACAGCGCGGAGAACTCGGGGGAAAATCGAGAAAAAATAAGAACGAAATGATTAGGGATTGTTAAAAAAAAAAAAAAAAAAAAAAAGAGGAGGAGGAGGCAGCTTCTCCCGGGGCTTTCTTGGACCAGATAACGATGTTCTTTTGTTTCCGGCGGACTGCGCCAAAACGTCGGCCGAACTCAAATTTGCCGAGATAATAACTTTGCCTTTATTTTCGCTTGGCTGAATACTTCGCTAACCGTCCTGGGGAAAAAACTTTCCTCGATGAGTATATATACCGGGGTAGTTTTTGCGATTATTTTTTCGGAAAAATTGGACGCTTTTGAGAGTGGAAAAATGAATCTGGTTTCCTCAAATTTTTGGATTCTTTAAGTTATTGAGAATCTAAAGTGTTGGCAAAATATAGACTTGAGAAAATACGGCGATTTGTTGTTGATACGAAGATACTGTCGGGAATAAAGTAAAGATAGACGTATAGATGGACAGTTTACAATTATTACCTCGCGAATATGTATGTACATTAAAATTATTACAACTTATTTCAATAAAATTACTCGAATTAATTAACTCCTTAGTAACGAAAATCAAAAAAACATTAAGCCTTAATCCTGTGTCTAGACAAAGTCATTAACGAAAATGTCCGCTTTGCCTGCAACGTTTTCCACCCTCCATAAACCCACACTTATCTCTCTCGGTTTTTCCTAATACACAGACATTTGCCCTATAGGCCAATGCTGTTTACGTGTCTAGAAACTTAGATTACGCATCTCAAAGTTTTCTCCGCAATGACGGTAAAGGTTTCCGTTGTGAGGAACGCACCTTGTCCGGCTCTCTGTTTGCAGTTCCCATGGCAGTTTCGAGGAAGCTAATTTGACGATTAAAATCAATTTTTCAAGTGTAAATCGTTGAAAGCGAAACAGATTTGGAAAACACAGGTAAGCCTATTTGTGGTGTTAGTTTAAAGACAAATTTCTTTACAATGAAACAAGCAAATACAATTGGTTCCCACGCTTAAGTTTTAAATACTTTTAATGAATATTCCTGATGAGGATGCTGTCTGGAAGGATCTTACTCATCGAGATCCGACGGAAATTTTTACGTTTCCAGACGAAATTTTGTTTGGGATAATACTATATATTTATCCAAAAATATAAGTGTTTTTAATTCGAAAGTTTTTATTATTATTTGATCATTTTTTGCGAAAAACCTTATTAAAAACGACACCGTTTTGCCAGGTAAATTGATCAAAAAATATAGCTAAAGTGCAAATAATAGTAAAATTAAACAATAAAATTAGATTATCAAAAGGAATAATAGTAAAATGCACATAATAAAAAATTAAATGATAAAATTTATGTTATTATTAAAGAATTCTCTGCTTATTGCAAGGAAATCACGCTCATTTTAGTTTCGATGAAGATCTCTCTCTCTTTCTCTCTTTCTGTTACACTTTATTTACTGTATACTCGCTATTGTTATTAGGTTTAAGGAAAAATAATGTACTATTTAATGTACATTACACTTCGGTCATATATGACCTTAGCAAAATAAATATGCTATCAATCAATCTCTCTTTCTCTCTCTCTCTCTCTGTGTCTAGAATTTTAATACATTTTTTTTTTATTTAAACATTTTAAGTTTTCGTACGAAACTTACATTGCTACATTAAAAATATATAAGAATTATATTTTTAGATTTGTAAGTTACATTTTTTTGAAAAATTTAATTTTAAATACAAATTATTAATTTTATTTAATTAAATCGAAATTTATTTATTTTTCACGAGTTTTCGACTATTATATGGACAAAAATAGTTGGTCAAATAAAAATAATCAATTATTGATGAATTGACTAAAAAAAATCGTGAAATTTCCAACGGTATAAAATAATTTTAAATGCACGTCAAATAGAATATTTTAAAATAATAAAAAGTTTCAAACTAAGTTACTTAAATATTGCGACGTAAGAAAAGAAATTGTTAATAAAAATCTATGAAAGAAGCCCTTGAGCGGAAAAAATAAGTCAGGCGTAATGAGAAAAGTTTTTCTTCTCCCTGCAAGGACTTTCTTACACATCGCAGATCTACCGCGAGCTAATAAATCCTCGAGGGCGATTAGAATTAATGTGAGATTAATTCCAATGGCTCTGATAAAATCCTTATCTTTTTGTAAGCTTATTTCTCGAAAGCCGAGCTTCGCAATAAAATTTTTCTTCCGTGTAAAGGGATGGAGATTAAGGGTAGTTTTTTTTTTCTAGTTAAAATAACGCTAATAAAATTCTATAAAAGTAGATGATTATCAATTAGTTAAAACTGTTACGCGAATATTTCATTATGTTTTTTTCAGTTTTTGTCACCATATTATTAAAGCGACACAATTATTATTATTATGAAGAGATGTAAGAGCATGATGAACTCTTAAGTGGAAAATTTTAAATAATAATAATTATTAAGAGGATATTCCACCATTAAAAGTGTCCCCTCTAAATTAGCTGTGAAACATATAATTAAATAATAATAATAAATTTAATTTTTCATCAGAAAGCCATCAGAATTTGCCTCTTAGTCCGTTACATGAAGAAAAATAGCCATTTTATGATTTTGGCTTTGCCGTAACTCACAAGTTTAACAAACTGATCGATTTCTAGTCTCCGTATCTTATTTTATGTTGTGACGAACTAAAGTGTTGTAAGGAAGCAATTTTTTCGATTTCGTATTTTCAAAACTTAATAACTTGAAGAAAAATTGATTAATTAGTTAAATTCTTTAAAGGGAAAATCTTAAAATGTCTATTTGTCGTCATTAAAAAGACTAAAAGAGTAAAGTCTTGGCTTTTTTGATACAAAATTGAACATATTATCATAAAAATAACATTTGAATATTATATTATTTATTTAATCATAACTGCATGTAATTTAAAAGGGGCACTTTTAATGGTGTAATAACTCGTTAAAGTCCTATGAAAAGTCTAGTTATATAACCGTTAACAGAAAAATAAAAATGAATTAGTTTGCCTTTATTTCCTAATCAAAATTATTATAACATTGACAACCATTACTGCGACGCCAAATTCGTTTGCATCGTCAATTGCATTAACATTCATTCACTCGGTGTGCCGCAAAAATAAAAAATACTGAAAAAATAATAAAGAAGCCGTCAAAACATTATACGCTTCAAACGGAACCCCAACGAGTCTCCTACGATTCCCAAAGGCGATGCGCAGCAACTCGCCATATCGCTAATTAGGTCGCAAGATAAACGAATCGCGGTGGGCTATCTGGCAGCGGCCGGCCAGCAACACGTGGTTATAAGCTCTCGCAGTTTTCGAGAGCGAACACACACACACACACACACAAACGAAGAGGGTCGTACGTAAGCTCGAGCCGATAATCGACAAGATAATCGTCGGCCAATGGAAGGGTAGCTTTTGAAGAGCGCCAGACGCGTCAAAAAGACGCTGCGATACGGCCGAAAAAAAAAAAGGAGGAGGAGGCCGAGGAGAGGACTTTCATGTTGGACGCCAACGTTACGTTGGAAGCGTAAAAATGAAATTCTTGCAGAGTCAGGCTGCCACTTAAGGATGAATTTTTTTTTTTTTTTGTCGGGGCTCGAGTCTAGTTTTTAGCCGGATATAATATTAGGCCGCTTTTATCATTCGTATATTTTACGCGTGTCAAAGACGGATCTTTTTTTAGAACTCGAGCGCGCATACATTAGGAGCTTTGTTAGAATGGAAATGCTTCGCTTTTCGAAGTCGTTGGGGAGGCTTCTATCTTGATTTTAGTCGTCGAATACGGTTTATTCATTATTTTGTAATTAATTTAAAGATTTTTTTAAGTAATCTTGTTATAAAATTCTTTCGTAGGACGCGAGGCATATTCTTCATTATCAAACCGGTTATCCTTTATTTCTCAAATTTTCTCTCGACTAACATACCGATCAACCAAAGATGCTAACGTTTAGCAATTATGAAGCAAGAACGCAAATAATTATCGATTACAAAAACACTACGCAGTATGCTTGACAGTCTTGCTCACGGCTCTCTTTGCGCTCTTCTTCGTTTAATAAAGTCTACAGCCGTTACAACTCCAATCGTGCCCCGGAGACTCTCAAGAAAGAAAAAAAAAAATTTTTTTTGCATTGGGTCTGTGATTCGTCGAATCACTGATGAAGATACGTGGTTTTAGCATTTTTTATAAGTGCGATGTCGTAATTTTTGATCTGTGCATCTGTCTCATTCATTTTCCTTTCCCAACTTTTCATTAATAGCGCATTACATAAATATTTTCAAGTAATCGTATATATATGCAATGCACGAGTAACTTGGACACTTTTAAAATAAAACTCAAAATTACCGAATTAAAATTATTATTATTAATTAATTATCGCAGAGTTCGATTAAACTTAAGAGTATCCAACTAAAACCCCCAGTACATTAGCTCCTTTTTACAGCGACCAATATAATGATTTATGATTACCGCGCATCCCAGCGGTAATTACAATGAGAAGCCGAACATTTCTCCTTCCTCCGAACGGTAGCCTAATTACGGCCGCGGCGCGCGAGAAGGGAGAGAACAATCGTTGCGAGTAGGTGAATTATGTCTTCGAGCGTATCAAAACACGAAGGAAGCCCGCGCTCCTCGACTCGCTCGCGCCTCTCGAGTTCGGCCGGCGGCCCGAGAGCCGAGGAGCGGAGAAGAGACTCGAAAAACCGACAGTCACACACCGCTTTGGCGCGCTCTTTCATTAAGTTAATGCACCGCCTTTTGCCGCGTATTCACCCCGATTCCGGCCCCGACCGCAGCTCTTACGAAATCTCTCGCTTTTGGCTTCCAGGGCTTCCGTGGAGAGAACATTTTTTTTTATTTTTAACGCTTAAATTCGCGTTGTAATTGCTCGGTGGAAATTAGAAAAAAAGCGCGATAAAGGCGACGTTGTGAAATATCTATCGCTCGGTCCGATCGAGCTTTCAAAAAGTAAAATATCCCGTCAATAAATTAATTCAACTGGCATCTATCTCAATAAATGCAAAAACATCCGCAACATTATCAAACCCCGCGAAGACCCACTTCCCCGAAAGAAAGTCTCTATTAAACAAGTATATAAAGAAAAAGCGCGCCGTGGAAGCGGCAGCAGTAACGTCTCTTCCCAGGCAATAAACCTCGCGTTGCGACTGCAGTGCGGCTTGCAGGCATCGCCTCGCGAATCAGAAAGTTTCCATCTGCGCACAGCACAGCACAGCTCGGGGAGCTTCGAGCGCCTCGATATATATTTCCCCGGCGCGCGTATAATAAGGTCGCGTGACTTCCGCGCGCACCTCCGCGCATGCAAATTTCAGGCGAAGATGCCACTCGCGCGATATTATGAGTCGTAAAGGACGCACACTCGAGAGCTGTGCTGCGCGCCGCCGGTGTGCAGCTCTCTCTCTCTCTCTCTCTGCCTCGCGGACGTTAGGCGCATTCAATGCATGAGCTGCTGCGCTGCAGCGCACCGCCGCCGGGATTTACGGCCGCTCGTATAAATGCTGCCGCTGTTATATTCGGATTGTTTTAAAAGGATCGATGTGAAAGTCTATTGTAAATAATAACCGCTCGCTCGATTAAGTGAACTGCCGAGTGGGGAATGTAATAGAGTAACTGTGCTACGTTTTTTGAGAGAGAGAGAGAAAGACTGTTTTTATCGGGTACAACGATCGGGAGGCGAATAAAAATATTTTCGTAAATGTGTGTGTGTATATTAGAAAGGAAATTCTCGGCGAATAAAAGCTTTTGAGACGTTAATCCTTCGGTTTACGCGGATATAAAGATATCATTCGAGCTACCTGCTTGCTACACCTGATCGCTGATGGATTGTGTATATCTGAAATCTTTCGAAAGATTTCTCGACCGATCCGATTGCTCGACATCCAGTATTTTACAGTCCCGCCACGGCATCCACCTCGTAAATTAAATCAAACATTCATTTTCCGCCGTTCGAAAAAGTACTCGAGCCCGAGTACTTTTGGTAAGGTGCACAAAAGCAATCAGTTTCCAAGTAAAAAAAAAAAGAACAAACTCGAAGCGACACGAGAGTATTTTGACATTTCCTCGAACCTGCCCGAGAGGACAAGAGGGCGACGTTCTGAAAAATCCGCGCTTTATAAAAGTCCCTCTCACAAGGAGCTCCGGCAAATCTCGAAACGCGATAAAACTCGAAAAATCCATTCCATTATCCGGGAGGACTTCTCTCTCTCTCGTCGTCGCGTCCACTCGAGCCTGTCAACCCCCCCGGGCAACAATGGCGAACGTAGCGGAGAGCGCGTTGTTCTGTGCGACGGGACACTGCAGTGTGTAGCGCCTCGCAATCGGGAGAGAGAGAGAGAGAGAGAGAGAGAAAGGAGTGAGCTGCGACTCTCTCGGAAACGGAGAGCCCAAGTCAGGCAGAGACAAAAGCTCGGCTAAGAAAATGCCCAAAACATTATCCGCGAGCGGAGATTCAGATAAAAAGCGACGAGAAAAGAGGAGAGAGTGCAGGTACCGCGCAACAAAGCGCCTTCTATCTTGATGGGGACTAAGTACCGGCGCTCCTTTTTCGGGGGTGGAAAAGAGAGAAGAGAGAGAGAGAGAGAGAGAGAGATCTGCCGCGAGCGATATAGAGCTCTCTGCGTTTTCCCGTCGAAATCTCGCAAAAGCTTCCCTCGTTGGGAGGAACGCGCGACGATTCCTCGGCGAGATATAATCGAAGCGCGTGTGCACACCTTCTTTTCGCCGAGTTCCCGGAATGTGTCGATCAAAGGCCCACGCGGAGAATGGAAATGGGGAAGAAGAAGCGGAAGGCGAGATTCGGCCGCGATTATGACGGGTGGAAAGGGGTTTTTCTTTCGGCGCTTAAGGACGCGGCCGAGGAGATGGGGGTGATTCGATAGCGAAACGGAGGTTTCTCGTAAATAATATACCGAGTTTGCATTTTTCCGGGTCGGAGAAGTTTGCCGACGGAGAAATTGCTCCGCTACGGAGAGTAGATTATTTTTTTATATATTAGGTAAATAGCTCCGAACTTTGAAAAATGTAAGGCTCTTTTAGAATAAGAGAAATCTCAGAAGGCAGATTTTTGGTTACGATTTACGGCCTCTGAGGGAGACTTTTCACCTAATTAAGTTTAATAGGTTCGCATCAGATATAAATAAAGCAAAACCAGAAATTAACCCCTCGATCTGTAATAAAACATAATCTTATAGCAAGGGATAAGTCGCTGCAATTGTTTATACCTGTAAATTGCTCATTTTCTATAGCTTGTACCCCTTTTTATGGTTCAGATCGAAGTACATTTCAAAACAGGTACTTTAGAGAAAGTGAAACATTTAAGCCTCTGGGTAAAATGAACGAAATTACAGGTACTACTATTACGCAAAAACCTAAAGGCCTAATAAATAAGTTAAGTTTATTAAACTGGCGATAGTAAAAAAAGTGCTGCAGTTTCTTTTGTACACTAAAGTCTTTTCTTAAGATCGGTTCTAACAAAGAGTTAAACATTATATGTCAATATTGATTTACATGTACACATTAGAGAGCTAAATCTTCTAAGATATTCAACTTGAGTACTATCTAATTTCTAATTTCTCGTAACTAAACATACCTATACTCTATAATTTACCACCTAATCGACGTTTCATAACAATTTCATAACGCGGCTCTTAAACCTTCATCCTCTCCTCGAGCAGCTCCGCTATCAAGCAAATGTCGCATCGGTTTACCAAAAAAAAGAAGAAAAAAAAACACGAGAGGGGAAACTTTCTCGCGGCAGAGATAATAATCGCCAGCGGAGACTCGGCAGAGAGAGAGAGAGAGAGAGAGAGAGAAAAAAAATCAAAGAAGTCGAAGAAAGTTCCGCCGCGCAGTCAGAGACGTTCCGCGTTAGTGGCAGGCTCCGAAGTGTCGCCTCCGCGCCGCGTCCTAGGACGAACGTATATATTTTCGGCCCGCAGCCGCGGGGAAAAAAAAGCAGACGCGCGCACGCACACTCTGCAGGCTCTACGTGCCTTGTCGGAACTAATGAGTCGCGCGGTACCTTCTTTTTTTTCTCTCTCTCTCTCTTGTCGTCGGTCGCCCTTTTTTTCTCTCTCTCTCGTTGCCGCGCGGCGCCGTCAGCCGTCGGTCGCTCGGAATTTTCTCTGGCTTCGCTGAAAGGAGCAGATTATTGCTTTGGTTTTGAGGATTTGAGGAGGTAATGTGTGGGGTTTGGAGAGAGGTGTGGCGACTGTTCTCTTTTTTAAACAGAGGCGAATAATTCTATACAACTTGTTGAGGATATTTAAAATTAGATTAATGAAGGTCCTTTCATAGTTTCAAACAACTGCTCATAGAAATAATGAAATTTAGACATCCTCCATTCGCCTTTCAACAAAAGTCAAGTGCATAAATACATTGAAGACCAAACGGTTTAATCCTACCGTAAATCCCGAGAGCACCAGGCAGCCCCCCACATCCAAGGCAAAGGAGCTGGCAATCAGGCAGGTCTCTTAATTTTCCGAGCTACACACAAAGCTCCAATAATCGAGCTGCCACTATCCAGGATCCGATCGAATCAGCTGCGCGCGCGTCTGCTTATCGCGGGGGCAGGTTGTTTCCGGCCGTTCCGTGAGGAAAAAGACGTCCCGACACGCCTCGACATCGTGTCCGACGCCGATAACCGCTCGAAATCTCTGCGTCTGTTATCTTAACGAGATATGCTCGCTTTTTGTTTTTCTCTCTTTCTCTCCTCCTCGCGGTGAGACGCCGAGCGGAGGAGAGAGAGAGAGAGGGAGCTGCTGTCTTTAATTATATTCGTGGGTAATTAACTCCGGAGCTCGTTTGCATGTTAATTAACGGCGCGCAATCAACTCGTCTTGTAATTTATTTGATTAAAGCTGCTAGCAGAGAGAGAGAGAGAGAGAGAGAGAGGGGAGGGGGGGAGCTGGTTTGTTTACGCATTATGCACTGTGGTTGTTAGTCATAACTTTATTGCAGGTATATATGCGCGCGTAATTGAAGAGCCGCCAAGTCCTTAGGGCTAATTGTGAGACTTCGGTGGTTGTTTGCAAGAGTTGATTTTGACGAGGTTTAAATATTTGCTCGTTTTCGCGCATTCAAAAGTTATTATATATATCTAAAAAACCAAAAACAGTAATTACATAGCTACAAAAATTTCCAACTGAGTAAAAAACATTATCCGGTAAAAAATCTTATATAAAGAAAAAGCTTAAAAATTTTATCGAGGAAGCTATTGTACAAAACTTTTATGTGATAACGGCGTGGATCATTATATATTTTGTTACTATATCATTATATTAATGTTACAAAAATATTGTTAGACATAGAAATAATATATTTGTCAAGCTTTGCGACTATACGTTTTTTGGTTAGTCTGAATTGAACACCTAATAGTTTTTACTTTAGTTAGTAAGTTACTTTTTGTACCGTTCCTACGTACAAAGCAATTGTATTTGCCTCTATGGGATGCCTGTCTAATGGCATTATAAATGGCTCATATAAATAAATAAAAATAAATAAATAAATATAAGTCATTATTAATAAAGTTTTTGGTTCGAAAGAAAAGTCGTTTCAAGTCGAAAGAATTTTACAGTCATCTCACTTTGAAAATAAAATATGCAGTCGCCGGCCGGTAACGAAACTTGTCGGGGAAAGGCTCCGGAGAAAGGAAATGAATTTAAATTATCAATAAATTAAGGAGCAACCTAAAACAAATGCCCAAAAATGTTCTACACGATTAGAATCAAAGTAGAAAGATCCTGAGCCGTAAAAATACTGGTAGTCGGCTCCAATTTCCCAGTGTCCAAACACCCCGGAGAAGAAAAGCCTCCCCCGCTTAATCTCGATTTAACGCTTCGTACGTGAAACCATCCCGGCGCCGAGGAATCATCCCGCCGTCAATAAATTGCCCCAAAAAGTCCCGAAAAAAAAAGAAGAAGAAGAACTCGCCGTCGGGCCCCGGCAGCCTTGCGTCATAATTCAGACCCTTTTTAACTGTTTCTGTCGCATGTCGCGGCCGGCGATGTACTCTCCTCTCTCTCTCTCTGCCCCCATCGTGAAAAACGCACTATACGACAAAGACTTTGCCTTACCTGGCCGGGTGCCCCCCGAGTTATGCGCCTACCTGCGCCGCCGGCATTTTTCGCAGGCGCCAGACTACGCCGCTCGCTTTTCCCCGTCCACCATCATCCCTCGGACGTGACCCGACGGAGGCTCTCCGCAGCTCGGCGCCGCTGGGTTTTCCCCTCCCGGAGAGCGAGTTTCCGAAACGTCGGGAGACAAGCGCGCGCGCGCGCGAGTACTTTAACGGGCTGTCTCTCTCTTTTTTTTTTAACTCGAGGAGGGATTTCTCGCGCGATGTTTTTTTTTTTTAAGACGGGGGAAGACGGGAGTTCGGAACGCTTTGATTTGGGCTTTCAGTTTTTGTGCGGGTTCTTTTTAATTGTGAAAAGCTGAGTCTCGGGAGCGTTGGGCGATTACTTATTTTGTTTCAAAGCTTAATAAAACCGTGTTTAAATATAGCCTGTTAAATAAATGTATTTGTTCAAATTAAATATATATGAAGTATAATAACATAATTTACCAATATATTCTTTTCCTTCATTGGATACTGAATGTATTCGCTCCAAGATTTGGATCCATTTTTCCGCCGCAGCTGAAAAACAAGAAAGACGCTTTTGAAAACCTCGTGAAACGATTGACGGATGTATAAAAATATATTTGTCCAAGAATTTGACTCTGGTCGCAACTTTGATTAAAAAGAGAAAATTCTTTGAAAAGCAGTATTCCCGGAGCAATAAACAATTGTCTCCGTATCTCGACAAACATCTAAATTACGTAATAAAGCATTTCCCATTTCTCGCTAAGCAAACTCCTGTAATTCTCGGTAAGCCTCGTCGAAAATCCCCCTCCGAATCCTTTCCTCATCCGAAAGGCAAACTCGGCTACCGTGCAATAAAACCCAAAGTGGCAGGAAAATTCGGCACGAAACGCCGGGCTATCCCTTACAACCTGCTCTCTCTCTCTCTCTTTCTCTTGTCCTCGGTTGCGCAACGCCGCTTTTCCTCAGGTACCCATTCCGCTGCTCCAGAATGTCGCAACGCCCGGCATTGTTCCTCATCCCCCTCCCGGAGAGGGAAAAGGGACGCGTTTTTCTCTCCCTCCTTTACGAGCCCCGCGCTGTATCCATGTCAGCAGATTTATGGCCAAGGCCTCCGCCGTAAAAAAGCCTCTCGGCGTCGTCTTTTTTTTTTTTCCCGCCCCTCCGTGTGCCTCCATCATCGTATCGATTTCGGGCCTGTGTGTAATAGTAAATTTCCGAAATCCACTCGGCTCCTCGGCCGAAATTCGCGCCGTACGCAGAAAGCAGAACATTTTCTCGTTAGGCAGTTCGAGCGCTGAGTAGAAAGTTTGCGGGGGAAAGGAAAGGAGTCAGGTATGTGTGTCAGGTGAGTAGGTCGTCGTTGCCGCTGCGACTCGTCGTCGTCGTCTGCGAAAACTCGGAAATCCTCGGGGAGTAGACTCGGGGCGGCCCTCTCTGCAGTATTTTCATAATTGATTTGCCCGAGGTATCGATTTCACCGCTCGTAAATAACGACACTCGGGGCAGGTACCCCGCAGAGGGGTATCGTTTTCACTCGGTCTTCGAGCGGAGGTGAAACTTGTTCCTCGTCTGGCATTCTTGCAGGATTATGAGTCCGGGGGGTGTGGTGTGGCGGTGAGTCCCGCAGTTTTTCCGGACGAACGAAGGACTCCTCTGTATGTCTGACTTTTTGCTTTCGAGGTACTGTAAATAAGTTTCCACGCGGCGCTCTGCACTCGGAATTCCTTGCGGAGGTAGTTTTCTCAAGGTGGAGAGTTTTGGTGAAGGCTGAGACGCTGCTTTGCACGTTTTGTCGGAGCTTCTGTTAGTTGAAAGGATTTCGGATAACTGCAGGATAATATGAAATTTTTAAAATGTCAATATTGTTGGATATTCGATTTTAAGAAGATGCTTAAACAGGTGCATCCTTTGGGGCTCTGCTAAAAATTATTTGATAGGATTTGCAAATGACTTTTAAAAATTATCGTAATAGCAGGTGGAATTACACATCCCTTTTATTATTATGCATGGTTCATTAATTGGAATTGCAGTATATCGTTGGAAAAGTAATATCAAGTTGGATCCTCGACAATTAAAATATAATTATTGTTCAACGGTTATTTTATGCTTTTGCCGAACAATATACAGTTCTCCTTAAACGCAGAAAATCAGCATTCCGAATGTATGTCAGTAATTCAGTTTACTTTATAAACCACAGTAAAAGGAATTTTAAAAAAAGAAGCCAGCTCACTCAAAAAAAAAAAAAAAAAAAAAAAAAAATCCCCGTCGTCCAACCCGCGTAAAAGATAAATTCCAGCAAACAGCGTTTTTCAGTTGCGCCAAAGGCTTACGCAGATCAAGGGGAGTGGGCCAGCTAGGCCTAATCCTCGGAGTACAGCCGCAATCAGGCCCGGGGATTATGGCCGAGGGTTTTCCCAGCCTCTCGAAGGTGTGCGCTTTCCCGAGGCCCCCGAGGCGGACTCTCGGGGATCGCAAAACGCTCCACGCTTTTGTTTGCTCGATGATGGTAATCCTGCGATCGTTGGTGCCGCCTTTGTGCGGCCCTCTGTCTCGATTCTTGACTTCGGGCCGCGTGCGGATTTGCAATCCTTTAAGGAGTTGGAAACAGTGAGAAAGATGGATGTTGCCGGCTGACAGGAAGGGTATGGCTTTCCGAGGGGAATGACGTCTTGACTTGCCAAGGAATTATTGTCTTAAAAGAAGTTATCCTGTTTTCTGGGCAAGATTAACATTAAGCCGCTAATGAATCAAGCAAGTAACGAATATTAAAAACTGACAAATCCCCAAAAACTCGTTCCTCCCTTCCGCGCGCCTTAGAGCGCAAATCGGCGCGTTTGCAACTCGGGCGGACCTTCCAGCCGGGGCATAAGTGGCCTCGAGAAATCCTCGAGGGCGCAGATGTCGATAGGGCAGCGTCTCCGCGACGCGCCAAGCCGGAGAGAGAAGAAGTGGAAGACGGTAACCCGAGAGAGAGAGGATCGACGTTTTTTTCACCGCGGCGCGAGGCGGCTTTCCGTCTCTTTGTCGATAGTCACGCCGACCGACACTTGGTGGCCCGGCCGACGGCCGCCTTTGTCCGAACACCCTCTGGAAGACCGAGGCTGCGGTTACGCGATTTTGCACTTTCGTCCCGCGGTTCTTCGAGAGCGGGAAGTGCATCGTTCACTTTCGGGAGACGCACGTAGGTTTGGGAGGAAAGCGCGTTCGTTATTTGGTACTGGTTCTCTTTCTTAATATTTGTACCGTATCTAAGGTGGAAATTCAAGTTCCCGGATTATCGTTAAATTTTCGAAATTTAGAAAGTTTCTAGAGCGATATTATCACTATACGGTGCTACCAAGGTTATTTGTATCTTAATTTACTCGTCTAATTCTTTTCTTTCTTAATTTGCAAAGAAAAATAATCTTATTATAAGGGATGAGTCACTGCACTTGTTTATTTGTCTACTTTTACCTCCTATACTTTTGCTTTAGAATACCTTTTATGGTGTACCATGGCATACTTCATAATATTTGAAAAATGGTAAGAAATTTGAACTTTAGCGTAAAACAAAAGTTGGCAGTGAAAAAAAAATAGCAATTTTTCATTTACTAATATTAGTTTCTTTTGCAGCTTTCCCGTATATTATTATCGTAATAATTAAATTTTAATTCTCTTTTAAGTATAAGAATCGCAATCCATAAAAACTTGCTAAAAATTCCACAAACACCTGCAGACTCATCAAAACGGCCAAACGTCAAAAAGCGCTAATCACCGAGCCCCGAACTAAATCTCTAACGGCAGCGATGCAATTACGCAAATCGACCGCGCGCAACAATATCGGCCGTCCGCAGCGGGCTTCCTCCCGTAACGGCTCGCATCGCTTCAGCCATCAGTCCAAGAAACTTACGGCCTGACGGCGCGACGTCAAAGCGCGCGGCGGCGCCTCCCTCCCGCATCGTTGCCCGAGAGAGAGAGAGAGAGATACACGTCGGGAGGAGGACATCGCGCCCACTCGCCGATAGATTAGCCGGCGCATAATAATAACGTCCGACGCGAGGGAGAGAGAGAGAGCGGAGTATTAATTAATGCGGCATTTGCCGCGCATAATGCGAACGGCGCGCGCGCGGGATAAGACTTTTGCGGCTAATTGAAACGCCACTGTCGGCCGCGAGATAAGCTGCGACGCGATTGCGACGCCCCGAGAGTTATGAGACGATATTGCAAGCGGCCCGGGCCGCCGAATTAATTTCGCTCTCTCTCTCTCGTCGCTCTCGCCGTGGCAGATGGACGAGTGCAGGAGAGATTGAGCGCTGGATTGCGGATTCGATTAGCGGGCAAATTGGCGGATCGACGCTTTTTCAACACAATGTTTTATCAACGATATTCGTTCGCGCTCGCCTCGCTAATCCGGTTCGGTTTATTTGCGGTTAGCGCGGAGTCGATTTATGCTTTAAAGCGGCGATTGAAAATTAATTGAATCGGTGGTCTTTTTTTTTTGGAAAATTTGCGAATAATAAATTGTATTCAATTACATTTTTATACCAAACGCAATTACAAAAACTATAATCAATCGAAATTTTCCTCCCCGATATTCGAGCGCACGCACACCACACTCCCCAAATCTCGAAAGCCGCTCGAGGCAGCAGTGGCCGCGTCCAAGCAAACACACAGAGAAGCAGCGCCGGCGGATCGTCTAATCGAACGGGACGCGCGCATAACCAGCTTGAAAGCGGCGCACAAATCAAGCCGGAAGCGGGCAGCCGGACAATTATTGAAATACACGGAGAGAGCGGCATCTCTGCCGCAGCGCGGCTCGTCGCGGCTTATGCAATCAGAGGGGAGGGTGGAGGAATATGCATTATGCGTCGGCGAGAGATTGCTCGGAGCCAGGCGCGGGCCGTTTAGGCTGATTTGTCGCTTTATTAGATCTTAGTTTGCGACATTAGCGGCGCATTACGCGGACCGGACCCGGCCGAGGACTCTCGCAATTTGCGTAAATTAGACGATTGCGGCCGCGGGACTTTAATGGCACGTGTAATCGCCGATGATTTGGGGCCGCGGCGGCAAGCTGCCGCTGCTGCTGCTGCTGCCGCTCCTGCACCAGCGTACTTGTACCCGGTAAATTGCGCCTTTGTCATCCGCGTTAATTGCTCGTGAGGTACGGCGGCCCCTTTTCTTACCTTATCCCGATACGCGGGTATTACGACGGCCCGCTGTTATGGCCGTCGAGGTGTACGTTTGCGGATTCTCCGATTGTTCGCCATGGCCCCTTGTGATCGTAAGCGATTGAATATTGCTCGAGTAACTGAAATTAACTCGAGGTGAAAAGTGAATTATTTTAAAAGAACGCTGATAATTCGTTTGCGGTACATGTTCTTTCGATTTATATCATTTCTAAAGATTTTGTATCTACTCGAAAATTGTGACGAACTAATTATTTTGTTTGCAATAAGTTGCGAAGAGGCAAGTTTTTAAAATTAACGTAGGCGTTGATACAAATTTTATTCATAATTTGTAGTTCGCCTGGAGTCCGTATCTATAATAACCTTTTCAAATTGAAATTTTTACGAACGTAGAATCAACCGTTTATATAATTAAAAATGTTAATGTTTGTTAAATTCACTATTAAAACTTCTTAACTATTTAAAAGTAAAAAATTTAGTCCATAGTAAAATACGTTCTCAATTGTCTAATAGGCCAATAAAACTCTCATAACGAAATAATTCACCGAGACGGGCAATCGTCCTGTCAGCGCGGCGCAGCCATACGCGCGCACTTTGCAGCCCGAAACCTTTCAAAGCACCGCAATCAAAAGCCAAGCGCGCGCACACATCCCATTACGGCGAAACTGCGCATAATACCGCAATCGAGGCATCTGACGCGCGGGGCATTAACAGCGCGGACATCTGTCCGGCTCGAGTCCATCGAAAAACAATCGTCCGGCACACCCCAAACACGCCGTTTAAAGACTCCATCGGCCGCACCGGCCGAGCGACAAGTGAAACGAAGAAGCGGCGCACATGTCCTCCACCCCCCCCCCGGAATTAAGATCCCGCGGCGCGCGCCGCAACAAGTCGCGCAATATTGCGGGGGGCCGCCGCCGTCGCGCGGTGCATCTGTGCGCGGCGAGTTGTTTTATTGCCTGCCCCCGAGGGAGAGAGAGACGGGCTCTGTCCATCTGTCGACGCGACGCACCGCCTTATCGCTCCGGCCCGCCGATGATTTATTGCGATTTCGGCTAATGAGCCCGAGATTTTCGCCGATTCCCGAGGAGTAACGACTATTTAACGAGGAGCGGTCACGTCTTCTTCGTGCGGACACTGCGAGCTGCCGGGGTTTGGAACCTAATAGGATTAGGTAAATGGTTTATGGGCTAGGAAATTTTTAAAGTAAACAAGCGAGATGGAGCTTTGGGGGTAAGGTGTCAAATATGACATACCTCTGAATGAGCCTGCTCTCGGGGTATACTCGAGTTGTAAATGTTTAGAGCCGTTGTGTGTCTTTGGGACGGAGCGTCGTGAATTTTAATTGTCCGTGGGAAGATAAGTTAATAAAATATCTATTCATCCTAATTGGATAACCTAATGTTTAGTTAAATAATTCTTATCTCCGGAATATCGGGTACTTTGACTAAATTATTTCGGGGAAAGATCTGTTATCGAGGATAGAAGTAGATGTTGAGCGTTTGTTTAAAAATATCGAAAATTTGAAGCTTATATTTATGTTAGTTTCCAGAAATACATTGCAATAATTATTGACAGAAAACTATATATATATTAACGAAAAACGAGCGACCACAGATGATTCATAAACAGTACTATTGAGAAATAAAGCCATTCACTACTACGCAATTTTCTCAAATCATGTCAACATTTACACGCGATATTCTCTCAACGTAACGTAAATATTGAAATTTGCGAATTTCGACAATATTGAACAAAGCAGCATTACCGATGGTAAACAATGCTCGCCTGACCGTGTTAGAAAGCGAGAAAGAGAGAGAGAGAGAGAGAGAGGCGGCGCAAAACGAAGGGAGTCTCTCTCTCTCGGGGGCAAAAAGAAAAGTCCTCCGGCTGCGCGCGGCGCACTTTTACATTAGCGAGATAAGTCCCTCCCGGGAGCAGAGAGAGGGAGAGAGCGGCACTTTTTTCACCCCTTTCCCGCTTGCCGGCGCGCGCGCGGGGCAATAAATCTGGTCGCGGGAATTAGTTTCGAGATAAAGTATAATATCGGGGGTGAGAGAGAGAGAGAGAGAGAGAGAGGGGGGGAGGCTGATGTCAGAGACTCCTCGGTATATTTATAGCCTCGATAGTGTCAGTCGTACGCGCGCGCTTCTCCCCCGTTTCTCTCTCCTTGCCGAGAGACGGCGGAGGCTAAATTATTGGAAAATAGTCGCGTTCGCTGCCTCCTCTTCCCCCCTCCCTCCTTCTGCTTTTCCTTTTCCGAAGGACTCTTTGCTTATTCTCCGCGGCCGAGCCCGGCTACAAATCTTCCCTCTGCTCTCCCTGCGCCAGCCAGCGGTGCTGCTGCTGCTGCTGCTACTTTGCATTCACGGACGTCCTCGCGCTTTTTTCCTCGTTTATCAATGTTTATGTGTGAGCGCTTGGAGAGGGAGAGGGGCTTCATTTTTTTCGGGGATTTTTCTGCGCTTGGTATTGGGAGGTATTGCGTTCTTCGAGTTTGGAAGGCATAACTTTTCTCTTTTGTTCTGATTTCGAACTCGGTTTATTCAGAATGATCAAAAAATTGCTCTAATTTTGTAAATGTGTATCTCCAGTACTTATTGAAAGCTTGGAGTTGTACCGTAATAAAAATAATCTTGTTATAAGACAATGCAGTTGCCTGAAATATATTACGTTCCTTTACCTGATTTACTTTCCCTTCAGGTACCTGCTATATCTCAATGATGATTGAAAAAAGGTACCAAGTTTCAATCCTGCTGGTGTGAGGTAAAATAAAGATTCGCAGGTGTTTCTTAACAAAATAAGTTTACGATCAATAAAAAATTAATTAAACGTAACAAAAAGGATTTTATTCCGTCATTATTATTACTCCTGGCATTAAAAATATAAAGATCTAAAAAAAAAAGACACAATCGGGTATAATAACGTTTTATGTAAAATACCTGTCTGAATAATTTCGTATTTATATTCGTAATTAAGCTCAAAAATATGATTCAATTAAGGGAGGGGAAAGAGACAAAGTTCATTTAAGAATAATAAAGCCGGAAGGAATAACATCGCGCCGACATTAATATGAAAATACAGCGGGATCCAGGCGCATAAATACGAAATATTCCAACAAGACGCACACGCAGAGAGTGCGATGCAATCGGCCTGCAGAGCCGACAATCAAAATCTCTCCCTCTCCGCGCGGCTCGTTCGCCCGACCGGGACGTCAACTCGCGTAACGAACTCGGCCGCGGCCGATACGCATCGAAAGGGTTTATTATCCGCGCGCTAAGCGCTGCATAATGCGCCCCGCCGCCGCCGCCGCGCCAAGTCGGATTACTTACGAATTGCAAATTTTTTTTGATATTCGACCGCAGCGCACCGCGGTGTGTATCGCGTTACGGTGTCATTGCGCGCGACGCGCGTGAAAAATGCGAGCACATCGGCACCTGCGCGCGCTCCCTCTTTCACCTGCGGCTCTCGCTGCTTTTTCGCTCGAAGCTTTGTACGTTTTGAGCAATGTTTGAGCTGATATTATGGGCGACAGATTCCCCTACGACGAGTGTAGTGAAGTCTACTAATGTCAAGGTGACAGAGAAAACAGTTTCCGCTAGATGGAGCGACGGCGAATGGCACGAGGCAAAAGTTTTGCACAGTAGCAGTGAGTACAGATAAAAATTTTAAATTCAAAACTTGAACGTTTTTCGTTTTAATAGCTTTTTTACTCTCAATTTTAATTAAGGTAATAAGAAATTTCTTGACGAACTTGTAGTCGACGTAAAGGGAAATATTATGATGGAGTATAAGCAAGAATCTATTCCAGATGTCATTCTTTTTCAGAAACGAGAGTTAACCAGTGAAAAAAGAGTGCTAAATATTAAAAAAATTAAAGGAAGGAAAATTCGTGAAAAAGAGAGGTAATATTTTTTTTTATTTTATTTTACTTTATCAAATTATTTTATAAACATTTGTATTTTTATAACTTTTGCGAAAAAATTGTTCAGTAGTGAAGACACGGTGGATGAATATTTTAAAGAAGAGAATGAAAATATTGAGAAAGAAAACGATGTGCCGAAAATTAATGACGATAAAGTTGTTAAAAAAACTGAGGCTCCAGGTACAAGTAGGCAAGGTAGAAAGCAAGAACGTGATACAAGAACAGAGATCTGTGATGTTAATAAACTGGTGGTCGAGAATCAAAAATCTTGTTCTTGCATTCAATTACCTTTAGGTATTTATTATTATTTGATAAATAAGGTACTATTTCTGTAAATAAATTTACATTTATATTGTTTGTATAGTTACACGTGAGGATATTGTAAGATTGAATCAAATTTTAACCTTAAGTAAAGAAATTTATAATATTCAAAGCGATTTAAATTCTACGATGGTAAACTTATACTTATATTAATTCATTTTTTTTTCAATCTTTGTCGAGTTTTTAATTCTATTATTTATTTTATTATCGGAAAATTTTATTATCGGAAGAAACTGAAAATAAAACTGTTGAATCTAAAATAATAAAGAAATCTTTCGAAAGAATCGATAATGACGATGTAAGTATAGTTTTGTAAAAAGAAGTATCTCTTTTTTAATTAAATAATTTTAAGAAATTTTAAATCCAAACATTTTTCTAGGAAGAAATTGAAAGTGAAAAGCAGATACCAGCAATGATATCGAAGCCATTAACGAAACACGATAATCAAACTGTAAGTATAACAGTTTTTCATAAAAGAAAGTGTCGTTATCTAAATTAATTTTTTATTGTATTTATCTGTATTCGTTTAGATTGAAATTGGTGAAGGTTTAGGCTTGCAAATTAATCAGTCAATCTTTTAAAATTGTATAAAAAGAAACCAAGAGTGTTGGTACGTCGCTTCATGAAATTGATTTTAGGAGAAAAAGTTCTAAAAAACAGTTCGCCAACTGGTAAAAACGGGCGGAAGCCTATACCGGAAAACGTATATGAAAGTGTCGAAAGTGAGTTCTTGCTAAACTAGTTAACAATTCATCATTATTATGCGCTTAATGTACTGATAAACGAACTTTTTTCAGTCTTTCTTTAATGAGAATGCAACGAAGAAAAAATATAAAATTTCACACGTAGAATATAGAAAAGTCTTCACTGCGCTATGTGCTTCGCTTCGAAATTCGAGACTTAAGAAAACTGAAGATTTTATATACCCTTAAAAGGAAGGTTGATAGAGATGACGATGACTCCGACAAAAAAAGTTATTAAAATAGAAAGTTATGAGTTTCTTATTAAAAAAATTTGTTCTAAGCAATAATATCGTAAAAATAAGTTTATTAAATAAATTTGACTATGAAATTTTTTTTTATATAATATTAAGTATTGATAAAACATATTTAATATATAAATACATACTTTTATTATAATGTTATACGAAACTAAATTAAGTTATGAAAATTTTGAAAGATATATTACGTTGATGTTAAAAATGTTATCACTTGTAAAGATATAAATCTATGTTAATAAAAAAATAAAGTATTTTGTATGGGGTATTAGTTTTAGGCCTAGTTTTAGTAGCATTTTATCAGGCACAGAACCTACTTGCGTAGGAGTGATGTTGCTTGATGGATTGCTTATTAGTTTTAAGTTAGTTTTTAGATTACATGTACCAGCCTATGTACAGGTAACATTGTTTACCTCTTTAGGATTTACTATGTAAATTTTTTTTTCTGGTTCAATAAATAAAAAAAATAAATAAATAAATAACTTGGTTTTACGTATTTTTTAAAAATAATTTGCCGAAATTTAAAATAATTTACCTAAGTTTTTAAAAAATTTATCATAGGTGAACCCAAAATTTATTTTGAAAAGTTTAGCGACAGTTTGCTTAAACTTTATTAAAAGTTTTTCGAAAGTTGTCATAAAGATTATGTAATGTTCGGTAAAAGCTTACCGAAAGTTTTAAAAAAATTAATACAAAGTTTGGCCAAAACATCTATATTTTTGTATTTAATCAATTTTTTAGCAATAATAAATTACACATATCTTATTTAACAGTTTATTATATTATATTTTATTCTAATAATAAAAGTACTCATTTTTAGTCAAGAAAGCTGCTGATTTTTGCCAGATCTAACCAGACTTCAGGCATATCTTGACTAGAAAAAAAAAAAAAAAAAAAAAATCTGGCATAGTGGCCTTAGCCAGACTTTTCCCGCACTTGCAATGGACTTAGCCTGCCAGAGATTTTCTATGAACCTTCCTCACACTTTTTTATACGGTGTATTTCGATTGGAAGTATTTAGAAGGGGACGAAAAAAATTCTCTTCTATATAGAGACTGATTTCTTCTATAATTTATTTATTTATTTTCTTTTAACTATTTAGTAGGGAGAATTTTTACATTTTCTTCATCCTTCCATTAGAAACATAAAAGCTCGAAACTTCCAGCCAATCTCTCACCGAAAGATCGGTCGAAAGCCCGGCAAAAAAAAAAACAACTCTCGCGAACGGGAAAAAAACGCACTTTCAAACGCGGCGAAGCAGCGGCCTCGAATGAACTGTAAAATATGCGGCCCGGCGCGGATAAAATCGCGACATTTTCCCTACCGGCAGAAAAAAAAAAAAAAAATACCGCGCCCGACACAAAAAAAAATGGATTTTGCCCGGCCGCGCGCGCGTTTGAGAAAAAGCGAGTAGTGCATCGGGCACGCAAACGCAGAGCGAGAGAGGGAGAGCCCGCGGGTGCTTTTCTCATAAAAATTCCTCTTTCGCGCGTGTTCGGTATGACAAAAAAAGAGAGTATATAGAGCAAGAGAGAGAGAGAGAGGGAGAGAGTCTGCGCTATCTGGCCCGCGATAACAATGATATCTCTGATATATTATGGCCCCTCTGTATAGAGTCTCTCTCTCTCTCCCTCTCGGCGCGTATAGTTTCGCTCGCTCTTTTTATATGCATCTACGCGCAGATCGAAAATGCGGGGAAAAAGAGCGCCGCTTTGTATCACTCGCTCCATTTGCGATACTGCATTTTCCCCGGGATATGTGTACGTGTGCGTGCGCGTTTGTACATAAATAACCGAATAAATATACACCTCTAGCCTCTGCACTCTCGGTGCCGTTTCTTTTTTTTTTTTTTTCTCTCTTTTTATTTCGCTCGCTTTTTGCTATAAAACTCGGCGTCTCTACTGGCGGGCGGAGGGTAAATGCGGCGAAGAAAAGCGCGTTTATAATCGAGTCTCTTATCGATTGTAATATACTACGTCTAGTTTATATTCTCTGTCGCGCGGATGCTTAACGGAAAATTCAACGTCACTCGAACAGTTCGATAGCGGAATAAAGCTCTGGTGTTTCGCCAATTTTTCGTATAATTCGAGGTAAATTTTAAAAAGCTCGTTCAACGTTGATCCAAATTTCATTAATATTCATTGAAATGTTTATAAAAACTTTTATAAAGAGGAAAATGAAATAGGGCACAAAATATCGTTTAACCTTTTATCGAACCAGCCATCTTCGGCGTAATATGTTTTTATAAAAAAAATCCCTATAGATATCACCGAACAAACGTACAATTATAACCCATTCGAAATCCCGAGCGTAAACGGCGTAAATATCCATGGAAAGTCTAATTTCTCCTTTATTCAACTTAGATAATATTTACTTCCGGCCTCGACGCATAAAACTACGCAGCGCCGAGCGTATAAAAGCAAAGCCACCGGAGCTCCGCGGCCGCCGCAGAGAGACTCGAGAGACTCGCCTCCGGCGAGTCGCGTTTGCATTTTTCTCCCTTTTTGTCGGCGGCGGCGGCAACCCCCGACTGCTCGCGTACACATATATACGTATATATATATGTAACCGAACGAGTTAGCCGCAGCGAGGAGTAAAATCGAGCCTCCCCCTTCCCCGCGCCGCCTCCCCGCGTATTTCGCATTCAAAACGCGCGGAGCTCTTTTTAGCCCAGCGGCGCTATCTTCGCGAGAAATAAAACAAGATCGCGCGCTTTTTCTCATCGCGCGCCACACAGAGAGGGAAAGAGGGAGCTTTCGTGCGCTCTCTCTCTCTCTCTCTCTCCCTCTGTACCCGATAACGTTTATTCCCCGGGAATTTTTAATCTTGCAGATTGAGCCCCGCGTGTACGCAGTTTTCTTCTTGCTTTGTTGCCGGGGCTCGGCTCGTTTTTACGGATGAAAACCATTTCTTGGAGCTTGTTTTTTGCAAGGAGATTAATTTGCGGTTTTTGCAAACGGTCCGCGAGCCGTAATGAAAGGAATTTATGGCTCCGGGTGTATATACGTGTACGTTGCGCTCTGTGCGCGCCGTAAGGCTCCGCGCTCGACTCTCTCTCTCTCTCTCTCTCTCGCGGGGGGATGGAAACTTAATTTGGCCCGCGGAATTCGTTGGACTCGCTGGGGATAAAATTACATTTTTACGTTTTTGCGCGCCGCTGTCTTTTTAGCATAAGTTAAAAGTGTATTACTTAAAATTTGCATTAAAAGCCAGTCTCCGTCCTTTGTTGTAGATTGCGCTCGAACCGAGTTGAGTGTTTTAAATAAATTAACTATAAATAGAGCAAGGCCGATTACGTCTCGTGTATTTTGGAAAACTTTATCCCCGACGCGAGTAGCTCGGCAAAAAAGTGACGAATTAAATATTCCAACTCGTACCTTTCTGCAGCTTTGACGCTGTGCTTCTTTTTCTCTCTCTCTCTCTCTCTCACTGGCAATAAAGACAGACGCGCTGTGCCTTTTAATCGAAAGCATCAGCGGCGGCGGCGGCGGCGGCGGGAGAAAAGTTAAAATTCCGCGCGCCCTCGGAAAAAAGGGGGGCAGGAATGCATATAAACGGGTGGGTGGAGCCTGAGAGCGAAGGAAGAAGAAGCGGCGGCGGCGGCGGCGGCAAGCGCGGGTTTAATTTAAAAAATAATTAAACCGCAAAAATTAAACCGAACCCTCCGAGGCTGCCTGCCTGCCTGCGCCTTCCTCTCCTGCGTTACGAGGAAAAAAAAAAGGAAGAAGCGCACCGCTGCCGCGCCCTGCGAGACTATTCTCCTTTCTCTCTGTGCACGGCGCTCGGCGCAACGGGGCTGGAATTTCAAATTTTTACCTCCACCTGAGGGGGTTTTCACGTATGCTTCTGCTCGTCGCCGGATTTTACGCGCGCGAGCCAGTCGAGATAAACTTTATGCTCGAGTATTTTCCGCGCGATGTTTAATTTTGGAATTTTACGCGATGCTGCACTGCGTTTTTTGCGGAATACAGCGCCCCGAGTTATTTTTTAAACGTATGTACATTTTACCTTTTGGAGCGGACTCCGAAAAGAGTACAAAAGACAGGTTTTCCCTTTGTATCGAAGCAGCTAAAAAATTTACGCAATTACGTAACTATTCAGCCACTCGACGAAAATCCGCCCACGACAAATCATTTGACAATATCTCCGTCCAAAAACGTTAAGTACGCCAAAAAAAGAAAAAAAAAGGAAGGAGCGACCGACCGACCCAAAGCGGCATCAGTCCTCGCAGGTAACGCAAACAGACGGACAAGTGGCAAACCTCCCGCATTGTCTTCCTCGCTCGGCGACCACCGTCCATTCAGCCCCAAACGAGATTTCGGCCCGGAGCGGCCGTATCCCGAGCACAAATCCGAAGGTTAAAAACTGCAAAAATGCGTGAACCTAGGCGGAAAGAAGGAGAAGATCTCGCCGACAGATACAAGGCGCAAAGCGGAGCAGCACCACCGGCCGAGAAACTGGAGTACGAAAGCCAGCAGTGTTTACAGGACTTACGTTAGATCGGCGCCAACTCTTTTTGTTCCCCCGGCTGGATTAGCCGGAGGCTCGGGCGGCTAAGCTCGCCGGGGCCCACAATGGGAGCTAGCGGAGCTTTTTTTTCCCGCTTTTTAAAGCGGCCGATCGTCGCCGTATCGCGCGATCTCGCCGAGCCGCGCCGCGAAATTTCGCGGAAGCTGACGCCGGGAGCCGGGAAAAACCCGGGAAAACGAGAGGCGCCAGGTGTGTTGCGCAACTGCACGCTTGCATATATATCCGATATGGCCGGGATGACATTGTCGGCGGAGAAGGGCAGGTGGGCTCGATTTGCGCGGGGTCCGCTGTTTTTTCTGGTGCGCGGTAATGAGTCTGGTTTTGGAGATGCGGTTTCGGTGTCGGCGAATCAGAGGCTTATTGGATTAAGTATGATTTTTTTTTAGCCGTTTCGGTGAGAATGAATACTTTTCTTGTAGGTAAAAAACGGACGCGAGACGAACCAAGTTTTTAAAAGAATAAATTTACTTGGCGACGTTGCGGAAATTTTTGTCTATTTGCTTGTTTAATCAAAAAAAAAAGTATTAACAAAGTGTATAACAGATTCATTAAAATTAACTAAAAAGATTTATATTATTTATAAATAGAATACATTTCTTATTGATAAATGTTAATAGACTTTGACTAATGAGGCAATATTTGCGATAATTGTAACGCATTTACAAATCGTCAAAAATAATCAAAAGCCGTAATAATTATCAAATAGAAAGCTAACTCGTGTTACCACTATCAATGAATCATCATGAAATATTTTGACCATCAATAGTTCAAAGAAACTAAAACGCTCCACCGATCCGAATCTCCCCTCGAAGCAAATTCAGCGCTT
Source organism: Ormyrus labotus (assembly GCA_035582975.1). Lineage (NCBI taxonomy): Eukaryota > Metazoa > Arthropoda > Insecta > Hymenoptera > Ormyridae > Ormyrus > Ormyrus labotus. Next base: position 14,349,693 of record JAWWEO010000001.1, on the reverse strand, counting down.
ATCGATTTCGTGCCTCGGCCGTATCGCAAACTGCACCGTCCGGTACACACCGACTTCGCGAGTCGGCGTGTATTATCGATGCCGTGTTTCAGATTAAGCAACCTTCTTCTTCTCCCGCCTCGCGGTCAGGTGTCGAGGCGCGCGTCACCGAACTCTCGTTGCAGCTGCGATCATGTACGCGCGCGCGCGTCGACACCTGCGACAAAAACCGGCGCGCAGGCACGCGATCCGGATTATTATTATTGCGCCGAAATCAGAACGAGCTTTGTTTTCGTTACCTCGGGGGCTGTCAGCTGGTTGATTTTGATTCAGATTTCGATTGCCGCCCGAGCGATAATGGAAGGTTGCGATGTGCCTCTTTCTTCTTCTTTTTTTTCTTTATCGAAAATTTAAATTTTCGAGGAGGACGCCGGTCGTTACGATATGCGCGATATTGATATCTTAATGAAATCGGTACGTACTTGTACACCGCGGCAGTTAAAAATTGCAGGTACGAAGGTTTTTTTTAATTTTTTCTTTTATGTATAGCTGCTAATGTCCGACAGATATCGTGTTACATTAAATTAGCATTTTACTTTAGATCAATCAAAATAATACGCGTTGAGTGAATAATCCTAACGTGCATTAATTATTATAACCATTTTATCGTAGAACATTTTTCAATAGTCGTGGAAGAGTTTGAAAAAGTATCCCTCAAAGAACATTTTAAGTAAAGTAACGTAACGTAGAACTTAAGAAAATTGCAGTTTCTTTGATTATTGGGTCAGAAAAAAAAAAATCTTGGTGCAAAAATAATCTTTTTTGCACTCTTTGTAGGCGTCAATGTCCAAAAAGATTACCTCGTTATCGATACTCGAACACTTTGCGACTTTTCGTGATTGATTGATTACACGATGCCAAGATAATTTAAAGATACCGATCTTAATTCATTTCATCATGCTCGTTACAAACTCAAATCTGACGTAACGAAAAACAATCTTTAACTCATTGATAAAGCACACAATCCGTCGAGCTCGAAATACTTGAAACTGGACAATCTCGACGCGTAAATCCAGAAAATAAAGGAGGCTATATAATTATAAGAAAAAAAAAAGCCGATATCCCGAGCGGCTGCGTTCAGGTACACCCTCGGAGCGTGTATAAGCACTCGCTCATCGTCGATCTCGTTACCTAAACTCGGCGCATAAATTTCAAGCCATATGGCGATTAACGCCTGCGACGGACTGCATTAGGGCCTCTCTCTCTCTCTCTCTCTCTCTCTCTCTCTCTCTCGCGAGTAAAAAAGCCTGCGCGAAAAGGGTTCGGCTCTTCATCTCCCGAGCGGATCTTCGCGATGCACTTACGTCTCTCTCTCTCTCTCTCTCTCTCTCTCTCTATAATTATTCCCGGTACAGGATACACATATCTTTATATACATTATAAAGAGGAAGGAGGCTCGACAACGTATCCACTGTGCTATCTTTATGGCTTATTGCAGCGCTTTGGGCAATTTCGCGAGGATGCCGGGGCTCTCCTCCTGCCTTCTTCGTTCAATCGATGATAAAAAAAAAAGAAAGAAAAAAAAAGGAAGGAGGAAACGTTGACGGACAGCTGCGGAAGATGCAAGTGCGCGGGATAGATAAGGCGCGGAAGGCGCTTTCGACACTGCTTCGGAGGCTTTCTGCGGGGGGAAGCGGAGACGCAGTTTTTCGACGGAGTTTTCCAGGAAAAGCGTCCAAGGAATTATTGGGATTACTCGATGGCGGTAATGACGTGGCCCGGAGGAGACTTAACGTATTTTGGGAAGAGAGTTTTTGCATGAGTAATACAGGCCGGAGTTACGCGCGGGCAGAGCTTATTATAGCTACTGTATCTGGCAATTAGTCAGCAATTTTGCAAATGTGATCGATTAAAATAAATTCTGAGGCGTGTTATTAATCAAAGCAAAGTAAATATATATATACACGTTAATATATCAAGTAACTGTTTATTTAAATCTGCGAAACACGATAACTATCGCATTTAATTAGCAGCGTGAAAGTGATTTTTATTGATTTATTTAATCGAGCGGGAGTCAATTATAGCTTGTGAAACTCTTATCGTTCGAATCCAGTGCGCCTATTACAAAAAAAAAATCTGCAAAACATCGATAATCGTAATATATAAAGTCATTACGATATAATTAAACATTTTTCCAAAAACCAATTCCTCCCCACCCATTCATCTCGGATTCTCGCAAGCAACTTTTCACCATTCCCGCAAAAAAACCTCCTCGCCAGATTGTCTCGTCAAACTCAGCAGCGGCAGCATCAGCAGCGCGGCAGCAGAGCGCGGCTCCCGCATGCACGCCGCTCTCTCGTGTCTCTCTCTCTCTCTCTCGCGGAGCAGACGCCGAATATATATATATATATACGCCGCCCGACAATGCCCTCATTCACGAGAGAGGTCCAGCAAAGAGCTGCGCGAGGCTTTATTGAATTCAGCCTCTCTCTCTGCGTGAATGCTATCTATATTATCGGGCCGCGCGCGCGCGGCCCTGGCAGCGGCGGCTGTTTGGCGTAGATCCGAGATTATCTCGGCGTATCTCGGGCGAAAGGAGGCGAGCGAGCGGGGAGCAAAGGGCTAGATGAGCAGCCGGCGATACGTTTGTAAAAGGCCCGGGCACACGGCCCGAATCTAATGTGACGTCTCTGTCACGTACCGAATTAACCCGCGCGCCACTCTCTCTCTCTCTCTCTCTCTCTCTCTCTCTCTCTGTGTACACGCATTTTACCTTTGCGCTTTTGTCCACGCGCGGTGTATGGGGCCATTGTTTTTCGGACGGGGGGACCGAGGAGTCGCTGCTTGCTCGCCGAGTTATGCGAGTGTTTAACTTGCTGTCGAGGGTTTAACTGTTGTAAACGGGGTAGTTTGCTGGATTAAGTTGATTGAGATAACGATATTGCCGTATAGAGATTTATAATAAAAAAAAACAGTGAAACCAATGAAAAACGTAGCGCGATTCACGAAAATCCGGCCGAAGAGCAAAAACGTCTTCTGCTCCAGAACCTTCCAGATTAAGATTAGACCCCGAAGCTGAGTCGGATTATATTACGTAAAACACTCGAAAATTTGCCGAGCCCTAAGCACCTCAGGCGGCTCTAGCGCTAATGGCGATTCCCCATCCCGCGCCTCATTAAGCAAACCACACCAGCTCCCTCCGGAGCACGCGTAAAACAAAAATCTCCCCGGAATCGAGGCGCGAACAATAGGAGAGCTCTTACGCAAAAAGCGGGGGCCTCTCTCTCTCTCGAGGGCCTCGGAGGGACGAGAGAGTAATCCCCTAATCTTCCTTCGAGAGGGCGAGAGATGAGAAAAAATCCGCTCTCGTCCCCGTCCCCATTACCCGAAAGTAGAGCGGATTTCGTCGGGCCCCCGGAAGCGGAGAGAGGCCGAGACCGGTGCGGAAACCACCTGACTGCCGCTCCGCTCACGTACCGACTACCTGAGAGCAGGAGCGCGGATTACACGTTTTGGGAAAATCGATGACGCGGCGCGTTTTTTCCCGGATCGACCGCCGTGTGCACTGCTTTACTTTTTCGCCGCGCGGAGAGCTTCGGAGACGCGAGCGCGTAGGAACGACGCGTAATTATACGCCGAGCGGTTGGATGTTGCGGATGTTTTCGGGGGGGCTGAAGAGGTGACGATTGCTTTTTTCGGAGGTCGGTAATCTGTGAAAAGGGCAAATTAATATCTGCAGGTGACAGATTTTTTTCTGCTTCTCAGGGACATCTGTTTGACGATTCTCAGAGTGTATAACTTTAAAAAAGGAGCGCCTAAACGAAAGCCTTCCCTTTAATATTTATGTAATGTCCTCATTTACGCTGACCAAAGTAATTAAAGAACCTTAATGCCTACATTACAAAATTCCCTTCTTACTCCCCAACGACAATCGTACAAGGAACCCGGCCATTTTACCGCAAAGTCCAGTAGCCGAGACGGTAGCTTCCACGTACACGGCCAACTTACACAAAAAGCAGCTCTATTAAAGCGACTGGCGCCTCCCGATCGGATTAGAACGAGAGGCGAATCGGAGAATTCGAGGGAGTCGCCGCTGGATTTCGTTCCGCGAAGGCCACGCGCCTCTGCTCGGCGATCCGTGCATAACGAGAGGCCGGCGGCCGAGGAGAGACTTCTTTGAAATTGCCGAACAAAAAGAGAGTCTTCGGTTGTACGGGAGAAAGGGCGTACACAGTGGCTCGGCTGGATAAATTGGATGAATTCAATTGGATTTTTGAGCCTCGACGCGGAGAGAATATGATAGACGGTGGAGAGGAGTTTGTTGCAGTTTTTAGAATGCAAATTTTTAAACGTAATCTTTGCTACCACAATGCGTTATTCTAATACGAGGAAAACGTTTACCTATTGAAATTCATTCTCGATGCTCGATTCATTCGTATTCGGCTAAATTGACGTCAAAGGTTATAAGATATACGACGCAGCGTGAATTTAGCATAAATTTTCATTTGAAAAGTGGAAATTTCGTGAAAATAATGACGCCACTTTAACGCCTCTCAAAAATAAGAGGCACCGAAACCCTAACTAATCGACACTTTTCGTCCGAGATCTCCGTCAGCTATAAAATTCCTTACCCGCGAAGACAAACAGGCAGCTTCCTACCTCGACGCGTCCCGCGAAACACCGAAAAAACGTACTAATCCTCGGCGATCAGAATTTCTCAGCGACGACATAATAATCCCGGGTCCGCGCGCATGCGCCGGTCGTAGCTGCTCTCCGCGCGAGGGATGCAGATGAGAGAGAGCGAGGCTGGAGAGAGATCGTATCTGTCGGGGCGCCGCGACGTAATCGGCCGCGGATCTCGCTCGGACAATGCCGGCCCGTTCTCTATTCGGGAAGCACTCAAACATCGCTCGACAATGGCCGCGACAGCTGCCTAACGCTCGCTCCTCTTCTTTTTCTCTCTCTCTCGCTCGTTCCTGCAGGAGAGAGAGAGAGAGAGAAAAAAAGCAGCGGAGGCACGCACAATAATCGGGGAAAAAGGACAAATGACGGCGATATTATTGGCCCCGCCGCGTGGAAATGGAGACATTAATCCTCGTTCGAGCGCCATTCACTCGGGGAGCGAAGCGTGTATTTTGACAAATTTATGGAGAGGTCCGGAGAGCAGGAACAAACTGTCTTTGGATTGTTGTGGGGAGGAGCGGCGAATATAAAAGCGGCCTTGGCGCACCGGAGATCGAGATCGGGACGCGGATTCCCGGCGCGTAATATTGATTTGCGTAACGCGCGAATACGATGGAGAGATTTCCCGATGGAAAGATCCCGCGGAGTTGGCCCGCGACGGAAGGCGCGCGGAGATCGCGAGAGAGATTGTTCGGCTACGCTGGGATTGGGAAATGATTGTTCCGAAAGTTCATCCAAGTACGACTATTTAGACCTTCGCGGAAATTGGCCGCGGCCGCTGTGAGCGCCAGCTATTTTTTTCAAACGAAACGCTCGATTAATGTAAAGCGAAAAAAATTATTCACCCGATATCCCGTTTACGTGTTGTATACCGGCGGCAACCGAAACTTTTCCGGCGCACAAAGCTCTATGATTAACGCATTTCGAAATTTCCCCGGGCGTGCGGCCGCAACAATGCCAGAAACTGGCTGCGCTTTTTCAGCGCAGGCTGCAGCCAGCCAAAAAGTGTCGAGAGAGAGAGAGAGAAAGAGAGCTCGTCGGTCATAAACAAAACGTAAAAATCCGCAGATCGGCGATCGGCGATATAACTCAAAACGGCCGGCCGGCCGGAGGGGCGGGAGGAGAGAGCCTGCGGTCCAGTGTGGCGGAAGCCGATGGCCGCCGGCGATATCCGTATTTTGGGGCATCGGTCGCGGATCGCGTGTAATTTAGCCGGTATTGTTGGCCGGGGGGCGAAAAAATTTGTTTTCTCACCTCTGAATGAGAGCCGGGGAGGCGCGCCGTCGCCCCTCGGAGAGAGAGAGAGAGAGATACCGATCGTCGGGTGTCAAAACTAGAGGACGGACCCTCAAAGGGCTCGCAATGTCCTTATTATTGTGCGGGCAGAGTGTGTGGCTGCTACTGCTGCTTTTCCCCGGGAAATCACACAAAAAGCGGAGATAGGCATCGACTTCGGGCTTTGAAGATTTACTGGCTGAATTATTCAGCGGCCGCTGCCGCCGTCGCTGTTTTCGAGAGACGCTCGTTAGGAGAGCCGGGCGTGATATTGTCCGCGGACAAAAGTGCGCACGCGCCGCAGTCGAGTTGTGGTATACGGGGAAAAGCCTCGGCGGAGGAATTATATTTTTTGCTTTCTTCCTCTCGCGTGGATGCATTGAAGGCTGTGGTGATTTACGAGCGTGTGTTTGCGGCCGCACCGCGAGATAAAGAATGAGGTTTGTGCTGGCTATTGACGGGCGAACTTTGCCGTAACGACATTTAAATATATATATATATCTTTTCTGCGTAAAGGTTAGGTAAATTATTTTCTGTCTTTAGCTTTTAGCAACTGTTTTGATGTTTCGAAAGATTTTCAAGCGGCCTTTTTTTTTTAATGCAAAATTACATGTCATTACGCGAGTATCTGATACTCCGTATCTCGTATTGTGTAAAAATCATTAATTTCAAAGAAATTTCGAAATACTTGAGATTACGGCAATCGCCAAGGAGATATGTCCACATGTATAATTAAGAACAATAGAAAATTAAATATTTTCTATATTGGTATATACGACTTTATAGATAAAACGCACAGCTTTCACATCCGCTTAAGAAAGTATATATAATCGCAGCAATTTTTCTAATTGTTTTCTTTAGAACGTAATCTAATTATAGGTTACCGCATCGAGTGTAGCAAAGAAACTCATACGGCTTGCTTACTACCGATTTAAATTATTCGGCGTAAAAAAAAAAAATCTAAAACCAGTTTTTACGAGCGACGGTCCGTAAAGGAAGAGTGTCTTACGTGATCTTACACAAGCAAGAAGTCAATCCTGCACAAAGAAAGATTTATCTGCAAATAATTCGAATTCAAACCCCCGTTGGAAGTTTTCACCATCGCCTCCCCACCCAAAAACCGCGCCTCAAGAAGATTCACTCCAAAAAGCAGGAGACGCACGAGGCAAAAGACAAAGACCCCTCGATATATAGGTTTCCATCCACCGGCGGGAGGTCCACCTGCGCGCGCGTGTCCCGGTGAAAAAAGGGGGATGCGCGCGCCGTTTACGCGCTCCTCGGGGGTTTAATGGCTTTTCCCGCGCCTGCTTATGCAAGCGGCGGCCCACCCGCATATTCGGTGTTTTGACTCGCATAATAATGCAATCGTTTGTCTCCGGAGACCGATTTCCAGTCGATAAGTCCGATATCCGCGGTGTGTGTGTCTCGGGGGTCCAAAAAAAAATGAGGGTTCGGTAATATTCTCGGGCGAGTTTTCAGGGAGGAGCGTTCGAGGTGGGCCCGCGAGGATGATGAATAAGTGAGAATTAGGGCCGCCGACGACTTGTCTTTCTCCGAAGGCGTCGTGTATACGTATACTTTTGTGCAATATTGCGACGGAAGGGCTGTCATTTTTCTCCGCTCCATTGTGACTTCGAATCTAAATGTAAATATTGATCGATGCGCTCGAACGCAAGGGTATATATAGCCGGCGGTGAATGAGACTCCGAGGAGTTGTGGATTATTCAAAAGACGTTACGCCGTGCTTTTAAGAAGATTTTACCGGGAAACTTTCGGGTGGCTCGATGTTCGATGATTGATAAAGCGATCGTCTCGCTCGAGTTTCTTCGAAGTCGACGTCGGGGGCAGAAATAATATTAACAAAAATTAAAAACGGCCACAGTCCCTCTTTTTTCAACCTCCTTCAGCTCCTTACTTTTAAATCGTACAAGTCAATCCCATAAATTGCCTACATCTGTATATCCCCCAGCTCCTTATAGGACGAAACGCCGCTTAGCTAAACAAGCCAACAGCGATCGTGAATCCTCGAGGACACGCATCCTAAAAAGGAGGACTCTCGCGCCCGAAAAGATAAAGTTAACACGCTCGGGAACACTCGGCGAAACATTCCCGAAAAAAATCCTCCGAAATTTCCAGCTGCCCCGTCCTCGTCGTCGTCGTCGTCTTCGGCGGCGGCCTATAAAATCTTTTACACCTGGGGCCCCCGATCGTTGGTCCCCCCCCTAAAAAAAAAAAGAAGGCGGCGCGTTCGTTAGCGTGTGTCAGAGACAAACGAGGCAGCCTCTCTCTCTCTCGACCCTTGTCACGCGTGACCTGCCTCGATTTCGGGGGGCCGGAGGAATGTCTTAATAGGCGAGGCTTTAATTAGCGAGAGCGGAGAATCGTATCGATCGATATTAATCGAGAGCGCGTTATCATTTTTCCCATTGTTGCCTCCGCGGACCAGAAAATATTCATCAACCTGTCCCGGGGAGAGGGGAAAAGGAGTATCGAGAGAGAGAGAGCTCATTATCGGGCATATCGAGCCTCGAGACACTCGTCGAGACGTCGTCCGTCGGGCTGATTAATGAACGTCTATTAGAGGAGAGGCCGGTTCTCGGGCTACTGAATAATATCTCCGCTACTGCCTCTTTCCGAGGCCCGGCGGAGATAGGAGTTTTCCCCGCGTGGGAGTATAGCGAAAGGGTGTGGCTTCGACGAAGGATAACAGGATGTCCACCGATTGCGTCGCTCTCGGGACCGATTATCTATGCGTATCGGAGTTTTCGAATGCTGCTGCTGCTGCTGGCTTCTGGAGTAACGTCGAGATTGAATTCTTCGCCGCGAAGTGATTGATAAGGTTCGCTTGAATGTTTTTTTTTTTTTTTTGTTTTAGTCGGGCTTCGACGTGCCTTTTTAACGTGATCGCTTTTGAGTGGCTCGTGAATGTCGGAGGAGTTATGTTTAGCGGTTGTCAGAAGTACGTCAATGGAAGTCATTAGAATAACAATGTAGAAACCGGCAGTGGGAAATGCATTTGTAGTTATGAATGAGAGCATTTTTATCGCTCGACCCTTCCTCTTATTCCATTTGACCCTTTGCTTATCTTTTAAAGATCATTCGATGCCATCTACGTAGCTGCAGATTGATACATTAACAGCTTATGTTTATGTATTAAAAGGAAATTATGTCTGCAAGCTATATTCGTTTGTGAACACATGCCATATCGAGCTCCAAGTGTAAAATATAATTGGTTTCCTCAACTCCTATATAGCTATATAAACTATTTGCGTTTACTTCAGCCCCATTCACAAAGCCCACTTGAAAAGAATAAAAGCTCTTTATTGAATCTCCTAGATCCGAAAACGCTCGCCCTCCCCAAAACTCTCTCGCTATCCAAAATAGTCGGAACCGGCGTGTTCAGCGGCCTCGGGGAGAAAAAGCACGCGGAAGCGCAAAAAAACCGCAGCGACAGCTCAGAATAATTCCGGCCGGTGATTTGCAGCTCTCCCCGTCTCTCCCGTCGTGTCAGAGAGCTTCTCCCCCTCTTTGAGCAGCGCTTGTCCGTCTCTCTCTATGCAGATACGTCCGGAGATACGTTTGAGCCGGGCCGTCGTCGTCGTCGTGGCCCCGCTCGCGGAGATAGAGCCCCGATATCATTCAGTCCCGGCCTCCTCACTAATTCCATTCATTCGGCCTCTCCGCTTTCACTGCTGCTGCTGCCGCTGCTGCCGCCGTCGCTGCCGAGAGACGAGACGCGACCTCAGCTTCCTTCCCCTCCACTGTCATCGGGCTCGGAAGGAGATGCTGCGCGCGGCTCGAAGGATTGAATTTAATAATTGGGCCGGGCGCTTTTGGAAAACGGCCGTGATTAGAGAGCGACGATGATTGGGGGTTGATGGCTATCGCTCGCCGGCTCGGGGGTAATTTTGTTGCTCGCTTACGCTTGGCGTTCGAGGTGTCGAGCCGGGGAGGAGATTATGTCGTTTACCCGGAGATGCGTCGTTTTGATTTCTTAATGAGGCGTAAATTTCGAAATTGCTCCTTAGCTTTTTTGTGGGTTTTACGCCTTGTAGTTAAAAGAAGGGGGATTTAAACTTCTTTTTGCGCTTCGAGGTTAAATTGAAAAAGTTATCCGATCTAGTTTTTTTTTTAAAAAAAAATGACTGTTTCTGCTCTAAACATTTTTTACAAAAGTTTGTTACAATCACAAAAGGTTTATTTATATATAGTTTGCATTTTCGTTATCCGTAAAAATTTTTTCAAAAAACGTGCGATATTTCAGAATCATTTTCAAAAATCAGCCAAAGTCAGCTTTGAATTGAAGTTTTCGAGCATTTTCGCTTATTCCCCCCTATCCTACATACGTATCTGTTTCCCGATAAGCATCGCGCCACTCCGAGAAATTACACTCGCACAGAAGAGAGACACGCCGGGAGACAGAGAATGGTTACCCAGCTATCTAAAGGCGAAGCAGTTAATGAGATGACATTTTCGATAGAACCCTCGAACCCGTACTGCAAAAAAACAAAGTCCAAAATTTCCCTTTAAAATCACAAGAGATTTTCGAGAAAAGTTTCGAAAAACCCGGGCATCGTCGAACTTTCAACCTCGACCGCTAAATCCCCCCCGCCACACGGCAACAATACCATCACCTCTCCTTCATCTGCATATAAACCCTCGGCGAGATAAGTTGGGCACCTCGTTAATCATACACTTGTTCATCCTCCCATCGTTGCAAAAAAAAAAAAAAAAAAAAAAAACAGGCATCGCAGCGCCGAGGCCTTTTTCATCATCGACGAGGAGATGAAGAATCCCGGGAATGGCGTCGCGGCCCGAGACAATAGCCGCGGCCCTCTAATAACCGGGTCCGCGTACTACACGATATAACCCGAGCGCGGGCCCTCGATATCGAGCGAGGCTTTTTTAATGTATTCGGATGGGCGGTTATCCCGGCAAAGTGCTGAACGGCCCTCCCCTCCGGCTGAGAGAGGGATCCGAGGATCGCGCGGAAGGGCCCCGCCGCTTCATATTCGATTTTGCGCGCCGAGAGCGAGAGTTCCCGCGACGCTCGCGGATGCGTTTCCGAGCTTTGTAATTGGCCGGACCGCGAGTCTCGGGGTGCTAAGGTGGCGCGAATGAGTTGTCTAAGGGATCTGATAAATCGCTCGTTAAGAGGTCGAAAAAATTTAGTAGTTACCTATGAGAGAAGTGAACAGTTTCTGGAAGTATATTTAAAATATTTACGTATTTTTCGATATCTAAACCACGAAATTTCTCTACAAGTCTGCTTTTATTTTAAGACCTATACTGGTACCTATAGATTGTTCATCACATCTCGTAAGATATTATATACCACAGCCCAATTCTTATCGGAAACTTCCCCAGCGACTTCCCCCAAGTTTCCAAAAGCCCCTCCCTGGGTAACCTCTCGAATATGCAGCGAAAAATTGCCCCGAATCCCAAGGCCAGCTCCGGCATTATCAGCGCAGCCGCCCAAATTCGGGCAGCTAAAACGTTCGGCGCGTTAATTCAATCTCTCCGGCGGCGGCGGCGGCGATTGCTTGCTCAGGCGTCGCATCGATCAGGAATCCAGGCGCAGAGCGTCCGACGGCCGGCGTTTACACGTATAAATAACTCTGTTGGCACTCGGCTAGTCCGAGGGGAGAGATTTCGCTCGGCGGCAGCGGCGGCGGCGGTGGCTCTTGGTTCTGCACGCTTGGCTTCACGACACCCAGAGGGGTGACGACGTAAATCGACTAAACGTATACCTTCCGCTTCGTTAGCCGGGCGAATATGTTTTAGATTCACTCGCGGACCAGCGGAGCTGGGGGGGGGGGGCCTCCGTTTTCCTCGCTTCCACGGATTTAAGTCGATTAATCGATTTAGCGAGATGAGATGCGTTATCTGATCGGGCTGCTCGATTTCGATGGGTACCTACTGCCCCGTATAGCGAGAATGATACGAGTTATTTTCCTGCTTTGCGCACGAGGCGAGTTTAGAATTTTTTCCGTCGCTTTTGGAGGATGGAAAATCTATAGTTTTCATTTGCTTTATTAATCTTTTTATGGCTACACGATAGCAAGTAATAACAAAAAAAGACAAAAGCGTCCAAGTTCTAAGGGTTTTAGTTTCCGGAAACCGGAGGACGCGCGTCCAAGAGCTCCCGGGGTGAAAAGCGGCGCGTCTTTGCCCGACCACATATAAGAATACTGCAGCGGGCAGATAAGCCTTATCGGGAGAGTTCCGATGCGATAGCAGAGAGAGAGAGAGAGAGAGAGAAAGAGAGCCCCAAAGCTCGCGCGAGGGTGAGCCTGTTATGAGCCATTGTTGCTCATGATGCATCGCCTCGTAAATATTGTATCGAGGCGGAAAGTATACAGCGCTCCGATAAAACCTTTTTTGGACCCTCCGCCTCTGTTTGCGCGGCTAAAAATCTGCACCCGGAGAGGGAACGTATACATATACATATAGACACCGCGGCGGCTCGGACGCCGGCCGAGGTTGATTTGCTTCGCCCCCGTTATTTATTGGACTAATAAATCGAGGTCTTAGGAGGATGAAAAATATTGTTTCGCGTCGAGGTCGCTTTTCGGGACGCCGGATTTTTGATGCCGCGATTCTCTCTTGGTTTTAATACTTGGGCTCTTGCAAGTTTTTTATCTCGTTTCGCCTCTGTAAATTAATGTAAATATTTGCACCTGTTGTGTTACTTATTGTGGAGTATTTTCTTTTTTCATTTTATTACTGATGTACGAGCTAAAACTTAAAGAAGACTAAATTTCTATATAATAGCAGAACGGATTACGTACAACGAAAGTAATACAGAGATAAGTACAAAATGTCGTTGCAGTAGCAAAATCTGTATAGAAGGTCATTTATAGATTCTAGGTTTAGAAAGTCATGGTATATGCCTGCGATCAATTAGAGATGCAAAAGATAAGCCCTTAACAAGAGCATCTCTAAAACCGGCCGATTAATCAAAGCCCGCGCGAATTAAAGAAGCGAGCCCCCGGAATTTCCTCGAAACGACCGCCACAACTCCGAGGCGATAAACGAGAGCCGCTTGGTCAAAATAAATATAAAAAGCCGCAAAATTAAACAAAGATGTACCCCGGCAACAAAGCCGAGCTCCGGCACAATAGCAGCCGCGGCGCGGCATTAAACCGGCGCGCGGCCTCCGCAACAATAGCCTCCGCATTTCTCAATTTTCCCCGGCCTCGGCGCCGAAGGAAGCTTTTCCCGATCTGCGCGCGGCGCAAAGTCGATCGTGACAAATGCTCGGCACATAGAGAGAGAGAGAGAGAGAGAGAGAGAGAGAGAGAGAGAGAGCAAAGGAGCCGGAGAGCCGTCGGCCTGCATCGCCGATGCTATCGGCGGCCGCTCGGCGAACTATATAATTATATCGGATCGCCCGAGAGCCACTGCTGGTCTCTCTCGCGCGCGCACGCGCGTTATTATTATTATTAATATACTTATGCGGCCCGCAGTTGCACAATGCCGCTCGCGTATACGTGTGTATATGCACTACGTGTATATCCTCCGCGCTGCTTTCTGCCACGAGTTTAACACAATGGTCGCCCCGGGCCGGGGGTGGAGCCGCGACGAGCAGCGAGAGAAAAAGCCCGGCAAGAGTGTGTGTGTGTGTGTGTATATTTGCATGCGAACTGCACCCCGACGCGTGTTGGTGTAAAGGATTATTCGCCGGGCTCCCGACGATGCTGCTATACTGGAATTTTTGAACCGTTTTCTAGTTACGTGGGATATTATACGCGCTGATGGATATATATGCTTGGGCTAATTTTGTATCGGAGCCAGGTTTTTGCACGTTTTTCGGATGGTATTTAGATATCGAAAGAAAAATTCTATTTTTATTTCTCGCAACGAGATTTTAATAATGGAAAACTGTTAGGAGATAAAAGTGTTACAAACGGAAAATATCCGATCGGGAACGATTGAACTTGATAATAGCAAACGAATTTTTATTTTCTCGTCAAAGATCGCACGCCGTTCTATCGCGGAATAAGAACGTGCGCACAGTCGAAGGGCAATGCAATGCATTGATTAAGGCATTGTTTATTCTCCGGCAGTGATTGGGAGCGAGAGTGATGAAATTTCGCGGAGTAACGATTTCTCAAATGGAATTTCAAAACCATAAAATAGAATAAAGCGCGATTGCTTTGTCGAGATACGGATGTACATAATAATGCAATTTCAACACATTTCCTCGAGACATAAAAAAACTCGTGGCATTGTAGAATATTTTAAGATTTATTGTAAAAGTTTGTATATTCGAGATTTTAATATCTTCATATATATTTCGAAAGTCAAGTTAAACGTGTAATTATTTGCTAATCTATTCGCAATTGCTTTCTGTCCGTTTGCAATGGCGTTAATGCCTTATAATTTTCATGTAAAGATTTAATACTTTTCTCAAATTTATACGCCATTCAACTTTTAGCAAATACAGCCTATTTTGAAAACAATAAGAACGATTAGATACAATTTGATAGCTCTCAATAACGCTCGCAAATTAAATTTCGCGGATCGAAACTTTCCCCCCGTCCGACAGCGAACTTTTCATAAGACTCTAATCAAAATTGGCTCGAAAAGCAGCTCTCTCTCTCAGCGCTAAAACAAATCCCGGTGTGAAAAGCCGTCAAACGAAAGCTTCCAATTTCCATCCGCAAATCGCTCCTTTCATTACACTCGCGCTCCTCTCGCCTCCCTCTCGCAGAAGCAGTAGGATCGTCATAACGTAAAAAGCGATCAGATATAAAGGGAGAGAGACGAGGAGCGAGTGAAAGATCACTGCGTCAGTCAAGCCCTCGGCCGAGAGCCGCGAGAGAGTGAGAGAGAGAGAGAGACTCGTCGGAGTAGCCGAGCGGTCAGGCGTTTCAATTTCGTGGGATCCGCGATTTCTTTCCTCGACCGGCCCGGGCAAGAAGAAGGAGGGAAAACTAAAGTGCGCCGGCAGCCCTCGAGATAAGTCGAAGCGCGGAGTGACAGATTCATTTTCGAGCTATCGTCCCTCTCCCTTTCCCGCTCCTTCGAGACAAAAATGAGAAAAGATCCCTCCCTCTCTCTCTCGACTCCGGCAATCCCCTTTTTTCTCCACGGCTTTTCCGAACTTCGAAAGGCACACGTGGGGATGGCTGACCTTTCGCTTTGTTATCGAGCCGAGAGCTTCGGCTGCTGCAATCTTATCGCTCGAGTTTCGAGAATTTAAATTAATCGAGATTTCGGCCAATGTAGCTGGATGAAGTGCGTTTAATGGGTTATTATGGATTGGGAAATGTTGCCTGTCGATGGTTTTATTTGAAGACTCACTTTTATTTGATGATTCGTTGGTCAGTTTTGTTTCATTAGACTTGCAACTAAAACACAAGCATAGTTGTAGGATTCTGAATTATGAATTGAAATTTAATAAGTTTGTTATTTAAAACATTATTCATATACACATTTTATAAGCAAGAAATCGCTGCAGATAAAATGTATTTTATACTATTTTACAAGTCCCAAGTACTAATAGTCAGTTTAACATTAACTAATAGCAATGAATTACAGAAACTTAATTTATCATCTTACATTGCAAGAAGTATAATTTTGAGTTGTATTTTCTTTTAACCGCTTTAAATTTTTTCTTTTTAAGTAAAGTAATTTTATATTCATTTACAATTTATTACGAAAATAAATACTCATGAACAATATAAGAATATTAAAAGACTGGCTATTTTATTTCGTATTTTTACCGGGCAATAATTTGCAGCTACTTTTTGCCGACTCTTCCTGCAGGATACAGCAAACTCGATAAAGCCAAAAATCCTCGGGGAATGACCGGAAGGCTCAGTCAAAGATAAAATACGAACAGCTCCAGAAACAAGAGACATTACATTTGTCTTGTGCAGCAGAAACCAAAACAAAACCAAATAAACTTCCCTGAATTTATTCGACGAGCCAACAATTTCCACCGTTTTCCACTGCAATAATACACGCGACGCGCGTCTAATCTAAATTCCCAAGAAAACGGGCCCCGGCTAAAAAATAATGGGACGCCCATCTCTCACCCTTTCTCACGGCTCGCGAGGACGAGTCGTACTCCTCTCTCTCTCTCCTCGCTTTGTTTTTGCAGCGTCCGTCCGGGTTGTCATCCGTCGCGGGCCTCGCGAGCCCCCGAGATACGCCTTGATTAATAACCGACGCATCGCCGCCGCCGCCGCCGCCGCTGCTGCTGCCGGACAATTTATTAGATCGTCATCGTGAAAAAGCTGCCGAGCCCCCGTCATTTTTCTAGGAGGCCCGGGAATGCGAGAGAGCGTCCGCGCGGCCGCTGCTCCTTTTGCGATTGAATTTTGTAATTGATGGCTCGCGGCGCGGCCCGGCTGCCGACGGGGGAAATTAGCGGCTTTGTAAAGATGTAAATTGTGATAAATCTTCGATTTTGAACGAAGGACCACTTGTTAATATACGTTTGATAAAAATAAATTGATACTGATAGCATAATATCGCTAGAAACTTTCTAAATTTTGAAAATTCAACAATAATCCACAGCGATATCGTCGATACGCGGCTACCAGGGATAAGCAGAAAAATAATATAATTAGCCTAAATCTGGCAAAAGCCCTTACACGCTCCTCCTCCTCCTCCGCGATCCCATTAATTTGCCGGTCACGAAAACGCATCGTCGCTCGAAAATAAAAGGCCGCGCGCGCTCTCCTCTTTCTCGGCTCTTCTCTCTCTCTCCCCGCTCGCGCAGATTGTGTTTCCTCTACATACATATATATAAAACGCGGCGCGGCGAGGAAGGACGGTTCTCGCGTAGGCGCGCGCGCGCGGCTCTCTCGCCTTTTCACGCGCTCCGAAACGACGTAACTGACCTGAAACTATAAGGGATCCCCGGGCCCCATTGTTGCGCCCCATGCGGCGCGATGCATTTATATCGGGCGCCCGGAGTCCGCTTCCAAAGAAAAGGCACGGGAATAAAGCTTCATGACTGCACACACACACGCACACGCTGGGAGGAAAATATTCAGGAGAGGCGACGGACACGCGCCCGAGAGTGAGACGTATTCGGTTTCACCGCGTATAATGCGAGAGAGTCTTCTTCTTCTGCTGCTGCTGCTGCTGCGTCTCTTCCTTTTTTCGCGCGGACTGCACTTGCTTGCGGTGGGACTTTGATGGATATTTTGACGGGAGTTTTTCAGGGGTAACACGAGCCTCATCCCGCGAGACGGGCGAAGAATCACATTTTTCCGAGATTCTCGCTCTCGGGGGGCGTAGGAGAAACTTTTTTTCCTCTTAAAAGCTACTCGAATTAAATTCCGAACGATCAAAGAGCCCTGACGCACTCGACGCACAAAGCCCGACCAGTCAATCAGTGGCTAATTTATTCTTAATCCTCCAATTTTCCGAGGGTCAATCTCCTCCTCCTCCTCCGAGGAAGGCCGCGCGCGTCAGGAATCACTTAGGGCCCCGGTATCGGGGCTCGCGTCGCCGCTCTCTCGTCGAGGGCATCACACAATGACACGGCACGCAAAGTGGCTCTCCGCTGGCGCGGCGACGCACAATATCGCATTATAAGCCCCCTTTCGAGCTCTCCGGAGCAGATACACCCGCCGTGCACGATCGAGCTCCGCTCTCTCTCTCGAAATATATATCGGTGCCGCTGCCGCCGGGCGGACACATTGACGCGCGCGCTCCCCACAATGGAGCCAAGACTAATCGAGCCCCGATGCTCGTCGCTGCCACCTCGCGCGAGCGCGGGCATGCATCCCGTATTATCGATCGACGAGCGGAGGAGAGATCTCTCGCGCCCATTGTCCCCGCGCGCTGTCCGACGGACATTGTCCGACGCGCGTTTCTTACCCCTCTCTCGCTCTGGAAACGGACGGTGACACCGCGAAATTCCGGAAGGATTAGGTGAGTGTCTTTCAGACTGACTGACAAGCCGGAGAGGGAGACAAGCGAGATTTCGATCGGAGAGGGAGAGAGAGAGAGAGAGAGAGGGAGCTCCATTAATAATCGCCCGCTTTGTTGGCGAACCGAGAGTACCATTCCGATGCAAATTAGGAGCACTTTTTTTTCTCTTCTTCGCTCTTGTCCGGAGAGAGAGAGAGAGAGAGAGAGAGAGAGAGAAACTGATTTTTTGATGGGTTTCTTAGAGGATAACTAGGCGGAGATCTGATTAAGGATCGAGGAAAGAGTGCTCCGACAGTGACGCGTACTGGATATTTTCGTGTCAATTGCGGGAGAAAACAGTCGAGAGGTATCCTAAAAGTGTCTCATATTTTAATAATTTTTACCGCATTATATTTCACATATTTTACAATTAAGATTAATCCTAATTTTTACAAAAAAATTTTCTCATTCATAGATCTTTTACTATCCGAGTTATTCGTCAATCATTGTTCCGATAACGCAAGACTCTCGAAGGAAAAAGGCGAAGAACCACCAAAGCATTAAGAAAACTTAAACGTTACCCGAGATTAAGTTTCCCAGCCACGCTCGTGTCTCAAAATCACAATTACATCGACTTAACCAAAGAAAAAAAAAGAAATAAATGGAAGGCCCGTTCGGGCGCGCCACGCGTCGCTCCCTCGGGAGGGATCCGCGCCAGGAATCATCTGTTTACCCTGACAAGTTCACGATGGGTGGGGCGCGCTGTTTTGACTATTTCCCGGGATACGCTCGAGGACGAGGAATTTTCCCGAATGAAAAATCGACTCGGGGCGACGGCCAGCTCTCGAGGTTACCGGGCCAGGGCCCCTTTGCTCCGTCAAAATTACGGGGCCCGAGAGGGCAGGGATGTCGATCGATTTCACTCCTGTACTCAGGGCCTCATCATTGACGTATTTGGGCAGCTAATTCTTCGACCTGTTGGAATTTTGGTCGCGCGTATTATAATGGCAGGGAAGTGAGTGATTGTTTAACGAATCGGCATTTTTCACGGGCGGAAGTCTAATGGAGGTGAATATTTTTGACAACAGTTCTTTAACTATACGTTACTCCAGAAACTTCATTAAAATCCAATAGCCGGCAGCCACAACAAGCCAGCGCGCGCCAATCGAGGCGTGGCGAATCGAAATTTTCCACCTTCCGTGAATTCTCATGATATTCCGCGTATAGGTAAATACGACGGCCGTCCCGCATCGGAGCCGTCTCCCGGCTCCGAAATTCAAGCATGACACATATATAGGTTCGGGGTGGCGCGTCGTGTTTTGTCGCTCCGATTCGACGCGGCCAATATAAACGGACGATTTAGGGGTCAGGCGGCCTGCCAATAAAATTATTCAAGGTGGCGCGCCCGTTTCAATTAGCCGATCGGCGCCGTGAATCATCGGCGCGGATATATCGAGGAGGCGTGTGAACCGGGCCTATCTTCTCACCATTAAGCCGCGCTTTATGGTGATACGCAACTTGCGAGCCGTTACGAGAGAGAGAACTGCCAGCGAGTCAAGTGTCGAGTCTCTCGGTACGGAGAGGGTCTTTATGGCTCGCCGGGCTATATAAATTTTTTTTTCGGGAGAGAGACTTACTGCGGTATTATGCTAAACGACTCTGGCGACGCGGTGATCGCGATTTTGTACGGGAGACACGCGACTCGACGCTCTTGTTGGTTACGGAGGGATGGTATAAAGAGAGCGATTATACTTTGCGGAATTTTATAAAAAAGTTTTCGCTTCGACTCGCGAGCATTAATCACTTTGCAAGATTTCCATTGAATGCAAAGTCTGAGAAAGGCAGGTGAGATCGACACTGTTGGAAAAACTGTTCTCACCTCGGCCCATTCTTCCCCTGTATATCAAAACCTCAGAATCCAACAAAAACCTCGGCGGAAAATCGGTTCAGAGAAAGAAACAATCCGCTCCCGCTCGATGATCGAAAACCAAAACAGAAATCCTAGCCGAACAAAGGAGGTCACCGAAAAACTGGAGCACGGAGCCTGCCCGAAAGAGAGTCAAGTGCACGATTGTCCGGTCCACAAGAGCGCGTTAACGAGCGCCGCTTTTCCCAAAGACGCATCCCTCTCGGCCGAGTGAAAACCGTCCTCGGCACAATGCCGCCGCCGACGACAAATGGCGTAATCCCGAGCGTTTAGAGGGCCAGAGAGAGAGAGAGAGAGAGAGACGCAGTGCGAAACGCCGGCCGCTGTCGCGCAGCGTGCCGCCACCGAAGGACTTTATCCCCGCGCTCTCGGCGGCGGCAGCGGCAGAACTGTCGCTCGCCATGGGTGGGCCCCAACCTGCCTCGGGGATCCCCGTGGCTACGCCTCACGACCGAGCTTTTTTCACCTTCCTTTTTTGCGCGCCTAACTGATTTATTTCGGGGGCTTCGGGGAAATTCGGGGCATCGAGGCTCTCGGCTGGCAGGGAGCCCCTTGATTTCGGCTTTTGTTGGAGGGCATGAGAAACCTCGCGTCCGTAGCGGACGCGCCGGGATCGATGATTTTTTCGGAGAGTCATCGCGGAGCGAGGGAGGCGAGGGTGCGCATGCACGCGGTTATTGAGAAATTTTTGGTAGGGCTTTATTAATTGTCGATACGAGAGCGTTAAGGTGCAGTTTTTCGAGGTGGCTCGGGCGAGAAGGTGGCATTGTACTCGCGAGGATATGTGTATTCTTTGTATTCGGTGACGTTTTTTTTATAATAGAAAACGCTACTTTCACTGAGAGTACCACTCACGTGTGGGACTTTCTCTGCGGTTTTTATTCAGAGCGATGCGTTTGTAAAGAAATTTTTCTTACAATAGTAATATAAGCTGAAAATAAGCCGAAGCCGCGCTTAAGAGGAGTCATCCTATAGAGCGTTAAGATAAATAATTAAATAGTTGAAAAATATTCATCAAGCACATATTATAAAAGTTTTGTAAAGTACTTTACTTTTATTTGCCGCGCAAACCTAATTTCAATTCGGCAGTAAAACCCTAATAAAACCCGGTGCGCTGCATCAGCTAAATCGGACAAGGAAATTTGAAATCAAGAGATAAAGCGAAAAAGTTGGAAAAGCCTATTTACCCAAAACAAGCTCGATCCCCTGAAAATAAAAGCGCAACTACGTACAGCCCAGCGCACAAGTGGTCAAGCTCTCTCTTTTTCTCTCTCTCTAACCCTCGGCGCTCCCGGTGGCAGCAAGAAGGGGCAATTAAGTGCCGCTAGTCCCTTAATCCGGGCATTTGATTCGCGACTGACTTTTCGCGTCTCTCTCGGCGCCCCCTCCGCGCCGGGAATATAATTCGATCGCTCCCGGTCGCTCGTCACCGCGCCTAAAGCGAGGGTGTTACAGCCCGACTTACCCCTCCCTCCCTTTTCTCGAAGGGCATCAGCCACTTATCTGGCACGCGCATCGGATTGCGTCCCTTCCCGTCGAAGTCTTATCGCGAAACTGCACTACTTTTATGCCGGGCGAGATATCGCCGGTGCCCTAAAACCCAGCCGGGTGAGTAAACGAATTCCCTGCGGGGAAGAAGAACAGAGAGAGAGAGAGAGATGCAAAGTTCGGTGGATGGGATGACGCGCGGTAAGCGGGACCTGATTTTTCTGCTAAGCGGAGCTCTCTCTCTCTCTCTCTCTCTTGCTTGCCGGGCTTGTGTTTTTCGAACTGGATTCAAGGACTGGGATTTTCGACTTTGCCGTCGAGGCTCTTGGAGATTCTCGAAAATTCAAGTGGGACCTTTGGTTTCTAGTTTGCTGCTTGATACGTAACTTCATTACTAATGATTATCAGCATTTTAGATACTATCTATACATCTTTGCTTTAGTACGTATTTTATTTCACAATAAAAATCGAATACGTTCCTCGGCATTGCTCTCCCATAAACGTAAAACAAAGTACTTCAGGAGCCCGAAACCATTACCCCAAGAGCTGCGCGCACTCGCAGCCAGCAGCAGAATCCATTGAACCCGCCGGCGCGCAAGTGACAATTCCCATCGCCATTATCACACCGGCGTTTTTTTAAAAGCCACTTACTCAAGCTCTCGGACGCGCGCTGCACCTATTGAGCGCACACATCGTTTTCTCGTTCCGCGCTTATATACGCGAAACGCAGATTTATAACGAGGAACGGACGGCGCATTAGTCACGGGCGGTTCTCGGGCCGCGATAAGGCGCGTGTCAAAGTCCCTCGACAACAGGTTTGGCAAGTTTTGATTGCGCGCGGGGCACAATAATTAATAATTTGCGAGGCCGCGCGGCTACCGGAGCTCGCCGGGACGGTCATTAATTACGTAATGATCGGCCTGACAGGTATAAGGACGGCTTGAACTTGAACTCCTACGCGGACCGGAGGTGAGAAAAAGGAGGAAATGCCGCGGTTTTTTTTTGTAAGCGAGTCTTATTTTCGAGAGGTAGAGGTGCGCTTCTGACAGATCAATCTGCCGATTCTGAGAACTACGAAGTGAGAGTTGAGGATTAAAATTTTAATTCGTTAAATTGTTATAGAAGAAATATAGTCAAAGACTAGTTGCTTTTAATCAGAGTCGAGAAAAAGCTATATTTCTTTGAAAAAGGTACTATTTCATTTCAACAAAACACTACCAAGCCGTAAACAAGTCTGTTGAACTCGAAGTAGCCAGTTTTACGAGTACTTAATACTCACAAATCCCGCCATAAATCCCAGTTTTAAATACAAACCCCAATCCGTTAACAGGGAGCACAATAGACTTTTCACGGCAATATCTCCCCGAAGGAATCAAGTTCCGCTCTCGCTTCTCAAAAGGAAAGGCTTCTCGCGGCGGCGAAACAGCAGATAACGATTTCTTAATTGACGCAGTGCCCTGCTCTCTCGGGGGGCGGCAGATTTATTCCCTCTCTTGCGAGCCGGCCGCGGCCGAGTGAAAAAAAAAAAACAGCCCGGCGAAGAAAGGAAATAAAGGTGGCGCGGCGCGGGGAGCGTATAAAAAAAAAGAAGGAAGGCGCCGTTATTCGCGCATGCGCGACCGCTCTCTCCGGTCCATGTGTCAACGTCTTATTCTTATTCTTCGGGGGGTCTCTCCCCCGGCATGGGAAAGTGCGCGTGCGAGAGCCTGAAAGGGAGCTCCATTATAATGCGCCTCTGCCCCCGCTCGCGCGCGGGGCACTGCATTAAACCGTGTTGATAAATAGTTCATAGGTGCGTCGCTCTTTTCTTTCTCTCGAGTGGGCCCCCCTTTTATATCGGGCCTCTCCTCTTTTTTCTTCTTTTTCCTCTCTTTTCGGGGGAGTCGGAGGAGTCATTCAGGGATGAGCTCTCGGCCGCAGCGACGATACGAGGAAGTGGGGGCTTTTGAGGAGCGACTCGAGGATGAAAACAATTTTATTGGGCTGCCTGCCTCCTCGGCTGCCGAAATCCTTCTGCGAGTCAGGCAGGTTTATCATTTTTCTTTTTGTCGAGGATGAATAGAGCGATTTCGGCCGGCAGAATGTGGAGCGCGTGCGCCGGGGATGAGTTATTTTCCTTTGCGGGCTTTAAGGGAGCTCCGAGAGGCCGCTTTATAATCCAGTTTTAGAGGCCGATTTGGCGCAACAAAGAAAAGTAAACACGATATATAACGAAATAGGAATTAGTCGGAAAAAAAGGCACGATCATTATTAAAGAATGATTATTAATTTCCAATGTACGCAAATAAGGCAATGAGATTCGGTCGAATTGCCCAGCTGCGGGCAGGCGAATATCCCCGGCCTCATTTACAAATATGAAAGCTCCCATTCCTCAGCGGCAGCATCCATTTCTCTGCTCGTCCTGCGCAGAGAGTAGACGAAGATCAATGAAACGGAGCCAAGGCGTGGCGCTTTTTCTCCTCTCTCTCTCTCTCTCACGCAGAAACCCGTGCGCGCGCATCCCTCTCTCTCTCTCGCTAACTATACAATGCCAGGCGAAGTTAGCGCACGCGCATAATTGATTAGACCGAGACAGGGCCATAATGCGGGGATAATTTGTCCCGGCTCTCTGCCTCTCTCTCTCTCTCGCCGCTTATTGCCGCGAACGGATGCTGCATAATCCTTTGGCTGCACGCAGAGTGTCTTGTTACCCTCTCCTCTCTCTCTCTCTCTCTCTTTCGCTCGCGCGCCGAGATATTAATCCCCGAGTCCGGGGGCCCCCATTAAAAACTGGACTCGCTTGAAAAATCGCGGCAGCCCGGCCGCGAAGAAAGCGAATGCTACCTGTCTTGGCCGCGCGCGCTTCTTTATCTCCTGAGAAAGAGCGCGGGAGCTGCGTGAATAAGCTGCGTAATAGAATGCGACTGCACGAGATATCGCGCTTGCCTTTTCTCCCGCTGATGATGCGGCTGCTGCTGCTGCTGCTGCTTCGTTTATTGATTACGGATGCTCGATTTGCATTGTTTCTTTCGTTTTGCGTCGCGGGAACACAACGATTTTATTGGGGAATTAGAGAGTTTAAGATGGTTGAAAATATAAACGATAGAGAAAAATACTACAAAAAGTCAGTACCTTGATTTTTGACATAGGATCGTGCTAAGTATAATGGATGACATTTTGATAAAAAAAAACGAATTTTCTTTTCAATATAATTATTATAAAAAATTTCGAAAGTAAGACGAATCCAGACGTCTCTTATAATCCAGACTTATTTCTTACCTTCCTTAATAAGAATCCCCCGTACAATAGCCCTCTTTAAGGCGCAAACGCCTGCTCTCGAGGTATAAAAAAAAAATCCCAGCGACACAAGACCACGGCAACGAGCCGCCAGCTGAGCGATCGCTCGCGTAATACCCCATTACTTGAGCAGCGGATAATTTTCGATCGGCGGGGCGCGTCAGATATACAAATTGAATAGCCAGCGCGGCCCTCGTAACAAATCGCCGTTCGTACAACGATAGAAAGCGGCGATCGGCCGGCCGCGCGCGGCGGAAGGATACGTCCTGGCGGGAGACGCCTCACGCATATAATGTCCCGCCATTCGTCAGGAGCGCGCCTCTGCGAGAGAGAGAGAGAGAGAGAGCACATCCGGAATCACGCTGCGCGCGGAGAACAGAGCCGCCTAATTGAAACGTTCGCTCGCGCGCTTGTGCGCTTTGTGTCGGCCGTGTGCGTGTAACCGGGCTTGTTGCGCTTTTTCGAGCTGCAAGCTTTTCGGGAGATTAATCGCAGCGCCTTCCGCCGCCGCGGAGCTCGGCTTTATTGACGTCTCTGCTTCTGGAGGCCCTTTCGAGTTACGTTCTTTGAGGAAACTTGAGAATAACAAAAATTCAACGCGACCAAAGTCGAAAGTATCGGAAAAAATAAAGGTCAGAACACAGCCCGTTACACACCTGCCCGAAAGCTCGCGCCGAGCTCGCTCTCGGCGTGTCGTCCGCGGCGAAACGCACCAGGCTACCGCCGAGCGTAAAGGAAGCTCTCGCGGAGAGCGACGAAAGGCAGCTCGTGCAGCCGAAAAACACGTCTCGCGCCAGAGACGACAGTCGTCCGCGCCGCCCCGCGGATAACATCTCCGCGCTCTCGGCGGCGTATAAAAAGCTGGGCTTTATTCGCCGCGCAGAGCTTTAAGACTGGACTCTTTGGGATTTTTACGCGAGCTCCGAGGAGGTAAATGGCCGGTGAAATTTTAAGTGCGCACTCGGCGGAGAGCAAATTTTCGTATCGTCTATAGCTTTTTATACGCCGCTCGGGAGAGCACATCGATATCCCTCGCGCAGCTATACTCGCGCCGTTGAGCTTTATTTCGCGCGAGTTTTCTCGGGGCGAACTCGAGTCGCTGAAGGTTTACGAGCGCTGAATTCGCCGGGTATTATTGTTTATTGGTTCTATTGTTTGTCTTTTTTTTTCTTCGAGGCCGGATGAGGGGATTTTACAAGGAGACGAGTTTAGTGCGCGGGATCGTAAAATATTCGCGAAAAATTCAATGTTCGGTGGCGGAAAATCGCGTTCGAAATCGACGAGGTAAAAAATTGCGTTATATATACGTAAAGCTTTTCTAAAGGCGACGCTTCGAAAACTATAAATATTTAGAAATCAAGTATATAAATCTTAATTTATTTAAAAGTACACATGAATTCTATAACTCGAAGATAAACTTTAGCCCGAGTCTGAAATCCAAATAAATCACATTTAATTATCATTCTTTCCAAACAGTGTTAAAACTATGAGGACATCAGACGTAATAAATTCAAATATAGTATTTACAATTATTAAAATATGCTTGTTTGTGTATATTAAACCCAATTAAAGCAAAATATGAAACTGTCATTGCAAATATAGAAATAAACACAAAGTTTGGAAATACGCTTAGTGAAAAGTGAAAAATGAAAATCCTAATAATACCTTAGATACCTTCATTACTAACATTAACGCTAATGCCATATTCACAGACGGCAGTAAAATACTCGAAGTCAATTCCATTAGCACAGCTTGTTTTTCTTTTTTTGCTTCCTCCTAGAGGAAGCTTTGTGATAGTAATTTTTGAAGTTGTTCAACACGCAAGCGCAGACATAATCCTCGATTGTGACTTTTCGGCCAACTTTTTTCGAGATGGTATAATCACTATAAATACTTCAATTATGGTTCACCAATTAGAGTTAATTTTAAAGTTAATATTTTTGAAAGTAAAATCTCTTCGGTTTATCTGGCAACCTGACCTAAGTTTGATATCAAAAAAATTCTTTAATTTCGAACTTTTTCAACGTATTTTTTATTTTTTTTTCTTATCGACTTGCTAATTCGCCGGAGCCACCTTAAATATTCCAATAACAAAAGTTTTATTTAAATTTTGTTTGCTGTTCATTAAATTCTAAAATGGACGTAAATAAATAAAATAATACAAAAATAAATAATTAAATATAGAAGTTTAAAATTATATTGTTGAAATCGATTGTTTTTAATGAATCTCATAGATAATGTTGGAACAATAAATTAGTTTGGAGGAAGTTAAGTGCCAATGAATTGACAGCAGTTTTTATTTAGTTCATTATTATTATGACAATTATTATGGCAAGTTATTATGATGACTGTTGTTAATATTTTTAAAGTGTTTAAAACTGTAATCAATAAATGTAACAAGAACCTTTAAAGGACCGGTAAACCAATATATTGGCTCAAAAATAATTTTTTTTATTTCAACCCAAAGGTCACTAAGATTTTTGGGGTCGCCTAGGGTCGCTGATTACAAATCTACAATTACATTTTTTTTTTAGAAACTACAAATTTGAATTCGTCATTTTGTTTTTTGGGAACTGAATAATAGTCTTATGAAGAGAGTAGCACATAGCGTTAATATTTTGGCTTTCATCCATGCCAATAGATCAAATTTATTTGAAGTGGGAAAATTTAATATACGTTTTACCCTCCCGGGCTGGAAAGCTTGACCCATGAAGCTCGGCCCATGATCGACCCTTCCCCCATGATCAATTTATGATATGAGATACCATTTTCTTAGAGGAATCAAAATTACCAAATGCCGGTCCCCTAAAAGTTAAAGTTATACAATTGATATGAAGCTAATAGTCAACTGAAAAAGGTGGAAAGTTTTATTTCATATAATTCTTCTGTCACAAACTGTAAAGATATTTTTTTGTCTATTTTTTAACTAAATTGCATTTCAAATAGTATTAAAAAATTTATAAAATTTAAGATAAAATACTATATTTCTAAAAATTTTAAATTTATTCTCGAGCGTGTAATTTAACGAACATATTCTTAAATTACCATGTCTTCATTGCGCAAATTGTTTTCTTCGAATTCAAAACGATCCTTCATGTTTTGATGAGCAAGAGGGTCATCTGGATCTGTTGGCTTTTCATGTCGATAAGGGTACTCCTCACCTCTTCTACATTCTCCTTTCCTTTACAAAGGAACTGCGTGTATATTTTATTCAAATTGATTGTGTTCTTTTTATTTACATAGATTGATTCTATATTCTTCTATTTCTATTGAAGCATTCTATTAAATAAATTTATATTGTCATTTTATATAGATTGATAAAGGTATTCGCATTGAGTAGACCTTGCACCAAAAATAAATTCCACAATATTGCAAAGCTTAAAAAATATTTTGTTTAAACTTATAGCATCTTCTCAATTTTGTCTGTTGAATATCATCTATCTAAAATATACTTCTAACTTCTACAAAGTTCTCCACTTTACGTGATAAGTAATTATTTAAAATATTATCTCACAAATCAGGTTTTTCTATTTCTTTGTTATTAATGTTCTTACAAGCACTAGTACTGTATAAAAATGGAGTGGCATCGTCTTCGTCTAGAGAAAATCATCCGTCAGCGGAAAACCGTGGGACTATGTTTTCCATCGTCGCTGATTCCTGGTGGACCCGCGACGCCACCGCAGCTTGAGGTTGAGTCGACCGGTAGTCCTCGACGATGACCTTTAGTTTTTTTTTTGTACGCGCGAGGCCTTGATTTTACACATGCGTCTCTTTTTGATAATATACGATTATCGGGCTAGCTCCGAGGTTCTTCCTTATTGCCCCCCGCACTCCGTGAACACATACTTATCCAAAGTATTACAGTTTTGTTTGGACCTTTTTTTTTAAGGTTTGGCCTTTTTTGCATTAATCTTTAATTGGGTCCTCGAATGAAAAATTATTTTTGATTTCATTATATCGTATTTTAAAATGTATTTAAAATTTAGAGTAATTGTAAGTAGTACTTAGAATTGTATAAATTTTCTAATAATTAAGTACAACGTGGACATTCGTTCAAACAGGTAATTTACTCCGAATAAAATGTAAATCCATCAAGTTCAAGTACTTTATTTGAAATTTGTACATTATTCTTAATGAAATGTTGTAGAATACTACAAAGTGGAAATTCGTAGTGGTATGATTATTACTGGGTTAAGAATTACTGAGAGTATAGAGAGGAGTGCATATTTATTCATAAGAAGACATAAAAACTCCTATACTGCGCAATTGAAAGAATTTGCAGTTGCCAATGTAGTTAGAAAACCTTTCAAAATTTTCTTAGATGACAGTGCACAGGTAAGAGTTATTTCATAATCTACAAATAAATAAAGACGACCCATGGAACCCTTGATTTCATTTTAAAATACTTTTTCATTGTATCATCACAACCTCCTTTTAATTAGTTTTAAAATTATCCAGTGGCACGGTAGTGCCTTTCTAAGAAAGAAGCAAAAATTTACACAAATGTGACCGAACAAGGAAAATCCGTTCAGTAAAAGCCGAGATCCAGACGTATACTAACATACATACATCCACACAGATTTCTCCTTTATGCAACATATACGATACAGCTATTCAAAAAATTGAAACAAAATAAATAAAACTTTAATATCTTTTGAACTAATAAGTTTTATAAGCAGAAGAACTAGACAGCTCTGAATATACATAACAAAAGATCTACCTTTTCCCAAAATTTCAAGTAATTTAAATAAAGTCTTTTTACTTCCGTAACCGCACATAGAAAACTTATTTTTTTCAGTTTTCAGCTTTTTATTCAAAAACTAATTGACAAAAATTTTTTCAGAGCAGTTGATAATTTAATTTAAGAATTATAAGCTTTTTTAAAAAAAACACGTTTTTATTAAAAACAAAAGAACCATAAGAGCTATTATAGGTATTTTTATTCTCTTTAAAATGTTTTTTGTTCGATTGAAATATCTCAATCCTATCACTAAATTTTTCAAAAATTAATAATATTGACGATAAAACAAAAACCAATCTATAGAAGAGCTTGAAATTTTCAATCTCCTTCACAAAAATAAAATAAAACTTGTGCGCGAAATTTAAAGCGAATCCACGGCGTCGTTTAAAAGTAGTTAAGGGAGAGCTACATACATACATACGTACGTACGTACACACATCCGGAGATTTTTTAAAAACTACTTTTTGGGATTCTCTGAACCTAAAAATGTGATTCTACGTCAAAATATGAAACTCGAAAAATTTCACCGAGCCAAAGCGTTCTCTATGATAAAGCAAAAGAGTACTGGAAATTAATAACGGAACAATTTGAAATGAGTACATCAAACTATGGCGTAAAAAGGATGTAGACTAATTAAAAAGATTTATGGATTAACTTAAAATACAGGTATTTTTAATTATAGTAATAATGCAATATTCATTTTATTTCATTCATTGCATTTTTTGAAATTATATTTTTAACAACTTGTATTATTTTAGATGTAGGGAAGCAGATTTCAAAGCATTTCTGGTAATAAAATGTCACATTTTTATATATATATATTTTTTTAATGTTAAGCAATAATCGACTTGGATCAATATTGTGATGAGTACAGTGAAGAATTACTCGATTCTCAAGGAAAAACACTAAAAAGAAGAATGTCAAGCCATAACATAAATGAAGTTTCTTGTTCTTCAATTTTAAATACATCGAACAGAGAGTACGCAGTAATTATAATTCCTATAGGACATAATCTAAACCCAACTAGTTCGTTACACTGAAAAACCCTACGAAGCTGTACGGTTCGGAGCATCGTAGCTATAAGGTACAAATTTCGAAGTAAATAACATCGAGGATTACTCCGACCTACAGTACTGCGGGGTTCGCTACTTAAAGCATCGAATTTCGAAGCTGTAAGCTACGTATTCCGAAGTAAAAAACATCGGAGATTACTCCGACGCGTGAGACTTCGGAGTTCGCTGCTCTCAGCTGCGTACTTCGCAGCTTATAGCTTCGTAGCTCTGACGCCTAAAGCGTGATGTGGATCTGTCCATCGCCATGAAGTTTTTTGAGGCTACATCATTATAAGCCAATAAACCAAAACTTCTGAAACATAAAGGACAATTTTATTTCAAAGACAACGCGGTAAATCTATAAATCAAATTGATTTATTTATTATTCGAAGCAAGTCCTCACTTAATAACGAATTTTACAGTGTACACATTTAGAAAAATGTGATGTAAAAAATCGAGGTTTTAAAAACATAAAGCAGAATTATTATGGCCTTATACAGCTCGTACAGAACCTGATACTTGTAGTGGTTTAGAATCTTCAGCTTCCAAAGATGATCAACAGTTTGCCGATAATATTTGCAATAGCCCTTCAGAAGTTTGTATAAAAAATATTTATTTATGTTAAAAATAGCGTTGGGCATTTTAATTAATTTGAAAAAATGTTGTAACAGAAAGACGCGTTCTATAACTTTAAGTCTTCCAATGTTATTAATGTTGATTTAGAAGTTAAGGAAATCGATTATTTACGAGTAGCGGAAACGTTAAGTTACAATGCCTTTAAAAATAAAGACTATCTTTTTATTTCGTATAAGTAAGTTTGAAAATTGAATAAAATCTTTTGTACATTTTTCAATATATTTTCACATTAATATTTAATTAAAGTTTCTTAGGACGACTTTCTATCTAAATCCTGAAGAGTCCATCCCACCACAGAGCTCACAGAACAAAAAGGAAGTAGTAGAGATCCGGAGCCTTTTAATGATGAGGATTCTAAAGACGTAACGGAACTGCCGTATATTAATATAGACAGAAGTATGGTACAAGGACCTGAACGTAATAATGTGATGCTATTTTACAAACTAGTAGCTTGCCAGCCTGTCAAAAAGAATATGTATTTGGCCCTCCTTCGAATAACAGCTAATTGTATAATGTAAAAATGGGTTGAGATTTCTTTGGCGACGGACTCTAGCATTAAAAAAAATAATTTATTTATAAAAAGCATATGTTTGTTATAATAGTAAATTGATAAAAATGCGACTTAAACCTATTATGATTTAATTACACAGAGAGAAACGTTTTACGGAAAATGACTATACTTGTCAGTAAATTGAGGACAGTCTTTGAATTAGGGTAAAAAATTACTATACTTATATTAATTTTTATTAAAAATTTAGCAAAAATTAGTGAACGTATAGTAAATTTTAATATAAATTTTTCTCAAACATTTTTCTCCGTGTAATAGTGTTTCGTAATTTATCTCTTTTTGATTAAAAAGAAAAGCAGTTGGCGTAGTGCGTTTGATAAAACATTCAAAGTTCAAGTACATCATTGGAACAGATTTAACGTGCGTGAAATACTTTAATTAAGCGCTTACAAATCACAAATTATTATAATAATTGTGTCTTCTATATCTGCGTTATTTTATACTTGCGAAAAATGTTTCGTACTATGTTTAGGAGGAAAAACATTAGTGCAAATAATTTTTTGTCATTTTGATTTGAATGGGTTTGAAATTTTCGATGTTTACGTTCTGCCATCTGACGCGAGGATTCAGGTGCGCGACTTGGATGCACGGCCACCTCGTGCCCTGCATCCGTTGGCTAATATACGCTGGTGGCACCGTCTGCGTCCAGAGACAATCATCCGTTAACGGAAACCATTGCGACTATTTTTTCCATCGCAGTGGATCCCTAACGGACCCGCCTGATATAGAACATAGAAAAATAATTGAGTATTTTTTCTTTTTTCGATTTAATGATTGTTAGCAAAGATATTGCACTTCGAAAATTCGTGTGATGTCACGATGGTACACAATATAGATATAGTACGCCGTGATAACATCAAATTCATAGTGATTTCTAATCTCTTACAGCTTTGTTATCATAAAAGTTAAAGTAAAAAAAGAAAAAATATTATTTTTCAATATTCTATCTGATGGAATCTAATAGAATTTTTCACGTAAAGACGCAATTTGTTGATTAATATTTTAATAAGTATAATTATTACGACGAATGTTGATAATACTTTTATTTTAAAACTCTCCGATTTTACGAGCCGCTCGACACATTTTAAAAAGCCCGTAACGCCGCCCGAACAAAACCAATTCCCATCGCCTCGCAATAAAACTCTCCGAGCTCTCAATAATACCCCCGTAAAGCTTGAATCAGCGAGTAAACACCTCGCTCCTCGGCCTCAATAACAGTAAAAAAAATTAAAAAAAAAGAAAGGAAAGAAGCCGAGAGCGCTTGGCATTAAAATAAACGCGAAGAGCTGCGCCCACGCTTAATTAGCCCGGGGTGTTTATGCGCGCGGAAGCGCCGCATAAGAAAATCTCGTCACGTAAAGCTCGCCTTTTTTTTACGGCGCCTCTCCTTCTCTCTCTCTCTCTCTCTCTGAGCGCCGTAAAAATTCTAATTTCGCGAGAGCGCGCGCCTGTGTGCAGCGGGGCCGTACATATATCTGGGCGCCCTTATCGCTTTTTTTTATGCGCCTATATGTTATGCTTGATATGGTTTATGGCTCGCACACCTACGCGCTCGAGGCTCCTGCAGCGGCTTGGCCGCCGTCGCTGCGCGAGCGCTTTCTACGGGCCAGGCGCGCTGCCTTGATTTCTGCTTATTTTTTTTTTTTTAGATATACACGCCCGAGAGAGAGAGAGGGGGAATATAACCTTTTCTCGGCTGTTTCTGATGGTCAAGCGCGAGAGAGGAAGATTTTTTCCGCGTTTCGAGTGGGTGATTGTGGAAGTAACGGCGGGAGAGCTATTGCGAAAGTACGTATTATAGAAAAGTTGTAAAACTGCGACGTTCGAATCGGTTTGTAGAATGTATTACGAATATTGTTTTACTATAATGTTAATTATATTCTAAAAGCGTATTTTTCGATTATTGTTTTTTCAACAAATCGTAATTTCTCTCATCGAAGGCAAGAATAAATTCGATTCCAAGAAGGAACCCGAATTAAATCCATTTGACGGCTAAGAAAAAAAAAAAAGAAAAAAAAGATCGGTATCCTAACTCAGCCTCAGCGTATATCTGCAGCTAAACATCGGCCATTAAAAGCTCGCAAATCTCTGCAGTAAAAGAAAGCCAGTAGCTCCGTTTCCCGCAGCGAGAGACGCCGCGGTAGGAGTCGAAGAAGGAGGAAGGAGGAGAGAGAGGCGCGCCGAGGAGGAGCTGCGAGAGATGAGAAATCGATCGGACAAACTGCGGCTGCGTTCAATCTCGCGAAGGGCGATCGATCTCCCCGCTCTCCGACTTGACTCCGCGCTGCCGCCGCGCCAGTCCCTCGATTTATCGTTCTCGCTCTCGGGGGCGAGACGGTTTTTGGCTACGAATCTCTGGTTTTCACATGGAGCTCGCCCGCGGAAACTGATTTTTTATAACGTTTATGTATAATGTAGGAGGAAAACGTAGTATTAGTCAATGAAACTTTTGCAAAACTTTTGTCGAATGAATTTAATTTTGTGTACACATTGAGGTATACGCAAATTCGTAGAATTCATGAATAAACTCCCTGAATAGAAGTACAGCAAAACAAGTTTGTATATTAAAATTCCGTAGAATCGTTCCTCGCGTAAACACGAGAATCCGCTGATTCACGTCCAATAAACTTTGCCTTTCCTCTCTTAAATAACTTAACTATCAATCTACAAAAGTCTCTTTTTCCGCACCGACGCTCCACGCAACAATTTCACCCAATAAAGCACATCTTACCTTGCTCAGCCTCGATGGACCTGAAAGGCTCCGGCTCGGAGTCACAGTCCCAGACCATTTTTCACTTTCTGCCAATTAACGTTCCCGCGGACCAACACTCTCTCCCCCGACGAGCCGAAAAAAAAAGACACACACACACAATCTCTCGCAGAAGGAAGCGCCGAAGGAGCTGCGGCTCATTAACCGGTCCCCTCGGCTCGTCCTTAATTTGAATAAAGCTCCGGGAGGATCGACTCGCGAACTCTCCTACGTGTATATTCCTCGCGCGCGCACAGTGTGCGTGACTGACCGATCGGCCGGCGGTAGCCGGCAATTTAAATACACGTGTCGATGAGCGCAGAGATTGCGACACCTCGCGCGGATTCTGTGCGTAAGCCTGGGCCCGACGGATTTCAGGAGATCTTCATTGCGGGGCGACGCGAGGATTCTTTCGGGCGGCGGAATTCTTTTCTTTTTTTTTTTTTTAGAGGAAGGGAATGGAATTGCAAGGGAAATTGGTTTCTGACTGTTGATTTTAGTTTTTCGTAATCAGGCCGACATAAATATTTATGTATAAAGGTATTAATTAATCATTTTTCAATAATTAACATACGGAATTTGAAAAATTTTTATAAATATTTAATAATCAATTAAACCTAAATGTAAATTAAGGACTCATTCCCTATATCGTTTTTCATACTAATTTAGAATAGGCTGTCTTTATCAAGATTTTGAAAGGCGTATCGTGTATATAAGAATCTTGATGAATCTACTTTAAATCAATCCAATTATTAACGCACAAAGAAAATTTTACGTTATTAAACATAGGACATTTATTAGTCTACTTCTTTTCCATTAACATAAGCTAATACACTCGCGCAAAACTTAAAAAAAAACACCTCCGTTTCCAGACTCAAACATCCACTTTAGCGACCGCATGCCCACACCGGCCAACCGAAAAATCACTGCGCCCCGCAACATTCTCATTAAAAAATCGAATCACATCCTATCCGTCCGCAAATTGTACCCAGCCGAGCATCGACGTATCGCGTATCGCGTCGCGCGCGCGGCAATTTCGGCCGTTAGCCGATCGAATCGAGCCGCCGTCGCCGCCGCTTGCGCCGTCCTTCGGGAATTATCGATCTCGCGTGCGCTCTTCTGCGCAGGTGCGCGTCGCCTCCTCGTCGAAAATTGCCCGCGCGCGCAAAAGTGCCAAGCCGCGGCGGCGGCGGCGGCGGCGTCGCGTGCGCTTATAAATTATGACAGTGATACGCGGCCCGGTCCGTTAATGAGGAGAGAAGGTGCAAAGTCGACCAGCTGGTACGGGCGAATCTGATAAAGGCCCTGGGAGTAGCCTCTCTCTCGATAATGGGCCGAGGGGCCGATCGCTTCGTGGTACGATTCGACCGTACGGGGAAATAAATGTTTAACGAGTTGTCCGGCCTGTTCCGATCTGACTCTCCTGCTGCCTCGGCCCGTTGTTTTGGCGCGACGAATGCTATTAGGATTCGAGGTACGCGAGGAACTTGCCTTTTTTTTTATTTTTAAACTGACCAGCGTTTTAGGCGATTGATTTACTACTTGTATTTTGTGGTTAGATGAAGATTTGTACATTTCAACTTGATTTCTTATTTCATTTATCTTATATTTCTATCTGATTTCTAGCGCAGCTAATAAAACGATTAAATTTAAATGCAATTACCAGCCTCGCAAATGGATTTTCTTAATCGCAGCGTAGAATCACTTTCTTCGCGAAATAACGAGTCTTACTCTCAAAACGTTATTACCGCAACAATTCAATTCTCCTCGCGTTAATCATTTCTACGTAGTTCGTGCCTGCAGCCGAGATGTCTAACCATTACACTCCAATAATGGGAAAAATTATCAGCGAGAAACAAGCGTTATACATCGTCGCTCGGCAAAGCGAGACTTCCATCAAATCCTCGCCGCGGCGTTTCCGTAACATTTCATAAAAATAGATCGCGCTCGATCCGGCCGACGATACGACAATGCGGTTAAGCGCTGCCTCGCGGCGTTAATATTAAAAAGACACCTCGAGCCGCGCATAAAACGCGGCCTGCCATTTAGCCGTTGGCAACAATGCCGCTCTCTTTCTCTCTCGCGGAGCTCTTTCAGCTCGCGCGGCGGCCGAAGAAAAAGCGCACAATGGCGTAAAAAAAAAAAATAATAAAACAAACAAACAAGCGAGCAAGGCGCAGGCCGCCCGCGGGCACAATGCCCGCGACAGCGGCGTCAGTCAAGGAATATAAAAAGCCCCCTCCCCCCCCGATCGTTCCGCGCGCGGCGCAAGTGCACGCTGTAAAGTCGCTTATCGCGGACGCGACGCGCGCGTTTATTTCATCGCCGCGTTACTTTTTATATACACGCCCGCCGCCCGACGGGCGAGGAGGAGGAGGAGGAGGAGAAATGCACGGCTCTTTATGCGCCGGCAGGTTGTTTCTTCGCCGAACGCTAAGTGTCCGCGCGTAGGTGGGAATGCAAATTTCGAGCCGCTTTTTATGGAGGCCTCGAAGCTTAGCGGGAAGTTTGAGGGGAACCGAGTGACGAGGGGGTAGGAGGCGAGTGATTCGACGATTTTAACGCGGAGGTGGCGTGGGAAACTCATTTTTTCGACGGAGGATAGAATCGGTTTTCGATGGAATTTCACGTTAAAAGGGTTTCTTTGTGATTTAAGCTTGGATTTAATTTGATAAAATTAAATAATTTTGAAACGAGTTTAAATATTCCACTGAAATTTGACAATTAAGTAAAAAATTTAGAGTTTAAATTTAAATTTTTATCGCCGCATGAAAATTTTAAAACAAAACTCTTCGATTTACTTTGAATTCAATTTTATACCCAGAAATAAAAATTTACATTCCTTTTTACAGCACTTTATACGGCGCTCCGCCGTAATTTTCTTTACTTTTCGAGGCCCCGCTCAAAAGCTTCAAAATCCCAGCAGCAATTGATCAGCTGCAGAGGCTTCTTCCTCCCTCCCCGTCGTGCCGCCGATAAGCCAGCCGTAATTACCCGTAAAACCCAATCGAAAAAGCCGCTGCTCCGAAATTTGCATGAAAAATCCCTTACGGAGCGACGGCACCTGCCTGGTGAATCCCGCAAAAGTCATCGCGGACAAAGCGTTCGATCTTTCCGATGTATCTCCTATATATATATATATATATATATATCTGGCGATAGGATCATGAGAGGGGGCGGACTCGTGCAAAGCTCTCTCTCTCTCTCTCTCTCTCTGTCCGGAATCAAAGTTAAATCCTCGAATAAAGCGACAACTCCGTCAACAGAGAAAGAGAGAAAGAGAGAAAGAGAGAGAGAGAGGGGCCGGGGTAGACCGAGAGATGCGATCAATATTATGCTCTCCTCCTCCTCCGCCTTCGCCTCTTTCTCCCTCCATGGCAGGGGCTGTGACGTCACGCTATCGCGGGACGCCATCTTGCCATCAGACAAACGCGGCCGCGTGTCGATGGCGAGGCTACACCCCCGGCTGCGTGGGAGTGAGAGAGAGAGTGAGCGCGGACGAAAATTCAACCCTCCCGTATTTTCTGGCCCTCGCCGCGGCGGCAGCAGCCATGGACGACTTAATTAGATTTTCCGCCCGAAGGCGAGATCGCTCTGGTTGGCTCGATTGCGACGAGGACGGAACTTTTTTCCCTTTCGCCGGCTGGGACGGACACTCGATGGCGGAGCCGAAAATAAGGCTCTCGAAATAGATTGGATCGACGAAACGGTTGAGAAAACGAGCGCGAGAATAATGTACAGATTTAAAGCTGTATAATCCGTTAAACCACCAATATAAACGCCTCGCCCTTTTCTCAAAACAATCGACAGACGAGCAGCTCCGCTCGTACAACGAAATCCCGCGGCTCCTCTCGACAACAGCCCTCTCCAGCCAGGCACGGCTCTCTCGCTCTAATTACTCGTCCATCAACATTCGATTTTTCGAAACTTCATTCACCGCGAGAGCGCGCGCGCCTCTCGCCCATCGACCCGCTTCCATTGTGTCCCCGAAATCGTTTCCATTCCAGCTGGCGTCCTCAGCAGTTTTTCCGGTGCAACAATGTCAGCGCTAAAAACCGCGCCGCCGCCGCCTCCCCCGAAATAATAACTTCCCCGCGGTGGCGGCGGCAGCTTTCTCCGCAAGCCCGCCGCAGCAGCAGCAGCTTTAGCCCCGGACACGCGCGCGCACTTGGAGTACCCGGGCTCTCGAGCGAAAACAAGTGCGCATTGTGGGACACGCGCGCCGGCCACTCGACGAGAGCGCCCTGTACAGATGCCACTCGAGGACGGCAAGCATATGCTACTGCCTGCAATCGCCGCCGACGGAGAATCCGACGCTCCGATTCTGTATGTACGTTCTCTCTGGCTCGGTTGCGCTTTTTATGCCGGGGAATTCGAAAATGATTTCGGGGGCTGCTCCTTTCGCTGCGATTGGGGAATTGCGCGCTCGATAGTCTCGTGGAGATTGGCTCGTTACGTTGTCGTTGAGAGGAAGCTTTTAGATTTCGATTAAACAGGATGAACATTATTTTACGCTTCGCGAAAAAGGCCATTTCCGCCTCTGCCAAAGAAAATCCAGATTTAGCTTCGCCGCCTTGTCGACGAAACCGAGCCCGTCTCCGCCGAGGTCGCAGCAGGTATGTACATCATATACATATATATATAATACATCGAAGCGGCCGGAGAGCGAGGCGCTCCGGCACGCGCGCGCGTAAGACGAGCGAGCGGCTGAAATTGAAAGCATTGTCGCGGGAGAGGAGAGAGCGGCTAGAACAATGGCGCTTAACTACCCGGGCGACGCGTCAATGGTGCTCGAGGAGGCGCACCGCCGTATAATACGAGACGAGCCGGCGGTGTGGTGTGCGTGCGGCGGGCCTCCGATGCGGACGGACCACCCCCGAGGGGCTTTCGCGTCGAGAGTGCGAGCGCCCCGGCCGTTGCGAGCGACGAGAGGGCGGCCGAGGGAAATGTTTCTTTTTTCCGAGGAGATGCTGCTCGGGTTTTGTTTGAAGGGGTGCGCGATAGTTTTGGGTAATTAGGATTTGTATGAGCGGGGGTGACGGGGGGAGTGGCTGTTTGGTTTTTTAAAAGTCTCTCGATTGTAATCGCGTTACGTCGTTATTACGCGTACAATAGGAGTAAAAAATAATCGGAAATCTCTATTCTAGATTTTAAGAAAACTAGAATCCTTCTCTCTAAAGTAGAATATTCACTTGTAAATGACAATCATGTAAGATCTGAGAAAATTTTTTATTTATTTATTGAACCAGAAAAAAAAATTTACATAGTAAATCCTAAAGAGTTAAACAATGTTACCTGTACATAGGCTGGTACATGTATAATCTAAAAACTAACTTAAAACTAATAAGCAATCCATCAAGAAACATCACTCCTACGCAAGTTGGTTCTGTGCTTGATAAAATGCTACTAAAACTAGGCTTAAAACTAATACCCCATACAAAATACTTTATTTCTTTATTAACATAAATTTATATCTTTACAAGTGATAACATTTTTAACATCAACGTAATATATCTTTCAAAATTTTCATAACTTTAGTTTCGTATAACATTATAATAAAAGTAGGTATTTATATATTAAATATGTTTTATCAATACTTAAATCACAGTGCTTCTTCAATCATATTCCTTTTTATCCATTCCTTTAGTTTTTTTTTTATTAAATTTTTCGTGCATTTGCTTCCTGTATGATTCAAACACTTTAAGTTATTTGGCAATTTATTGAAGGCTTTTATAGCTACTATATAACTGTTTTTGTCTATTACAGCTTTATCCATTTTTGGTAGTAGTAAATTCAAATTTTCATTGAATTATTCAGTTATTAAAAAAGTGACTTTTCAACTACTTAACTTACAAAATAATATCTCCACTTATTTATGCGCGAAAACCATAATCACTTCCAAAATAAATGAAAATTTCGCCAATTCAACTTTCGAGAGGCGGACAACAACTGAAAATTTTTCTGCGAGCGCAAAAAAACCCGTCCCAGGGAGGTCTATCAGCGATCGGGGTGGCGCATACGTGACATCCGAGTCGAGAGCGCGGACACTTCGCGCATCCGGGTCCCCCGGACGGAACCGTCGCGACCCCCCCCGGCTACGTCCTCAAGAGGGAAATCCGCTTCCTCGACCCCCCAGCGGGCAGGTAAATCGACACCTGACTCAGAGTGTTTGCCGCCCTCGCCGATATAAACAAATAGATAACCCGGGTGCGAATGAGGCGGCTTTTAGCGCGAGAGAATTTCTTGCTTTTCGCGGTTTCGATTTAATCGTTCGACTGAATCAAGCTGAAAGCTGATTATTCGAGCGGCTTATGAAAATGCCTAACGGGTAAGAATTCCTCCAGAAGCTGAGAAACTAAATGAAAAAAACAAAAGAATCCCGTGTCCGATTACGAATCGCGGAGGAAATTAACTTCACGTTTCTAACAGAGCGGCAGCGCCGTGTAGCGTGAAACGCTCGGCCTCGAAGCTAGAGCCGATCGGAAAAAGATAGCCCCCGCTAATGACATCCTTTTTTTCCATACGTATCCGCAGCTCCTCCCGAAAACGCTCCGAGCCCGAGCCCGGAAATCGCCCGCGCAGCCGCTAATAAAGCAGCGCGCGCAACAACGGGGACTGCGGCCGCGATTAATTCGGGCGGCGCGCCCGGAGTATCTTGCAAGTTTCCTAAATTGAAATTATCGCTATCGGCGCGTCGCTCGTATATACATCCCGCGAGAGAGAGAGAGTCGGGCCGCGCGTCCCCGTTATCTTCGAGCAATTAGTGAGAGTGATTCGATTCTGGCGTCTGTATAACGAACGACATTATACGGCCGGCCGCGTATCTCCGGGCCATAAATCCGCGCCTGTTTTGGCCTCGCGATTTAACGTGCCGAGAGATTATGCCAGGCGTCACAGGCTGCACCGCCAGAGAGAGAGAGAGAGAGAGAGAGAGAGAGGCTTGAGGAATTTATACGCCCGGCCCCGATATCTGCGCCCACCCCCGCCGTTTTGCATGCTCCTCTCTCTCTCGAGCGCAAAGCTAAGATCGCGCTGCTCGATTGGTATAAAGCGAGACGAAATTTATAACGCCCCCCAAGGCGAATAAATATTCTCGCGGGCTCGCGCGACGTCTCGCTCCGCGTTTCGAGGACCGAGGCGGTCTCGTTTCTGCTCTCTCTCTCTCTCTGGGCTTCGGGGGAAGGTTTTGACGATCGGAATGACGAAGGGAGTCGAAGCTTTATTTTGCGTTCGCTCGGTGTATCTGCGATTTTTGCTGCGTCGTTCTCTGTACTGGGAATGTTGTATACGCGTCGAGATCGGAATTTTTTGCGTGGTAATTTTAATCGTAAGATAGACGTCGCAAAATAAAAGTGCGCGTCGTAATTATTCGGAAACGTATCTAAATTAATTTATTAACTTATTCTTTTATTTCTCAATCTACTTGATTTCCTTATTTATTTACTTTCCTGCGTTTGTACGATGAAATCATTACAAGATAACGGTACGGAATTTATCAGATCGAGAGTCACTTACGAGTGTGCGATTTCATATTCTGCATTAATATTTACTTTATTGTAATTAAGTTCTCATAATAAAATGAAGATAAAATCCGCAACAACCCGCGCATAGCAGACACCTTGACAACGTAACAGTATATCGATACCGATGTAAAATAAAGAAGCCCGGCAGCGTCTCTCGATAAATAAATCCAAGGCAGGTCCTCCGAAAAATGCCGGTTACTCTTAGCTCAAAATTCCGATCCCACAATATCCCTTTGCACCTCTGCTCATCCCCGCGGCTCATTAACCGCTCGGCGACTTATCGCCGGCAGGTTCGAGCCTCGGTAATTTACGTCCGCGGGCCTCTCGCGCGAGCAAGAAGCTCCTTGCGCGCAGACACACACACACACAGGCACACAGGGCAGAGAGTGTAAGAGAGAGAGAGAGAGAGGAATCGTCGCCGGACAGGGCAGAGGGGGAGTCGGGTGCGTGCGCGGGGGCGTTCACGCCGCGGAGACGGCTGGAGAACCAATGGGAGAGCGGAGGGCGCCTCGCGTGACGGACTCCTTTTCCAGCTTTGGAGAACGCTCCACCCGTCACTTGCCCTCTCCGTCTTCTCTCTCTCGAGCCGCGCGCGCGCGCCGAACAAAGGAAAGGATAGGTATAAGGCCACCTCGCGGGATGGTGGGGGCGCGCGCGCGACAAAGCTGCGCTGCGCTGCCTCCTCGCGCGGGAACGTCTCCCGTTGGTAATGAGCGATCTTCTAAGCGCGGCCGAGAGGAAGTATCGCCGATTGTGTGTATTTCTTCGGGATTGACTTGGATTTAAGGAGGCGAGTCTTTTAATTTCGTTTAATCAAGTCGACGATTTACCTTGAACGTCACCTTCTCACTCGTCTTTTTGCATACATTACCTTTCGCTTTTGTAACCAAGTAAAATAAAACCTATACAAACCATTAATAACAAAGTGAGACCGTGTCGTTTCTACACCGAATTGTTCTACACGCGCGATCTACACGCGTGTAGAATATATATATATATATAT